>CM017439.1:36311272-36924777 GCA_007726485.1 Eragrostis curvula
GCTCCTTATCTTTCTCGTCATGGTTCTTCATGGCCATGGCTATGGGCCGGTGAGAGTTTGGTCTAAATGTTAGTTGGATTGTGTTTTCCTAATGCGAATATGGTGAAGGAGGCGACGATGGGCTCGGTTACGGAATCAGACTGTGGTGAGTTCTTCGTACATGCTTGTGAAATATCAATCTACCCTTCTTTTGTGAAAGGGTTGGGTTTCAAATTTTTCCCGTCGGAGATAAGGATGACGTTGGTGGATGGTGAGATGGCCATGTTCTTTCATATCGGAGTTTTCGTTCATGGCATATCGGTCTGGGATGATGATCCTAGATGATAGAATTCGCGCATCTTTCAAGGTTTTTTTGTCTCCCATCAATAGAGTTGCGTTGATTGGGATGCTTTTGTAATCAAGAGATGTAATATGCTTCAATATTCCTTTCAAAAAGATATGCTTCAATATTAATGATATTCCCTTTTCACAAAAAATCTTGAAATTTGGCACACAAATATATTGTTGCATACTTATGTATGTGTTTGTAATGAATTTAATTTGATTGTTTGAGTACACAGATTTTTATAGAAAAACAAAAATTCTGGTGGAAATGTGATGGAAGCAATCAGTATAAAATTTATAATAAATTGGATGAGCAGGCAATCCAACATTGTACATTTTTACAAAATTTCAAGTTACAATGTTCATTGTGCGCAAATATAAAAATGTTATAATATGCCACGGACAAATGTCACGATTTTATAATGTCCACTAGATAAAACTGAGTTTTATCGTGTGATACAGATGAATCTACCTTTTTTTTTGGTGTTCTGGTAACAGAAAATCCTTTCTGTTATAGGTTTAGAGTAATAAGCACCAAAGGCACGGGTATTTATCTAGATTACTTGTAACTTTAACATATTGCTGCATTTGCATTTTCGAGTATTTGAAACACAAGTATAGACGCAGGTGCACACACACATTCCTATATTGTAAGATTGTCGATAGATCTATGGTCTTTCGGTAAAAGAATCATTGGGCATAAATGCAAGCACACATATATGTTGAGACTGGGACTCAAATCTGAGTAGAAGATTAATAAAAAAAAAAAAACTAACGTACCTTGTTTCTTACCTATATGCACAATTGCTAGTTTGTAACGCTCAATGAATACTCTGTTCAGGCTCCGTCACTGCTGGAGTGAGTATATAGTTAAAAACCATACGGGAATTTGACGAAAAAGAAACATTGATCTAATACATTAATTAAGTTCATTACAGATGACCCAACGAGTTGATTTGCATACTTAGCGAGGAGCTTGTCATAAAAAAAAAAGGAAAAAAAAAACTTAGCGATGAGCAAAGCCGTAAAATCTAGCAGGTGCGCAGGTGCAAGATTGTGTGCACGGCATTGCTGAAAATCTTTGCCGACTGTAAGTACTATTAGCCTGATCGTTGCTTCTTCCGAGTTGTTGACGCCAGGGAGCAAGTGTCGCCTTCAGATCCCTGAACGCTAGCCAGCAGGTTCTTTAGGAGCGTCACACATGCCTCCTTGAGCCTGCGACAACCATGCTTCTCGGCCAACCGCAGCGTAGTTGCTGCCGTGCTCTCGTCAACTGAATTGTACAGAATCTCCTCGCAGATACACTTTAACCTCGGTATATCGTACCTATTAGCAGCCACTAGCAGATGCTGAACCATCTTGATCTTGTTATCATCGTCTATTCCCGTGAGCTCGTTCGCGTAGATAAAGTGGAGTAAAGCCTTGAACACTTTAGGTTCCATGTTGTCAATCAGCACCTGAGCCATGGTGTCCTTTCCCGGGTCGCAGAGATCCGCCATGAAGACCGAGGACCGGGCGGCGAGCACGCACCTGTGCGCCGTGAACAGCTCATCGCCAATCTTGAAAGTAACGTCCCCTCCCACTTGGCTAGCAAGGAGATCGCCCAGATGCCGGTGCAATTCAGGAGGTGGTATAGGTGGAAACTCCTTGATGACACGGACTTCACATCGGACCTGGAAACAGTCACCTTTGAGATGCGATGACTCTAACTTGTTCCTTTCAATGAATTCAGTGTACAGAGAGTCATCTGTGCTCGAGAAGGTGTGCAAGCACAATAGTTCCGATGGAACTGGCTCTCCAACAGTGACACAGTCCATCAGGGTGAATCTGCATTCTGCTTGGACTTCATCCATGGCCAAAAACGGATCGAAAACAAGAGAGAGGGATACCCAACCAGCGCTGTCCTCGTCATCACCACAGGGATAGCACTTGATGCACCAGTTATGCCCTGCAACACGGAAGGTACTCGATACGATTTCCTTGCCGACGCCGAGATCCTTGGTGGCAGAGAAGTTGTCGATTCGGAGCACGTGCAACCCAGCCACCGTCTCGCGATCGGCGGCCATGGTTGCAGCCGATGGGGACTCCTAGCGAACGGTACGGTGATGCTGGAAGCCGGGAATGCTCCAGGGCAATGGGAGCAGGTATTTATAATGAGGTGGAGACGAGGAGACGCGTTTGACCGTCGTGCATACTGAACTAGGACTTTTATAATCCCCATACTAGCTAGTATTATAGGAAAATACTAGTTAGTATTATTGAGGGCAATTTAGAAATTGAAATGTGCATAGGGTTCGACCAACAATTGAAACAAATCTCCGCTTTCCTAAGCTGCCGTTGAGGAGCATCGTCCACTTCCCGGCGCGTCTGCTGGGACGTCCTCCTCTTCAAGCTTGCCTCCTCTCAAGAGCAGCATTGATCCACGAGGATTGTGACTGTACTCCGGTCGTTCTATTGCCTCTCAGGAGCAGCATCGATCTTGCCGCCAATTGACGTCCTCCGCTGCGGCAACGTCTGCCCGTGATCGTTCGAGTCTTCGAAATTTAGATTGGTGAAGGCAAGTAGTGTCTGTGCTCCGTTAACTGTTGTTCTGAATTATGCAGCATCAATTCTTAGGCTACCTGAATTTTGTCACAAGATTGCCATGGAGCAAACAAATTTTGGACTATTGAAACAGCTCAAAGATGCTCGCGTACTTTCAGATATTATTAGAGAACTGAAGACTGAAATTCGGCAACTGAGTCATTGAACTTCGCCAATGAAATATTTGACAAAACCAGCACTGCAGAAAGAACTGAACAAATTCTTGCCTAAACTGTAATATATTGATTGATTGCAAAACAGAGTACAAACCGACATTTACAGTGACTTGTGAACATAATATTCAGCGAAAATTTACATTAAAAATCTACAGTGAATTACAGTGTATGCAAGTCAAAACATTGGATTAAGATTGCCAAAATCATTGCCGAACAACAAGCCGATCGTTCCTTAGGTGATCATATTGAACTATGTGCTGTCACTACATCAGGTCACCGCGGATGAATGGTTCTTGCTCGACGCTGCCACCACACTGCATGCATGATTCCACACGCTCAGGTTGAAACTTTGCAGGACCTTGCATCATCAATGGCATTGTAATATGTATAGGGGCAGGAAAAAAGCACGACAGCACGGCCACGGCGAGTGGGGCGGAACGATTGCGTTTGCCTCCGCGGTTGCCGGCAAAGGAGACCCCGCGGCTCAGAGCTTTCTGGGTGCCCGCACCATGGTCGCAGTGGAGGCTTCTTGTGTCTCCTTGACGGCAATGAAGATCCCGCCGGTCCTGCGACGGCCGTTCAGTGGAGGCGGCCCGCCTTGTCACGCAGGCTGAGGCTGTGCTGCCGAATCCTCGACGGCGATGGAGATCCGTCAGCGGCACTCGTCGGAACCCAAGGGGGGCGGCGGGTTCGGAGTCAGACGGAATCACGATGAAGTGATGAACCCTAAAGGCCAAAAACAGATTAATTACTATGATGTTACACAACTGATTAATGTTGTAACTTGGTAATAAAATAATAATTAGTAGTATGATAATTTTTTTCAATTTGACCTAATCATAACAATATAATTACTAATTTGCCATAGATACTAGTTAGTATTAATGAGTGAGAGTCAATCGATATGAACCGTTAGATCATAATACTATCTAGTATCTTCAAATAATACTAACTAGTATGGGGGACTGTAAAAGTCCTCTACTGAACGGGTAGAACGTCGACGATTCAGCGTCCTTCAATAATGGCATCGCTGGTCGAGGGGAAGTCAAGAAGCTAATTTCTGCAAGCATGGTGCTTCGGGAAGACGGGGGAGCTGTCTTTTGAATTCTTTTGGTTATTTCGTGCTTTGCTAAAACGCCAAAACAGGTGCATGCGAGGAAAAACATATGGTAGACAAACCGATCCATGCCACAAGTGATACGCGATATATGTCATGCAGATGCACGATATGAATTCTATCTCCACCCATGGATGTAAAATCAACCGCTTCTCGGGTGGCGTTCTGCCGGTGAAGATATATTTCAACGTTACTTATATCTCTAACGCATCCTAAAAACTTCCAATAATTAATCTGGTCATAGGGTCTTCTAAAAGACTACTCTACTCTTTTTTTTTTGGGAAAAAAAAGACTACTCTACTCTTGGAATACAAAAAGACACCTATTTATCATCAGTTCCCAAAATAAATTAAACAATAATTTAGTAGTTTAAGTCTCCAACTTGACATGGGTGTTTATTTACAACAATTATTCTATCAGTGAAAAGCGAATTCCCCGTTGATAGCAACATACATATGGTGACTTTGTGAATCTCAAGACCAATCAGTAGAGTCTCTCATACGTGAATCTCAAAACATACATGTTGTTCATATGGTAGGGTGCTAGGCAGTGGCGGAGCGTGGGCCCTAACCAAGGTGGGGCGGGGGTGCGATTGCTATAGTGCTTTCTAACTGCCTCGGCCATTCGCTTATTCCGGCCACAAGCTGCCTATTGCTGATTTGTTATTGGCTGGGCTACTTTGCAGATGGCCGGTTTGCCATGCATCGGTTTGGGCCAGCTGTAAGTAGGCAACACGAGAATACACAATTGGGCTAGCTTAACTAAAACGCTGCTGGGCTGTTGAAGACTGAAGACTACGTGCGAATTCTGCATTGAGCAAATGGGGGGCCGGAGCCCAGGATGGCCTCCACCGGGCTCCGCCCCTGCGTGTAGGTCATCTTCTCCGTCTATGCTGTGTTTAAAATAAGCTATTGTTACCTCTATCACTACTTTACTTGTATATCCTTTAGCACCCCTTTCATATGTGCTATTTTGTTTCTTTCTCTGTTTCAAAAAATAATTCCGGTTCTGGATTGGGACATAGGAATTAAGGAGAGAGGAAAAGATGATGTGCACATGAAACAAGAAGGGGTGGAAGACGAGACATACAGAGATAGAAATGCTTTGGGAAGTGAGAATGAAGAGAGAGAGTACATTGAGATTTGAGAACTCCAATTATTTTGATAATTTTTCTTGAATCCTATAACTAAAATAATATTAAAATGAATGGGGTATTCGGTTTCAGAAATAAAGTTGCTTACTAAATCTAAATGCAAAAAATATTTTGAGATGCGAGTGAAATAAAAAGTAGAAAATATTGCCTAGTTGGATGTCACGAATTGCATGATTTCTTGGTGAGCCCTTTGAATTATCCTATGATAAAATTGAAAAAGTCCATGGTGATATCGGGTTGAAATCGCCTAGCTGAGATTGAACACAAATCTGGCACAAATTATTCCCATGATTTGTAGATGTTCATATATTCCCATGCTAATTGTCTTGAGCTTGCGTCAGTATCTATCTACTGGCATCGGTGCCTAAGACCTCCTCTCTCCCGTTGCTTGGCCTTATTAGCAATGCTCGATGTACATGCTGGACATAAGGTAGACACTACCGAGAAACCTTATTGGAAGTCACCTAGAAACACCATGCAACGAACATACTGGAAATAGCAATCAAACAAAAGCTAAACACTTTAAACAAAATTCAATCAAAATCCAGATATAACTTCAAATATTATGGGCAATATTTTTTTTTACCAGAGTGCAAGTGTAAAACAAAAAGTCCGGGTACATCACAAAAATGTCACTTCATTTTTTTTTTCTTGGTTGCTCTGGTAATAGAAATCGGGATCGGTGCTTCTTCCGGGCTGGAGACGACAGGGAACAAGTCTGGTCCCCAGGTGGCTCAACGCTAGCGAGCAGATCCTTGAGGAAAGCAACGCACGCCTCCTTGAGCCTGTGACATCCATGCTTCGCCGCCAGCAGCAACGTAGTAGCCGCCGTGGTCGCATTGATGTACTTGTACAGAATGTCCTCGCAGATAACCTTCAACCTCTTCATGTCGTACCTATCTGCTGCCACCACCAGACGCTGAACCATCTTGACCTTGTTTCCACCGTCGCCGTCGTCGCATATCTCAGGCAACGAGTCGGTGTACACAAAGTGGAGCAACGCCTTGAACACTTCGGGTTCCATGTCACCGACGACCTGTACTACGTGACGCGCCGCGACGTCTTCCTTGTCCTCCTCTTTCTCATCCGTGCCGAAGAGCTCGGCCATGAAGACCGGGGACCGGGCGGCGAGCACGCACCGGTGCGCCGTGACCAGCTCTCCGGCGACCTCGAACGTGACGTCCTTCCCAACCTGGCTGGCCAGGAGGTCGCCGAGATGCCGGTGCAGCTCCGTCAGCGGCGGCGGCGGCGGCATGGGTGATGCAGGGCCGTCCCGGGGATTTTGGAGGCCCGGTGCAAAATAGTGACCGGGGCCTTTAATTAATGATAAAATGTCATGATTTATACGAGTTCATAAAGTACTTCATAAAACTGAAATAGAACAAAACTAGGTGTATGCTTGTACGTTGCTACGAGCCAAGAGTAGAAAAACATTCAGAAAACAATAATGCTACAACATTATGTAATAGTCATGATAATATTCATATATAACCAGCACATTGAGGACTGCTTTTGTGATGCACCAAAAATTCTTATAAACTTGACTTATATTTATGACCATATCCGTACACGTGCCTACGCCTGATGACTCAACTTGAATTTGTGTAGCATAAGAAATACTAAGATGCTTTAAATAGAGAATTTCAGAAATATAAAAGAACACTAAATGATTTACCCTTTCCTCCTCCCTTGTTATTGCTTTCAAACTCTGATTACCTCATGCGCTCCATCTCCCTGCGACCAGCTCAGCCTGCAAGTGACCAGCTCCATCTATCACGGGCATAAAAAAATTTCTTCGGCGTCGTCCGGCAATGGTGTCGTCACTGGTCGCACAGACCAGAGGGCGTGAGGACAGGAGCCGGGCTTTCACTCACCTGGATTACTTCTTCCTAGGGCCTTGTTCGGCAAAACAGTTTTGAAAACAGAGCAGGAACATGACCAGGACAGGATTTGGTGGATCCTGCCGTTTCACTCAAACCACTTCCTGTCTGAAATCACTCGCTGAATGAAAACAGTACTTCAAAATACACGTTCGGTTATTCCATGCTGTTCCTATTCCTGATCATCAAAACAGCACAAAAAGGCTTCTGCTAATCCACTACTAGCAACAAGGATGGCTTTCCTGACAAGTAGGAGCAAAAGTTTATCCTAGTACTATCTGTATAACAAAACTACACAAGAATGATGACCTGAACAAACTGAGAGAAATGAAATTATCCGAAGCCACCGTATAAATTCATTCCATTGGAGTTCAAGGGATATCAAAAGCATGAAACAGTACTACAATTTTGATGTCACAGCTCCCACACAGAAGACCACGTTGTACTGTTTCTATTGAACACATGGCGATGCCGGTCACAATACATGGTGTGCAAAGCTATCAGATACCACATGAGAGTTCCCATGAACAGACTATTCGAACATCTCTAGAATTTTGATGACGCACACAATATATCACAACAATCCTCATTGTAGAAACAGGTTGCAGACCTTCATTTGCACGGTTGTAGGCCTAGTAGCACCACTTGCAGCTGGTTGACTTGCCATCCTATTCAAGAGAAAGAACAGCAAATATCACTTTGTTATTCAATCAATATGCGAGTAGCAAATAGCCACTGCTATGAATGCCTGCAACATAAAGTCTAGTAAGTAGAGTAATTCTAGCAAATAAACAGTTATGTATTTGTGTGCATGATCAAGAATTGCTCACCAACTAATAAAAACAAGACCACAAACTTCAGAAAGCTTAAACTGCCGGCTTCAGAAAGCGATTAACAACGGTGCAAGAAAACATTTTGGTTTCAGACTGCAGTAGAACAAGCAAATAACTACAGTAAAAAATGAATCACCAGCACACAACATGCACGGTGCATGAACACATGACACCTTATGTTGTCAGACTGCAGTAGAAACTACAAATCTTCAATCAATTGACCAGTACAAACTTCAAAACTTCTGTTGAAGACCCTAATTCCACAACTAATAAAAAGAAGCTTTTCAACCTATGCAGAAATTAGGAACATTTCCTGCTGAAAATAAACTATAGCTAAAATCTCCATACTTCCAATTTTACCTACACAAAGTATGCTACATACTTTCATCAAGTGACCATTACAAGCTTCACAAGTTACGTTAAGGATCCGAATTCCAGAACTGACAGAAGAAGCTTTTCTAGCTATGCAGAAATATAATGTTACGCGCTGATACTAAGCTATAGCTCAAATCTCCATACTTACAATTGTACCTCCACAAAGTTGGCTACTTGACAAATCTCTCGAATGCACAAATCCAACACTGTCATATTAAGTTTTCAGGAGAGGAAAACGATATGGACTCAACATAAAATTAATACCACTAGTTCCTTGTTGCTGAGTCAAGCATTAACCAATAAATAACTGCAATATGTCTGACATATCAAAGAGGACACAGGTTTCTTATGACATGATCTATACAATATCATTCGAGTTAAGCCCCAGTTGAAGTTCCCATTTCAGTGTACTGTAGCCCAAAATCAACACTCACGTCGATGCCAAACAGGACAGCAGGTAATCACTGCGTTTGATTCTCCTCCGAATCACATCACGACGATCAAGCAAGCAGCACTGTCCATCTCACGCAATCAGGCGAGCACACATCCAGCGCTGCCACCAACACGAGACGCTCAAGCTACTCGGCTGGTGCCCCGCGCGCTTGGCCCATAGAAGCAAGTAGCGCGAAGATGAGCCTTCAGATCACGGCGACCACGGCAGCGGCAGTGGCAGGCCAAGATCGCGTGTCGCGCCAGCAAAGAAGAGGAGAGGGGAGGGAAAAGAGAGCGCCACGGCCGAGGGCTTACCGGAGAGAAGGACGCCAGCCCGCGCCGCCGCCGAGTCGTCGTCGTCTCCGGCTCGCCCGGTCGCCGTCGTCGCCGCCGCCGCCGCCGCCGCCTGTCGCGCTAGGTCAAGCGCAACCCTTCGCTCCGCTGTTTCCGATCCGGAGGGTCCAACTCCAGTTTTTCTTCCGGGCAATCGGGGAGGAGGAAAGGCCGGAAAGGTCCAGGATTTAGAACGGGCTGGTCTAAACGAACATCTCTTCCTGGGCTGAACTGTTTTGAGGCCTGCTAGAATAATTTCGGCCGGAAAGGCCGCCTTCCGGGCCCGGTTCGGCCTAACCGAACAAGGCCTAGAGCAGCAGCGATCTCTGTCGCAAGCATTGGGGAACAGCGATCTTTCCTCGGCAGCGATCTCATCTGAACGAGTTGACGAAACGAATCAATACGCTTCTGTTGTGTTGGGTGACCCTGAAAATACGTAGTATACCTGGTTTAATTTGGGGCCCCAATATTTTGGGGGCCCTGTTCCGTCGCACCGTCCGCACATGCGGCGGGACGGGCCTGGGTGATGGAGACTTCTCGTCGTCGTTGTCGTTGACGAGGATGACGTCGCACCGGACACGGAAGCAGTTGTTAACGAGACGCGACGGCTCCATCTCGAGCTCCTTTCTTTCGATGAAGTCGCAGCCGCGTGACTTGTCGGCGGCAGAGAAGACATGCGGCTTGATCCGGATCGACGGCGCCAGCTCGCCAACGCCGCCGGCGGCGAAGTCCATCAGGGTGAACACGCATTCCGCCTTGATGACACCGCCGGCGTCCATGGCGCTGGCGGCGGCGACGTTGTCGTCGACGAGCTGGAGGAAGAGGCACACCCAGCCGGCGCTTTCCTCCTCGTCGCCGCACGGGTAGCAAAGGACGGACCAGGCGTGCCCGCCGACGCGGAACGCGCCGGACTCGATGTAGTCGCCGACGGCGAGGTCCTTGGTCGCCGAGAAGCCGTCGATCCGGAGCACGTGCGACCCGGATACCGTCTCGCCGGTCGCCGCCGCCGCCTCCGTGATGGACAACTCGACGTGGTCGCCGCCGGCGTCGAGTTCATCTGGTCCGGTGAAGCCGTCGGACTTGGGGACGTCTTGCGTGCCGCCGTGTCGGTGACGGTGGTGGTCGTGCTGCCGTCGGAGCTGTCGCCGGCGGACGAAGGGGAGGTGGCCTGGCCAGTTAGCGCTCGGCCGGCGACAGGTCGGCTCTTTCCGCCGGCAGATGCCATGGATGGCGTTGCGTTGGTACGCTGGCGTGTCACACCGTGGCAAATGGAGTAGGCTTTTATGGAGAGATTTGTTACGCAAAATATTGTTTGTTTCCGTTCTGTATGATCTCGTTCTCTATATGCTTATTCATTGCCATACAGAGGTGCAGCAGCATATCCATCCATCCTGCTGCCCTTGGTTGGTTCCATCACAATTTGAAAATTGAAATCCCGTAGAATCTGGTGGGATCGGTTGGTTGGTTGTACTAGGCCCTGTTTGTTTCTTTTAGCGCTAAATTTTAGAGGCCTCTAAATAAAGAAAATCTAGTACTAAATAAAGTTTAATGACAAAATCTTTTTACAGATGGGTACATCTTTACGAGACGAATCTAATGAGCCTAATTAATCTATGTTTTGCTACAGTAATGCTACAGTACCATCATCTAATCATGTCTTAATTACCCTCATTAGATTCGTCTCGCGAATTAGACCAAGGTTCTGTAGTTAGCTTTGTAACTAAACTTTATTTAATATAGCTTATCTAGAGTTTAGACCCCTCTAAAATTTAGACCCCCATACGCCGAACACCCCTCTAGTCGCGAACTAGCCATGCATGCGCAGTTGGTTCGTTCCAGTTTGAAATCTCGACGTCAGTTTATGAATTCATTCATACGCTCTTATTTTGTTGTCGAAAAAAATTTGATTAACCTTGGACTAATAATCGGAGTGTACCGTATACGGTTCCCACAGGGCCCATGTACTGACACGTACATACAAACGTGTACATCAAGTCCTGATCGGAGGAGCCTCTGTTGCCGATCGATTCCTACTCGGACAGGAAACACGAACAACGGATCCCTCTTCCGACTAGCTAGGGGTACATGAGCCTTCTCCTCAAGCTATAAATCGAACGCACGCAGCTACAACACACCACAGGTTCCAAAACAACTTACTTCTCCTGCAAGCACTTCGACGTACTCGTTCGTCACGACTGTCAGTCAAGACCCGTCACATCGTAATTCAGGAGTGCCGGCCCCATGGCGTTGATGTGCGTTGGCAAGCACGCGGAGGCGGTGGAGGCGGCGCTGACGACTAGCCGCTGCACAACCACCCCCGGCGGCGGCGAGGCTCCACCTGCTCCGGCGACGACGATGGTGCAGATGCCGGTGGAGTTCCTCGAGTGGGTCCTGGCCCAAAAGAAGGAGCACTACCGCGTCCCGACGCTCGCCGACTACACACCAGAGGACGTCGCCAAGAACATGGCGACGATCTGCCGGGTGAACGCGTCGCTGCAGGCGGCGTTCGACGAGTTCGCCGAGTTCAAGGCCTGGGTCGCCGGCGTCGTCGAGAAGAACGGCTGCATCTCGGTCCCTGCCGACGACGTGCTCGGTGAACCATGTTTCCAGGGGTTGGTGCAGGACAAGATCGACGACGAGTGGGAACAAGCGCGGGACGAGTTTCACCTTTTCCAGGATATGGAAGATGTTATGACCGGGGATGTTCCGCCGCTCGGCCCGCACGTGTATCTGCTGTCTGTCTATCTGTCCCTTATCTACCGCTATGTGTCGCGAGTTATGGTTTAGGCTTGTCCAGGTGTCTGTACTATGAGTCAAAAGACTGCTATGATGTGTAATAGTATGATCGAAGTATATGTGTAATAAAATTCTATGCTCAAGTATCTTTTTGTAGCTACTCTACAATAAAATTAGATGGTAGCTGTGGTGTAACTTTTTTTTTCAGTTTTTGTTTAGAGAGCTGTTGTATACATGGTCGGTTCATGCATGTCAAACTGTTTGGTTTTCAAGCAATTGTTGAAGACTTAAATGCAACAGTTTATAGGTACTAGCTACTTTTGCTTTGAAAATTCATAAACATATTATGGAGAGGATCACCCAATCAAGAAAAACATATCAGGCTGCTAAAACGTTTAGTGCTGGATGAAGAAAACAACAAAAAGAGAACAAAATGTGCAGCTTTCAATCAACGAAACAACATGACCATTCTACACCAGTAACTGACAGTTAAGCAGTTGCTATTCTATTATCTGTCACGAAAAGGGAAACATTATGGTAATTTACTGTCACTACAAGAGAAACACTCTTTGCCGACAGTGTCTACAGAAGTGGCCAATGAATTTTCTTTTTTTAGATAATAGGAAAAGAGTACCCAGCCTTGACCAACGAATTTTCATATATTTGGACGACAAACTTCTATAACTGTGGGTGATGATTTCGTAGGAAATGGCCTTGTTGTTAAATTACTAAAAGAGTGTCTCTATAGATACAACCATAATTCAATGACTTGTCTGCGGCTGGTTCATCTGACGACAGAGCCAAATTGCACGGGAATCAATTTTGAGGCTGAACGCGGATCACGTCATGGTCAGACGCTGGTCGCACATGCCGGTCGGATGCATAACAATTCCCTACTAAAACTGTTGGGAAATATATGATCGAATTGTATTGTTAAAACTATCAGCCATTTGTTAAACATACTTAAATGAAACAAACTGTTGGCCACACCGCCACAAGAATAAAACCGTTGATAAAAGTTGACAATCTTGTAGTTTAACACTACCTTAGACGGTAGTCACACTGTAGGTATTAAAGTAGGGACCATATTTCTCTGCCTGAAAAAAAAAAAGCAATCTTACACTAGCTTAGATGGTACATAAGAATTTGAAGAAAGAAAAGCAAGCTTACCGTCTTTCGAAGGGGATTGCTATACTCTACCCGGGTATTTTAGAGAGCTCTGGCACCCGAATTTTTTTGCAGCCGTGACTCCTCCTCTCCTCCTTCTTCTCCAATTCCGGCGAGGACTCCGGCGAGGTTTGGGGTTGGGGTTGGGGGCTCACCGGTGGCTGTCGGACCTAGAAGAAGGGGGAGGCAGGCCGGCCCGGCGGTGGTGGCGGGAGAGACGGCGGAAGCGGAGGCGGCGGAGACGCCGCCGGAGCGGGCGGCGGGAGATGGCGGTTGGGCCAGGGAAGGGCGGGGGCGTGCGTGGACAACGACGGCGGGGCGGGAGGTGGCCGAGGGGTGGTTGTCCGGCGGCGGCGGGTGGAGCAGCGGGGGGAGGACGATGCGTCGACATGTGAGACTGGAGGTTGAAGAAGCTGGGACAGCCGTTGGATCTCCGGATCCAACGGCTGCAAAATCGGGTGGTGGAGGCTCACGAATTGCCCGGGCGGCATGCAGACAGCCCCTTTCGAAATGTACTAATCGGAGTCCATCTACAGTCTACGATTCCCCAGGGTGACGTAGTATCGGAGGAGTAGATCAATTCCTAATCCTACTCGGACAGGAAACACGAACATTAAGCGATCCCCCCTCCGACTAGGGATTACTCGAGCCTCCACCTCGAGCTATAAAACGAAGCCACGCAGTAACAATATACCACAAGTTCCGAAAATACTTCTCTGCAAGCACATCAACGTACTGGTTCCTTACGACTGTCAGGACCCGTCCCATACGTGATTGTGACCTCGCAAGAAGTGCCAGCCCCATGGCGATGATGTGCATCGGCAAGCACGCAGCGGCAGTGGAGGCGGCGCTGACGACTCGCCGCCGCAGCACCACCACCGGCGGCGAGGCTCCTCCGCCTCCGACGACGATGGTACAGATGCCGGTAGAGTACCTGGAGTGGGTCCTCGTCCAGAAAAAAGAGCACTACCGCGTCCCCACGCTCGCCGATTACGAGCCGGAGGACGTCGCCAAGAACAAGGAGACGATCTGCCGTGTGAACGCGTCTCTGCAGGTGGCGTTCGACGAGTTCGCCGAGTTCCAGGCCTGGGTCGCCGGCGTCGTCGAGAAGAACGGCTGCATCTCGGTTCCTTCCGACGAAGTGCTCGGTGAAACATGTTTCCAGGGGTTGGTGCAGGACAAGATCGACGACGAGTGGGAACAAGCGCGGGAGGAGTTTCACCTTTTCCAGGATAATATGGAAGCTGTTGTTACTGGGGATGTTCCGCCCCTAGGCTCGCACGTGTATCTACTGTCTGTCTATCTGTCTCTGATCTACCGCTTTGTGTCGCGAGTTATCGATTAGGCTTTAGCAGGGTATTTTTCCAGGTCAGGCGCTTGTGCCTATAGATAATTCAATGACCGCCTTGATGTGTAATGTAATAGTATGATCGAACTACTCCTATATATGTGAGATAAATTTATATGCTTAGGCGCTTTTTTCTTGATAGTCTTATAAAACTAATTCTGGCTGTGGTGTAAATTTCATTTTCAGTATTTGTTTAGAGACCTGTATACATGCTCAGTTCATGCAGGTCAAACTGTATGACTTAAGGCATTCTTGAAGACTTACAGGGAGCACCACTTTGCTTTAAAATTCATAAACATATTATGGAGAGGATCAGAGGATAAAAAAAAACATATCAGCTGGCTGCTAAACTGGTTGACTGTTCATTTGGTGAAGAAAAGCACCAAATGAAAACATCAAAAGAGAATAGAATGCTTTTGATTAACATGGAACAACATAGTACCGTCGACGGCCAAGCTGCTGTCAGCGATCGCCACTGAAGCTGGGAACAACAGTGACGGGCGTTGTGTCGTCACTAGCCACCACTGGAACTGCTGCAGCAGTGGCGAGCATGGTGACATCACTCTGGCCGCCACTGCTGACTCGATGCAGGTGCCAACGGTGAGGTCCTGGGTGGCGGAGAAGCCGTCGATCTGTGGCATGTGCGACCCCTCGGTCACCGTTTCGGCGACGACGGCGGCGCCGGCCACCGCCGCCACCATGGACGACTCGATATGTTCGCCACCGGTGGCGTCGTGTTTCATCCGGTCCGGTTGTGAAGCCATCGGTGGAGCGCGTCATGCGTTTCTGCCGCCGTGTGACTGTGGTGGTCGTGCTGCCGCCGGCAGACGCAGAGGAGGTGTCCACGGCCGCTAGCTCTCGACCGGCGACAGATCGGCTCTTTCTGCAGGCAGATGCCATGGATGGTGTTAGGGGTGGAACGTGGATGCGGATAATCCGTATTATTCGATATTCGTATCCGATGAAATGCAAATGTGGTACGAAATTTGCCATTCGATTAATATTTTTACACTATTCGAATTCGTATTCGAATTCGATTAGAAAATATGGATGTGGATATGGTTTGAGGTTTTGACATCAAATATTCGACATATTCGTATTCGTATTCGTATCCGCTACTATATCATAAATATACCCATATATTATATAAAAAATATTATAAAATTGATTGAATTTTGATATGAACTAGTGTAGATCATGTGAAATAATGTTATTAAAGATACTTTAGAGAGAAAAAAGTGTAGTAGTTGTCTTAACAACATAGAAATTAGATGTATCCGTATCCGTCCGAATTATAGTGAGATTCGCTTTTGTATTCGCATTCGTTTAATATTCGATCCGTATTTGTATTCGATAACATTCGTATTCGTATCCATATTCGTTTATAAATATGGATATGGATGTGGGAAAGGCACTATTCGATTCGTATTCGATCCGTTTCCACCCTTAGATGGTGTTGCGTTGCGTTGCTTTGGGTGTCTGTCACGTGGCAAATGGCGGCGGCTTTTATGGAGAGATTTTGTTACGAAACATATTGTTTCTTTCCTCTCTGTAACGATTTCCTTCTATACTAGTATAAATAAAGTACTCTCTGTTTATTTGTTACTGTACATACATAAAACGCTGTAGCATCTTATCCCGGCGCCGTTGGTTGGTTCCAATTTGAAATCCCGGCAGAATTGGTTGCACTCGTACGTAGCTTCCAATTTGAAATCCCGGCAGAATCGGTTGCACTCGTACGTAGCGAACTAGTTAGCGATGCATTCGCATAATTCGTTCGTTCCAATTTGAAATCAATCACGGAGGTGAACCTACAGTAAAATTTGTTTAGTAACCTTGGACTAATTGGAGTCTACATTATACGTTTACACAAGGAAATATAGACGTACGTTTGTACGTACGTTCATACGTATCCATGTCCTGATCGGACGGAGGAGCCTGAGTACGTCTGCCGATCGATTCATAATCGGACAGGACACACGATCGGACAATGGATCCCTCCTCCGACTAGGGTGGTGTACACGAGCCGCCTCCTCAAGCTATAAAACCAGCGCACACAGCAGCAACTTACCGCAGGTTCCAAAACAACTTCTCCTGCAAGCACTTCGACGTACACGTTCCTTAAGACCCGTTCCGTACGTGATCTTCGTAATTAAGGACTGTCCCATGGCGATGTGCATCGGCAAGCACGCGGCGGCAGTGGAGGAAGCCTTGACTCGCCGCCGCACCACCACCGGCGGCGAGGCTCCTTCTCCTCCGGTGACGACGATAGTGCAGATGCCGGTGGAGTACCTGGAGTGGGTCCTGACCCAAAAGAAGAACCACTATCGCGTCCCCACGCTCGCGGACTACACACCAGAAGACGTCGCCAAGAACATGGAGACGATCTGCCGTGTCAACGCGTCGCTGCAGGCCGCGTTCGCCGAGTTCGACGAGTTCCAGGCCTGGGTCGCCGGCGTCATTGAAAAGAACGGGTGCATCTCGGTCCTTGCCGATGAAGACGAAGACGTGCTCGACGGTGGCGCATGTTGTTTCCAGGGGTTGGTGCAGGACAAGATCGACGACGAGTGGGAACAGGCGCGGGAGGAGTTTTACCTTGCTCAGGAGATGGAAGTTGTTATCACGGGGGATGTTCCGCCGCTCGGCCCGCACGTGTACCTGCTGTCTGTCTATCTGTCTCTGATCTACCGATATGTATCGCGATTCGCGAGTTATCGACTAGGCTTAATTTAGCAGGGTATTTGTCCAGGTCAGATCGAGGCTTGTGTCTATGTAGCAGGGTATAAGTCAATGACCGCCATGATGTGTAATAGTATGATCAAACAATATAAGAAAAATGGAATTCTATCCTTATAAGTACCTTTTTCTAGCAATAAATTTATATTGTGGTGTGGTGTAATTTTTTTTCTCAGTATTTGTTAAAGAGACCTGGATAGGTTCATGCAGGTCAAACTGTATGACTTTAATTTTAAGCATTGCTGAAGACATATGGCAATAGTTACTACTTTCACTACAAGAGTTAAAGCAAAAATTTGCTTTAAAATTCATAAACATATTACGGAGAGGATCACTAAATCAAGAAAAACATATCAGGCTGGTTGACTGTTGGCTGAAGGAAACTACTCAAATGAAAACAACAAAAGAGAACAGATTGTGCAGCTTTCAATTAACATGACAATCTGTGCATCTGATCGAGAATTTGCCACAAAAAAAAATTAACATGGCAACATGACCATTTGACACCGGTAACTGATCGTTAAGCAGTTGCTATTTCTATTATCTGTCATGAAAATGGAAACATCATGATAATTTACTGTCACCTGAGACGGTAGTCACATTGTAGGTAACTTTTTTTCTTTTGCGAATGAAGATGTTGGTAAAGTTAAATAAGGGACCATATTTTTCAGACAGAAAAAAAATCAATCTTACACTAGCTTAGATGGTACACATGCATTTGAAGGATAATAAGCAATCATGCAGTCTATGAAAATATACTACTTTTAGGTACCTCTTCATCAAAGAATAATAAAAAAGATGAAACCACTTATGATGAGTCGAAGAGATCACGGCGCAACTTCAACAAGCAATTCAACGAGAAGAGAAGGATAGTTGCTCTTTAGATACTCAAAGCCATCGCTCTGCACGACTGACTTCACGTTGCCCGGATACCTCAAGAAACCAAAGCATCCCTCCTTGAGCTCCTGGCAACCATGCTGCTCAGCCAATGCCAATGTCGTCGCAGCCGTGCTTATGTCAATGTGCTTAAGAATCAGGTCCGCGCAAATCAACTTCAGCCTCTCCATGTTGTACCTGTCTGCCGCCACAAACAGATGCTGACCCATCCCGATTGTCTCGTCTTCGTCTATCTCAGGCAGTGAGTCGGTATATATGAAGTGGAGCAATGCCTTGAACACTTTAGCTTCCATGTCATCAATCTGTATATCAGTCATGGTCTTCTCCTTCATAGGACCAAAGAGTTGCGCCATTAGGACCGACGAGCGAGCGGCGAGCACGTACCTATGCGCCGTTAACTGCTCGCCACCGACATGGGATGTCACGTCTCCTCCAACCCCGCCGGCCAGGAGGGCACCCAGATGCTGGTTCAGATCGGGTGGCGGCACAGTTAAAGGCTCTGCTCTGCAGACTTCGTCAATGACAGTGATGTCACATCTGATCTGAAAACTGTCATTTTTGAGATAAGCGGATGACTCCAGTTCATCCTTTTCGATGAAATCGTAGAAACCCCGTGATCGACACATACGCGAAAAAGAGTAGATGTTGGTTTTGGTGTAATCTGACTCCCGCTCGCCGGAATGATCGAGTAAACTGAATTTATACCTCGCCCTGACTGTTCTATCAGCAGCAGGATTGTTGATATGGAGGAATACAGATATCCAATCATTATCGTTGCCGCCGTCAGGATAGTATCTGATGAACCAGCTATGCCCTCCGATGTTGAACGT
Organism: Eragrostis curvula; assembly: GCA_007726485.1. Lineage (NCBI taxonomy): Eukaryota > Viridiplantae > Streptophyta > Magnoliopsida > Poales > Poaceae > Eragrostis > Eragrostis curvula. Next base: position 36,330,193 of record CM017439.1, read on the forward strand.
GCTTGAACGGATGGCTCTGCCGACACCGAGAGCTCCCTTGGTTTTCGAGTAGCCCTCCACCTTGAGCACGTGGCATCCGGAAGCAGCCACGACGGAGATGACCGATGTGTTGCCGTTGCGGGCACCGACGACAGAGATCGACATTAGTACGTAGTACTCGCCTCCTTGTTGGCGGCGCCGATAAAAGATTACGATGCTAGATGCGTAGGGCAATAGGACCCTGCCTATGTACTAGAAGAAGGATGGATGGGTGGGATTACAGGATTCTACGAATCTGAAAATCTGATCGTATTCCACGCACGCAGACCCAAGAAACACAGAGGTCGTCCTATTTTCCTAGGTCAGACTCCGTCTTACGATCTCTACGGGTGCAGCTCGAATCCGTTTAGACCTTCGGAAGCCCATGTCCAAGCCCAACCCGATATTGTCTCGTGGCCACATCTGATCGTGTTCTTTGCGCCCCGTTGCTCACGCGATCAGATTGATTTTGCCTGTTCTTAATCTGAAGACCTCACGTACACGTACAGCTTCATCGATCTTCCATGAGTCATGGCTCGTTTGTGCATGGGTTCAAACATTGTGCTACATTGTCTGACGAGAGTTCAGTAAGAACTAAGATGAAGTTGTTTCAATCATTGTGCTACACTGGCTATTTCTCTTCGAAAAGGCAGTGCAAGTAGGTTCCACCTGCTCTTGGAATGCTATGCATGTTCCGCTTCGTTGCCACAAAGAGCTAAACTGCAAACATGGACGCCTGGAATGCAAGAAAGTTTACACAAACAGAACTCATTTTAGGTGCAGATCAACTAAGGGTCCGTTTGGCAGCCCGAAACGTTTCGGTTTCTGCCTTGAATCGGTAGAATCACCTCCAAACGGTAAAAAGTCGAAACGTTTCACCACAGAATCGGAGAGAAGCGTTCCAAGGGAATGCACCGCGCGTGAATCGCCGAAAATGGTGTTCCGCGCCGATTTGCGCCCACCCGCTATCAAACTGCCCTCCAACTTGGACTCGTAATTACAGGGATTGCCACCGCCTTCCTCTGTTCTGTGCAGCCCGGATAAAAGCAGCCGCGGGTCGATTTTTTGGTTGGACGCCGACGCATCTCCCTTCCTGGCCCGGCCAGGACGCAGCTCCACCCCGCCGCGAGCTCCAGGCAGGACGCCGCGAGCGCCACCGCCGCCTACGTCTCGGGGCGCCGCCGCCCCCTGTTGAATCTCGGGTCGCCGCCCCCACCGCCTCCTTGGTGGCTGCCCCGCTCGGTCGCCGCCACCAACGCCCAGTCGCCGCCCCCGACGCCGAGCGGACACGCCAGTAGGACGCCGACCCGACCAGCTGCTCGACGCCGCGCACGATCTGCAGGTCCCGCCGGCAGAAGCAAGGTTTCCTCTGTTCCTTTTTTTTCTTTTCCTCCACTGTTAGGAATTTTACTTGATTGCAAATGATGTGGTATCGATTGGGACATGTATTGATGCTGAACATGATCTGAAATGTTTCTGATTCTGGGTGAATCTGGAGCTGTACCAAACGGACCCTAAATTACCTGCACAAGCAGCTCGCTGGGATGAATTCTTCTTGGGCAAAGCGTAGGGAAAGACTTTGGGTGAAGCGTCTCCGCTTTTCGCAGGATCGAGTCGGTACGTGCTGATAAACAGACACAACGGTATATCACATAAAAATGACGAATTTTACATCTTTAAGTTATTACAAGTCTTGAATGAATTAAAACATGTGAGTAGTACAGCGGAAGTCTCAACTATACCAATTATACAACCCTCGACGGTATATGGTCGCACATCGAAGCCCGCGATGTGGACCTGGAGGAACTTCACCATGCAGCAGTGTAAGCAAGACTACCTGCATAAAAACATAAAGAGCCAATGAGTACTAGTTACTCAGCAAGACTTACCCGTCGACGTGGCTATCTACAACCGACTCCTAATATACAAGGCTACAAGGGATAGGCTGATGCAATAGCATAAACCGCACTAATTACTTGATCCTTACTTTCAAGTTTTAATTTCAAATTAAGTACTTAACCAATAAAACAGTGCACTTATCTCTAAAACAGTATAAGTAACAATACATCAGATAAGCAGCATAGTAGCAACAATATAATAATATAACAGTACTAGAGCATCATCATCAATCAAATCACACTACGAGGTGACTCAGTGAGCAAGGTTGCTCATGACCGAGAGCGGCGGCATCGATGTATATCCTGCAGGAGAAAACCTGACCACACGCCGCACACGCGCAAAAGTCGCATGCAACAACCGTTCGCAAAGGTCCCCCTAGAGCTAGGCCGGATCCAACCCTTCCTGAGAAAGGCCTTCCCGCACGGTCCCCGTCCCAGACGTACGCCCCGATTGGGAAGCATCCTTTCTCTCCCGAATACCATGATAGATAGAGTCGGGTATCCACCGCACACCAGGACAACCTAAGCTACTAAGTTTACTAGGCCCATAAAAACACTAGCATGTGATCAGTGCGTTCGAACTTGCTCAACAGGGCCAACAACGGACGGTCCTTAACCGACACAGACAGGGCTACCATCGTGAAGGCCCAGCCTTTTCCAATCATCCTACATAAACAATTCCCCGTCCGGTTTCAACAAATCATAAATCCATCTAGTACAATCCAGGGTGATTCCTATAATGCGAGTAGGACCTACCACTTGTCTAACGTAACCACTAGCCACTAAGCATAGCAAGTTCTAACGTAACCTAGACCACATCTACAAAAATAGGACACAAAGGTAGGATAAGAAAGGGTAGTCCTAATGCAATTCTAAGGTTTCACATCAACTCCTAATAAACCTAATGCACAGTCAATTACTAGCCCCAATCAAGTGAGAAAAAAAAAATCCTAAATAGGGAGGCATGCACCGGGGCTTGCCTGGCTTAGGTGCTAAGCTAGCTGGGTCAGCGGTGTCAGTGTCCTGCTGCTGCTCCTCCTGTGCCTCCTCCTCCGGCAGTTGGAAGTCCAGTGGCTCCGGAGTCGTCTTTGTCACTACACGTTATGACAAGGAAATAATGCAAAGTTAGATGCAAGTAATATGATGCAATTAAGAGATTTAATCACTTTATAGGACATTCATTTACACTGTAAGTGCAAATAATTAACTTGTTATTTAATTTCGTCTGAAGTATTTCCTTCATTGATTTTCAATTAAGTTAACCATTTAATTAACTTGAATTGAGTAAATAAATAATTTGATTTCAAAAATTAATTTATGTCCAGTGGAATTTTTCTAGTGAAAGCCACCACTATAAGTGATTTATGGTGAAGTTTGACGATTTATAGATGAATGGATTATTTATAATAATTTATACAATGCAGAGAACAATTTAAATCATAAGAAAATAATTAGGCATTATATGACAGTGGAAAAATGTTTTGTAAGTAGGTTATTAGCATCTTAACAAGCATGCAAGGTTTCTGGATTTATGGAGCAACACATAAAATACTATGGATCAAACAACTCCGGGATAAATTTAATTACGCAGACAACAGATGAAGTGTGCTAAGTGATTTGATATTTTTCCTGGACAGAGCAGATCACAAGGAAGCTAACACAATTGGTTTCATATTTTTCTGAGATGTATTCTATTTATTATGCAATTTACAATCTTAAGAAAATTTTTGGCGATTTACGGATATTCGAAAAGGATTTAAAAAAATGGGCGGACCAATCAGATCCGGGCCATAAAGGTGACCACAGAGTCATGGCCGCAACAGATCCGGGCTGGCCACAAAGGATCCAGCCACTCAGATCTGAGGACACACACAGGGCCACAAAGGTGGCCACACGCGATCCTGCACAGTCACACCGGATCCGGGACCGTGTGACCACAGGTGCGGTGGCCGGCGACACGGCGGAGCGCAGCGGCGCAGCTCACCGGAGTGTGCTTCAATGGCTTGCAGGGCTGACCGAGGGCACGGGAAAGAAGCGGGGAAGGTGGAGGTTTCACCGCGACGATCGGAGCTCGCGGGGGTGGCCGGGGTTGGCTTGGAGACGAGGGGCGGCGGAAGGTCGAAGTCCGGCGATGACTCGAGCTCGTCGTTGGTGTCCTCCAGCTGCACGTCTTGGCGCACAAGCTTCGTCTGGAGTGGGGAATCCGCGGCACGGTTGTCGTTGACGTTGAAGAGCTCAGGAACGCAGGGGTCAACTGAGGGCGGTACAGGGCTTGACGGCGGCGGATTGGGAAAAGCTTCAAATCCGGCAGACGAAACTGCGAGACGATGAGCAAGTGAGCGAAGAAGAAGCGCGAGGAGCGGGAGCATCCGTGCGCGCAACAAAGAGTCGAGGAGCTCACCAGGCAGCGGGGAATTTGACGACGGAGAGGCGGGCCTTGGCGACCGGGCGCAAGGACGACGATCGCGATTTCCGAGTTCACTGCCGGGGAAAGGGTTGGTGGCCATTGTGGAAGGGTAGGACGCCGAGGCAGGGCTTCACGCGCCGCCGCTCAGTCGGGAACAGCTCGTCGGCGGTGGAGAAACGAGTCGGGCTCGAGCTCGACGGCAATGGCGGTGGTGGCGGCGAGGCTGGGCTAGGGTTTGGGGAGGAATGGCGAGCGAGGGAGTGAGAGAGGGAGCTCGGACCGGAAGGGAAGCTCGTTTTGGAGCTGCTCGCGTCGAGGGGAGCGGGACCGGGGCGGCGAGGGCGTGCCGTACATCGGCGGCGATGTGGCGGGCGGGTTCCGACGGCTTCAGTGAGAGGAGGGAGGCTGACGAGTGGGCCCGGAGGCATCTTTTCCATTTACCGAAATATTCAAACTGTGACTTTTCCCAAACTTTGGCACAACATTTGGAGTAGCAAATGAGCTCCAAAATTCTCAAATCTGGTACCGTTGAAAAGCTAGTGAAAAGATCTATCAACTGGCCAACATGCACATCTGAACTCCAAAGGCAAGTGAAATGGCAGCTGGTCAAAGTTGGTTACTTTCTAATATTTGGGAATTTATTTGGGTGACGAAACGAATTTCTAAAATCACCAAAAAATCACCAAAATTACTGGCCTCGTTACTGGGAGGATATTTTGCCGGGTAAGCCAGTTTTGCCTCCTCATCGGTTAATATAAGAGACAGATCGAAACCAGGAGATTGTTTTGCCTTTTTTTTTGGCTTTGAGATTAAGGATTGCAATCGTTTTATGAGTTTTGATGTCGTACGGAAGGGGGGGGGGGGGGGGGGGGGGCATACACTGTAATCGTTTTATGAATAGGCCTGTGTTACTTTCTAATAGCAACATTTGCATACACCGTAATTTTTCCGTAATTTTTCACATACAAAAGCATACACTTTAATCTAACAATTGCATACATTTACATACAACAAAGTGGGATTCAATTTAACTAGTTCATATTTAATTATTGACAAAAGCAAAAAAGAAAAAGAAAAAGATAGGAGAAAGGCTCACCTTGGCTGGAGACAGCATGCAGAAGCAAAATACTGTCCAAAGTGTGGGTCCTCTAGGTTCATGGAGGTAGACGCGGGTGATGGGCAAAAAAGGCAGCTCACGGTACCCGTGAAGATCCTAAGGTACCTTCCGTTCTTACCGAGGATCCAACGGCTGTACATGACCGAGGAATCCGCGAAACAGATGACATGGCACAAACATGGAGTTCGATACAAGGCCGATAAGCTTGTACATCCATCCGATGGTGAAGCATGGCAACGATTCGATAACATTCATCACATCAAAGCTCGGGAGGCTCGTAATGTACGTGTGGCCCTGGCAACAGATGGGTTCAATCCATATGGCATGGGGGCTGCCCCGTACAGTTGTTGGCCCGTGTTCGTTATACCCCTCAATCTCCCTCCAAGCGTCATCTTTCAACGACAGAACATTTTCTTGTCGTTGATAATTCCTGAAAACCCGGGGAGTAATATGTCTGTTTATATGGAGCCTCTGATTGATGATTTGGAACGTGCTTGGGAGGAAGGGGTATGGACATACGATAAAGCTACAAAGACAAACTTCAGAATGTATGTTTGGTACTTCTACTCTCTGCATGACATGCCGGCGTATGGTTGTTTCTGTGGCTGGGGCGTTCAATCAAAGTTTCCTTGCCCGGTATGCAAGCATCTTGTGAGGTGGATTTGGTTGAAGAAGGGTGGCAAGTTTTCTTCGTTCGACCAACACCGACAATTCCTCCCTCTTAACCATCCATTCAGAAGAGACAAAAAGAACTTTACGAAAGGTGTCCAAGTTCTCAACCCTCCACCGCAGTTCTTGACAGGTGCGCAGGTGAGTGCTATGTTAGATGGTCTCAAGGTCGATGAAACAGACGGTGGTTTTGTGGGATATGGTGAGCTACATGCCTTCACTCAGATCTGTGGCTTGTATAGGCTTTCGTATATGAAAGACCTTCTTCTTCCACATAACATTGACCTAATGCACGTTGAACATGGCTTAGGCGTTCCACTTTTCGGAACAATCATGGACATTGCTGATAAAACAAGGGACAATGTTAAGGCAAGAGTCGATCAAGCTACTTTGTGCAATCGACCAAAGCTAGACATGGCGCCTCCTGCTTCCGGCAAGTCATGGAGAAAACCTAAGGCGGATTTCGTCCTGACGAGGCCCCAAAGGAAGGAAGTACTAGAATGGTTCAAAACGTTAATGTTCCCTGATGGGTACGCAGCGAATATGAGTAGGGGAGTGAACTTGGCTACTATGCGAATCAACGGGGTCAAGACTCATGACTACCACATGTGGATTCAGCGGCTTCTTCCCGTGATGGTTCGAGGCTATCTCCCTGATCATGTGTGGCAAGTGCTGGCAGAGTTGAGCTATTTCTTCCGCCAGCTTTGTGCTAAGGAGATATCACCTTCCGTGATTGCAGAAATGGAAAAAATGGCGCCTGTGTTGCTCTGTAAGTTGGAGAAGATATTTCCACCAGGCTTGTTCACTCTGATGGTGCATATGATTTTGCACCTTCCGTATGAGGCTCGAATGGGGGGGGGGCATACACTGTAATCGTTTTATGAATAGGCCTGTGTTACTTTCTAATAGCAACATTTGCATACACCGTAATTTTTCCGTAATTTTTCACATACAAAAGCATACACTTTAATCTAACAATTGCATACATTTACATACAACAAAGTGAGATTCAATTTAACTAGTTCATATTTAATTATTGACAAAAGCAAAAAAAAAAAAGAAAAAGATAGGAGAAAGGCTCACCTTGGCTGGACGTCGACGGCAGGGAGCTGGTGGAGGGGGTCGGGGGAGGAAGGGGAGGGGTGAGACGGGGTGTCGCCGTCGAGGCCCTCGGGGCGGGGGCGGCGGCGTCGGGCCCCCACGGCGGCGCAGCTTCGGTGGCGGGGAGGAGGAGCGGGCCGGGCGAGCGCCGGAAGGCGGGGAGGAGGAGCGGGCCGGGCGGGGAAGGCGCGGCGTGCCTCGCCGTGCGTTGACCGGAGCGCGGGGGAGGCCAGAGGGGGAGACGAGGACGGGAGGCGCGGCGGCGGCCGGGCCTCCGCGGCGTGCGGCGAGCGGGGAGCCGAGGGAGAGGGGCGGAGGAGCCGCGGCGGGCGGGGAGCGGAGCGGGGAGGCGCGGCAGGCGGGGAGCGGAGCGGGGAGGCGCGACGGGCGGGGACAGGAGCGGGGAGGCGCGGCGCGGCGGTGGAGGCGCGGCGCGGTGCGAGGTGGCGGCGTCGAAGAAGATAAGGTTGGAGGAAGAAGGAAGAGACCCGCGCGGGCCTAAGTCAATCCAAAAACTTTGCCGAGTGCCAGATCTGAAGGCACTCGGCAAACTAAAGGCACACGGCAAAGTTAGTTTGCCGAGAGCCGCGGGGCCGGCGCTCGGCAAAAAAATTCACCAGTACCTTAAAAAAAAAATTAGGAATTCGAAATAAATTCAAAAAATAGCCAAATTTTGCTGTGATACATTCCATATGATCTTTTATCTATAAAAAATATATTTAAGGTGAAACCATATTGTGACCATTGTTGATGTTCGCAATCTAAAAAGGCACTTCATAACTCTATGGAACTTCTTCGCGGAAGCTCTCGTTTCTAAACAATGTACGTGACAACTTTTGCGAAACTTTTTCTACGATTTATCATGGCCTCCACTTATGATGTCATGATACCAGGGCGAGTCTCATAATTTTCGGACTTTGTTTGAATTTTATAAAATTAAAATACTATTTCACCCCATCTCCGCGCTTATATTTTATGTACAAGATGACCAAATTTTCAGTTCATTTCATCGTTAAGACCTTACATTGGACTCAGGAACATGAATATCAACTTTTGCGTGAATAAACTTTATTATTTGAATCACTTAAAGTTAAAATTTGAATTATCTTAAAAATATGCTTTATATGTCATAAACATCTTAAATATACCAAAACGGATGGAAAAAATCACCAAACATTCGCATGAGGTAACATTCATACATACATCCACCACATAAATAGAAATTATGGGGAAAAAATAAAGGAAAAAAATATTTTGCCGAGGGCCAACGTTAGGCACTCAGCACACAATTTTTTTGCCGAGTGCCGCTAATGGAGGCTCTCGGCAAACAACATGACTACCGTGTGTTGGTTGTTTGCCGAGTGCCTATTGTGTTGGCACTCGGCAAACAATTTGTTTGCCGAGTGCCGTTGGCGCGGCGCTCGGCAAACCCGTAAGGTACCGTGTGCTTAGAGTTTGCCGAGTGCGGAGGCCCAGGCACTCGGCAAAGAACTAGTTTGCCGAGTGCCCGACAAATGGCACTCGGCAAACCTTTTGACACACGGCATATAGCGGGTTTCCCGTAGTGATCCTTGGTGGCAGAGAAGTTGTCGATTCGGAGCACGTGCAACCCGGCCACCGTCTCGCGATCGGCGGCCATGGTTGCAGCCGATGGGGGCTCCTAGCGAACGGTACGGTGATGCTGGAAGCCGGGAATGCTCCAGGGCAATGGGAGCAGGTATTTATAATGAGGTGGAGACGAGGAGACGCGTTTGACCGTCGTGCATACTGAACGGGTAGAACGTCGACGATTCAGCGTCCTTCAATAATGGCATCGCTGGTCGAGGGGAAGTCAAGAAGATAATTTCTGCAAGCATGGTGCTTCGGGAAGACGGGGGAGCTGTCTTTTGAATTCTTTTGGTTATTTCGTGCTTTGCTAAAACGCCAAAACAGGTGCATGCGAGGAAAAACATATGGTAGACAAACCGATCCATGCCACAAGTGATACGCGATATATGTCATGCAGATGCACGATATGAATTCTATCTACACCCATGGATGTAAAATCAACCGCTTCTCGGGTGGCGTTCTGCCGGTGAAGATATATTTCAACGTTACTTATATCTCTAACGCATCCTAAAAACTTCCAATAATTAATCTGGTCTTAGGGTCTTCTAAAAGACTACTCTACTCTTTTTTTTTTGGGAAAAAAAGACTACTCTACTCTTGGAATACAAAAAGACACCTATTTATCATCAGTTCCCAAAAATAAATTAAACAATAATTTAGTAGTTTAAGTCTCCAACTTGACATGGGTGTTTATTTACAACAATTATTCTATCAGTGAAAAGCGAATTCCCCGTTGATAGCAACATACATATGGTGACTTTGTGAATCTCAAGACCAATCAGTAGAGTCTCTCATACGTGAATCTCAAAACATACATGTTGTTCATATGGTAGGGTGCTAGGCAGTGGCGGAGCGTGGGCCCTAACCAAGGTGGGGCGGGGGTGCGATTGCTATAGTGCTTTCTAACTGCCTCGGCCATTCGCTTATTCCGGCCACAAGCTGCCTATTGCTGATTTGTTATTGGCTGGGCTACTTTGCAGATGGCCGGTTTGCCATGCATCGGTTTGGGCCAGCTGTAAGTAGGCAACACGAGAATACACAATTGGGCTAGCTTAACTAAAACGCTGCTGGGCTGTTGAAGACTGAAGACTACGTGCGAATTCTGCATTGAGCAAATGGGGGGCCGGAGCCCAGGATGGCCTCCACCGGGCTCCGCCCCTGCGTGTAGGTCATCTTCTCCGTCTATGCTGTGTTTAAAATAAGCTATTGTTACCTCTATCACTACTTTACTTGTATATCCTTTAGCACCCCTTTCATATGTGCTATTTTGTTTCTTTCTCTGTTTCAAAAAATAATTCCGGTTCTGGATTGGGACATAGGAATTAAGGAGAGAGGAAAAGATGATGTGCACATGAAACAAGAAGGGGTGGAAGACGAGACATACAGAGATAGAAATGCTTTGGGAAGTGAGAATGAAGAGAGAGAGTACATTGAGATTTGAGAACTCCAATTATTTTGATAATTTTTCTTGAATCCTATAACTAAAATAATATTAAAATGAATGGGGTATTCGGTTTCAGAAATAAAGTTGCTTACTAAATCTAAATGCAAAAAATATTTTGAGATGCGAGTGAAATAAAAAGTAGAAAATATTGCCTAGTTGGATGTCACGAATTGCATGATTTCTTGGTGAGCCCTTTGAATTATCCTATGATAAAATTGAAAAAGTCCATGGTGATATCGGGTTGAAATCGCCTAGCTGAGATTGAACACAAATCTGGCACAAATTATTCCCATGATTTGTAGATGTTCATATATTCCCATGCTAATTGTCTTGAGCTTGCGTCAGTATCTATCTACTGGCATCGGTGCCTAAGACCTCCTCTCTCCCGTTGCTTGGCCTTATTAGCAATGCTCGATGTACATGCTGGACATAAGGTAGACACTACCGAGAAACCTTATTGGAAGTCACCTAGAAACACCATGCAACGAACATACTGGAAATAGCAATCAAACAAAAGCTAAACACTTTAAACAAAATTCAATCAAAATCCAGATATAACTTCAAATATTATGGGCAATAATTTTTTTTTACCAGAGTGCAAGTGTAAAACAAAAAGTCCGGGTACATCACAAAAATGCCACTTCAATTTTTTTTCTTGGTTGCTCTGGTAGCAGCAACGTAGTAGCCGCCGTGGTCGCATTGATGTACTTGTACAGAATGTCCTCGCAGATAACCTTCAACCTCTTCATGTCGTACCTATCTGCTGCCACCACCAGACGCTGAACCATCTTGACCTTGTTTCCACCGTCGCCGTCGTCGCATATCTCAGGCAACGAGTCGGTGTACACAAAGTGGAGCAACGCCTTGAACACTTCGGGTTCCATGTCACCGACGACCTGTACTACGTGACGCGCCGCGACGTCTTCCTTGTCCTCCTCTTTCTCATCCGTGCCGAAGAGCTCGGCCATGAAGACCGGGGACCGGGCGGCGAGCACGCACCGGTGCGCCGTGACCAGCTCTCCGGCGACCTCGAACGTGACGTCCTTCCCAACCTGGCTGGCCAGGAGGTCGCCGAGATGCCGGTGCAGCTCCGTCGGCGGCGGCGGCATGGGTGATGGAGACTTCTCGTCGTCGTCGTCGTTGACGAGGATGACGCCGCACCGGACACGGAAGCAGTCGTTAACGAGAGGCGTCGCACCGGCCATCTCGAGCTCCTTCCGTTCGATGAAGTCGCAGCCGCGTGACTTGTCGGCGGCAGAGAATACATGCGGCTTGATCCGGATCGACGGCGCCAGCTCGCCAACGCCGCCGGCGGCGAAGTCCATCAGGGTGAACACGCATTCCGCCTTGATGACACCGCCGGCGTCCATGGCGCTGGCGGCGGCGACGTTGTCGTCGACGAGCTGGAGGAAGAGGCACACCCAGCCGGCGCTTTCCTCCTCGTCGCCGCACGGGTAGCAAAGGACGGACCAGGCGTGCCCGCCGACGCGGAACGCGCCGGACTCGATGTAGTCGCCGACGGCGAGGTCCTTGGTCGCCGAGAAGCCGTCGATCCGGAGCACGTGCGAGCCAGTCACCGTCTCTGTCGCCGCCGCCGCCTCCGCGATGGACAACTCGACGTGGTCGCTGCCGGCGTCGAGTTCATCTGGTTCAGTGAAGCCGTCGGACTTGGGGACGTCGTGCGTTTCCGCCGCCGTGTCGGTGACGGTGGTGGTCGTGCTGCCGTCGGAGCCGTCGCCGGCAGAGGAAGGGGAGGTGGTCTGCTGGCCGATTAGCGCTCGGCCGGCGACAGGTCGGCTCTTTCCGCCGTCAGATGCCATGGATGGCGGCGTCGCGTTGGTACGCTACTGGCGTGTCACCGTACGTGGCAAATGGAGGAGGCTTTTATGGAGAGATTTGTTACGCAACAAATTGTTTGTTTCCGTTCTGTACGATCTCCTTCTCTATATGCTTATTCATTGCCATACAGAGCTGCAGCAGCATATCCATCCTGCTGCCCTTGTTGGTTCCATCACAATTTGAAAATTGAAATCCCGTAGAATCTGGTGGGATCGGTTGGTTGGTTGTACTAGTCGCGAACTAGCCATGCATGCGCAGTTGGTTCGTTCCAGTTTGAAATCTCGACGTCAGTTTATGAATTCATTCATACGCTCTTATTTTGTTGTCGAAAAAAAATTGATTAACCTTGGACTAATAATCGGAGTGTACCGTATACGGTTCCCACAGGGCCCATGTACTGACACGTACATACAAACGTGTACATCAAGTCCTGATCGGAGGAGCCTCTGTTGCCGATCGATTCCTACTCGGACAGGAAACACGAACAACGGATCCCTCTTCCGACTAGCTAGGGGTACATGAGCCTTCTCCTCAAGCTATAAATCGAACGCACGCAGCTACAACACACCACAGGTTCCAAAACAACTTACTTCTCCTGCAAGCACTTCGACGTACTCGTTCGTCACGACTGTCAGTCAAGACCCGTCACATCGTAATTCAGGAGTGCCGGCCCCATGGCGTTGATGTGCGTTGGCAAGCACGCGGCGGCGGTGGAGGCGGCGCTGACGACTAGCCGCTGCACAACCACCCCCGGCGGCGGCGAGGCTCCACCTGCTCCGGCGACGACGATGGTGCAGATGCCGGTGGAGTTCCTCGAGTGGGTCCTGGCCCGAAAGAAGGAGCACTACCGCGTCCCGACGCTCGCCGACTACACACCAGAGGACGTCGCCAAGAACATGGCGACGATCTGCCGGGTGAACGCGTCGCTGCAGGCGGCGTTCGACGAGTTCGCCGAGTTCAAGGCCTGGGTCGCCGGCGTCGTCGAGAAGAACGGCTGCATCTCGGTCCCTGCCGACGACGTGCTCGGTGAAACATGTTTCCAGGGGTTGGTGCAGGACAAGATCGACGACGAGTGGGAACAAGCGCGGGACGAGTTTCACCTTTTCCAGGATATGGAAGATGTTATGACCGGGGATGTTCCGCCGCTCGGCCCGCACGTGTATCTGCTGTCTGTCTATCTGTCCCTTATCTACCGCTATGTGTCGCGAGTTATGGTTTAGGCTTGTCCAGGTGTCTGTACTATGAGTCAAAAGACTGCTATGATGTGTAATAGTATGATCGAAGTATATGTGTAATAAAATTCTATGCTCAAGTATCTTTTTGTAGCTACTCTACAATAAAATTAGATGGTAGCTGTGGTGTAACTTTTTTTTCAGTTTTTGTTTAGAGAGCTGTTGTATACATGGTCGGTTCATGCATGTCAAACTGTTTGGTTTTCAAGCAATTGTTGAAGACTTAAATGCAACAGTTTATAGGTACTAGCTACTTTTGCTTTGAAAATTCATAAACATATTATGGAGAGGATCACCCAATCAAGAAAAACATATCAGGCTGCTAAAACGTTTAGTGCTGGATGAAGAAAACAACAAAAAGAGAACAAAATGTGCAGCTTTCAATCAACGAAACAACATGACCATTCTACACCAGTAACTGACAGTTAAGCAGTTGCTATTCTATTACCTGTCACGAAAAGGGAAACATTATGGTAATTTACTGTCACTACAAGAGAAACACTCTTTGCCGACAGTGTCTACAGAAGTGGCCAATGAATTTTCTTTTTTTAGATAATAGGAAAAGAGTACCCAGCCTTGACCAACGAATTTTCATATATTTGGACGACAAACTTCTATAACTGTGGGTGATGATTTCGTAGGAAATGGCCTTGTTGTTAAATTACTAAAAGAGTGTCTCTATAGATACAACCAGAATTCAATGACTTGTCTGCGGCTGGTTCATCTGACGACAGAGCCAAATTGCACGGGAATCAATTTTGAGGCTGAACGCGGATCACGTCATGGTCAGACGCTGGTCGCACATGCCGGTCGGATGCATAACAATTCCCTACTAAAACTGTTGGGAAATATATGATCGAATTGTATTGTTAAAACTATCAGCCATTTGTTAAACATACTTAAATGAAACAAACTGTTGGCCACACCGCCACAAGAATAAAACCGTTGATAAAAGTTGACAATCTTGTAGTTTAACACTACCTTAGACGGTAGTCACACTGTAGGTATTAAAGTAGGGACCATATTTCTCTGCCTGAAAAAAAAAAAGCAATCTTACACTAGCTTAGATGGTACATAAGAATTTGAAGAAAGAAAAGCAAGCTTACCGTCTTTCGAAGGGGATTGCTATACTCTACCCGGGTATTTTAGAGAGCTCTGGCACCCGAATTTTTTTGCAGCCGTGACTCCTCCTCTCCTCCTTCTTCTCCAATTCCGGCGAGGACTCCGGCGAGGTTTGGGGTTGGGGTTGGGGGCTCACCGGTGGCTGTCGGACCTAGAAGAAGGGGGAGGCAGGCCGGCCCGGCGGTGGTGGCGGGAGAGACGGCGGAAGCGGAGGCGGCGGAGACGCCGCCGGAGCGGGCGGCGGGAGATGGCGGTTGGGCCAGGGAAGGGCGGGGGCGTGCGTGGACAACGACGGCGGGGCGGGAGGTGGCCGAGGGGTGGTTGTCCGGCGGCGGCGGGTGGAGCGGCGGGGGGAGGACGATGCGTCGACATGTGAGACTGGAGGTTGAAGAAGCTGGGACAGCCGTTGGATCTCCGGATCCAACGGCTGCAAAATCGGGTGGTGGAGGCTCACGAATTGCCCGGGCGGCATGCAGACAGCCCCTTTCGAAATGTACTAATCGGAGTCCATCTACAGTCTACGATTCCCCAGGGTGACGTAGTATCGGAGGAGTAGATCAATTCCTAATCCTACTCGGACAGGAAACACGAACATTAAGCGATCCCCCCTCCGACTAGGGATTACTCGAGCCTCCACCTCGAGCTATAAAACGAAGCCACGCAGTAACAATATACCACAAGTTCCGAAAATACTTCTCTGCAAGCACATCAACGTACTGGTTCCTTACGACTGTCAGGACCCGTCCCATACGTGATTGTGACCTCGCAAGAAGTGCCAGCCCCATGGCGATGATGTGCATCGGCAAGCACGCAGCGGCAGTGGAGGCGGCGCTGACGACTCTGAAGCGTCTCCGCTTTTCGCAGGATCGAGTCGGTCAAGCGCTGATGAACAGACGCAACAGTACAACATATAAAAAGCACGAGTTAAGTCTTTAAGTTATTACATTAGTCCAATTAAAATAACGAGTACACAGCGGAAGTCTTAACGATACAAATCCAAGTCCAAAGACAAGAGATACAAGCGCACGCGCTCACGATACAAGTGAATTCACATCCAAAGCCATGAAGATGCGAACTCGAGAGGAAATCACTCCTCGGTCTCCCAGTGGGCGGTCCAACCAAAAGGAAGCTGGCCGTCCCACTGTCCACCTCCACCCGTAGAGTCGGGGATAAAGGTGCTACCTGCAACAAAATCATAAAGAGCCAAACCCTGAGCAACTAATACTCAGCAAGTCTTACCCGTCAAATTGGCTATCTACAGCCGACTCCTAATATGCAAGGCTAAAAGGGGGGGGTGGCTGACTCAATAGCATAACTCGCACTAAATACTTGATCCTTACCTTCAAGTTTTATTCTTCAAGTTAAGTACTTAACCAGTAAAACAGTGTGCATATCTCTAAAACATGTATAAGGTAACAATACATCAGCAGTGACAGTGTATATAGAGCAATGTAAATAACAGCAATGTAAATAGACTAGCATCATATCATCAATCATCTCACACTACGATGTGACGCAGTGAGCAAGGTTGCTCTTGACCGAGAGCGGCGGCATCGATGTACATCCTGCAGGAGAAAACCTGACCACACGCCACACACAGCAAAAGCCGTATGCAGCAACTATTCGCGAAGGTCCCCCTAGAGCTGGCTGGGTCTCACACCTCCCGAGAAAGGCCTTCCCGCACGGTCCCCGTCCCAGACGTACGCCCCGATTGGGAAGCATCCCTTCTCTCCCGAATACCATGATAGAAAGTGCAAGTATCCGCAAGACACCAGGGCAACCTAAGCTACTAAGTTTACTAGGCCCATAAAACACTAGCATATGATCAGTACGTTCGAACTTGCTCAACAGGGCCAACAACGGACGGTCCTTAACCGACACAGACGGGGCTACCACCGTGAAGGCCCAGCCTTCTCGCACCATCCTACACAAACAATTCCCCGTCCGGTCTCAACAAATCCTAAATCCAGCTAGTACAATCCAGGGTGAATCTACCTCGCGAGTGGGACCTACCACTCGACTTCTACCGTCCGCTAGCCACTAAGCCTAGCAAGTTCTAACGTAACCTAGACCACATCTACAAAAATAGGACACAAGGTAGGATATGGAAGGGTAGTCCTAATGCAGTTCTAAGTTTTCACATCAACTCCTAATAAACCTAATGCACAATCAATTACTAGCCCCAATCAAGTGATAAAATAAAATCCTAATTAGGGAAGCATGCACCGGGGCTTGCCTGGCTCAGGAGCGTAGCTAACAGGGTCAGCGGGGTCAGTGTCCTGCTGCGGCTGCTCCTCCTGCACCTCCTGGGTCTGCTCCTCCGGCAGCTGGAAGTCGAGCGGCTCCGGAGTCGGCTCTGTCACTACACGTTATGACAAGGAACATAATGCAAAGTTAGATGCAAGAATATGATGCAATTCATGATTCAATTACTTGATAGGACAGTCATTTACACTGTAAGTGCAAATGATTAACTTTGTTAATTAATTTCGTCTGGAGTATTTCCTTCATTAACTTTTAATTAAGTTCACCATTAATCAACTTAGGCAAGTTAAATAAATAATGTGACTTCGAAAGTTGATTTATGTCCAGTGGCATTTTTCTGGTGAAGAGTGCCACTGGAAGTAATTTATGGTGAAGTTTCATGATTTATTGCAAAGTAGATTATTTATAATAATTTATACAGTGCAGAACATGATTTAATTCATAAGAAAATAATTAGGCAACATGTTACAGTGGAAAAAGGCTCTGTAGGTGTGTTATCAGATTCTTAACAGGTATGCAAGAGTTCAGGATTTATTGGGCAACAGATAATTTATAATAAATT
Organism: Eragrostis curvula; assembly: GCA_007726485.1. Classification (NCBI taxonomy): domain Eukaryota; kingdom Viridiplantae; phylum Streptophyta; class Magnoliopsida; order Poales; family Poaceae; genus Eragrostis; species Eragrostis curvula. Next base: position 36,347,475 of record CM017439.1, read on the forward strand.
AAACAAGATCTGGACAGATGTATTTTCCAGAAAATACACAATCTGCAAAAGGGCATTTTGGTATTTTTCATGGACAGAGGGTGTTACATGGATTCCAAAGAAATTGGATTTGTATTTTTCTGAGATGTATTCATTTTTCTATCTATTTTACAAATTTCTGGTAATTTCTGGAGAATTAAACAATTACGAAAAGGAATAGAAATTTAACCGGCCAATCAGATTCAAGCAACACAGGGCCATAGGGTTGCTGCCGCAGCGGATCTGGGACTGATCACAAAAGATCCGACCACTCGCGTGCAAAGGCACACTGAGGGCCACAGAGTTACCACACCAGATCCTGTGTGGCCACAACGGATCCTGACCGTGTGGTCGACCGTGCGCTGGCCGGCGTCACACCGGAGCGCGGCGGCGCAGCTCACCGGAGTGAGCTCCGGTGGCTCGCGCGCTTGACCCAGGGCGCGGAAAGGTAGAGGAGAAGGTGAGGGCTTCACCTCGACGAGCGGGAGCTTGAGGGGATGACCGGAGCTAGGTCGACGACGAGGGAGGCGACTCCGAGCAACTCCGGCGAAGTCGTGGGGGCGCTGCGATTGACGAGAGGCTCCACGGTTTGGTCCTACAGCTTCACCGCAGCTCGGGGAAGCTTGTCGACCAACACGTCGTCGTGGAGACGGCCCGGAGGAGGGGTTTCACCGGAGAGGGAGGCGGCGGTGAGGTCGACCGGCGGCGGGGAAAGGCTCAATGTGACGACGGGGAGCTGCGGAACCGGAAACCAAGGGTTAGGAGGGGTGCGCAACGGTAACGCGCACCGAGGGGCACGAGGAATTTAGCAGAGGCTCACCGGAGTGGGCTGAATCGACGATGAGGTGGTCGAGCTCACTCGGCCGGGTCCGAGGAAGATGAGCTCGATTCGAACTCCTCAGCCCGGGGCGAAGGAAATGGGGGCCATCTACCACACGAGAACCTCTCCGCGCTTTGATGTGAGGAGCAACTCGGCTTGGAGGGAGCTCGACGCGGCGCTGAGCTGCACGGACGACGGCAATGGCGGGCGGAGCTAGGGTTTGGAGGTGAGGGGACGACGGGGAGAGAGGAAATGAGGGCGAGGGAACTGGGAGAGGAGCGGGGCGCGTTTTTGGAGCCGTTCGGCGGCCGGAGGCGGGCCAGGGCGCCGCGCGACGTCGCCGGTCGTCGACGGCCACGCGGCGAGCGAACTCGGCGCGCGCCAGCGAGAGAGAGGAGACTGACGAGTGGGCCCAGCGGCATCTTTTCAATTCTCCGATTTATTTCAAACTGAAATTTCCCCGAAGTTTGGCGCTCAATTTGAACTAGCAAATGAACTCCAAAAATTAAAATTTTGGTACCATTGGAAAGATCATGAAATTATCTTTCCAGTGACATAACATGCACATCTCAATTCGAAATAGAATTCAAATGGCAGTCAGTCAAAGTTGGGCATTTTTGGAAATTTGGGGATTTATTTGAGCATCAAAATGAATTTCAAAAATCACCAAAAATTCTCCAAAATTCTTATTTCGTAAGGGCTATCCACTTGTATTTTTGGTTTCTCGAGTTGTTATGCAAAAATTTGACTTCTTTCACAAGCTATGGTTTGAACATTTTTGAACTTTGAATTTCGAATTTGAACTTTGTTTGCTTTTGGTTTCTGTTCAGTTCTCGATGTGGGTGTGGGCTGGCTTCAGTGACACGGGGTGTCACAGACTCGCCGCCGCAGCACCACCACCGGCGGCGAGGCTCCTCCGCCTCCGACGACGATGGTACAGATGCCGGTAGAGTACCTGGAGTGGGTCCTCGTCCAGAAAAAAGAGCACTACCGCGTCCCCACGCTCGCCGATTACGAGCCGGAGGACGTCGCCAAGAACAAGGAGACGATCTGCCGTGTGAACGCGTCTCTGCAGGTGGCGTTCGACGAGTTCGCCGAGTTCCAGGCCTGGGTCGCCGGCGTCGTCGAGAAGAACGGCTGCATCTCGGTTCCTTCCGACGAAGTGCTCGGTGAAACATGTTTCCAGGGGTTGGTGCAGGACAAGATCGACGACGAGTGGGAACAAGCGCGGGAGGAGTTTCACCTTTTCCAGGATAATATGGAAGCTGTTGTTACTGGGGATGTTCCGCCCCTAGGCTCGCACGTGTATCTACTGTCTGTCTATCTGTCTCTGATCTACCGCTTTGTGTCGCGAGTTATCGATTAGGCTTTAGCAGGGTATTTTTCCAGGTCAGGCGCTTGTGCCTATAGATAATTCAATGACCGCCTTGATGTGTAATGTAATAGTATGATCGAACTACTCCTATATATGTGAGATAAATTTATATGCTTAGGCGCTTTTTTCTTGATAGTCTTATAAAACTAATTCTGGCTGTGGTGTAAATTTCATTTTCAGTATTTGTTTAGAGACCTGTATACATGCTCAGTTCATGCAGGTCAAACTGTATGACATAAGGCATTCTTGAAGACTTACAGGGAGCACCACTTTGCTTTAAAATTCATAAACATATTATGGAGAGGATCAGAGGATAAAAAAAAACATATCAGCTGGCTGCTAAACTGGTTGACTGTTCATTTGGTGAAGAAAAGCACCAAATGAAAACATCAAAAGAGAATAGAATGCTTTTGATTAACATGGAACAACATAGTACCGTCGACGGCCAAGCTGCTGTCAGCGATCGCCACTGAAGCTGGGAACAACAGTGACGGGCGTTGTGTCGTCACTAGCCACCACTGGAACTGCTGCAGCAGTGGCGAGCATGGTGACATCACTCTGGCCGCCACTGCTGACTCGATGCAGGTGCCAACGGTGAGGTCCTGGGTGGCGGAGAAGCCGTCGATCTGTGGCATGTGCGACCCCTGGGTGGCGGAGATTTTGTTACGAAACATATTGTTTCTTTCCTCTCTGTAACGATTTCCTTCTATACTAGTATGAATAAAGTACTCTCCGTTTATTTGTTGCTGTACATACATAAAACGCTGTAGCATCTTATCCCGGCGCCGTGGTTGGTTCCAATTTGAAATCCCGGCAGAATTGGTTGCACTCGTACGTAGCTTCCAATTTGAAATCCCGGCAGAATCGGTTGCACTCGTACGTAGCGAACTAGTTAGCGATGCATTCGCATAATTCGTTCGTTCCAATTTGAAATCAATCACGGAGGTGAACCTACAGTAAAATTTGTTTAGTAACCTTGGACTAATTGGAGTCTACATTATACGTTTACACAAGGAAATATAGACGTACGTTTGTACGTACGTTCATACGTATCCATGTCCTGATCGGACGGAGGAGCCTGAGTACGTCTGCCGATCGATTCATAATCGGACAGGACACACGATCGGACAATGGATCCCTCCTCCGACTAGGGTGGTGTACACGAGCCGCCTCCTCAAGCTATAAAACCAGCGCACACAGCAGCAACTTACCGCAGGTTCCAAAACAACTTCTCCTGCAAGCACTTCGACGTACACGTTCCTTAAGACCCGTTCCGTACGTGATCTTCGTAATTAAGGACTGTCCCATGGCGATGTGCATCGGCAAGCACGCGGCGGCAGTGGAGGAAGCCTTGACTCGCCGCCGCACCACCACCGGCGGCGAGGCTCCTTCTCCTCCGGTGACGACGATAGTGCAGATGCCGGTGGAGTACCTGGAGTGGGTCCTGACCCAAAAGAAGAACCACTATCGCGTCCCCACGCTCGCGGACTACACACCAGAAGACGTCGCCAAGAACATGGAGACGATCTGCCGTGTCAACGCGTCGCTGCAGGCCGCGTTCGCCGAGTTCGCCGAGTTCCAGGCCTGGGTCGCCGGCGTCATTGAAAAGAACGGGTGCATCTCGGTCCTTGCCGATGAAGACGAAGACGTGCTCGACGGTGGCGCATGTTGTTTCCAGGGGTTGGTGCAGGACAAGATCGACGACGAGTGGGAACAGGCGCGGGAGGAGTTTTACCTTGCTCAGGAGATGGAAGCTGTTATCACGGGGGATGTTCCGCCGCTCGGCCCGCACGTGTACCTGCTGTCTGTCTATCTGTCTCTGATCTACCGATATGTATCTCGAGTTATCGACTAGGCTTAATTTAGCAGGGTATTTGTCCAGGTCAGATCGAGGCTTGTGTCTATGTAGCAGGGTATAAGTCAATGACCGCCATGATGTAATAGTATGATCAAACAATATAAGAAAAATGGAATTCTATCCTTATAAGTACCTTTTTCTAGCAATAAATTTATATTGTGGTGTGGTGTAATTTTTTTTCTCAGTATTTGTTAAAGAGACCTGGATAGGTTCATGCAGGTCAAACTGTATGACTTTAATTTTAAGCATTGCTGAAGACATATGGCAATAGTTACTACTTTCACTACAAGAGTTAAAGCAAAAATTTGCTTTAAAATTCATAAACATATTACGGAGAGGATCACTGAATCAAGAAAAACATATCAGGCTGGTTGACTGTTGGCTGAAGGAAACTACTCAAATGAAAACAACAAAAGAGAACAGATTGTGCAGCTTTCAATTAACATGACAATCTGTGCATCTGATCGAGAATTTGCCACAAAAAAAAAATTAACATGGCAACATGACCATTTGACACCGGTAACTGATCGTTAAGCACTTGCTATTTCTATTATCTGTCATGAAAATGGAAACATCATGATAATTTACTGTCACCTGAGACGGTAGTCACATTGTAGGTAACTTTTTTTCTTTTGCGAATGAAGATGTTGGTAAAGTTAAATAAGGGACCATATTTTTCAGACAGAAAAAAAAAATCAATCTTACACTAGCTTAGATGGTACACATGCATTTGAAGGATAATAAGCAATCATGCAGTCTATGAAAATATACTACTTTTAGGTACCTCTTCATCAAAGAATAATAAAAAAGATGAAACCACTTATGATGAGTCGAAGAGATCACGGCGCAACTTCAACAAGCAATTCAACGAGAAGAGAAGGATAGTTGCTCTTTAGGTACTCAAAGCCATCGCTCTGCACGACTGACTTCACGTTGCCCGGATACCTCAAGAAACCAAAGCATCCCTCCTTGAGCTCCTGGCAACCATGCTGCTCAGCCAATGCCAATGTCGTCGCAGCCGTGCTTATGTCAATGTGCTTAAGAATCAGGTCCGCGCAAATCAACTTCAGCCTCTCCATGTTGTACCTGTCTGCCGCCACAAACAGATGCTGACCCATCCCGATTGTCTCGTCTTCGTCTATCTCAGGCAGTGAGTCGGTATATATGAAGTGGAGCAATGCCTTGAACACTTTAGCTTCCATGTCATCAATCTGTATATCAGTCATGGTCTTCTCCTTCATAGGACCAAAGAGTTGCGCCATTAGGACCGACGAGCGAGCGGCGAGCACGTACCTATGCGCCGTTAACTGCTCGCCACCGACATGGAATGTCACGTCTCCTCCAACCCCGCCGGCCAGGAGGGCACCCAGATGCTGGTTCAGATCGGGTGGCGGCACAGTTAAAGGCTCTGCTCTGCAGACTTCGTCAATGACAGTGATGTCACATCTGATCTGAAAACTGTCATTTTTGAGATAAGCGGATGACTCCAGTTCATCCTTTTCGATGAAATCGTAGAAACCCCGTGATCGACACATACGCGAAAAAGAGTAGATGTTGGTTTTGGTGTAATCTGACTCCCGCTCGCCGGAATGATCGAGTAAACTGAATTTATACCTCGCCCTGACTGTTCTATCAGCAGCAGGATTGTTGATATGGAGGAATACAGATATCCAATCATTATCGTTGCCGCCGTCAGGATAGTATCTGATGAACCAGCTATGCCCTCCGATGTTGAACGTGCTTGAACGGATGGCTCTGCCGACACCGAGAGCTCCCTTGGTTTTCGAGTAGCCCTCCACCTTGAGCACGTGGCATCCGGAAGCAGCCACGACGGAGATGACCGATGTGTTGCCGTTGCGGGCACCGACGACAGAGATCGACATTAGTACGTAGTACTCGCCTCCTTGTTGGCGGCGCCGATAAAAGATTACGATGCTAGATGCGTAGGGCAATAGGACCCTGCCTATGTACTAGAAGAAGGATGGATGGGTGGGATTACAGGATTCTACGAATCTGACAATCTGATCGTATTCCACGCACGCAGACCCAAGAAACACAGAGGTCGTCCTATTTTCCTAGGTCAGACTCCGTCTTACGATCTCTACGGGTGCAGCTCGAATCCGTTTAGACCTTCGGAAGCCCATGTCCAAGCCCAACCCGATATTGTCTCGTGGCCACATCTGATCGTGTCCTTTGCGCCCCGTTGCTCACGCGATCAGATTGATTTTGCCTGTTCTTAATCTGAAGACCTCACGTACACGTACAGCTTCATCGATCTTCCATGAGTCATGGCTCGTTTGTGCATGGGTTCAAACATTGTGCTACATTGTCTGACGAGAGTTCAGTAAGAACTAAGATGAAGTTGTTTCAATCATTGTGCTACACTGGCTATTTCTCTTCGAAAAGGCAGTGCAAGTAGGTTCCACCTGCTCTTGGAATGCTATGCATGTTCCGCTTCGTTGCCACAAAGAGCTAAACTGCAAACATGGACGCCTGGAATGCAAGAAAGTTTACACAAACAGAACTCATTTTAGGTGCGGATCAACTAAGGGTCCGTTTGGCAGCCCGAAACGTTTCGGTTTCTGCCTTGAATCGGTAGAATCACCTCCAAACGGTAAAAAGTCGAAACGTTTCACCACAGAATCGGAGAGAAGCGTTCCAAGGAAATGCACCGCGCGTGAATCGCCGAAAATGGTGTTCCGCGCCGATTCGCGCCCACCCGCTATCAAACTGCCCTCCAACTTGGACTCGTAATTACAGGGATTGCCACCGCCTTCCTCTGTTCTGTGCAGCCCGGATAAAAGCAGCCGCGGGTCGATTTTTTGGTTGGACGCCGACGCATCTCCCTTCCTGGCCCGGTCAGGACGCAGCTCCTCCCCGCCGCGAGCTCCAGGCAGGACGCCGCGAGCGCCGCCGCCGCCTACGTCTCGGGGCGCCGCCGCCCCCTGTTGAATCTCGGGTCGCCGCCCCCACCGCCTCCTTGGTGGCTGCCCCGCTCGGTCGCCGCCACCAACGCCCAGTCGCCGCCCCCGACGCCGAGCAGACACGCCTGTAGGACGCCGACCCGACCAGCTGCTCGACGCCGCGCACGATCTGCAGGTCCCGCCGGCAGAAGCAAGGTTTCCTCTGTTCCTTTTTTTTCTTTTCCTCCACTGTTAGGAATTTTACTTGATTGCAAATGATGTGGTATCGATTGGGACATGTATTGATGCTGAACATGATCTGAAATGTTTCTGATTCTGGGTGAATCTGGAGCTGTACCAAACGGACCCTAAATTACCTGCACAAGCAGCTCGCTGGGATGAATTCTTCTTGGGCGAAGCGTAGGGAAAGACTTTGGGTGAAGCGTCTCCGCTTTTCGCAGGATCGAGTCGGTACGTGCTGATAAACAGACACAACGGTATATCACATAAAAAGCACGAATTTTACATCTTTAAGTTATTACAAGTCTTGAATGAATTAAAACACGTGAGTAGTACAGCGGAAGTCTCAACTATACCAATTATACAACCCTCGACGGTATATGGTCGCACATCGAAGCCCGCGATGTGGACCTAGAGGAACTTCACCATGTAGCAGTGTAAGCAAGACTACCTGCATAAAAACATAAAGAGCCAATGAGTACTAGTTACTCAGCAAGACTTACCCGTCGACGTGGCTATCTACAACCGACTCCTAATATACAAGGCTACAAGGGATAGGCTGACGCAATAGCATAAACCGCACTAATTACTTGATCCTTACTTTCAAGTTTTAATTTCAAATTAAGTACTTAACCAATAAAACAGTGCACTTATCTCTAAAACAGTATAAGTAACAATACATCAGATAAGCAGCATAGTAGCAACAATATAATAATATAACAGTACTAGAGCATCATCATCAATCAAATCACACTACGAGGTGACTCAGTGAGCAAGGTTGTTCATGACCGAGAGCGGCGGCATCGATGTACATCCTGCAGGAGAAAACCTGACCACACGCCGCACACGCGCAAAAGTCGCATGCAACAACCGTTCGCAAAGGTCCCCCTAGAGCTAGGCCGGATCCAACCCTTCCTGAGAAAGGCCTTCCCGCACGGTCCCCGTCCCAGACGTACGCCCCGATTGGAAAGCATCCTTTCTCTCCCGAATACCATGATAGATAGAGTCGGGTATCCACCGCACACCAGGACAACCTAAGCTACTAAGTTTACTAGGCCCATAAAAACACTAGCATGTGATTAGTACGTTCGAACTTGCTCAACAGGGCCAACAACGGACGGTCCTTAACCGACACAGACGGGGCTACCATCATGAAGGCCCAGCCTTTTCCAACCATCCTACATAAACAATTCCCTGTCCGGTTTCAACAAATCATAAATCCATCTAGTACAATCCAGGGTAATTCCTATAATGCGAGTAGGACCTACCACTCGTCTAACGTAACCACTAGCCACTAAGCATAGCAAGTTCTAACGTAACCTAGACCACATCTACAAAAATAGGACACAAAGGTAGGATAAGAAAGGGTAGTCCTAATGCAATTCTAAGGTTTCACATCAACTCCTAATAAACCTAATGCACAGTCAATTATTAGCCCCAATCAAGTGAGAAAAAAAAAATCCTAAATAGGGAGGCATGCACCGGGGCTTGCCTGGCTTAGGTGCTAAGCTAGCTGGGTCAGCGGTGTCAGTGTCCTGCTGCTGCTCCTCCTGTGCCTCCTCCTCCGGCAGTTGGAAGTCCAGTGGCTCCGGAGTCGTCTTTGTCACTACACGTTATGACAAGGAAATAATGCAAAGTTAGATGCAAGTAATATGATGCAATTAAGAGATTTAATCACTTTATAGGACATTCATTTACACTGTAAGTGCAAATGATTAACTTGTTATTTAATTTCGTCTGAAGTATTTCCTTCATTGATTTTCAATTAAGTTAACCATTTAATTAACTTGAATTGAGTAAATAAATAATTTGATTTCAAAAATTAATTTATGTCCAGTGGAATTTTTCTGGTGAAAGCCACCACTATAAGTGATTTATGGTGAAGTTTGACGATTTATAGATGAATGGATTATTTATAATAATTTATACAATGCAGAGAACGATTTAAATCATAAGAAAATAATTAGGCATTATATGACAGTGGAAAAATGTTTTGTAAGTAGGTTATTAGCATCTTAACAAGCATGCAAGGTTTCTGGATTTATGGAGCAACACATAAAATACTATGGATCAAACAACTCTGGCATAAATTTAATTACGCAGACAACAGATGAAGTGTGCTAAGTGATTTGATATTTTTCCTGGACAGAGCAGATCACAAGGAAGCTAACACAATTGGTTTCATATTTTTCTGAGATGTATTCTATTTATTATGCAATTTACAATCTTAAGAAATTTTTTGGCGATTTACGGATATTCGAAAAGGATTTAAAAAAATGGGCGGACCAATCAGATCCGGGCCATAGAGGTGACCACAGAGTCATGGCCGCAACAGATCCGGGCTGACCACAAAGGATCCAGCCACTCAGATCTGAGGACACACACAGGGCCACAAAGGTGGCCACACGCGATCCTGCACAGTCACACCGGATGCGGGACCGTGTGACCACAGGTGCGGTGGCCGGCGACACGCCGGAGCGCAGCGGCGCAGCTCACCGGAGTGTGCTTCAATGGCTTGCAGGGCTGACCGAGGGCACGGGAAAGAAGCGGGGAAGGTGGAGGTTTCACCGCGATGATCGGAGCTCGCGGGGGTGGCCGGGGTTGGCTTGGAGACGAGGGGCGGCGGAAGGTCGAAGTCCGGCGATGACTCGAGCTCGTCGTTGGTGTCCTCCAGCTGCACATCTTGGCGCACAAGCTTCGTCTGGAGTGGGGAATCCGCGGCACGGTTGTCGTTGACGTTGAAGAGCTCAGGAACGCAGGGGTCAACTGAGGGCGGTACAGGGCTTGACGGCGGCGGATTGGGAAAAGCTTCAAATCCGGCAGACGAAACTGCGAGACGACGAGCAAGTGAGCAAAGAAGAAGCGCGAGGAGCGGGAGCATCCGTGCGCGCAACAAAGAGTCGAGGAGCTCACCAGGCAGCGGGGAATTTGACGACGGAGAGGCGGGCCTTGGCGACCGGGCGCAAGGACGACGATCGCGATTTCCGAGTTCACTGCCGGGGAAAGGGTTGGTGGCCATTGTGGAAGGGTAGGACGCCGAGGCAGGGCTTCACACGCCGCAGCTCAGTCGGGAACAGCTCGTCGGCGGTGGAGAAACGAGTCGGGCTCGAGCTCGACGGCAATGGCGGTGGTGGCGGCGAGGTTGGGCTAGGGTTTGGGGAGGAATGGCGAGCGAGGGAGTGAGAGAGGGAGCTCGGACCGGAAGGGAAGCTCGTTTTGGAGCTGCTCGCGTCGAGGGGAGCGGGACCGGGGCGGCGAGGGCGTGCCGTACATCGGCGGCGATGTGGCGGGCGGGTTCCGACGGCTTCAGTGAGAGGAGGGAGGCTGACGAGTGGGCCCGGAGGCATCTTTTCCATTTACCGAAATATTCAAACTGTGACTTTTCCCAAACTTTGGCACAACATTTGGAGTAGCAAATGAGCTCCAAAATTCTCAAATCTGGTACCGTTGAAAAGCTAGTGAAAAGATCTATCAACTGGCCAACATGCTCATCTGAACTCCAAAGGCAAGTGAAATGGCAGCTGGTCAAAGTTGGTTACTTTCTAATATTTGGGAATTTATTTGGGTGACGAAACGAATTTCTAAAATCACCAAAAAATCACCAAAATTATTATTTCAGAAGGTCCATTCACTGGTATTTTTTGGTTTCTCATGTTGTTATTTAAAAGTCTGAGTTCCTTCAGAAGCTTGGATTTGACCATTGTTTGAATAAATGATTTCAAATTTGAATTCGAATTGTTTTTGCTTCCTGTTCAGTATGAGCTATTTGCACGAGCTGGTATTCAGTGACATGGGGTGTCACATTGGGCCCATGTAAACAACCATCCCTAGAAATCGATTTTATTTGAAGTTTTTTTATTATGGGACCCATTTTTTATATTGTAGAGACGATATTCTTATGGATCGCCTGTACAATAAATGGAGTGGGGAACAAAATTGTTTTTTTTGCGTGTGTCTAGCAATTCTTCAATGTTGGAAGCAACTCTTTCAGAGTGGAATTAACATGAAAAATATATTTGTTTTACTCTGTTTCAGTATCTAAGCATTGTAATATTGTACTATATAGTTCACTCTTACTAGAATGCTTGGTATGGCTTGAACAACCAAGCAGACTAGGCAGAAATGCTGGCAGCCAATTCCTTGAGGAGAGAGGGGCAACTTATCATTAAATGTTCAAAATCATTGCTTGCCATGATCACCTTCAAGTTGCAAGGAAAAGCGATGAACTTTAGGCACGCCTCCTTTAGCCCACGACACCCATGTTGCTCAGCCAGTGTCAGCGTAGTAGCTGCAGTGCTTGTGTCGATGTTCAGATACAATATGTGCTCACATATCATCCTGAGCCTCTCCATGTAATACCTATCAGCTGCAACGAGCAAATGCTGTGCCATCACCACCTCTTCCCCTGTATCTATCTCAGGCAATGAGTCAGTGTACATGAAGTGAAGAAAAGCCTTGAACACCACAGGAAGCATGTCGTTGATCCGCACACGGGCTGCGGTCCTCTCCATCATGGGTCCAAAGAGCTCCGCCATGAATACCGGAGACCGTATGGCGAGCACATTTCTGTGCGCCATGAATGTCTCACCTCCGACCTCAAACAACACATCCCATCCTACCTGGCAGGCTAGAAGGTCGCCGAGATGCCGATGCAGGTCTGACGGTGGCAATGCGGGTAACTGTGGAGTGGTGGTTCGCATGCTTTCCTTTAAGACAGTGACCTCACATAGGATCTTGAAGCTACCATCGATCAGATAAGGGGACAGCTCCAACTGGTTCCTATCGATGAATTTTTTAAAACCCATTGATTTTGTTTTACCAGAGAATGTTGTTATGTTGCTTTTTGTGGTGTACGGTAACAGTGGCTCGCCGACCTGGTCGAGTAAACTGAACTTGACTCGTGCCTTCACATCACCGTTAACGGCAGGATCGATGCGTAGGAAGACAGCTATGTGCCCTTCACTATTCTTGCAAAAACCATCTGGATAGTATGTTACACACCAGTTGTGTCCTCCGACATTGAAGCTGCCGGAGTGAAAGCACTTTCCGACGCCGACCACGCCCTTGGTGTTGGAGTAGTCCTTGATGATGAGCAGGTGAGATACGGTCACTGTCTCGGCGGACATGGTCGTAATACTGCCGCCATCGCATATATGCTGCCGGTGCGGTTCCGGCAATGCCGCCTCTACGCGGCGGATATTCTTAAACACGGTAACATCACACTTGATCCTGAAGCTGTCGTTCTGGAGATACGGCGACGATTCCAGGACCTCCCTTTTAATGAGTTCGCAAAGACATGTTGTATCTGTTCTTGAGAATGTCGTCCATGTTCCGCTGCTTCTGGTGTACAATGGTACTGCCTGGCCTGCTTGGTCGAGCAAACTGAAAGTGATCTGAGCCCTGACATCTCCTTCAACATAATGATCAATGAGTAGAACGAAGGTTATGTACTGGGCGTGCTCCTCGCGTGCGCCGTCGGGGTAGTACGCGATGCACCAGCTGTGGCCGCCAACGGCAAACGATCTGGAGAACACACACCTGCCGACGCCGAGCGCCCCCTTGGATTTTGAGTACCCCTGGACGACGAACTCGTGCGACCCGGTCACCGTTTCGGCGGCGGCGATGGATGTCGTGGTGCCGCTGCCATCGCTGGCGGTTCGCTGTCCTCGGCCAGGGGATGCAGCGCTGTGCATCACAACTACAACTCTGATGGTGTTCCTGCCTGGAATCGATCGTATCAGATGATGGTCTTAGGTTTCAGAAATCAGATTGTAATTGGACTCGATCCTGTAGGCATCGGATTGTATTAGGTTTGAGAAATCACGACGTGCAGTGCTACACAACTGCTATAACTCCTTATTTTATTCAAGGAAGCCCTACTATATATATGTACGGATGTAGTTAGATGTATGTTATGATTTTTTCTGGGAAATTTAATTTATTGCTTGTTTTAAAATTTAGTTCATTATCTCAATTTTATTTTTTTATCTAGGACAAATTTTCGGTTGGATTGTGCATGAATAATTTTTTTTGCCATGTCTTCATGCACTTTGGTTTTCGTGTCCTCACTGATGCTTTGGGGGGCATGGTTGCATGAACCAGAAGCTTTCGAAAAGCTGGGCAGCCTCCGAGGACGATCTTGCCAAACTAGAAATCAAATCCATGCTAGAACCATTTTTGTGCTGTCGCAATTTCACCTTGTTCAACGGTCATCGTCTGTTCGAACTGATCATGAAGCAGTAGTGTTAATACCACCCGAATATTTTAAACAGTAGACGCCAAAATATGTGGTTTAATGAATGTTTTGATGAAAATCGCAAATTTGACAAAATTTATGTTCTACTGTTAGGAGTAACTTACTTGGAGTTCAGCATATGGCCGACCAAATTTCACTGGACAAATCAGAGTGGCAAGATTAACATGTCAAAATTTTGCCACCAGATCAAATATAGTGGTTTGATTTCAGTGAACAATTCAAATGAAACATGCATATCATATTCATTCCATGATAGTTCTGCCCAGTTAATTAAGGTCCTTTTTGTAAAACATAGATTTCTCTTCAGGGAAAATTTCCTGCTTTCAAGTTTCCAAAATGGTATGAGTACAACAGAACTGCACAAAATGTTGACAAGATAAAAAGAGCCAGAATTATTTGTTTAATTTAAATTAGTTTTGTCATTGGCATACCATCCAATGAGGCCAGACAGCATGCTGGCGAGCTGCACATAGAAGAGGAAGGATATCCATCCATCATTAGAATTATTGTTCCTCACTTTGAAGTCTTAGGGATGTGTATCAACCGCATTTAAATTTTCATCACAGAAATTCAGTGGTTGGTCCTGTTTGAATGATTCATCACAGAAATTTACCTTACCTGTTTGAATGATTCATGATATTAAAATATATCAGTATTTCGGACTATTCAAAATCTAGCATTGATTTGTACCAAAAGGAATGTTACTTCACAAATTGTGGGGACATCCCACAAAGGAATACAACCAGCCATACGGTGGACGTACTGTTTTGGTAGTGTTCCCACTCCTCTCTATGGTCCTCGACTCATTGCACTTGCTTTGATAACTCCCTCTTCTCTCCTCTCCTGGCTCGCTGCCAGTATGCCATAAAACGGCACAGAGCTATGGCGTTGTTCGGTGGCTTCTTTGGATCTGGCGGCATCGGTCATCATCTTCAATCAATCTTAGGCCTTCTTCGGTTTGTGCAAAAAGGGAGAGTTTGGAGTTTTGACTAACTATTGAGCCGGCGGCTTGTGAAAACCAGAACTTGGAGATCCTAGAGCTTGGACATTTTTGTTACTGCAAAAAGGTGACAATTTTTTTTACCACTTCACCACAAGCACAAGGATAGTCATGACACATCCTGTTAATTTAAAATATTTTTTTCACAAAAAAACTAAAATGCTAATTACTCTCTTCTGAGTAGAAAGCCAGGTGTCAAAAAAAGATAAACTTGATTCGTTGCGGTATGGCAGCAGGTTTTTGGTCATCAATTTTCCACAATAACGAGTTTCTGTAGGAACACTACAGGAAAGAAAATGATTCAGAACCATCAGAACCAGATAAAAATTGAGTATTTGAGGACTCTGGGAACATGAAAGACGAGCATCCAAATGAAATGAAACGCGAAACAGAAAACTAAAGTGGAAGAAGCCATAATCGGATCCACTGTCACTGCCATACCAAATCTCAAAAAAAAAAAGACTAGATAGTATAGTAGCACTTAAATACATATGTAAAAGGTAATGAAGACATTCAGTACTTTCTAACTCATGATGTCAGGGTGCAACCTTCTGGAGTAGCTCATCGAGAATGGAGGGGCAACTTCTCCTCATATGCTCATATCCGTCGGTTTCCATGACTGCTTTCATATTACCCGGAGCCTTCAGGAACCTGAAGCATCGTTCCTTGAGCCGAAGGCAGTCATGTTGCTCAGCCAATGCCAAAGTAGTCGCCACGGTGCTTGTGTCAACGAAGTTGCATAGCGTTTCCTCACAAATCAACTTCAGCCTCTTCAAGTCATATCTGTCTGCTGCAACGAGCAGATGCTGAGCCATGACTCTCTGTTCACCCTCGTTCATCTCAGGCAGCGAGTCAGTGTATATGAAGTGGAGCAAGGCCTTGAACACATTAGGTTCAATATCGTCGATCCGAATCTGTGCTGCCTTCTTCTCCCTTATGTGGCCAAAGAGCTCCACTTCGAAGACCGGCGAACGGGCAGCGAGGACGTATCTATGTGCCGTGAACATCTCTTTGCCAACCTTAAACTTCACATCCCCGCCCACTCTGCTTTCCAGGAGGCCACCCAGATCACGGGCCAGGTCATGGGTCGGTGCCGCGACAAACTGTACAGGGGCGATCTGTGCGCGGATCTTAATGACGGTGATGTGACAACTGATGACAAAACTGTCATCTTTGAGGAGATGACACGAAGATTCCAAGTTCTTCCTCTTGATGAATTTTTCGTAGCCCCATGAATCACCCGTGGAGAAGGTTCTTATCAGACACGCCTCAGTAAACCATGGCTTTCCGACCTGATCGAGAAGACTGAATCTGAATTGCGCCCTGACGTCGCCGTTATTAGGAACAGGACTGTCTACAAGCTGTAGATATATGGATATCCAATCGGCACTCTCCTTGTTGCAACCATCTGGGAAGTACCGGATCTTCCAGCTGTGCCCTCCGGCAGTGAACGCGACGGAGCTGATGACCTTGCCGACGCCGAGTCCCTTGGTGCCGGAGTAGCCGCTGACGGTGAGCTCGTGCGGGTCGGTGGTGTCCATGTCGGCAGAGATCGTCGACGCGCTGCCGCCGCCGACAGGCGCCGGCGGACAGGGCGCACGGACAATGCTTTTCTTCCGAGAGAAAAAAGGCATTGGAGAAGAAGCGCACGTGGTGGAGTTTGGTGTGTGTAACGCGAGGCGAGGAAGCTAGGGCAGCGGCTACCGGGAACACTGCTGATTCAGAAGAGATTTTCTTCAACGATTCTAGATACGTATTTATTTTCTGATGCTTTTCCATACATGTGTTGTGGTTGTAGACTTGTAGTCGTCACAAACTTGCCATGGTGTTGTAAAACCGGATGATGCATGACCTGTTGTGGAGCCGGTATAGATGGGGTGCGAAAAGGATTGGAAGTTGCAGCTTTTCTTGTTTCGTTTTGTGCTGTTACTATATATAGCTGATAAACGTATAGCAATTGCGTTTTTTTTATGTTATAAAAAACTGGAGGTGCAGGGACGAAGGAGGACAGCCATACGTACTTATAAAACACAGAGCAATATTGGGCTGCGTTTTCGGTGGATTCTACCAAACATGGCAGCCTTAGAAAGCTCATAGCCCATAGGACGAGGCTACGACCCAACAGTTCTTATGCCTCGGCTGAACCTCATCAACAAATAACTTTTGTATGGTGTCATCATCCATTTTGAATCATATGCTTCCGTACATTCATACTGTTTTGGCAAGTGCCATCCATTTTAACACAAACTATAACTCTAACCTACTTGTGAGAAATTGCAATTAGAACAATAGGGTTCCCATTGATTTTGTTACAAGCCAATGGTTTGTAGTATTAGGTTAAGTATCTATCTACTGTGAAAGGGTTTGTATCCTAGTTGTTACAACAGCCTCAGTAGCACCTCAGGTCTTGGGTTCGACTCCCAGTGAGAGCGACTTTTCTAGGATTTAACGGCTTTGTGCTCTCAGCGGTAGGCGACATGGCCGTCGATAACGAGGCACGAGTGGTAACTTCGTCAATCTCGAGGAGTTGCTGAGTCAGTTTTCGAAGAATCTCATAGGGGTGGGTTTTGCGTATTTGCGTTCATAGGGGTGAGTGTGCGTGCGTAGTGAGTGTTGAGTTGTACTGTATAATCGCCGAAAAAGGTTAGGTATCTATTAATACTATGGAAACTGAGTTTATTGGGAATGATATTTTTGGTCAATTACTAAAATGGTTGTGGAACATTTTATACTAGAAAAAAGATAGTCGATTAGAGGAAAAATATTAATGAATCTAAAATATTTTCCACGCAAGGAAAAAATTGCCATCGAAGATCCAATGCCTGACGTATGTGCAATTCTTGCAATGTCCGTGGTACCCTCATTGATTTCTTTCTCTGGCCTCGTTCCAACCCTTAGTGTTATTAGTAACCCGCTAAAATGAGCTTCAGAGGTTTTGGAAGTCCAGCTAATGGCACAGGTACTATTATTTCATAAGTTGATCCAACTTAGTCAATACCAATTAATTCTTGGCCAATGACAATTTTAGCCACCCCCATTCCACCTTATCTGCCCCCACCATGAAAACGCAAGGGTACAAATTGACCAACTAACAATCCAACAACAACCTTATTAAGGTCGTGTTTGGATCCCCATCAGCTTCTAAGAATCTGGATTTTAAGTGTAGTTTCTATAATCTGTCTTCTAAAAAAATCTAGGTAAGGGTGTTTGAATCCTGAATTCTTAAAATCTAAAAACTAGTTTTTGAGATAGTTAACGACCAGCATGTCCTTCCTATTAAGGTAAACAGTGACACAAAATATAATTATCAAAAAACATTCAAGGATAGTGGGTCTTTTGGCAAATAAAATCACCTAAAAGCTGAGTTAGAGTAGATTATAGGATTCTTAAAATCTCATAATCTAGATTCTAGAATTTGGTGCATAATCTGCCCTGTTTGGATCCCCTATAGCTTTCAAAATATGATTTCTTAAAATCTAGATGGATTCAAACATACCCTAACTATTGGTCTGATCAATACAGCCCCAACTAATAGTTAGTCAACTAATAAATACCCATTGTCTATTAGCAGCTAACTATTACCTCTAGAGGATTAGAACAGGGTAGAACATTTACAGTTTCTGTTATATAATAGTCTCTTCCTTTTTCTATCTTCTAGAAGCCTGAAAAGAGGGCAAAATCTGAAAAAGGAAATAGTTTCCCGCCTCACTGTTTCCACACACAGCGTACAACATGATACATATACATGTAGAATTGAACAACAGCGATCTCTTGCAAGTTTCAGTAAGAACAAGTCAAGGAGCAACCTCGGCGAGTAGCTTTCTAAGAATGGATTTGCAACTGGTCATCAGATGCTCAAATCCATCGGTTCCCATCACTGCCTTCATATTTCCTGGAGATTTTACGAATTTGAAGCATGCTTCCTTGAGGCGATGAAAACCATGCTGCTCAGCCAATGCCAAAATCGTCGCAGCGGTGTTAAGTTGGACAACATGTCCTTACAAATTGTCTTTAGCCTCTTTAATTCGTACCTGTCGGCGGCTACAAGAAGGTTTTGAGCCATATCACTTACCTCCATCTCAGGCAAGGAATCAGTATAAATGAAGTGCAACATGGCCTTGAAAACCCTTGCTTCTATATTGTCGATGCAAATGCAACTCACCTTCTTCTCCTTCTTTGAGGCCAGACAACATGCTGGCGAGCAGCACATACAAGAGGAAGGATATCGATCCATCATTAGAATTATTGTTGCTCAATTTTAAGTCTTAGGAATGCGTATCGACTGCATTTAAATTTTCATCACAGAAATTGAGTAGTTGGTCCTGTTTGAATGATTCATGATATTAAAATATATCAGTATTTTGGACTATTCAAAATCTAGCATGGGTTCGTACCAAAAGGAATGTTATTTCACAAATTGTGGGGACATCACACAAAGGAATACAACCAGCCATACCCATACGGTGGACGTACTGTTTTGGTAGTGTTCCCACTCCTCTCTATGGTCCTCACATCCCACAAACTCATTGCACTTGCTTTGATAACTCCCTCTCCTCTCCTCTCCTGGGCTCGCTGCCAGTATGCCATAAAACGGCACAGAGCTCTGGCATTGTTCGGTGGCTTCTTTGGATCTGGCGGCATCGGTCCTCATCTTCAATCTTAGTCCTTCTTTGGTTTGTGCAGCAATGGAGAGTTTGAAGTTTTGACAAACTATTGAGCCGGCGGCACGTGAGAACCCGGACTTGGAGACCCTAGAGCTTGGACATTTTTGTTACTGCAAAAAGGTGACAGTTTTTTAACACTTCACAAAAACCACAAGGATAGTCATAACACATCCTGTTAATTTAAAATGTAAATTTTTTGCAAAAAAAAATTAAAATGCTAATTACCTTCTTCTGAGTAGAAAGCCAGGTGTCAAAAAAGCAAAACTTGATTCCTTGCGGTCTGGCAGCAGGTTTTTGGTCATCAATTTTCCACAATCACGAGTTTCTGTAGAGGAACACTACAGGAAAGAAAATGATTCAGAAGCATCAGAACCGATAAAAACTGAGCATTTGAGGGCTCTGGGAACATGAAAGACGACCATCCAAATCAAATGAAATGCCAACCAGAAAACTAAAGTGGAAGAAGCCATAATCAGATCCGCTGTCACTGCCATACCAAATCTCAATAAAGACTAGATAGTATAGTAGCACATATATACATATTTAAAAGAGAACGAAGACATTCAGTGCTTTCTAACTCATGATATCAGGGTGCAACCTTCTGGAGTAGCTCATCGAGAAGGGAGGGGCAACTTCTCTTCATATGCTCGTATCCATCGGTTTCCATGACTGCTTTCATATTACCCGGAGCCTTCAGGAACCTGAAGCATCGTTCCTTGAGCCGAAGGCAGTCATGTTGCTCAGCCAATGCCAAAGTAGTCGCCAAGGTGCTTGTGTCAATGAAGTTGCATAGTGTTCCCTCACAAATCAACTTCAGCCTCTTCAAGTCATATCTGTCCGCCGCAACGAGCAGATGCTGTGCCATGAGTCTCTCTTCACCAGTGTCCATCTCAGGCAGCGAGTCGGTGTATATGAAGTGGAGCATTGCCTTGAACACCTTAGGTTCAATATCGTCGATCCGAATCTGTGCTGCCTTCTTCTCTCTCATGTGGCCAAAGAGCTCCGCTTCGAAGACCGGCGAGCGGGCAGCGAGAACGTATCTATGTGCCGTGAACATCTCTTTGCCAACCTTAAACTTGACGTCTCCACCCACTTTACTTTCCAGGAGGCCACCGAGGTCGCGTGACAGGTCATGGGACGGTGCCGCATCTGCGTTGAACTGCACTGGGGTGGTCTCTGCACGGATCTTAATGACGGTGACATGGCAACTGATACAAAAACTATCATTGAGCAGATGAGGCGAAGATTCTAAGTTCTTCCTCGTGATGAATTCTGAATAACCCCATATAAGATGATCCTTGGAGAAGGTTGTAGTCACGCTCGTCTTAGTAGTAAACCATGGCTTTCCGGCCTGATCGAGAAGACCGCATTTGAGTTGCGCCCTGACTTCTCCATTAGGAATAGGACTATCTACGAGCTCTAGATAGATGGATATCCAATCGGCATGCTTCTGGTCGCGACCATCTGGGAAGTACCGGATCTTCCAGCTGTGGCCTCCGGCGGTGAACGCGACGGAGCTGATGACCTTGCCGACACCGAGTCCCTTGGTGCCGGAGTAGCCGCTGATGGTGAGCGCGTGCGAGCCGGCGGCGTCCATATCGGCAGAGATCGTCGACGCGCTGCTGCCGCTGACTGGCGCCGGCGGACAGGTCGCACGGACGATACTTTTTTTCCGAGAGAAAAAAGGCATTGGAGAAGAAGCGCCTGAGGAGTTTGGTATGCGCGAGGGAGGCGGCGGCAGCGGCCGCCGGGGAACACGGTCGATTCAGACGAGATTTCTCTCTTCAACGATGCTAGATCCGTACCTATTTTCTGATGCCTTTTCGTATATGTGTTGTGGTTGTAGACTTGTGGTCGTTACGAACTCGCCCTGGTGTTGTATAAACGGGATAGTCTGTTGTCGAGTCGGATAGACTGGGCGTGCGAAAAGGATTACAAGTCTCAGATTTTTCCTTTTTCTTCTTTTTTCGTTCTTTAATTAACTCTGAAGGTGCAAGGAGGAAGGAGGACATCCATACACTCTCTCTAGATATTTGGTTGAAGTCAAACATTTTAAAATTTAATTATCAATAACTAAATATTAAGAAACATTAACAAAATTTGAATTATATAATTAGATTCACTATGAAACATCTATCATTATTTATAAGTTATTTTATTTAAAATACTTTATTTATGTAGATATTATTGATCAAAATTGACAAAGTTTGACTTTCATCAAACCTTCAATCCCTTATATTTTGAGACGGAGGGATTACGTACATATAAAGCGCATCAGTGCTGGCTGCGTTTTTTTATGGATTCCAGCAAAATTGCAGCCTCACCAATTGAGCCCATATGAGGAGGCTACAACCAAGGGGTTCTGTACAGACTTAGAGGCTTCGGCTGAACCTCACCAGAAAATAGAGTACGGTGTCATTATCTATTTTTCAATTATATGCATCCGCTAACAATTGGATGGTGCCATTTCATTGCAGCGTCAATATAGCTAGGTTCCCATTGATTTTGTTACAATTTGTAGTGTCAGGTTATCTATTAACACTATAAAAATGAGTTTATCTGGAATAATGTTAATTTTTAGTTACTAAAATAGTGAGAAACAATTTATCTAAACCCTTAAAGAACCAGTTTTCAGGAAAATATTTTCTATCCTGCCATACTCGACCCACCCGTCGATCTATCGTTGATCTTAATCATCCCACCCTTGATTTCACGTTAGTGGTGGGCCCAATCTCAAGGTGTGACGCTCCCACCAAAAGTTTACACGTTTCCAGTACAAAATTTTTACATTTTCCAAACTTTTCTCACCTTGCAAAATTTTCACCCTCCCGCAAAACCCATGACAGTAGAGTCCTGCCAATTCCGCACTCCCTGCTTTCCAAAATGCAAGATTTTTTGGCTACCCTTGATTGCACCGTGATGCCTTCCTTTTTTGGCTACGGAGTTTGAATTCCCTTCCATCTACGAGTTCGTGTCTTCATCGACCTCCCGGAGGCAGCAGACACAATCACGATCCGTCGACGGGGAGTGCCCAGGTTTGGCCAGGATACGACCTCGGTGGCGTGGAGCTCGGCGAGCGTGGAGACGACCTCGGCGACGTAGAACCGGATCGCCGCGGGGGAGAACACGCGGTCGGGCTACGCGTGGCGGAGCTCGTTGAGGTCGCCGCCGGGGCAGTAGGGCACGGCCCACGCCAGCAGGTCCGCCGTCTCGGCGCTCCCCAGCAGCGACGGCAGGTGTGGGCGCGCCAGCCGGGACAGCACGGACACCTCCCACCTCGCAGTGCCCAGGTTTGGCCAGGATATCATCGACCTCCGCGTGTTCGACGGATCACGGTTAGATTCCCTTGACAACGTGTTCCTGTGATTCAAATCATCATGTCGTGATTCGTTCTCCGTCATACGTACCAAACGAGGTCACCAAATATTCAGTATTTGTTCCTGTGATTACAGATCAATTTTGCGAGGATGAGCTACATTTGCCGGATGAGCTACAGTAGAAGCTGTTAGTATTGTGTTTTCCCGGACGCGGCGCAAATCTTGTGAAAGCTTTTGACAATCTGTCACAAATTGGTTACCAAGGTAGGTACGATGGACCTTTTTGGTGTTGCAATCGTCTGCTGTTAACTGATCCGTAACTGCAAATTCGTTTTTTCTTCCAGCCTTTTCAAGATCGATCCCGTCATGGCCGGTGATAAGTCATTAGGCAACAGGATGAACTCTGCAACAAAAGTGCCCTTTGGCGATAGGACTAACTGCGAACCTAATGGTGCGTTTTCTTGTGACTGTGTCACACAAGCCTCACTGAAGACAGGTTAACAAGTGATGACATCTTTTTTTTTTTTTTGAACAGGTGATGAAGAGGATGCCAAGGCCGCCAAGAAACGCGAGCAAGCTAGAGAGAGGACACGGCGTTGGCGTGAGCGGCAAAAGGGTTGTTGCCAAACTGACTGCATCATATTAGTGGTTATTTTTATGTGTTTCTTTCCATTTCTGTTTAATTAATTTGCAATTTTTATACCATGGCAGAAAATGTTTGTCCTCAATCAAGCAAACCCACTTCTTTGGATAACACACAAGGTTTAATATTCTGCCATGCCGTCAAGTTTTCACACCAGGTTATATTTTTATTGGATAATAAGTGGGTTGCTTGGATCTTGTCATTCATGTATACATGCAGTGGGTTCTATACACTCGGGCACATCCACGGTGAAGAAACAAAAATGCGGTACATTTTTGGTCGATTTTGGATACAAGTAATATGGGTGGTACTTGGTGTACTTCGTTGATCCGTGATTATAACATGTGAAATTTGTTCACTGACAGGAGCTATTCCAATTGCTGGTTCAGTACAAACATGTGTTGTACAAGGCACATCATCTTTCATGAACAGAGGTGCCTTCATTTTTTACCGTAGTACATTACATACATAATTGCGAACCTAGCATATAGGGCTGGCTGCCGAGCCGGCTCGACTCGGCTCGGCTCAACTCACTCTGGCTCGTTAGAACATCGAGCTAGCTCGACTCGGCTCATTAAGACGAACGAGCAAAAATCATAGCTCAGCTCGGCTCTATATGCTCACGAGCTAGCTCATTACGTCTCAACGAGCTAAGGGTGAAAACACACTTTTTTCAATTGCTTTTTAAAAGGAGAAAACAGTAACACATGCACAAATAGCATATATCATCACTCATGCATGTTCATCTATCCAAGGTAACTCAAATGTCTTAAACAAGCATTTGAATAAAGAGTTTACATGTTGCAGTCTTCAAGCAAGATGATCGCCTGTGCTCCTTTGCCGATGGCGTTGCCGTGCGTAGATGTACTACACGTGGAATTGCAAGGGGTGCCGTGACTGCCTTTAATTATATGATCAGGCTTCTACGCGGGTTGGGCTTTTGCAAAGAAGAATTGAGACTAGGGTCTGAGACAGGGCTAGGTTTCTTACTCTCATGCAGCTCGTTTTGGCTCGCGAGCTGCTCATGAGCTGGCTCGAGTTAGCTCGTAAAATTAACGAGCTAAAAATCTAGCTCAACTCGTTAAAAATTAAAACGAGTAGAGCTGAGTCGAGTCGAGTTTGCTCCGAGCTGAGCTAGCTTGCAAGCTACGAGTTTTATTGCCAGCCCTACTAGCATATCACTGATTCATTTTTTAATTGTCAAAGGTCGATCGCCGTTGTCTGCTGTCTCGGATCTTGGACGACCTGGTGGATCGGCAGGGAGGTCTACTATGGCCACACCAGAAAATGTGCAGAATAATGGTGCGTTGCATGCAATCCATTATGACGTTTTTCACCCACATGTTATATTTCTTATTTAGAATTGTTATTTTCATGATTTTCCAGTGATAATGGCATCCATAGACTCCGAAGTTTCTACGCAGTTGCCAATGTCTGTGTTGACTGAAAACCAAGTATGTGTAACGCCCATAATTGGGTTGCTAAAACGGAAGATAGAGCATCATCACTCATTTCTTGAAGACAGTAGCAATCGTCCAGGAAAGTTTGCATCAGGAGGTGCTGTTGTTGTTGATGGATCCAACTGCCCTGTATTTGGTGATGATTGAGAAACCTGGCTTCATAGGAACGATCAATGGCGGCCAAGTATACACGCTGCTAATAGGACTGGTTTTGTGTCTGCGGCAACTGGAATTAACACACAACACATTTCCAATTGCATTTATAAGGGAATTGGCAACAATGTCATGTGACGTGACGGCACTATTTTTCACTTTGGCTTACCAATGAAGCATCAGGGCAGCACTTGAATATGTTACCTGCTCTTCATGTCAGGTACATGGCTTTGCTTCTCATAGAATAGAAAGAGCTCGATCAGAATAGAAAGAGCTCGTGTGCTCAGCGAGGTGTACTGGTTTTTTTTTTGTCACTCCTCGCCTGAGTTCCCCTATTTGCGTTTTTGTATTAATGTTTCTGCCTCTTGTGTTTTCACAAATTGAATAGAGTATAAATCTTATTTCTCAGCTGAGCCTGTTGCAAGAGTTTCAGCTCATTACAAGTATTATTTAGGTATAAAACTGCCACAATTGACCCACATGCTTTAGTCGATGGTTAATGTAGCACCCCACCTCAAATTAATGAGGGGTTTGCTAACCAGGATCTTAATCGGGTGACACTTGACGACGCAAGAGTCCAAAAGTACACACACATAAGCATAAATAAAATAGAGTGCAAGTGAAATCTTAATTATTACAACTTTGGGTTGAATTTGATTACATAAAAGAGTTTGAAAAGCGTAGCGGAAGCGATATACAACACGACGTCATTAATCCTATAATGAAGCACATTCAGTCCGTAGATGTGCCTCATTCTCTTGAGCCAAAACATTCCTGCAAAAAGATTTAAACAACAAACCCTGAGCAACTAATACTCAGCAAGACTTACCCGTCAAAATGGTCTTCTAAGACCGACTCCTAACATGCAGGGGGCTGACCAAAGGTATAGGAATATTTGCATAAAAGTAACACTAAAAGTTGGTCCTTCTTTCAAATTTTAGCCAAATTAAAAGGGTTCTTGCATAAACATAAATATTAGCAACCTACACTAAGCAATACATGGTTGCAATACAATTTATTGAAGTAACCAATCAGCAAGTATAATCATCATGTTTCACTTCTTACTACGAGGTGACGCAGTGAACAAGTGGTACTCAATAACCGCGAGGGACGGCGATTCGAATCGATTTACACCTGCAGGCGAAACCCGGATACACGACGTACGCTACTCGAAAGAGCCACGCACGGCAACCTTTTACAAGATACCATAAAGTCGAGCCGCTTAACACCTCTCCCGAGTACACGTCTCCCCACGCGATAGCCATGCCTGGTCTAACCGTGGTTCGCCCGGGCACCCTCCCCTCAAACACGATCCCAGATTCCACCATAACCATCTTCATCACCAAAAGAGAGGTGGGTTCACGTCCAACAATATAGCATCGAGCTACTAAGTTTACTAGTTCCCATTCTCCTAGCATGCATCCGGTACTGTTCAAACTTGCTCAGCGGGGCCACAACGAACGGTCCTCAATCGACACAAACGGGGCTATGGCGAACAAGGCGAGCCTTGTCACCTCAACCTACACATGAAACTTCCCCGTTCGGTCTCAAATTCATTATCATCATCATGTGAGAACATAAAGTAAATCCAACCCCACTTACACCGAGCGGTCTCCATACCACTCGATTTCCTACCGATGATACAACCCTATTAAGCATAGCGGAGTCTATCACGTGGCTGCATAAAACTGAACCCACCCATAGGAGCATGTAAATCAAATGCAACTACGGTTCCATACAACTCCTAAAACGTAAATGCACAATTCATGACTCCATATATAGTGATAAAAGGAAAATCTTTTAAAACAAGGTGAGATGCATCGGGGCTTGCCTTGGGTTTGAGCAAAGTTAGCACATTCCAACATGTTAGTAGCAGCACCAAGTTCTCCACGGCGATGATTCCCATCTCTTCGGTTCCACCTTCGCGTCCTAGATGATAATATGGAATGATGCGATGCAAAGTTAGAATGCATGAATAAAGAGTGAATTATGACCTGTTTGATTTAGCTAACAACAAGGCAACATTCGTCGTGACTAAAATAAAACTGAACTTCGTTAACAATAAAGGGTGTGGTCTGAGGTTGAGGTTATAGCTTTATCGAATTTCACTTGAAGCATTCTTTTCAAAGGGAGAAGAGGTTAGTTTCATCATTAAACACTGGTTGCTTTCTCTTATTGTATAACAGTGTCTTGGACAACTATTCTGAAAGTGAAGTGAGGTTTATAAGCGCTTACTCATCTTTCTCATTAAGTTTGGGATTTAACCAAGTATACGCTATTTACTGAAATGCAGATTAGCGGAACATGATATGGTTCATCCTGGAAATATTATTTGAGCTCTATGAGTACGGAGGGAACCTATTGGGATTTACTCTACGATGATCACTTGTTTTAAGATATGCTCTTGATCTTATAAGGACCATATTCACCTAGACAAAGTATTTACCCTACAGTTTTCCTTGGAAGGAAACCAAGTATGACATTATGTACAAACCTCTATTTACTATGAATTCTTATGGTGAAAATGATGCCACACGTATGTTTTATTACTAGTGATTGCGTGCATATCTATTATGAAAAATCTATATTGAGTACTAATGTGCATGGGTTGTTCAAAGAAACACGAGTAAGTAAACTAGATTTACATAGCAATTAATCCTAGGATGGTTTGAATATAAAAAGAGGCTATATGCTCCTAGTGCCTAGGAAAATATTCTTATGTGTAAAAAGGTTTACTTTCTACATTTAAAAAGGCATGCATAAATTAATTACTCAGCCGATTTATGTGTATGCATAAGATGGGCAACCTATACTCAGGGCATGAGATGCATGAATACTATTTATTTAACTATAACTCCTAAGTTAGAGTACCAAGTATAAATGAACCTACATGCTCATGCATAGCTAATATGTTCATTTACTTGGAATAATTAATTTAACATTCAAAATAAAACGTGTGCAAACTACCATTTTAGTAACTACATATGACAAGTAGATGGAGATCCATATAGGTTGTTCGAAGCAATTACATGTACAACCATTATGTGAATATGCAAACTATTTCTAATAGGAACCTATTTAACTATCATAAGAAACATGTATGCAACAAATTAATTATTATTATCATCATTTTTAATGACAATGTCCTGTGCTTTAATATTGGCAACTAGTGGTACAGGTTCCTCAACGAAGTCAATATAATGTACTTCATGAAATTAGTGTAAAGGTTCATGGAACTTCCTTGATAAATATAATTTAGTGACATGATGCACATGACATGGTGATGCTCAAAAGTAACTTAAGAACATTTTCGTTGTTTTTGTCTAAACTATTTCTTTTACCAGTAATGGTTTATTGGTTGTATAAAACAGTGTGAACAATCAAAGGAAAGTTAAACATGTCACCGGTCTTAATTGAAAGCAATAAGAAAATACGGACACAATAAAAGGATTTATGGCACTTTCTTGATAAATACATTACAATGATGTTATTAAGAACAAGATAACATGTTCGCGGGCTTACTAACATGATTTAGGTACTTAGGTGCTCAAAATTTTACATATAACGTTTCCGATTTAAACAATGCTTAGGCGTGCACAAAGAATCATCTTCGAAAATTCATAAAAGGTTTCTGGAAGATCTATAATTAATGTTGTATTTTTTCCTAAGTAAGATAATCCTATGAAAAGCAAAATATCCAAAATTAAATGCCAAAATGTGCAGGAATAACATACTAAAAATGATTTTACTAGAAACTTGAAACTGAAATTAATCTTAACTCAAGTTGATTTTCAAGAACTGGTTTCAGGGAAAAGTTCAGGGAGCCTACATGGAATACGCATGCCAAAAATCAGACCTATTTCATGTGTAAATATTTTTATAAAATTAATTTTCAGTTTCTGTTCTCTGAATGTTAGAAAATTAATTAAGATGATTTCAGATGTTTATGTTATACCACTGGATAGGTCTAGTCACAAGGAAACCAACAAAATTTGTTTCACATTTTTCTGAGTTATATTTTAATTGTTATCGAATTTACAAGTTTGGTCAATTTCTGAGCAAGTTCGAGTTATTTACGAAATTGCCACCTTCGTCTTCATCAGAACAGAGCTACAGACGGCGACCAGAAATCCTTGAAATTCGTCGATTTGGGTGGTGGGATTGCACGAGGCATGACTCCAATGGATGCGTAGGGATGTGAGGAAGCTATGGGTGCGAGTAATCGAGTGGAAACTCACCAAGGAGGGAGGAATCGACGACGATGTCAATGGCGGTCACCCGGCGGCCATTGGGGAAGATAAGCTTCGATCTCGCGACGGGGAGTGAGAAGCTGGGCCGTGTTCTGGTGAGGGCCTAGAGGAGTCCCTGGCGCAGCTTTGAGTGGATGTTGTCGAGCTCGGGGAGGGCCGGAGCAGAGGAACGGCGAGCTCAACTTTGGCGGGCATGGTTGCTGGGTAGTTTCGGTGAAAAGGAGAAAGAGCTGGGACTGAGGGAGAGAGCGGATGGGCAGCTGGGGGTGGGGGTTGGCGTGTTGGCATTGCCCTCGTAACAGCGCCGGTGCTGCGACGTGGATGACGAAGGCCACAGCGCACAGCATGGGCGACGAGCAGAGCAAGTTGCACGTTGGAGAGGATGACGAGCGGGTTCCACTACTGAATTCGAATTTTTCAATGAATTACTCCACGTGCTCCCTTGACTCAATTTGTATCTGGTCTTCCCATGCTCTGAAAATTCTGAGAAATTCACATATGCAAGATCTCACGTTGGGTAACAACTTTCATTATTGGAACTTTTCAAGTTTCGGTGTAGATTTCGAATTAAAAATTCGGTTAAGACAGAAATGGAATAAATGGTCTTTGAATTATTTGGGCACCTTCCACTTTGCAGAAAAATCTGCAAAATTTCTCCAAAATTCTATCTTGGTACATGCAGACCAAAAAAAGTTTTAAATGGACCCACTTTTGTGCAAAATTTAGAAGTTCTAGTTCAAGCTCATATTTGGCCCTTTCAAAAGAATTGCTTTTAGTTTAAATTCTTCAATATGATCATTAGAGTTTGTGATCAATTCGCACTAACAAAGGGTTTAGAGTATTATCAAAGTGGGGATGTTACAGTTAATTGACCTTGTCAGTTTCTTGGCCACAGGTATATATAAAATGGACTATTTTATCTCATTGTGGATTGTGATTATGGAAGCTATAATGCGATACTCATGCAGGAGCTCTTGCGTGAGTATTTGTATTTAGTAGTGGGCATGGGTGCCCTCATTATCAGTATATTGGCAATATGTTACAAGTATCCTTATTCGTGTAGTGGGTTCACCTTTTATTTCCCTAGGAGTATACAATTTTACAAGACTTGCCTCTTTCCATTCTGTATTTCGTAGATAGTATAATATATGTTTGTTGTGATTGTTGCTTTCTGTGAAGCAGATGTGTTCTTTAGAGATCTGGGAGGCAGCTTGTATGCAAAGGAGGCACAACATTCATCAGGTAGTCACAAGTCTGTTGACATTCGAAGCGAGATAGCTTCACAGGTGGCACAGAAGTAGTACTGAAGTATCATTTTCACAAGCAGATTTTTGACCATTTTTATCCGGTAAAAAAATGTCATTAGTGCTTATGAAAGGCAAACACATACTTCGATACCAAAGATTCAGAGGCTTGATATAGGAAGGAGATCTGCTACCTGCAGTATAGACACGATTGAATATGGATATTTTTATTTACATTCAGTTTCAAGAGCGAAGAAAAATCTGCGAACTAAAATGCCTGCTTTGCATTGCCTCCTGCTCAAACTCGAGAAAACTAACAAGATCAGGTTCTGGCACTATCCAAGGGAGCAGTCGCACCGCTGCCGTAGCGGATATCGCTAGCCTCCCGTCTGGTACGGTTCAGGCAGGCCGCCACCGCAGGAGCTCGTGACACTGTGGGGATGGCGACGCCCCAGCTAGCGCCGGAGCTTGTCGGGTCTGGCGGCAAATTGCGCGCTAGCCGCTGCAGTTCCTCGTCGCCGAGGCAAGCGAGGATGCCCCCACCCCCCTGACGGTCTTTCAGGCAGAAGTTCGTCTACCTCCGGCTGCCGGCAGCCATGGAGGCGACGAGGTCGTAGGCGGCGTCGTACCTCCCAACGGCAGCCATTAGCTCGAAGATAAAGGTGACTTATTTTTACCTAATCCCTCTCTGGTTTAAGTGATTAGTTCTTGTACTGTTGTGATTGTGGAACACCGCATGGTGATTATGCTAATGGCTTCACGGATTGATTTGCTAGGCAATTTCAAAGACATGGATGACAAGAAGCACAGGGCAATACGAGTTGCTCGCTGACTCCGGCAAGAAGCTGTAGTATTTCTCTGCCCTCCAGACGGGTAGCCATTTGCTAGGGAGCAGATGATAGCTTTCCCAGAAGGTAATGTGCAATTGTGCAGTCTATGAGCAGTTGTGAGGTGCTATACGAAATGCAGCGGGTGTAATGGTTTGTTGTACTAAAATTTTATTTCTGACATTTTACTTGTTTGTGATGTGCGATACAAAGTGCAGCAGTTTAGGTTTAAGAGTTAAGTCATTTGTTTACCTCTGATGAAAGGGCAGTGCTGGTTACCGATGAAAGATTTTATGTGTTCGAAGCTTCTTCTTTTCAATCTATCCAGGAGATGAAATTCTGGCTACATATGTACCCAAAGGTCAGTCAAAGAGAATAAAGCTCTTCAGTATTGTTCTGTATTCTTTTATTGTGTATGTAAGCACCTCTCTTTTTTTGCAGGGCTTTCTTCGCCAAATAACATGGGAAAGTTAGTCTGGCCAGTGCTTGGCATCCAAGCTTCACAGCTAGGTCTCTTTGGAGTCGAAGAGCATGAATATGTCATGAAGGATGCATTTATAAAACCATAGTGTTAAGAAATTGATTTCAAGATCTGACTAGACCATGATTTAGGTATTTTCTTTGTTGTACTTCAGATTAGCTTTGTTTTATGCTTCGTCAATGGTCCCTCCACGATTTATAGAATTACTATTAGTTGAGCAAGTATTAATTCCGAACTAATCACTTCATATGCTTTTATCTGTGTGCTGTTTTTGTTCAGATTTAACTCCATTATTGCCCATATCAGCTAGATCGATACCTAGATCAAGGTAACTGATTCAGGATTTTTCTATGGCAATTGTATCAAATAATTTATGAGCATACTATTTCTTTTTTGTTATGGCTATGTTCGCTTGAATGAACTGTACGTGTGTTGCATGGATCTGCAGGTTGCACAAACATGAACTGATCCAAGTCAATTGAAACCTTCTAGCCATTGAACTGTTCCAGTCTGGTATTGTTCCTGATTATTTGACCAAAAGAAAAACTGCCTACTATCAAGGGTTCCAGGTATGAAGTAAAGCTTATTCAGTAACCTCATTCTTGTCTTGTACAACCAGGTTATTCTGATTTGTTTAGGCTTCTATACGGTTAAATTTTGAATTTTAGTAGGATTAACTGTATTCTGTTCTGTTTTGGAGAGCATTTGAATTATTTTCACTTTACCTGAGAACTCTTTTAACTCACCTGAGGTTTGCATGCTTGATTTTTTATTTCTGAGCATTCGTGATCTGAAACAAAAATCTGCTGAGACTGCCTAGCATAATAACGGAGGGACTACAAAAGGTGTGGTTATGTTGTTCCTCAAATATTCGATGAATTGAGTTAACTAGGAGCAAACTGAATAATCTATGAGCAGGGAGTAGATCATCTTTTATTTGTTTAGTTACGTACATGGATGCATTGAGGCTGCATGGTTACTTCCTTTTATAATCGTTTTCATTTACTTATCATGCATTTGGTGCAGACTTATCGATTCAGTTCACAACGATTTGAGATGAAACTCGTAGAAATGACCAGTTGCTGTATCCCTTCACAACTAATTGCTAGGAGATCAGGTTTTCAAGTAAGCCAATGGGCGTCAAAAGCTCTCTGCCTTGCAATCAACATAAATTTGAGCTTAAACTGATTTGCAAAAGGGGAAAAGAAAAGAACATGGTAGTTATTTAACAGAGTAGAAATGCATGCTGTAGTCCTCCCACTTTTCTTTAATACCTGAGATTTTCTATATTACAGAAAATAGAAAGCTGAACTGCAGTCCTTTTATCACTTGTTAGCGAGAAAACTGAACTGCTCAGACCTTGTATGATGTTTTTAATACTTATACCATTCTTCTTTATGATATATCATGATTTTCAACTTTGCCTCAACAATATGTCACTGTCTATTGTAATCTGTTTCTTTTGAAGCAATTTTTTTTATTTGGGATATCTTCTGGTGTGTATGGAAAAACTCACACGCTTTTGTTCCATTGCATTTATAAAGAGCTAATCTGGTCTTGGTTGTTGGTCCTTATAGTCAGCTTGGTTTTCTGCAGCTGACCCTTGAAAAAAAGGCACAATACACAACATGCAAACCAAGACTACTCTCAATATGCCTGCCGAGCCAATCTCATATGTAACACCATGTCCTAGATAAGTTAGTGATTTATTTTTCTGTTTATCTTTAATTTTGGTTTCAGATACAACATCTTTAGTGTAATAGACATCCCAGTTCTGCCATGACTTTGCATGTGACAGTAGCAACATGTTCTACTGAATCTTTCAATGCTTTTATTATTATTTTAATAAGTATTCTAATGTCTAAGTTCAATAATGTGTGACAATTGCACGGTTCATTCTTTTGTCTAATACATGTATTGATAAAGTTGAGGTCGTGTGATACCGTTCAGTCTTTGGTCAATAATATTTGAAGTGTGCTTAGCCATGGGTCATCATTTGGCTAATACATTATGATGAAATAATTCGTTGACGAATCAGTCATGGAATGGTGATGTAATAAAGTCATGAATATTTTTGGTTGCCACAAGCTGTCCAGACATTCCTTTTTCTTTTGTTGGTACTTAGATGAGATTGTGCTTCCTATCAAAATTACACGTATGATGTTTTTTTTTCTTCAAAGTTGTCTAGCTCATGTATAAAATGGCACTAGATTTTATGTCATGTTTCCATTCCAACAAGTTTAAAGGTGTATTTTGATATAAATAAATGGTAGCATAATTTCTCCCTCTTTATATTCCATTATTAAAGATGCATTGGAATTTTAATTTAAACTACAAAGGTCCTGCCAAATGGTGCATTTTTCTCGATCACGTACGTGGCGCACGTGCATTTTTACTAGTACTAGAGAAAGATACTAAAGAGTATAAATTTTTTTGCCATGCAAGGAAAGAATTGTCATCAAAAAGGGCGGAAGCGTTCTATAATGCTCTGTGTCCAATGTCCATGGCACCCTCAGATTTATATATCCTGCCCCATTTCTCTAGTAACCTGCTAAAATGAGCGCGAGAGGTTTGAAAGTCCAGTTATTAATAATTACTAGTAGACCCTATTCAACTACTTCTTGGACAATGACAATTTTACCCTCACCCATTCCACCATATCCTCCCTTACCCTGACCAGCTAACAATCCAACAACCACCTTAATAGCTAGAGGCATGGAACAACCCCAGCTAGTATTTAGCCAGATAACTATTAGCTAATACTCCATCTATTTTTAATTATATGACACCGTTGACTTTTTTGTTGAATTTTGACCAACAATATATATAAAAATAATTAGTTCCTTACTGTAAAATGTATATTGTTGGATCTATCAGCAAAAACACTTTAATATTAACTTATACATTTTGCTATTTGCATGAATATTTATGAATAAGATGAATGGTCAAAGTAACGAAAAAGTCAACGGTGTTATATATTTAAAGACAGAGGAAGTAGTAGCTAAATATTACATATATCTCTAGACGAATGAAACATGGTAAAGTTCATGTTATATGATAGTCTCTCTCTCTTTTGCAATTACAAGTCTGAGAAAAAGGGCAAAGCCTGAACAATTAACGTAAAACAACACAACATACACATGTAGAAAATGAACAATACTGATCTCTTGAACGTTTCGATAAGAACAAGTCAAGGAGCAACCTCAGCAAGTAGTTTTCTAAGAATGGATGGGCAAGTGGTCATCAGATGCTCAAATCCATCGGTTTCCATGACTGCCTTCATATTTCCTGGAGATTTTAGGAATCTGAAGCATGCTTCCTTGAGGCGATGACAACCATGCTGCTCAGCCAATGCCAAAGTCGTTGCCGCGGAGTTTATGTCGATGAAGTTGGACAACATGTCCTCACAAATTGTCTTTAGCCTCTTTAATTCGTACCTGTCGGCGGCTACAAGAAGGTTTTGTGCCATAATTCCGCTATCCCTTTCCTCCATCTCAGGCAAGGAATCAGTATAAATGAAGTGCAACATGGCCTTGAAAACCCATGCTTCCATATTGTTGATGCAAACGCAACTCGCCTTCTTCTCCTTCTTTGAACCGAAGAGCTCCGCCTTGAACACCGATGACCGAGCTGCGAGCAAACTTCTATGCGCGGAGAACGTCTCCTCCCCAACCTTAAACTTAATGTCCGCTCCCATTTTACTTTCTAGGAGGTCGCCAAGATGGCAGTGCAGGTCAGATGACGACGCCGCACGGAACTGCACCGGTGAGGTTTCCGCCCGGAGTTTCACGACGGTGACTTTGCATCTGACCCGGAAGCAATCGTCTTTGAGATGGGGCGACGACTCCAGCACGTCTTGTTGTATGAAATGGCTGCCGACTGCCTCACAATTTTCGAAGGTAACCTGCTCGCTGAGGACAAACGGTTGCACCGGCTGTCCGTTCTGGT
This sequence comes from Eragrostis curvula, assembly GCA_007726485.1. Taxonomy (NCBI): domain Eukaryota; kingdom Viridiplantae; phylum Streptophyta; class Magnoliopsida; order Poales; family Poaceae; genus Eragrostis; species Eragrostis curvula. The sequence goes on from CM017439.1 coordinate 36,382,932, forward strand.
CGAGCAAAGAGAACTCGACGTCCGCCCTGACGTTGACCGTAGATACGGCATGGTCGTCGTCATCCACACGAAGAAGAAGGAATGCTATCCAGCCGGCCTCCTCCTTAATAACGCCATCTGGGTAGTACAAGATGCGCCAGTGGTGCCCGCCGGCAGTGAACTCGTCGGAGCAGATGGCCTCGCCGACGCCGAGGCCCTTGGTGCCGGAGTAGCCGCTGATGGTGAGCTCGTGCGACACGGTCTCCGTGTCGGCGACGATGGTCGACGCGCTGCTGCAGCCGTCACCGGCGGTAGCAGACGTGGATGATCTGGGACTACATCTTCGCTGTGGGTCGAAACAGCTGAGGCACGGGCAGCCGGGATCATGTTTTCGCTTTCGTGAGGAAGAACTGCCGGGGGACGCTGCCAACGTGGTGGACATCTTGTTTTGTTGCAGAGGAAGCGTAATAGCCTTGTCGATCCGTATATATCTGCGCTGCTGGGTGTTACTACGTGCTGTTCCGATCTGGATACGGCATCGTATATATGTCTGATGCCATGGGGTTGTATTCGATAAGAAAGCGGTGCGTCCACCGTCGTCAAACTTATCGGAAGAGATTTTACCTCCGGAGACGCAACTGTAGCTTCCTCTGTCGATCCGTATATATCTGCGCTGCTGGGTGTTACTACGTACTGTTCCGATCTGGACACGGCATCGTTACATGTTTAAAATTACCATGCAAGCTAAACTCATAAAAATCTTAGAATTTAACGGGTTTAACATCAAAAGGTAAAACCAAAAAAAATATTATTTTAAAAGTTACGAATTATTTATTTCAAAACCATAGCAATGATATACTCCGTCTATCAAGTACTCCATATTGGAATTACTTTCACATGGTCAGGGATACATCGGTGTTTAAAATTCAAACAAAAACTTAATTTTTACCCGTAGACATGAACAGAGTGACAATGTTTTATCCCGTAGCAAAGCAAGGGAACTAGTTAGACTAGATATGTATGTAACATCGAAAGAAAAATAGCGATCTTTTGATCCGATTTTTTTGCTAATAATCTTTGATCCAATTTGGAGAGGTCATCATAAGACGGCAACAAAATCGAATAGCTCCTTTACAAGCGAGGTGCGCTGGTTAATGGGCTAGTAAACTATTAATTAGACTTGTTACATACGAAGAATGGATAGAAAGATAAGGATCTTTTTCTTTTGGAAAAAGCTATAGAGTAGATCCAATTGGTTCGACTTGTGTCCGACTGTAGAATCTTGCGGTTTCCTGTTTGTGCTTTTCCGTGTGAGCTGCTGCTCGCCCGTGTGATGCCGCAGTCGGACGCAAGTCGTACCGCTGTGGTTGGACCTATAGTGCTTCTCTTTTCTTTTCTGATCCAACTTGAAGAGGTCGTCTGTCGGCAATGAACTCAATTAGCTCCTTCAAAAGCGTGGGGTTAATTCTCGCCAAACGCTCAATGCAAATATGTTCCAATGACGCCCGATGATTACTGGGGTTCCCTAGGAATCTGAAGCATTCTTTCTTAAGACCATGGCAACCATGATGCTCTGCTAGTACCAGCGTATTCACCACCGTTCTTCCATCAATGTTCCCCTGCAACATGTTCCAACAAATCAGCTTCCTCTTGCAAGTTGTACCTGTCCGCCGCCGCAAGCAAGCGCTGAGCCATCTCCGCCTTGTCGCCCTCGTCTATTACGGGCAACTCATCGGTGTAGATGAAGTGGAGCAAAGCCTCAAACACCCTAGCCTCCATGTTGTCGATCCGCAGGTGAACCACCCCGTCATCGTCCGCTGCCGGGCCGAAGAGCATCCCCTTGAAAACCGTGGACCTGGCGGCGAGCATGGTCCTGTGCGCACCGTACCGCTTGCCGCCGACCGCGATCGACACGTCGACCGTGCCAGCCGGTTCCATGGGGTGCACGACGTGCGGCTTCTTTGCCAGCTCCGGCGCCGGCGCCGGCGGGTGTGACTTCCATGCGGTGGCGGCGGCCGTCGTCGTCGTCTTGGCACGGATCGCCTTGATGACGGTGACGTCACACCGGACGCTGAAGCTGTCGTCGTCGCCGAGATACGACGACAACGACGACTCCAGCTCTGCCCTCTTGATGAGTCTGTGGAAGCCCGAATATGGAGTCGTGCTGGAGAAAGTGCACACGTCGCTGGTGGTTGTGTACGGTAGGACAGGTTGTCCGGCCTTGTTGAGCAAGCTGATCGAATATTTCACCTTGACGACGTTGTCAGCGTCGTCAAGATCGTCTTCTAGGAAGAAGAGATCGAAGCAGATCCAGTCCGCGCTGTCATCGTCGCAGCCGTCAGGGTAGTATCTGACACACCAGCTATGGCCGCCGACGCTGAACGCGCCGGACGTGGCGCCGTTGCCGACGCCGAGCACTCCCTTGGTTTGGGAGTACCCCTCGATCTTGAGCACGTGCCACCCGGTCGCCGTCTCGGCGGAGATGGTCGACGTGCTGCCAGTGCCGTCGGCGGTGGAGACGTCGGGATAGTTAGAACGGGCAGACATATGGATTGGTGGTTAACCTAGCAACGTAAAGCAAGGGCCGAAAATCAGAAGATTGCATCGATACGATCTCGTATATGTAAGAGAAGGCGCAAAGATACTTAGACGACGAGTCGGTTTAGGATTGATTAGCGTACAGAAAATTTACTTACTATACCGTGTGTACGAATATTTGATTTGTGATGTGAGTTTCAGAGTTCGGAGAAATCACGGCGTAGTACAATTGATGCATTGAAATGTTAGGAAACTGGGACGTAGAGCCCTACTACTCCCTGTTTCATATCTGGCATTAGGTTTAATAATAGTCCGTTCAGACATTTGAAAGCGTAAAACGCATTGCCCAGGCACTCATGCCATTAATTTAAACTTCTCATAGTGAGAGTAAGAAAACATTATGAAGCGTTACTTCTTTTCATAGGATCGAGTCGGAAGTGCCGTGAACAGACACAACCGTACAACTAAATATGGCAACGGTGCCGAGTTCCCAAGGTGCTATACAAAACCTGGGTGTTAAACAAAAATTGTATAGGGAGCCCCGATTGCCTATAGCTTGTGCCTTGCAAAAAAAAAACATAGCTTGTTGATATGATTGCTAATCTAATCTTATGATTTGGGAATAATGAGTATTAAACATTGAAAAGTAAACCAATAATCAACATCTCAAAAGGATTTTGTAGGTTAAAAGAACATCTCAAAATGAAAAAGGAATTAAGCGCATATGGTGATATTTGAGGACTATAGCTAATTTTTTCACTTTGCATGGGTGCCTCGGCACCAAGCACAAATAAAGTAGCTTCGCCCAACTTTAGGCTCTCAAAATAAGGCCTCAAGGAGCAAGATTGGAAATTAGCTCGTCGATAAGAGAGGGGCAACTATGCCTCAGATGATCATAACCTTTGGTTGCCATGGCTGGCCTAAGGTTACCGCGAGACATGAGAAACGCAAAGCAAGCCTTCTTAAGTCCCATGCAACCATGTTGCTCCGCCAAAACCAGCGTCTCAGCCACGTTGTTATTGTCAATGTGGTTGCAGAGCTTATCCTCGCATATCAGCTTAAGCCTTCTCAGGTCGTACCGGTCCGCTGCCACAAGCAAATGCTGAGCCATAATGATTGTATCTTCCATGTCCATGGAAGGTATCGAGTCGGTGTAAATGAAGTGGAGCATAGCGCTGAAGACGTTGGGTTCCATGTCGTCGATCTGCACGCGAGACGCCGAGTTCTCCATCATGGACCCAAAGAGCTCCGCCTTGAACACCGGTGACCGCGCTGCGAGCACGTTCCTGTGAGCCATGAGCACCTCACCGTCAACATCAAATGTCACATCCGTCGCTGCTCCCGCCCAGAGGACACCGCGGAGCTCCTCATTCAATTTGGATGATGGCACCGTGACAAACTTCTTATTTCTCACGGAATTTTTTCTGGAACCCTTCACAACGGTGAATCCTTTCGTTACGACAGTGACTTCACACCTCATACCGAAGCTGTCATCTTTTAGGTAGTTGGATCCTTCCAAAACGCCGTTCCTTCTGATGAAGTCAGCGAAGCCCCAGGAATCGGAAACTAAGAAGTCTACTGTTTTCTTCGAGTACCTTTGGTGTGCGGCGACAGGATTTCAGTCCTGATCGAGAAAGGAAAACTTGAATGCTGCCCTGACAACGGTTTTAGTATCAGCAGGAACTGGAGGGATGTAAACGAGAAAGAGTGATATCCAATCGGCGCAGTTCGTGTCTACGCCATCAGGGTAATATCTGATGCACCAGGTGTGCCCTGCGACGCGGAAGCTGCCGGAGTCGATGCTCTTGCCAACACCGAGTCCCTTGGTTACCGAGTAGCCCTCGATCCAGAGATCGTATGATTCGGTTATGGTGTCAGCAACTATGGTTGATGCGGTGTCGGCGACTTTGGTCGATGCGCTGTAGTCGCCGTCGCCGGAGGCAGACGAGGAAGATTTGTTGCCCATAATGGAGAGCGTTTGTAATTTGGTGCGAACAGAAGAGGGGGGAGGTTGTTACACGAAAAATCTGAGAATATGCCGTTCGGTACTCCAGAATTTATGGGATAGAGTTATACGTGTTCAGAGTCTTGTACGATACATATATAATTGTTGGATACCGATGAGGATCCATACATATGAAGCCTGGAGACTTGACACGGAGAAGGATAGTAGTACTATCATAGTAGGTATCCCACGGAAGCTCTACCCTCTTGATGAGCTTATGGAAGCCCGAAGATGGAGTCGTGCTGGTGAAAGCGCACACGACACACGTCGCTGGTGCTCGCGTAGTATGGCACTGGAGCTCCGGCCTTGTCGAGCAAACTGATCGAATATTTCACCTTGACGTTGTCAGCTGCAGCGTCAAGATCGTCTAGGAAGAAGAGATCGAAGCAGATACAGTCGGCGCCGTCCTTGTCGCAACCGTCAGGGTAGTATCTGACGCATCAGCTATGGCCACCGACGCTGAATGCGCCGGACATGGCGCCCTTGCCGACGACGAGCACTCCCTTGGTTTGGGAGTACCCCCTCGATCTTGATTGAGCACGTGCCGCCCGATCGCCGTCTCGGCGGCGATTGTCGACGTGCTGCCAGTGCCATCGCTGACGGAGAAGTTGGAATAGTTAAAACGGGAAGTCATATGGATTTTGGTGGTTAACCTAGCAATGTCATCGAAAAGTCCAGTGTGGCACCTAACTAATGTCTCTGGCACTACACCCATTGGGAATAAGTCTTATTGGAAATCACAAGACACAAATGGCCAACCATGCATAGCCACAAACATATGGAACACTTAAATGCTTTGGTGGGACCAAAAGAAAACGTAAGACTAAACATTGTTGGAGTTGTATAATATTTAGTCTCCTATGATATTGCAAATTTACAAACCATGACGTGATAAAGGATTGATGAGAGTAGTCCTGTTAATCCATCGAGAGACACATCGTCTACACTGAAAGAACTATTGATCATAAATATAACCACTGAAAGAAATGATTGATGAACTTGGTACAATCGATATTTAACTCGATATATATAAGCATCTCAACTGCATGTAAATGGAGACAAAGTTATGGTGTTTTCTAAAATGTGTCAAGGAACAGCTTTTGCAAGGAATTTGTCGACAAGACAAGGGCAACTATTCTTGAGATGTTGCAAATCATCACCAGCCATAACCACCTTTAGATTGCCCGGCGACTCGAGGAACTTTATGCATGCCTCCATAAGCCCAATGCAATTATGCTGCTCAGCTAGTACAAGGGTAGTCGCCACTATACTTGAGTTCATATGGGTGCACAAGAAGTTCTCGCAGATCAACTTAAGTCTCTCCATGTTATATCTGTCTGCCGCCACAAGCAGATGCTGAACCATCACCATCTTGTCATCTCCATCCAAGTCTGGCAGCGAGTCAGTGTAGATGAAGTGGAGCATGGTCTTGAACACATTAGCGTCAATTCCCTCAACCTGTATGTTTTCTGTGACTTTTTCTTTCATTGGGCAGCTGAAGAACTCCGCCATGAACACTGAAGATCGCGCAGCGAGCACGTTCTTATGGGCGACAAATGTCTCCTCGCCGACCTCAAAGGTCACATCCGCCCCAACCCCACTGGTAAGGAGGTTACCAAGATGTTCATGCAGGTCCGGCGGTGGCACCACGGACACTTCACAGGTCTCGTTCCAGACAGTGAGATGGCACCTGATACAAAAGCCATCGTTTATGAAATAGGGTGACTCCAGCAAGTACTGTCTTTCGATGAATCGGGGAAATCCCCTTGAAGATGGGGGACACGTGCTCGAGAATGTGTGTACACCAGTTTTTTCAGACACTGGCTCCCCGTCCTTGTCGAGTATGCTCAACTTGACTTGCGCCCTGATGTTGCTGTCCCCGGCAGGATGACTAACTGTTACACCAACGGCTATCCAGTCGGCACTCTCTTTATCGTGACCGTCTAGGTAGTATATGATGCTCCAGGCGTGCCCTCCTACGCTGAAAGTTCCCGACCTGCGACACTTGCCGACACCGAGCTTCCCGAGCTTGGAGTAACCCTCGACCTTGAGAACGTGCCAGCCAGTCGCCGTCTCTGTGGTGACGATCGAAGTGCTGCCGCTGCCGCCACCGTCGCGGGCAACGACAGAATCGGAACCAGCGGGCATTTTCTACACGAAAAGTAATAGATGAACAGAAGGATTTTGTGATGGGTTGTCTTTCGTCGGCCAATGGAGGCGAGTTTGTTATATATATAGACGATATAAACAAAAGGGGTCCGTACTCCGTATGTCCATGTGTCCTTGCCTTGCACGCTATGGATCCGATACGTTTGGAAGTGGCGTGGATATCTTTCCACGTTGCTTCTGTATATTTGACATAGCTTATCTAATTCAAACTGTCTTGCACAAATTGGTTAGAAGGTATAAAATAGTTTAATTGTTAGTTCGTATTATTACCGCTAATATATCAGTCCAAACATTTGTATGTATATTTGAATATTATTTGCTAAACTTAATCGCATTACTTGTGCATCAGCCTGGCCAAATTTTCCTTCTTATAATGGTCCTTCTTATAAACACTTATGGAAAGAAAAAATTCCTGAAAAGTTGAAAATTATCCTTTGGTTGATTGAAAATGGGGCTATTTTAACCAAAGATAATATGATAAAAAGGAAATGGCAAGGAGATCTAACTTGTTATTTTTGTCAACAACCTGAGAGAATTGACCATCTGCTGTTCTCCTGTTGTATTGCTAAAGTGGTTTGGGGAATTATAGCCCAATGTTTTGGTTCTAACACTCGTCCTAGTAATGTGGAACAATACAAGGAATAGATTAAAATTGTGCTTCCTGGTGGTGACAAAGTATACACAGAAGGACTGGCAGCTGTGTGCTGGGAAATCTGGAAATCCAAAAACAAAGTTTGGTTTGATAAAATCATGATTAAACATGCTTGTGATAAATGGCGTCGTAAAACTTTTACCGATCGACCAGTTTTTACCAACCTATGGCGAGTCGGTATTGCTCGAGTATTACCGACCGAACCTCCGATGCTACTAACATTATACCAACCCATAATTGGTTGCTACTTACATAATTGCCGACCCACAGTGTGTTGCCGACCTAACCTCCGTTGCAATACTGAAACTCACTATTAACACTAATCCATATTATTTATCTGTAATTAAACACTGTAACCCTTGTTACAGAACAAATGACATGCACATAAATAGAAACAAAGAGGTCAAATGGGTCAAGGAGTAAACATATTGATTTGGTTCATATCAGGTCTGCTTTGCTTGTAAGTTTATCACAAACAATCCAAGTCAGACATGGTTGACCCGATGGTCACATAGCTAATACAAGATCCTATTACAAAATTATTGCATCCCATAGTTTGTCTTGCGCAATACTTGCATATACGGAGTCAATCACTGGTTTAAAAAATCACAAAAGGATCACCCACTGATGATTTTCAGAGTCAGTCACAAAAGGGTCCAAAAACAATACAAAGTTCAGATAACTATGGACTGTAAGTCATCAGATTCTTTTTAGCAGTTATCAACGCCCAATGCATCCTGCAAGAAAGAATAACAAGCAATCAATTCCCAATCTGTTCTCTGAATTATTGAATGGTAGCAGCACTTCTCATGAACAAACAAGATCGAATATGAAAACGGAAAAATTCAATAATAGTACAAGTCAGGTAACAGTTTGGCTGAAAAGCTTTGTAGAATATGAAAACTGAAAAGCTAACCAATAGAGCACCTATAAAAATGATTTCAAGAAGGAAAAAAAAAGACAAGCTTACAAGCTGAGAGGATATGGCTCACAGAATTAAAATTTTAAATTATATGTCTCTAATCAACTCAGCATCACTTTTTTTTCTCAACACTTCCATCTAATGTTTGTCTATAGCAGAATTCAGTGTAAAATACCTGAAGCCCATGGTGTCGCTGCCTGGTTGCAAATCTTGATACTTCAGCTATAAAACATTAAGACTGATTACAAACGTGGGTCGGCTATTGTATAACAAATGAAGGACATGCAATCCCCATCATCTTAGCATCACCCATTGTATCCATATCCATACCAAGATAGGGATGAGGCTGTATTAGCTTTCTGGTAATTTGGATGCTAGTAGTAGCTGGTAGGCTGTTATAAGCCCCATTCCGATATTTCAGAGATCTGGTATTAGATGGGGGTGATAACAGCTGTTTCAATTTTCACAATGCTTTCTGGATATTTGTAAGGACATCTTGGACCCCCGTCCCTTGTGGATGGGGGTGGGTAAATCTAGTTTCGAAAAAAAATTGCATCAGCCTGGCCCTGATTGTTTATGTGCACGTGGTGGATTATAAAATAGTTTGTACATTCTGTAGCTTCAACATTATATTCAGGAGGACAGAAAACGAGGCTTTGTTGTGCAATAAAACCATTTATACTATCTAGCAGTTGCATATATAAAGCAAATAACTTCAGCTATACAACTGATGGTATACCATGTGAAAGGTTCGGTTATAATGTTTCCCAAACTATATATGGAAGTGACATATCAAAGGCGTTCACTACTTTGCTCTAGCAAGCATAATTACAAAATTGCAAATTTATAGTCTCTTTAAGGCCATCATTTAGCGCTGCCCATGTTGATAATTGGATCAACTCCAGTATCCTGCCTGGTGAACTGCAGCAGCGCGGGAGTTCAACTAGTTGTACATATCGTAGATGCATATATAGAAATAAATTTCTCAAATCCTTTCGCAATGATATGGCCTGGCATAAGGATGCTGGCCAGCTCCTTCAGAAGAGAGGGGCAACTTCTCGCCACATACTGAAAACCATCACTCTCCATCACCACTTCCAGATTGCAAGAAGAAGCAATGAACTCGAGGCATGCCTCCTTAAGAACATGACAGCCATGTTTCTGAGCTACTACCAGTGTGCTCACCACCGTCTCTCTATCAATGTGTTTGTGCAGCATGACCTCGCATATCAGCTTTAGCCTCTCCATGTTGTACTTGTCTGCCGCAATAAGCAGATGCTGGGCCATCGCTATATTGTCACATTCGTCAATCTCAGGCAAAGAGTCGGTGTAGATGAAATGGAGAAAAGCCTTGAACACTCTAGGTTCCATGTCATTAATATGCACGGTAGCAGCTGCCTTCTTCTTCTTCATCGTCCCAAAGAGCTCGGCCATGAACACTGATGATCGAGAAGCAAGAATACTCCGATGTGCGGTAAAGGTCTTCCTTCCAACCTTGAACTTCACATCACCTTCAACTTTACCATCTAGGTCGTCTCTGAGCAGGGCCATCTCTGAGTTTTTGAGGCCCAGGGGCGAAACGAGAAATGGGGCCCTAAAATATAAAAATTTACATAACCAAAATACAGTTGTAGTTAACTATATAACTTCAATACATGCTGTTTTCAGAATATTTAGGAATGTATCAAATATTGATGCTAAAAGAGTGAAAGTAGTGCTCAACAAATAAAATTACCTTATGTTGCACTGAAAAGAAGGATCCTTCTAGTATTTCTTGAGGTGAAATCTTCAATAATATCTTCATACTTAATCTGCTCCAAAAGAACACTCTCAAGTGCTATTGTTGCTAATGCATTGAGTCTTTCTTGTGTCATAGTAGAACGCAAATAGGATTTCAACAACTTGAGTTTAGAAAAACTCCTTTCTGCAGATGCAACAGTTACGGAAACGGTTAACAAAATCCGATATGCAATAACAGCATTGGGAAAACATCCTAGCTGTTTCAAATACTTCAAAATGTCAAGAGGGCCCATAGATTCCTTAATCAAATCTCGGACGAGCTTTAACTCCACAAACAATTCTTTTCCATCAATGTCTGATTTTTCTCCACTTTTAAGTGCAGCCTCAAGATTAATACATGAAGAAAATAAACTCTTATCATCGAAGGAGCACAACTTGTTTGAAGTAAACAAGAAACCAAAAATCTTTTCAAACCCTTGATATTGTTCGAATCTCGTAGTAAGTGAGCTATAGCTTGATCAACAACAGCAATAAAATAATTCACCCTGAATGATTCTTGTGCAGATTGTGTCACAGTAGATTCATCATTAGTGGTCTCATCAAACTGTCTCTTTCTTTTGATTTTACGCTTAGTGCGGAACACTGGATCAATACCCATGTCAAGTGCAACTTCTGTTGCAGCTTCCAATGCTTGGGAAAAGCCATTTTCTCTGTACTTATTGAAAAAGGAAATCAGTCCCTGTACTCTTTCAGTTGCAATATCAATAATCATATCCTTTGGTTGTAGTTGCTTGCTGACCAAATTAACAGCAGATAATATTTCATACCATATGATTACTGCCAACAAAAACTCAAAGTCACCAAGTTCATTATCTGCTAAAGATTTAGCTTCACTACTTGTCAACGGATCATTGTCGCTTTCAGCCACTTGTAGTAAAGCCTCCCCGTATTTCTAGAAATTGAAACCTTATAGCCTTAACACTATCGACATGACTCTCCCAACGAGTAGATGACAATGACTTAAGAGTGTATCCCGTGATGTTATCTTTAAGAATCTGCCATTTCTTGGTAGACTTTGCAAATGTTTGATAGATGCGTTGTATAACTCCAAAAAAGTTTTTTGCCTTCTCACAAGACTTTGCCATATCACAAAGAGTTAAATTCAGACTATGGCGACTACAAGCTGAATAAAAAGCTCTAGGATTTGTATCTAAAAATTTCTTTTGCACACCTTTGTGTTTTCCTTTCATATTTGACCCATTATCATATCCCTGCCCTCTCACATTATCTAAATCAAGGTCCAGATTCTTCAATTCATCTTTTAGAACATCAAATAATCCTTGACCAGATGTATCATTCACATCAAGAAACCCCAAAAAAGATTCTTCAACGGAAATAGGACCAGAAGATGCATCAACATACCTTATAATCAAAGACATTTGTTCTTGGTGACTTGCATCAGGAGTACAATCAAGTAAAACTGAGAAGTACTTCGCTTCTTTTATCTTTCTTAGGATTTCAGACCTGATAGCTGTTGCAAGCAAACTTATTAACTCATTCTGGATGCTAGGACCAAGAAAATGAACCCTCATTTCATCATTCGTGATGCGTTGAACATGTTGCTGCATGATTGGATCAAATTCAGCTATCATTTCAATCAATCCTAAGAAATTGCCATTATTATCTTGGTTCAACTTGCAATTAGTGCCACGAAATGCTAGATTATGTTCTGCAAGAAACTTTACAATTAAGATAAGTCTATATAAAACTTTTCTCCAATGGTCCCTCTCTTTCTCAAGTTCTCGTTGAGTAACTTTATCAATTGTCTCATTGTTGGAGACGCAGATCACACCAAGCAGACATATTCATAAGATGTTCTGGACCACCTTCATGCTCTTTAAGTCTATGAGTAAGATGATGCCAATCATTCAAACCCTCATTTACTAGCTGACCTTTCCCAAGCCCCTTTCTCAATAATTTGCAACCAAAACAAAATAGTTTGTCAAGTTCTTTTCTGCATACAAGCCATTTCCTGTCACTCATTTCTCCATTAGGGTGAACTCTAGTGTATGCTGTAGCAGAAAATCTCCTAGATGTTTTGTCTTTAGGACCTTTCGTAATGGGCAAGTCTCTTTTAGGACCCTTTTGCAACAAGATATCAATCATTTTAGAATCAAGTGCATCCCACATTCTTGGATCAAATATATCAGTTTGAAAAGAAGTATCGACATCATCGGTAGAGCCATTAACTTCGTCGGCAATATTAGCATCATCTCCTTGACCAATTTCTTCAACCTGTGCCTCAAGTTGTACTCCAATGTTACCATCTTCCTGGCCCTGATTTTCTTCAACCTGAGCCTCAAGTTCTGTTGTTTGATTTTCGGAATCAAATTGAGGTGCTTTCACAACAAATCTGTCCATATCACCCTTTTGAGATTGAGCAGCTGCTTCTAGCCTCTGTTTCTTCTTACGCTTTTCAAAACCAGAATCATATTTTCTATTCCTAGTAGAAGACATGATAGCCTGATTGCTGATGGATACTGCTCCTAGTCCTACCTGTTTAACAAACCAAACTCAAGCGCTTAGCTAGCATAGTATATTACCAAGATTAAAAAACAGAAAAGAACATGGAGACATGGCCGCCGATTGTAGATTAAAAAATGAAAAGGACATGCCTGCCTGCTTGCTTGAGGGCTTCACATGCGAACCAACCAGCGCTGCCTGCTCCTTGCTGTTTGGATTGTGAACCAGCACGTCCCGCTCGTGCGTCGTTGAGGCCGCCCGGGTTGCCGGCGAATCGCAACTTTGGTGGGGATCGGGAAAAGCAAGCAGCAGCGGCGAGCGCTAATGCGATTTGGGGCTGAAGCGGAGGATGGCGGCGTGGCTTCCGGTGGAAGCTATTGAACAATAAATTCGATCACCAAACGGCAAATGCGAAACAGGCTGCCGTGCCTCCTTTCATGCATCGAACACTTGCTTCCTTGTCTGATGGGCTGTGTTGGGCCTCTTCCTCTATGCAATGCGAACTTCAGAATTTGGGGGCCCCAAATATTTGGGGGCCCTGTTCGGTCACCCACCCTGCCCATGCTCGAAGACGGGCCTGCTCTCAGGAGGTGGCACCACGGGTATCTAGGTCGTGTAGTCTTTGAATGCATATCGCCATACACAGTGATCTCACACTTGATTTTAAAAATGTCATCATACAGGTAAGGCGATGACTTCAATGTCACCCTACTGATATAGTCAAGAAAGCCCAAAGTTGGACACATGCCCGAAAATTGTGATATGATAGTTGTTTTACTGTGGCCTGACACTGGCTTGCCAACCTGTTGAGTAAACTGAACTTGGCTCATGCTTTGGCTTTGCAGTTGTTACCATCCTCAAAGCGTATCAATATGGATATCCAGTCGGAGTGCCCGATACCGTCAGGGTAGTATAAGACGTGCCACTTATGCCCGCCGACGGTGAAGGCCCCGGAACAGACGCAGTTGCCGACGCCGAGCAATCCCTTGGTCTCGGAGAACCCCTGGACCTTGAGCACGTGCCACCCAGTCACCGCCTCGGCGATGATGGTCGATGTGCTGACGCCGTCCCCGGCGTCAGTCGCCGCGGAGTCGCTGATTATGTGAAAAATCTAGTTGGTACGGTTTCCGTGTTGCGAGTACGTGGTGGCCGGCTCGTGCCACGGAGATCGGATTACACCAGCACACGGCGGCGAGGAGAAGCGGACAGGGAATATATGTAGGCGTAGCTAGTTCGATTCAGGAAGAGCATCGGTCTAGTCCGTGGCTCAATCCCCTGCCGATTCCGATGTTTTTTTTTAGGACAACTCCCATCATTTATTGATTGTTCATGAGGATGGAATTACATATGCCAACAGGCGGACTCAAGAGCCAAACGTGGCAACCTACAGACTCATAGATACAGTGACGAGCTAAAGTATGAGCATCAAAATTAGACTCCCGACCCTCGTGTACCAAATCCATCGAGGTAAAACTAGCCATCCGTGACTTGATCTCCTGGATGATCTGGCCATACACACCCATGCCTGTGCCATGAACACTTTTGACAACGTTCAAGCAGTCGCTTGCCACTCTGAAGCTCTGTAGGCTCAGATCAGCTGCTAGTGCCAGGGCCTCCCGACAAGCCATGGCTTCCAACTGTTCAGCGTCCGACACCCCCAAAAACACAATGGCTGACGCTCCCATGAACGCTCCATTCCCGTACCTTGCCACTGCTGCAGCAGCACCGGTACAAGAGATTTTGGACAGAGCCGCATGAACATTGATCTTCACTTTCCCTGCTGGTGGAGGTATCCATCGAAGTTTTGGTGCCTGCTGTCTGCTTTCCCTTCTCTCCTTCGGTGCCGATACTTCCATGTCCAGATCAGATAAAAATCTATTAATGAAACCGTGAGTGGAGAGCAGGCTTTGGAAAGACTGCTCATGTATAGTCTTTCGTCATGCAAACCAGATTGCCCATAGCGTGACTACCACCCTCGTCGCTTTGTCATGTGGCAGCGTTTCAAACATGGCCGCTAGCTGTAAGCTTCATGACCATTGGAGTATGGAAACCCCAAAGGTATGAATGTTTTGGTGATTGGATGATCATGTTGTATGTGACTAACTCTTTTGTAGGTTGTTGCCTATGGTCACATATGATGGAGAACTACGTCAACCTTATCTCTATTGAAGATCTCGATGATTGGTTGCCTCGACAACTCGGGACATTGGACTTGATGGAGTCGCGGTCGAAAAGATGGATCAAGGCTAAGGACATGCTAGATCCAAGCAAGTGTTGGCTTGGTATAGATGTAGGCTTGAGTCCATAGGAAAAACCGGACTATCAAGAGGGTTCGAGTTGGTTCTCTTAGTGCACACTAGTGGTAGAGATCATTGGATGCAAAAGGAAGTCTCTTGGGCACTAGGGTCAAAGGAGAGAAGATGAGGAACCAAGTTGAAGAAGTTGGAAGCAAGTATCGAGGAGAGGATCAAGTTTTAGCTTCTGCGGAGCAGATCGTACAGTACGGTCAAGGAGACCGTATGGTATGGTCTCTACTGGGGATCCAGACAGAGAAGACAGAGTTTCTGGAAACAGGAAGAGAAGAGATCGTATGGTACGGTGGTAGAGACCGTACGGTACGATCTACATTGGATGAAGCTACAGAGAAGGTGCAGTCTCTGGAAGAAGAAGATATGGAGACCGTACCATGGATCGGACGGTACGGTGCAAGGACCGTATGGTACGGTCTACAGAGGATGAAGTTACAGAAAGATGGAAGTTTCTGTTGAGAGGATTGAAGAAGAGATCGTATGGTACGGTCATGAGGACCGTATGGTACGGTCTACTTTGAAGATGATGGAACAGAGAAGGAGAAGTCTCTGGACAGTGCTCAGATGGAGACCGTATCATACGGTGGTATGGAGACCGGACAGTACGGTCAATGGTACGGTCTACTGTTTTCCTGAGTACTTTTGAGCAACGGCTAGTTTCGAGCTTGGAGGCTATAAATAGCTGGTTGCCCACCCCTTTGAGGGTCTCTTGGCCAGTGGAACAGGTGAGGTTGCCTAGGAGAAGCCAAGAGCAAGAAGAGAGAGCACTTGTTGAAGATTTGGAGTGATCTTAGTGCTATTGAGAGAGTAACAAGAGCATCCTTGATCTCTAGGGCTAGTGTGTGCATAGCGAGTCATCTTGAGCTGTTACTCTTGGTCTATGGCAAGACCTAGACCGGTTAGGCATTGGTAGAGAGCTTGCCAAAGATTGTGGAAGTCTCTACCAGTTTGTACACGGTCTTCGTGCTTCCCGTGTGAAAGAAGCAACAAGGAGAGAGCGCCCTTTGGACTGCATCACGTGCGGATCCTTACCCTCGGAGGAGTATCCGGAGTTGCCGGCGGGACGTGCCCGCGTCTTCACTTGGAGGGTGAAGAATGCTCTAGAGGGGATCGCCATCGAGCGGAGGGAGGGGTCGAGACTCCGGCGGGAGTGACCCAACGTGGACTAGGGGGAGGCGCCATCCTCCCGACACCACGACCTAAAAATCCATGAGCAATCTCTATCTCATCTCTTTACTTACTAGCACTTACTATTCCGCATTTACTTCTTGCTAGTAAAATTGATTGATAGGGTTGTTCATTTTGCTCTTGGTAGAATTGCTTGTGTAGGGCTGCTCTTAGCTAGTCTTGTTAGTGTGTGCGCATTGCTTGCTTCTTGTTATCACCTAGCAAACTAGTAGGATTGTTAAAGTACCTCGCCGGAGAAATTTACGAGTGCTACCGATTCAACCCCCCCCCCCTCTCGGTACTCCGTGATCCTTACAAGTGGTATCAGAGCCTCGTGCTCATAATAGGGCTTAACCGCCTTTGAGTAAGGATGCCGGGAGGAAGCGGGCCACCCACGTTCGATGGGACCGACTATGCTTATTGGAAGGCTCGTATGCAAGCCTACCTTGAGGCTATCGATCCCAACGCGTGGCGTGTGACAAGTGAATTAGTTGCACTTGTAGATGACAAAGGAGAGGTCATTGAAAATCTCACTAAATCAAACGCCAAGGCTCAAAATGCATTGTTTGAGGCAATCACGAAAGATGTCTTTGCTCGCATCAAGTCCGCGGGAACCGCTCATGAGATATGGCAACAAATACAAGTTACTCATGAGGGATCCGCGGATGTGAAAGAGGAAAGATACTGCGTGCTCAAGGATAAGTATGATTCCTTTACAATGTCATTAAGCGAATGTATTAATGATGCCTATTCTCGTTTGAACTTGATTGTAGAGGATATCAACTCACTTGGTGTGAAGGAGAAGGTCGATGATGCCGGGCTCGTGCGCAAGACCTTGAGGATCCTTCCAAGGGAAAAGTACGGCGCACTCATCACGTGCCTCTTCAACACCTCACTCGAAGGCCTTACAACGCACAAGTTGATTGGGAAGATCACCGCCTTCGAGAGTTATCACCTCGACCTCAAGCCCGACGAGAAGCCGACCAAGAACCTTGCTTTTCCGGTCGAGAGCTCAAGCAAGATGAAGGGCAAGAAGGTGATCGTCCACGAATCAAGTGAATATGGGGTGGATGAAGATGAAGAAGATGATGAGTTCTTGCAAATCCGCCCCGATGAGCTCGCTCTCATCATGAAGAGGAGTAACTTCTTCAATCGGCGATCCAAGAAAGACTCCGTGTGCTATAATTGTGGTGATAAGGGCTACTTTGCCAAAGAGTGCACGAAGCCTATCAAGAAGACCAAGAAGAAGCCGCAAGACTCAAGCGACGATGAAGATGAAGAGCCGAGGGTCAAGTACAAGAAGAAGAAGAAGTTTGTCAAGAAAGACAACCCCAAGGCCAAACACAAGAAAAAACCGTCTTGCAAGGGTTTTGTTGTGCAAGATTGGGTGACCGATGAAGACTCAAGCGAGGAAGAAGATGAGAGTGATGACATCTCTCGGAAGGGCAAGCAAGTTGCCGGAATTGTCCTCACAAACATCTCAAGTGACTTACCTCCACCTCCTATGTGCATGATGGCAAGGGACTTTGATAGTGATGATGATGAGGAGGAAAGTGATAGTGAAGATGAGGATGAAGAAGAATTTGAAGAGGAAGATAGACCCACCTACAAGGAGTTGTTAAGTGCCCTTGATCTTGCCGGCAAGATAATGAAGAAGAAAGATAAGATCATTGCAAGGCTTGAGAAGGAGCATGACGTTGCCGTGTTTCGGGTCGAGCAATTGGAGGAAGAACTCAAGGATTGTTGGCGGTGATTATGCGTGTTATTAATATTCCATTAATTCCGCAAGCGCATGGAACACCATTGTAGCATTTCACCTTGGAGTATTCCAGGGTTATCGTATTTATATTTCCGCAGGGAAGTATTCGTAGGAAGTTGAATGTTAACAAAGTAAATACATATTGATTGAAAATAACAGTACTTTACCTTACACGGGGGTTAAAGATGTACATGGTATATGGGTGGCACTCACCATATAATCCAAGAAATAAATAGAAAGCAGGAGTTATGTTGGGAGAACAACGAGATAGAGATAAAGATTCCTACGTGTTAATCTTACATCTATTTACTTCTAGCAATTAATTCTACAAGTTTACATACACTAGCAAGGTCATGCACACTCAAGTCATGTTATTTCGGAGCACGGTTATTATGCCGAGCTTGGTACTGAACCCCAATACTGAAGGTTCCCCTCGGGAACTAACCGCTATTGAAAACCCGGTTAGGTTGCCTTTGAACGTGGCGGATTGCAAAGGCCTGGTCACGCCTGTCACGCGTGGGGCTACCGTCCTCCGTAAAGACAAGCGCCAATCGTGCATAGGTATAGTTCTAAGCTCCACGCTTATAACTACCCTAGAGGAACTATCCTTGATCGAGAGAATAGCCCTATCTAAGAATGTAGCATAGCTTTCACTAAGCGCGATCTTTATATCGGCAAAGCACTCACTCATACTACTTAGACACAATCACGAAACCCACAACAAGACTATTATGAGCACTAGCTTGGCTAAGTAAATAAACTTAAATAGAAAAGAATTACTAAAAGAAATAAATAAAGAATAAACTAAATAATTATGGAAATAATTATATAAATAATAAAAGAGTATTTCTACTAGAGTTAAGATACAAGAACAATACCGAAACTCCGAGAAGACTTCCGAAACCTCAAGAAGATCTCCGCTCTACTCTACTCTACTATAACTCCCAACTAAATAACTCTACTTCTACAAACGAGTAATGAAATGCTTGGATTAGTGAGGTGCGATTTGTTCCTGCGGACACCAGGGGTATTTATAGGGTCCTTAGGACAGGGGGAATCATATAGTGCGAGGTGGAGTGGCGGGCGCGCCAAGGTAGGCCGGCCGGCCTAGTAGGGGGGCCGGCCGGCTGTCCATTGTGGCGGTTCGCCACCGCCTCGCTCCTGGACGTCCCTGATTGCCTCCTGAAGTCGGTTCAAAGGTCGGTGGCTTCATGGGGGCGGCAGAACTGGAGTAAGGGCCAAGTTGAGGCCCAAACAGCCCACCAGACGGTATGTCGGTGGAATTCTGCTTCACAGGCTTTGATTTGTGACGTTTCAGCCCGTTTACAGCCTGCTGGAGGAAGGCCGAGGCCTTTGGGCGCCAAGGGGGGCCGGCCGGCCTATGGTGGGGCCGGCCGGCCAGGCTTTTCTCCTGCTCAGGCCCACTTTTCTCCATTATTTACTCCTGCATCCAAAAATCACCAAAACTCGTGGAAATAGGTTAATTCCTATCTACTATGCACAGAATCTTGGTGAGTACTATTTATTTACCGATATGTTGACGGTGTTTTAAGGAATTTTGCACCGTCAACAAACTCCCCAAGCTTACCCTTTGCTCGTCCTCGAGCAAACAACTCGGGTACCGGCGGATCAGGAGTTACAATGATAGCGCCCCAAGGGTAGTAAAGATGCAACCACGTACTCCTTAAATGGTGGTAAGTATACAAAAGTACGGAATATTCACAAGTGTTGCACATATATGGGGCGTGTATGCTTCACCTTGTCATAGAGCATTGAAAACCAGAACAACACTTTTGGACAAAACAGTTCATGCAGGTTTAAGTCCAGAGTTTTTATGTGCTGCAAGACAAGGTAAAAATTTCTCCTTTGTTTTGGTCCACACTTCCCTTCCCTCTAGTGAGTCTATTCCTACAAAGCTTCACTCAAATCCTACCTTCTACCAAATTGGGCTTGTATGTGGAGCTTGGTAAGGATATGCACATTTGTCATGCGTATGTTGTAAAGGTAAAGAATAAATCTCAAGAGACATAGCAACTCTTTATATCTCGGTCATATGGAAAATGATGATGGCGGGGGAGAAGATGGACACACACTGATGGGGATGGTTTTGCAAATTTTTTGGTCTTCTTTTATGCTCATGCTCAAGATGTTTATGATAAGAACCTTAGTGCTTGTTTTTGCGAATCATGGATTCTCTCTCTCTCTCTCTTTTTTTTTTTTTTTTTTTTTTTTTTTTTTTTTTTTTTTTTTAGACTCCATGATGCATTGGCACTAGTGACGAAAGATTCATGAGCAGTTTAAATATTCTTGAGCTTTTTGGTGTAGACTCAAAATTTTGCAAAGATGGTAATGATGGATAGAGATGTTTGATGATTTTCAAACATTCCTTTTTGGTGGAAAAAAAACAAAAACTCACGTGAAAGAATAATGACCTAGATTTAGAGTGCTTACTCTCAAAAGCATTTAGACCTTAACAAAACTCAACGCATGAGCAAATGGCTATGAGTGGGGATGTCTTTATACCTTTATGATATGGCTGTGGTAGGTAAATAAATCCTCACAAGGGAAGTGTTTACAAAACGAAAGGGTTTTCAGGTTCTTGCATCAATTAGAATGAAAAACATCTCTGAACTTTAACCATGCTAAGAACTGCAAAGATCCTAATCATGCCATATCATAGTTTACAATGCTTAGACTTGGTGTGATGTATGCAACCCACGAAAATGCAGCAACACGAGTGATATGACCATGCTCAAGTATAAATAACACACATGTCAGGAGTAGAGGTTGCATCAATGCGACACAAGGGGAACTATCATGTAACTACTTATCATTTCCTTTAAGTGTAGCATTCACCAAGATTCTAGCATTTTTATTCAAATACGGGAGCATTTTATTGATCGTTAGAAATACTTACCTGGCGGTCCTCCCCAAGCTTGAGTCTTTGCAAGACTTAAGCTCGTGTTGAATCGCCGATTTACCGCGGGTCCTCTTCAAGCTTGAGCCTTTGCAAGGTTCAAGCTCGAATAGGCCGTCTCCTCCATCCTTCTTGTACCTGCAAAGAGAATGGGGGTGATACATGTGACTAGCCCCTAGTGGGCATCGCCGGGGATTATATTTTTGGTATTTTTTTTTATAATTTTTATTTTGTTTTCTAGGTTTAACACAAAGCATGTGCGAGGCCTGGCTAAAGGATAACGATTGGGATGGCCTCCCCAATCGGAGGGCTCTCATTTTTACGTCTTTGAGCTAGACGTTCTCCTTCTTGTTCAGCTCGATTGGACCTCGCTCGCCGGAGAATCAGGCGGTGTAGAGGTTCCTGCTTTCTTCCGCCACACTTTGGTTGTCTTCTTGGTGCTCGTGGTGGCGACCATTGTTGTAGGCGCCAATGTTGTACTCTCCTCTGTGGGTACCTTTGCTGCCCGTGTGTTCTTGGCACACCTAGCTCTCCTCCTTCTTGATGACCTTGACTTGCCTGTTGCTTCTTGAGGTGCTGAGGGTGCTTGTGGCGTCTTGGGCTGCTCGAGTACTTTCTTCGGACTTCTCCAATAATTGGCTGGCCGTCTTTCCATTTCTCTTGCTAGGTAGTTCCTCATGTGTGTGATGAGCTTGTCTGGCTGCGGCATGGGTGGAGTAATCTCGATTTTCTCCACTTCTCTCGGGTCCCTTCCATAGAAGACCTTTAGTTGTTTGCACTGCTCATCTTTAGGCTTGAAGTTGAACGTTTCTTCTGCCCCATTGTAGTTCATGTGAATCTCCCCTGTCCCCATGTTGATGATGGTGTTGGTGGCACCCAAGAATGGCCTCCCAAGAATGAGAGGTACCTTGTCATCCATCTCCATATCTAGCACAATAAAATCAACAGGGACATAGAGACTCTTGATCTGGACTGGGACACTTTTGAGTATCCCGTTGGGCGTGCGTCGTGATCCGTCTGCAAGCTGTATGCTCATGCCCATTGCTGCGGGAGACATTCCACGTCTGATTCCCTTGTAGATCGAATATCGCATGATACTCACACTTTCTCCCACATCGCACAATGCTCGAGAAAAACATCGCCCGTTTACCAAGCAGGGAATGCTTGGACACCCGGGGTCCTTCTTTCTCATGTCCTCAAATGATGGCAGGGTTTCATACTCTTCTTCACACCTGATAGATATGGCATTCACAGTCTCTTTGGGGTTGGCTTCAGGTTGTCCTGGGAGCCTACTCACTGCGGGTAGCTGTAATGCTCATGCTATTTGTGCAATTTGCGTCTCCAGCATCTTGTTATGGCTCAGCTGATTTTGCAGTGCTGTGGTGAACACTTCTAGCTGGGAGGCTATGCTTTCCAAGGTCTTATCAGTAGAAATGAATTTCTTGCTGATTCCATCATTGATCTTGACCCGGCCAAGCACTAGATCCTTGATAGAAGGTTCATATCGAGAGAAATTACCGTTACCATTGCCTCCTTGATTTTTGTTGAAGGAGAGGTCGGGCTTGAAGTTCCAGCCGTAGTTGTTCTGGGGGCAGAATCCATTGCCATTGTTGAGGAATTTACATTCCTCCATGGCGTTGGGGCAATGAATTCCCAGGTGCCCCGTGTTGCCACACTCTTCACACGTCATGCGGGAATCCGCAACCTGCAGATCTTGCGGAGTCTTCATCTTCTCAAGAACTTGACCAAGCTTGAGTGCAAGCATGTCCAAGGCCTCTACTTGATGTACTCCTCGTCCCTTGCTAGGGAGCACTTGGCGTTCGTCGTGGCTTTGATTGGCCACGACCTTCTCGATCAGCTTCTTAGCGTTGGTCACGCTAAGAGAGAAGAAGGAGCCACCCGCTGAGGCGTCGAGGTGCTCCCGTGCGGTAGGCTTCAGTCCATGGTAGAAGCTTTGAAGGAGGAGCCATTGCTCCATGCCATGGTGTGGGCATGCGAGCACATAGTCCTACATCCTTACCCAAGCTTCAGAGATGGACTCATCTGCGAGCTGTTGGAAGCCCGTGATCTTGTTGCGCAGGGCAGTTGTCTTGCCCGGCGGGAAGAACTTAGCGAGGAAGGCATTTGAGCATGCCTCCCAGGTGTTGAGAGCCTCAACGTTGGCATAGTACCACAGTCCTGTTTAAAAGTCCACAACAAGAAAACAGGACAAGGGTAAGCCCGTAAAAGTAAGTAAAGTTACTTCGCATAATAGTATCACGATGTTATAATTCAAAATCCTAGCCGCTACTTCCCCGGCAACGGCGCCAGAAATGCTTGTTGGCGGTGATTATGCGTGTTATTAATATTCCATTAATTTCGCAAGCGCACAGAACACCATTGTAGCATTTCACCTTGGAGTATTCCAGGGTTATCGTATTTATATTTCCGCAGGGAAGTAGGCGTAGGAAGTTGAGTGTTAACAAAGTAAATACATATTGATTGAAAATAACAGTACTTTACCTTACACGGGGGTTAAAGATGTACATGGTATATGGGTGGCACTCACCATATAAACCAAGAAATAAATAGAAAGCAGGAGTTATGTTGGGAGAACAACGAGATAGAGACAAAGATTTCTATGTGTTAATCTTACATCTATTTACTTCTAGCAATTAATTCTACAAGTTTACATACACTAGCAAGGTCATGCACACTCAAGTCATGTTGTTTCGGAGCACGGTTATTATGCCGAGGTTGGTACTGAACCCCAATACTGAAGGTTCCCCTCGGGAACTAACCGCTATTGAAAACCCGATTAGGTTGCCTTTGAATGTGGCGGATTGCAAAGGCCTGGTCACGCCTGTCACGCGTGGGGCTACCGTCATCCGTAAAGACAAGCGCCAATCGTGCATAGGTATAGTTCTAAGCACCACGCTTATAACTACCCTAGAGGAACTATCCTTGATCGAGAGAATAGCCTTATCTAAGAATGTAGCATAGCTTTCACTAAGCGCGATCTTCATATCGGCAAAGCACTCACTCATACTCTTTAGACACAATCACGAAACCCACAACAAGACTATTATGAGCACTAGCTTGGCTAAGTAAATAAACTTAAATAGAAAGAATTACTAAAAGAAATAAATAAAGAATAAACTAAATAATTATGGAAATAATTATATAAATAATAAAAGAGTATTTCTACTAGAGTTAAGATACAAGAACAATACCGAAACTCCGAGAAGACTTCCGGAACCTCGAGAAGAGCTCCGCTCTACTCTACTCTACTCTACTCTAACTCCCAACTAAATAACTCTACTTCTACAAACGAGTAATGAAATGCTTGGATCAGTGAGGTGCGATTTGTTCCTGCGGACACCAGGGGTATTTATAGGGTCCTTAGGACAGAGGGGATCATATAGTGCGATGTGGAGTGGCGGGCGCGCCAAGGTAGGCCGGCCGGCCGTCCATTGTGGCGGTTCGCCACCGCCTCGCTCCTGGACGTCCCTGATTGCCTCCTGAAGTCGGTCTGAAGGTCGGTGGCTTCGTGGGGGCGGCAGAACTGGAGTAAGGGCCAAGTTGAGGCCCAAACAGCCCACCAGACGGTATGTCGGTGGAATTCTGCTTCACAGGCTTTGATTTATGACGTTTCAGCCCGTTTACAGCCTGCTAGACGAAGGCCGAGGCCTCTGGGCGCCAAGGGGGGCCGGCCGGCCTATGGTGGGGCCAGCCGGACTGGCTTTTCTCCTGCTCAGGCCCACTTTTCTCCATTATTTACTCCTGCATCCAGAAATCACCAAAACTCGTGGAAATAGGTTAATTCCTATCTACAATGCACAGAATCTTGGTGAGTACTATTTATTTACCGATATGTTGACGGTGTTTTAAGGAATTTTGCACCGTCAACAAGGATCTCACCATCTCTCACAAGATCATTGAAGATGACTACAAGAAGCTCAATGAGAAGCATGAGGCACTTGAGGTTGCATATCAAGCACTCGACCTCGAAAAGTGTAACACCCCCACTCCTAGCTCATCTCCCTCAAATTCATCTTATATCACTTGTGATGAGCTAACCCCCTCTCGTGAGCTTGTTTCGCTTGATGAGTCTATCTTGAAGGACTATCACAAACTCAAGGAAGAGAGGGCGATGGTGATGGACGGCTTCGAGAGGCTTGCTCGGGGAAGGATATTGCACAAGGAGATTCTCGGAAGAAATCTTATCAACAACGCCGAGCACAAGGGACTTGGATCCTACCCCGCCACCGTCAACATCATCGGCAATGAAGACACTATTCCATCTTGGGTGATCCCTCTTATGGCGGATGATTACTATTGTGAGAAGTGTTGTCAAGATGGACACACTTACAAGAATTGCCCCACGGTGAGAAATTCCAAGTCTATGCCTAATGCTAACTTGTTCCATGAGAACACCCACTTCAAGCTCTTTAGGGACAAGAAGGGAAAGGTGAAGGCCAAGGCACCTGGAACATCGGACAAGAAGAGGAAGATTCGGAAGATTTGGGTTCCCAAGTGCGTCGTTGACCGCGAGCGGCCAATGAAGTACGAGTGGGTCCCCAAGACCGGGACCTAGATGGTTGGTGCTGGTGGACCGAGTGCCAAGTTGAAGACTCTTCAAGGTCCACCACAAACTTCGAGTGCGTCAACGACATATCTACTCTTCAAGGAGGTAACCTTGTATCATAGTAGTAGTAGTTTTTCCTTTCTTGCATTTGTCTTTGCATGGTAGCTAGGTGATCCTTTGTGAACTAGTATTTTTGCATCCATGCATGTGTAAATAACTAAAAAGAAAAAGAAAAGAACATAAAAATTAGTTCAAGGTCTAACTTTCTCAAGATAACCGTGAACATGGGGGATGTTTGAGTTGGTGGCTTGTATGACTCAAGGCAAGGTTTGGTTCATGGTGAATAAGCTTGAGAGAGGTTCAAACTTGACCTTGAGTAGGTTTCCTTTATGCAATGTCTTTAAATTTACATGCATCCCACATGGCATATTTACCTTCACTTGCGTTTGTATAATATGCTTGCTTCATGCATTGCATATAGGAAATCACGAGGGAGCCATCACACTATGAGGAAAGTGCTTCATGATCCATATGATACCACATCCCATAAAAGTGTGATTAAAGGAAAGGATTAAGCTTCATGCCCATTGAGCATTGTCTAATGATTCTCGAGGTTAAAACTACTCGCACGGGTCATTGGCAAAGGGCTCATACATACCCCTCCTTTGCTTCTTATCTTTTGGCTCTTATTGGCTTGCATCTTATTTGGTTTTCAAACATTTATTATATGCCTAAGTGCGGCCTATATTGGCTTATTTTCAAAGGAGTGGTTGAGAGTTCCCTTTCTGGTCCATACATGGTATTTATTTGGTTTTTATGTGAGATGTATGGACTTAGAAAGAATTTCCTTGAAATCAGCTTTCTGTTAAATAGACCGTACCATACGATCTTAGGGACCGTACCATACGGTGCTGAAGACCGTACCATACGGTCTATATTGGAACCAGTCAGGGAAGGAAAGGAGACCATACCATACGGTCCTGGAGATCGTACCGTACGATCTGTTTAGTTCATCGAACATTCAGATCCTTTCTCAGCCGATTGATCTCGCCTTGGATCGATCTCGGCCATCCGTTTGAATTTAACCTAATCTCCAACGGGATTCACCGAGTTACTGTGCTTCTTCCAAATCACCGCCGCCGTTCATCACGCCCGCGCCTCCGCTCTCGCCTCCGCCTTCCCGCGCGCGCGCTTGCCCGTACGCCGTCGAGCCGCCGCCGCCGTCGCGCAACAGCACCACCTCCGCCTCGCCGCGCCGCACTGCAGCTCCACCGCGCCCGAGCTCCACGGTAACCCTAGCGCCGCACCTGCGCTCGCTGCCGCCTCTTGCCGCGCTGCCCCGTGCCATTGCCGCCGACGAGCACACTGCTGCGAGCACCCCTCCGACGTCGTCATCCTGCGTGCCACCTCGAGCTGCTGCTCGCGCACGTAAAGGAGGAGCTCGAGCTCGCCCCCGACCTCACCGTCGCCGTCCACCTCGTCTTCCTTGTCCTCGGTGAGGCGCCGGCCAAAATTCATTTGAAATTCCGGCGATTTATCTTGATTCGAATGATGCACAGTAGCTCGTGTTCGATTCTTAGGGCAGATTGATTCATTTCCTATCCATTCATCGATGAATTGCCCTAATTGTTCTTGGTTTCCATCTATTTCTAGCTAATTTGGCTTAATTGCTTGATCGTGCAATGCTAGTATAGTTGGAATGCCTCCTATGTGTTGTAAGTGTTCCAAAAGTTCACTCTTTTATTATGACATATAGGTTCTAGTGTTATATTTAAGCATATCTCTTTTATTTGCTTATAACACTAGTGTTGTCTCTCCTCAATTCGTGTTTCATGCTTGTATGTTGCTCATTCGTAGCATGACACTAGTTGATCGACCACACAATCGACAATGCCGTTGTTCTACTTTGATTATTTTGTCGGCATTGTGTCCTTCATTTCAGCGCTAGGACTTCACATAGACTTTTATGCGCTTACCTATGATTCTTGCTTTTTAGATCATAGTAGGTTATTCTATACTCATATACCCTGTCTATATTCCTATCGTGCAGTGGCAGTTGGACAGTGGGTCAGTACAGAGTCAGTTGACAGCAGTTCAGAGTCAGTGGACGGATTTAGGGCCAAGCCCTTAATCCTATCTTGCAGCAGAGTCAGCTGGACGGGTTGGTGAGCCAAGCTCACTCACCCTATCTTGTCAGTGCCAGAGACAGCTTGGAGAGGTCAGGTTGACAGCAGCTATGGCAGGAGACAAGGGAAAAGGCAAGGCACCAGATCCACCTCCGAAGAGGAAGAAGCAGAAGACAGGTGATGCAGGGTGGGATGCAGCACTCAGGGCGGCAGAGGTTGACCTACCTTCTGACAGAGGTCCTGGACTCCGTATTCAGCAGCCTCGCAGGTCAGGAAGGTAGAGGATACCAGTTGTGCCTCTTGGGACTGAGCCACAGAGCTCGTCGAGGACTACGACACAGAGGACACGAGCTGCACCTAAGCAGCAGCAGGAGGAGAGTTCCTCTAGTGCAGATGAGGAGGAGCCCAGGGTGACAGAGGCAAACAGGCAGAGGATGCGACAGCTCTATGGAGCTCTGGACAGGCACGCTACTCTTCAGTCCATCCTCAGTGCTGATATTCTGAAGCTGCCTGGCCCCATCCTCAAGAGGTTCAGAAGGGTGGCTGAGGAGACTTGGGTACCTGCCAGGAGAGACCCAACAGCTGGAGGACGTTTCTGGACACAGCTGCAGCAGAGGATAGCTGATGGTTTCAGGAGGAGGATGCAGACCAGAGGGGTTGACAGCTTGTTCATTTCACACCAGTACTGCACTACTCAGTCAGCTACTAGGGCAGCTGGCACTTCGTTTGCACGACACTTCTCTTTTATTCCAGGGCTTGAGGAGATCTTGACTCGCCCTATGAGGTTCTCGGATGACATGGTCATTGATTTCTACTCTTCGCTGTGGATTGCCCCCGACCGCTCAGCTATATGGTTCATGTTCAGAGGGGAGCCCTACAGAGTAACTAGGGAGAACCTCGTCGCTGTGCTTGAGACTATTTAGTATGAGATGAGGGTGTTTGAGCTGGCTCATAGAGGATTGGATCCTCCCCGCAGACCTCTAGGGGGAGTGATTCCTAGTGATGAGGATATGAGCATTGCTTTCCATCCTCCTTACCCTAAGAACTACAACCGAGACCCTACATGCTTGACACACGAAGCTCGAATAGTTCGGAGTGTCTTGAGCAAGACACTTGTCCCCAGAGGAGGCTATAAGGACAAGTTTGCTGTGCTATCTCAATGGATGGTGATGATGATGCTCAGACACAGGAACTTTGACTTGGTAGACCTGATTCTTTGTCAGATGGAGGATATTATTGCTGAGAGTGTTGGAGCTCGCCGACTTGCCTTTGGTCCTTTGATCTGCTACATCATTAGGAGGCTTGGGTTCATGACTCAGCAGGAGTATGATGCACTGCCTAGGGTTACCTCAGAGTATAACCCTCTCCCCAGCACTGACAGACGTGTGGTTGCTAGAGCAGCAGCAGCATCTCAGGGGAGCTCTTCACAGGCAGCTGGTGAGATAGAGACAGAGGCTCTTCACTCAGACTCAGGCATACCTACAGCAGAGCCTTTGCACAGTCAGTCTTTGCCTGAGGAGGAGACACCAGGTTCGAGGACTGCGCCGTCAGTTTCAGTCACAGCCCCCTCATAGACAGATGTAGCAGTCCTAGCACAGCTTGCAGATATTAGGGCTGAGCTTGCAGAGCAGAGAGAGCAGAGAGCTAGAGACAGGTTGATGATGGACAGCATGATAGTCACACAGCAGAACCTGTCCCAGGGCTTCTCATTCTTGACTGCAGGGTATGAGGCCTTCACTCAGACACTCAGGCATCTTGGACAGGCTATACCTGGACTTCCACCGTTCCCACCGATTACACTACCCACAGCTGTACCTCCACAGGCTGCTCTCTTTCAGCAGTATCAGCAGCAGCTTACTTAGATGGGACAGGCTGGTCCGTCTTCACAGCCCCAGCAGTTTTTCAGTTCCTTACTCACGGCGCCTTTCTCACCTCAGAGTTTACCTACAGCAGGACCGTCGAGTTCCACTATGGCTGGATTGGAAGGAGATGCAGGACCTTCTCACCAGTATGGATACTCTCCAGGTTACTCGATGAGCCCCTTTGCACTACTTACGTCTACTGCTCCGGGTTTCACTCCTAGGCCTCAGGGTAGTCCTTCTGTGCACTCAGCCTTCTGAGATACTTGAGCATGGCCCTTGATCCCACAGTCCTTCTGTGCACTCAGCCTCAGAGTCAGAATAGATGAGTTCACTGCCGAGCTTGAGCGCACACTTGCACAGCCAGCTACTCCTACTCCTGCAGACAGGCAGATTGTGATGTACTCTCGTCGTCAGTCTCCAGAGATAGTGTTGCAGACCTCTCGACGACTCCAGACACCAGAGCTCGGGATGCCAAGGACTATGACTTGGACAGTACCAGTGGCAGGCTCAGCTTCAGGGGGAGTCAGTTCTTCAGCTTCAGAGGCCACTGCACCACCTCCACACTCCGATGCGTAGGATAGCATATCTTTCCTCGTTGATCTTTTTGGTACTTGGTGCCAAAGGGGGAGAGAATGTCTAGGGGGAGTTGGGAGTGTGACTTGATCGAGAGTGCTTGTACCTAGGGGGAGCTCTCGGGTATTTTGGCTAGTCAGGACTTTTGGAGCTATTTTGTGTATTCTTTTGGATGTTCGTGGTCCTCGATGAGCTCAGTCTTCTTTTGTCTTGCTTTAGCTCATCGAGAATGCACTTGGTTTCTTTACATACACTGCACTTCTATTATATATCTATCTGGTATCGTTATGCATGTGATGTATGTGTTGATGCCTTGTGTATGTATTCTTTACTTGTGATAATTTGTGGACTAACTTGCTTTTTGCAGGAATTATTCGTTATCCTGTCATCATAAAAGTCGAGGACATAGCTCTTTGCTCTCTACTTATATATCACCCTCGTGTACTAACTCTATTTTGCAGGTGATACTTTCACGAGCTATGTTCCTCTCTTTGCTATTCATCATGGTTTACTTTTATTTATCCTTTATCATGATGCGTAGTTCTTAGTGATCGAGTACTATGACGCTCTTGCTCTTGCATTCACCCGTATCCTTTTACTTGAGCTGTCTAGTTATGCTTTTCTTTCTCGATCAATCATCTCGATCAATACTTACGCTTTCTTTCCATATCTTTTATGTATGTTGTCACCAATCACCAAAAAGGGAGAGATTGTAAGCTTCATGACCATTGGAGTATGGAAACCCCAAAGGTATGAATGTTTTGGTGATTGGATGATCATGTTGTATGTGACTAACTCTTTTGTAGGTTGTTGCCTATGGTCACATATGATGGAGGACTACGTCAACCTTATCTCTATTGAAGATCTCGATGATTGGTTGCCTCGACAACTCGGGACATTTGACTTGATGGAGTCGCGGTCGAAAAGATGGATCAAGGCTAAGGACATGCTAGATCTAAGCAAGTGTTGGCTTGGTATAGATGTAGGCTTGAGTCCATAGGAAAAACCGGACTATCAAGAGGGTTCGAGTTGGTTCTCTTAGTGCACACTAGTGGTAGAGATCATTGGATGCAAAAGGAAGTCTCTTGGGCACTAGGGTCAAAGGAGAGAAGACGAGGAACCAAGTTGAAGAAGTTGGAAGCAAATATCGAGGAGAGGATCAAGTTTCAGCTTCTGCGGAGCAGATCGTACAGTACGGTCAAGGAGACCGTATGGTACGGTCTCTACTGGGGATCCAGACAGAGAAGACAGAGTTTCTGGAAACAGGAAGAGAAGAGATCGTATGGTACGGTGGTAGAGACCGTACAGTACGATCTACATTGGATGAAGCTACAGAGAAGGTGCAATCTCTGGAAGAAGAAGATATGGAGACCGTACCATGGATCGGACGGTACGGTGCAAGGACCGTATGGTACGGTCTACAGAGGATGAAGTTACAGAAAGATGGAAATTTCTGTTGAGAGGATTGAAGAAGAGATCGTATGGTACGGTCATGAGGACCGTATGGTACGGTCTACTTTGAAGATGATGGAACAGAGAAGGAGAAGTCTCTGGACAGTGCTCAGATGGAGACCGTACCATACGGTGGTATGGAGACCGGACAGTACGGTCAATGGTACGGTCTACTGTTTTCCTGAGTACTTTTGAGCAACGGCTAGTTTCGAGCTTGGAGGCTATAAATAGCTGATTGCCCACCCCTTTGAGGGTCTCTTGGCCAGTGGAACATGTGAGGTTGCCTAGGAGAAGCCAAGAGCAAGAAGAGAGAGCACTTGTTGAAGATTTGGAGTGATTTTAGTGCTATTGAGAGAGTAACAAGAGCATCCTTGATCTCTAGGGCTAGTTTGTGCATAGAGAGTCATCTTGAGCTGTTACTCTTGGTCTATGGCAAGACCTAGACCGGTTAGGCGTTGGTAGAGAGCTTGCCAAAGATTGTGGAAGTCTCTACAAGTTTGTACACGGTCTTCGTGCTTCCCGTGTGAAAGAAGCAACAAGGAGAGAGCGCCCTTTGGACCGCATCACGTGCGGATCCTTACCCTCGGAGGAGTATCCGGAGTTGCCGGCGGGACGTGCCCGCGTCTTCACTTGGAGGGTGAAGAATGCTCTAGAGGGGATCACCATCGAGCGGAGGGAGGGGTCGAGACTCCGGCGGGAGTGACCCAACGTGGACTAGGGGGAGGCGCCATCCTCCCGATACCACGGGCTAAAAATCCATGAGCAATCTCTATCTCATCTCTTTACTTACTAGCACTTACTATTCCGCATTTACTCTTGAATTGATTGATAGGGTTGTTCGTTTTGCTCTTGGTAGAATTGCTTGTGTAGGGCTGCTCTTAGCTAGTCTTGTTAGTGTGTGCGCATTGCTTGCTTCTTATTATCACCTAGCAAACTAGTAGGATTGTTAAAGTACCTCGCCGAAGAAATTTACGAGTGCTATCGATTCACCCCCCCCCCCCCCCTCTCTCAGTACTCCGTGATCCTTACACTAGCCACCCTCTCGCATCCTGTTCTTGAATCTGATAGAGATGTTCAACCAAGTCTGTTTCCTCTAAAGACCACACACTCCGTGACATGTTGCAGTCCAGCAGTGAGTGTTGCCATGAATCCTCCCACCCACATATGCTGCAGGTGCTATGAGTGGACATGTTTCTGTGGTGGAGTACATCCTTGGTGGGAATCGAGTGTTTAGCCAATCTCCCCAAGAAGACGCGGAGCTTAGAGGGTACCTTGGTGTTCCAGATGGTCGTCCACTCTTTATCCTCCGCCCTTGTATTTGATCTGCTCGCATCATTCTCCAGCCAGGCAGTGCGCCTCATGCAATTGTTCACCAACATGCGGTACGCCGAGCGGATCGAGAAAACGCCAGATTTCTCGTAGTGCCATGCCCAGAAGTCGGGTTGCCGTCGACTGCACAAAGGGATACATCTGATTACCTCTCTGTCCATCGGTGCAAACGCCACCTCAAGAAAATCACTTTTCCAAGAGCACGACGTGTGGTCTATCAGTTCACTAACCAAGGATAAGTGTTGCCCTTCTATACTGCGACTCACTGGTCTGAATAATCCGTCTCTGGGTAGCCAATTCATGTGCCAAATACTTGTGTCTTCCCCAATCCCAATTCGTCTGATAATCCCCTATTCTAAAATATTCCTTCCATCCATAATTGCACGCCATACCCTGGATGGAGAGGCACCCAGTTGAGCGTCCAGAAAATCATTGTTCGGGAAGTACACAGCCTTCAGAATCCGAGCACTGAGAGAACCCAGTTCAGTCAGTAGGCGCCATGCTTGCTTTGCCAGGAGAGCAAGGTTAAACAGCTCTGTGTCACGAAAACCCATGCCCCCACAATGTTTGGGCTTCGTCATCTCCTCCCATGCGACCCAGCATGTTCTTCTTTTCCCCTCCTTACTTCCCCACCAGAAGTTTCTAAGGAGTCCATCGATATGTTGGCACAAGCCTCGCGGTAGACGGAAGCACGCCATCGAGTAGGGCGGTATGGCTTGGGCCACCGACTTGATCAATACCTCTTTGCCTCCTGCTGATAGGGCTTGTTCCATCCATCCCTGAACCCTCTTCCAAACCCGGTCCTTGAGGTACTTGAAAGCCCCGTTAGACGAGTTCCCCACATCTGTCGGCATCCCCAGATACTTCTCACTAAGAGCCATGTTATGAATGTAGTACCCGTAATTTTGACCATGGCGAGAAACCCTAAAAATTTGAATTTTTAAAATTTCCAAACTTAAATAAACTAACTAGACTCAAATAGGGCCAATTTAAATTTTTTCCCGAAATAAAATCATGCATGAAAACCTCATATGCATATTTGCTGTTTTTATTGCCTTTATTTTGATTATTTGAGTGAGTGGTGAAATCCCATTTCAAATTCAAATTCAAACCCCTTTGAAATCCCTCCAAAAATCCAAATCCGGGAAAAAGAAAAGCATTTCCTTCTCTATCGGGCCGTCTTCTTCCCTTTTCTCCGCGCCCGGCCCAGCCCTCCATTTTCTTTTTCCCCCTCCCGCGTCGCCGCGCCGGCCCACGCGGCCCAGCATCGCCCCAGCGCCGCGCCCGGTCGCTGACGCGCGGGCCCGGAGGCGTCGTCAACCTCCGGACGCGCGCGCCGCCCGACAAGACCGGCGTGCCGGCCGGAGATTTGCTCCCCCGCCGCTGCGTGACTTCCACTGCCGGCCACGTGTGGCTTCTCCGCTCTCTCCCGCGCTTCCCCCGCCCGGGCCCCCTCCTTCCTCTTCCCCCCCAGTCAACCGGCAACGTGAAGCACGACGCCCTCGCCATTTACTCCGGTGAACTCCGCCGCCCGCGAGCTCGCGTTGAACCAACGCGACCGCGCGACCTCACCGCACCCGGGACCCCCCTCCTCTCTCAGCGCCGCGTGGCAACACACCGAGCTCCGGCCCCTACCCTTCGCGTCGCGAGCACGCTACCTCGCCGGAAATATCCCGATGAACTCGGGATATTTCCCGGCCACCCCCGCGCCTCCAAACGCCTATATAAGAAGCACCGGGACCTCCTATTCTCAGTTTCGCCCACACTAGCTCACTCACCTCGCACACCCGAGCTCCACTCGCTCTTTTCCCCAAACTCCGGTCAAGCTCCGGTGAGCTTCACCCCGCCACTCCGTCGCTCCCCGCTTCTCTCCGAGCTCAAGGTGAGCTTCCTCGCTCCCCTCTCCCTCACCTGCACCTCTTCTTCCCCTTCCTCGCGCGCTGTAGCCTAGCATTCACCGTGCGCCACCGTCGCCCCCATCTCCTCTTCCTCTCCGGCCGCCGCGGAGCGCTTCCCGGCCGCGCCGAGTCCGCGTGCAGCCTCTCCGCACTCGCGCGCACGCGCGCGAGCACCCACGCTCGCTCCCACTCCCGCGCAAGCGCACATCAGCGCGCGCACCCGAGCGCCGCCGCGCTCCGGCGAGCTTGCAGCGCCGCCCTAGCCACCGTCCACGTCGACGTCATGCGCCAACACCTTCCCCATCGCGCGTAGATCACCGGCCCCCTTTCCGCTCCCCGCTCCGACCACTGCAGCGCCCGCCGGCGAGCTCTCCGGCGAGGCGGGAACTTTTCCCCCGCCTCCGCCGCGTCGGAGCCGCCGCGCCGCGTGGCGTCCGCGTGGCGGCCACGTCGGCGCCGCGTCAGCGCCCACCGCCACGCAGCGCGCACACGTGGTGCACGCGGTTCACGTGCACCGCATGTGCACAGAGGCTCGGTCCACGCCTCTGTGGACCGAGTCCACAGCACAGTAAACCCCGGGCCCCTGGCCCAGCTGGCCCACCTGTCAGCCTCAGCCACACAGCCCAAATTGCTGGGTACACCCAAGAGTGTACACAGAAATGAATTTCGAGCACTATTCCAATATCAGAAAAATCCCCAAAAATATCCAAAAATTCCCAAATTCATTTCTAACCAATTTCCAACCCTTGTGCACCTCTGGAAAATTTGGGTGAAGATTATACTTGCATTAAGTTAATCTCCCCTAATTCCAATATAATCCTTTACATTCAAATGTCAATATCTTTTCCGTTTTAAATCCAAATCAAATGATTTTTGCACCAAAATTCATCTAAAATCACCCTCTATCCAACCACACCAGAGCCATCCTCCTTGTGTCATTTTTGGTATTCTATTTCATTTTATTTCGATGATTGTTTAATTGCGTGAAGCGGTAGAATTGGATTTTCTTTTATTTTCTTCGTTAGATAATCAAGTCGACGAGGAGGAGTACGAGGATCCCGACTACGAGGAAGGATTAGAGGAAGAAGATTTTGGTGAAGGCAAGTCCTAACCACCTTGATCATATTGATCCTACGTTTACAAATATCCCATTTAGAGCTTGTTTGCAAATAAATCTTGCATAGTCATTTAAAATGATTTTAAATGCTAGAGTAACCTAACATTGGTTAAGCCCTGCCTTGATTATTGTTACCCTTAATCCTTGTTAGCCCTAGGTTCCAACATCATTAATCTTTAATGAATTGTTGGATAATAATGCCGCTTAGGATTATCACACTGTGTTAATTAATAATATGCTTCACATGTTTTTGTGTGAAAATGTGTGTGTGACTTGGTGATGTGTGTGTGAAATAAAAGGGGTGGGATTAGTAAGAAAACCCATAGTGGGGGTTATGCTTTTAGACGGGAGCAAGCGAGGTAGTCCTCAGTGGGGAGGCTATCTCTGGGACGCTATCCCTCATTGGAGGGTAGCTATTGAAGATGCTTGCTTCGGTCGTATAAGGACCGGTTCGTGTACCGTCTGGCCTAGCACACAGTGCAACCACGAGGCTCCTTTATGGGAGGAGTTTGGAACCACACCCTACTAGTGATCGCCCGGTACCACCAGGAGGCAGAGTGCAATCGGAAGCCAGGAGAAGGTCTTGACGATATTGGCGTCGGATCCGGCAGGAGGAGTTGTTCGGCTTTGGCCATTATCTTGATTATTATATGAAGCCCCTGGTCGCGGAATTTCCGAGGTGGTACCGTGGTGACTCTAGGCAGGTACGGGACCATTAGCGTGTCTTACCAACCCACGACGGTGGGAAGGTCTGGCACCCCTCGTGGGGAAAGTGTACACCCTCTGCAGAGGATATCGAATCTATCCGGATAGCCGTGTTCCACGGTATTGGACGACGCGAAAGCCATGGCCGTCACATGATTAGACTTTGGCGTGAGTTCTCCTTGGCGTGTGTGTTTTCGGAAGAACGCCGGTTTGGAGCCGTGTGCTGGTTGCCTGCCAGCGACTAAAATTTGGGAACTGGCGGGAAGGATTTATTCTCCCCCAGGGCCACAACCCCACTAATTCTCAATAACCTTGACTTAGAGCTTTTGCAAAATCGTTTTGATTTTCAAAACAAACCCCTGCATCAAAAATTGGCTTTCCGGCCGATTGATAAAACCTTCAGCCTACACCTTGACAATACCCTTGCATGGGAGTCACCCTTGTGTAGGACTTGCTGAGTACCTTATGTACTCACCCCCCTATCTCTATCCCCTCTTCAGAGGAAGAACCAGAATACGACTTTCAGGGCGATGGCGAAGAAGATTAGGGTCGTCCAGCGCAAGGCTGCCTGTGGAGTGGATCCGCTGCCGCCGTCCGTTGCGTAGAATAAAGTGTGGCGTTGCTGCTTCCCAGCAACGGCCGTCTTGATGTAATGTGTGGAGTTGTAAGGCCTCTGGCCGTTTCAAAGACCTTTATGTAATATAAAGGCTTGTAATGATCTTCGGTAATAAATAAAAGGTATGTTCTCTGAATTGCCAATCTGTGAGAATGGCCGTATCAGCGACTGATCCAGGGACTGATACGGTGTATTCAAGTACCTCAGAAAATGGGGTATGACAGAGTGGTATCAGAGCCATACTTGCCCGTAGGATGACCCTTAGGATGGAAACGAGTGAGAGAGAGTAGTAATTTATACAAACTATTTGCGAAAATTCTACTTCCCTACTTGTGCTCCGTTTATAAAATCATTTTCTCCCGTACTTACCTTCTTTTCAAAATTTGTGTGTGTGTAGGTAGATGGAGGACCTTCGTGCCGAGCTTGCTCAGCTGGAGGAGAGTCGTGCCCAGACCGTTCGCTGCCTCGAGCAGACCGCCGAGTGGTGGGACGAGGACGTCCGTCGACTTCGAGAGACCCAGGCACAGCTAGCGGAGACTCAGG
Source organism: Eragrostis curvula (assembly GCA_007726485.1). Classification (NCBI taxonomy): domain Eukaryota; kingdom Viridiplantae; phylum Streptophyta; class Magnoliopsida; order Poales; family Poaceae; genus Eragrostis; species Eragrostis curvula. Next base: position 36,420,400 of record CM017439.1, read on the forward strand.
CACAGCTTGCTGCGTCCCAGGAGGAGGTTGCACGTCTGACCTCCCGACTTGAGTTTGTGAGGAGACTCTGGGAGGAGGACGCTCTGTACCTTATCAGAGAGGTGGACCGCTGCTACGTGAGGCTTCACGAGGTTGGAGCAGGACCCCGCCGCAGGATGACCCCGAGGATCGGAGGACCAGCACGTCACCTTCACTACGCTTGCCCGACGGACTCCGACCCCGACACTGAGCCGACTGGAGACTCTTGGACTTCTGGAGGTTCGGACCCGACTGGAGGCGACTCAGGGTTAGGTTCTGACAGCCAGGGACACACTGACTCAGAGGACACCCAGGACCTTATGGAGTGGGCCGACGAGTTAGAGGCAGCACTCCTGAGAGAGCAGTCCACTGAGGAGACTGGTTACGGAGTTGCCCCCACTGAGGAGTCAGTGGCGGAGAACTTCGTGGACCTTCCTGGAGACGACGACGAGGTGATGGGCGAGGAGCAGCCTGCCCAGACAGACGTGCCAGCAGAGCAGGAGCAGCCAGCACTGTACGACACCCCACCAGCACAGGAGCTGCCAGAGAGCCTTCCGACGCCGACTCCAGCGGACCCAGCGGACCCAGCACTGGAGGAGTACTACCGCCTGCTCAGCACGGACCAGCTTGTTCAGGACCCGTTCGACCTTCACGAGGAGTGGCTGCGAGACCAGGGTTACCTAGCTTGAGCAGCGCTAGTTAGTAGTAGCGCAGTCGCCTCGATAGTGTCTAGTTTCTAGTGCTAGGCGCTGTCTCGAGTAGCGTCAGAGTCTAGAGTTAGGGTTGTCTCCAGTGGAGACTTGTGTGATGTGAGTCGTGGTCTAGAACTCCCCTTGTGGTGAGTCCTGTCGTAGTCTAGGTTTCGTCGAGTCCTTTCATGTATATAAATAAGAAAGGACTTTGGTATGTGTGATCGAACCTTGTTATTATGAAATGCAGTGCTGTGTTGATGTATTGATGCTGGATCTTATTGTTTGTGTGCGCAAGATTGATGGAACGTCTTTCCATTGTCTTGTTTATTCTTCTTAACCTTCCAAATCGTTAGAGACGTTTTCTTATCTTTCCTTTTCTACGCCCCACCGGAACAGATGCCTCCCAAACGGTCAAACAGAATTGCACAACGCCAGCGTCGTGCACGTGGTGAACAAGAAGACGACCATGAGGAAGTCCAGAACCCTGGACGTGGTCGTAATCGTGGTGGAGGACAGCAGAACCGAGGCAGAGGACGTGGCAGAGGCAGAAACGAAGACATCTACGAGGATGCCCATGAAGAAGAGGAAGAACACGAAGAGGAAATGGTTCAGGGTGAACAAGAAGCTGAAGCCGAAGTAGGAGAGAATGAGGTTATTCCTCATATAGGAGGACAGCAGAACAGAGGTGGAGGACAGCAGAACAGAGGTGGAGGACAGCAGAACAGAGGTAGAGGCAGAGGAAGAGGAAGAGGTGGTCATATACCACCACCCCCACCTGTCACAAACCTTGTGCAAGTCATGGATAATCAGACCCGCTTAATGGAGATAATTGCGCAAGGACTTTTGGATCGTGCTCCTGGACAGCAGAGCAAGATGTCGGAATTTATGAGGCTTAGACCCCCGACATTCGAGGGTGTTGAAGAGGACCCTCTAGCAGCCGATGATTGGCTGAGAGATCTCACTAAAAAGCTGCATTTGGTACACGCGGATGATAGAGAGAAAGTGCTGCTGGCATCTCACCAACTGAAAGGTGTAGCAAGTGAATGGTGGGATAATTATAGAGAAGGAGCAGAAAATGCGGATGCTATCACCTGGGAGGAATTCCAGGAAGAATTCCGGAGGTATCACATTCCGGAAGGAATCATCGAAATGAAGGCTGACGAGTTCCGCGCTCTGAAGCAAGGAGCGATGACGGTGACCCAATATATCAGAAAGTTCATGAAGTTGGCCCGTTACGCTCCAGAGGATGTTAACACGGATAAGAAGAAGCAGGACCGCTTCAGGAAGGGACTCAGCCCTAGTTTGAGAATGCAGCTGGTTACCCACATTTACCCAGACTTCAATACGCTCATGAACCGTGCCATACTTTTGGAGAATGCTCGTTCTCACATCGAGCATGATCGGAAGCGCAAGTTCAATGCGCAGAAGTTTAAGCAAAATGAGAGGAACCAAAGACAGAGAGCTAATTTTCCTCCGAAGCCAAGGTTCCAACCAACAATGCAGTACAGGACCTCAGCGTCCAACCAGCAGAGCTATGTACCCTCAAACCGCAATCAGAATTCCGGCAGCCAGCAGAAGAGCAGTTCCAGTGTTGCTCAACCCAACATGGACAAAAGAACTTGCTTCTACTGCCGTGAGCCAGGCCACATGATTGCAAATTGTCCTTACAAGAACCAGAGCAATGCACCCACCCAGCCACATCAATCAAACAGCGTCAGAACCGCTGCATCAGGAGCTAGCCGTGGAGGACATCAATCTGCAGGACAGCAGCGTAGGAGCAATCAATCCTTTGGACGTGGAAGGGTCAACCATATTGATGCTCAGGAAGCAGAGGAAGCACCGGACGTCGTACTCGGTGAGTACCTCGTCAACTCAACACTTGCAACAGTATTGTTTGACTCTGGTGCATCACATTCATTCATTGCCTCAAAGTTTGTGGAAACAAATGGTGTGCCAACTGTCTTGCTAAAACAACCCCTAATAACCCGATCTCCTGGAGCGGAGATTAAGTGCATGTTGGGATGCCCACGGGTTAAAATCCTTTTAAGTGGGGTAGAGTTCCTAGCGAACTTAGTAGTCCTTCAGTCCTGTGGAATAGACGTTATCCTTGGAATGGACTGGTTAAGTAAACACAAGGGCAATATAGCCTGTGACACTCGGAGAGTTTCACTGGTAAACCACAAAGGGATTAAAGTGGAATGTGCACCGAGGAGGCCAAGAGACATGCCTATGGTGTGCAGCACAGAGGCTACACCTCTAGAGGAAGTGCCAGTAGTCTGCGAATATCCCGATGTATTCCCAGACGATCTGCCAGGCATGCCACCTGACAGAGACATAGAGTTCATAATAGACCTCATTCCTGGCACATCCCCGATAGCAGAGAGACCCTATCGGATGGCAGCAAATGAGTTGGCAGAGTTAAAGGCACAAATAGCAGAGTTGATGGAAAAAGGATTTATCCGACCTAGCTCATCACCATGGGGATCACCCGTTCTGTTCGTAAAGAAGAAAGATGGGAGCCTCAGAATGTGCATAGATTATAGATCACTGAACGAGGTCACCATCAAGAACAAGTACCCACTGCCTAGGATCGATGATCTATTTGATCAATTAAAAGGAGCCAAGTATTTCTCTAAAATAGATCTGAGATCTGGATATTACCAACTCAAGATCAGAGAGGCAGACATTCTGAAGACAGCATTTGTCACTAGATATGGACAGTATGAGTTCACAGTGATGCCATTTGGGCTCACAAATGCACCAGCCTATTTCATGAACTTAATGAATAAGGTCTTTATGGAAGAGCTAGATCGATTTGTCGTTGTCTTCATAGACGACATTCTGATCTACTCAAAGAGTGCCCAAGAGCATGAAGAGCATTTGAAAATAGTGTTGGAAAGGCTGAGAGCACACAAGCTGTATGCCAAATTCAGCAAGTGCGAATTTTGGCTAAATAGAGTAGCATTCCTTGGACATATCCTGACCGAAGAAGGAGTGTCAGTTGATCCATCCAAAGTCGAAGCAGTCACCAATTGGAAGCAACCAACCAATGTGACGGAAGTCAGAAGTTTCCTTGGTTTGGCAGGATACTACCGTAGATTCATCGAAGGATTTTCCAAGATAGCCAGGCCTATGACAGCCTTGACCCAGAAAGGCAAGGAATTTAAGTGGACAGAAGCTTGTGAGAGAAGTTTCCAGGAATTAAAGAAAAGGTTGACAACAGCCCCAGTGCTGACCTTGCCAGATATCCACCGGGACTTCGTCGTGTACTGCGACGCGTCTCGACAAGGATTGGGATGTGTTTTAATGCAAGATGGACGAGTGGTAGCCTATGCATCGAGGCAATTGAAGACACATGAGCAAAACTACCCTACTCATGACTTGGAGTTAGCAGCCGTTGTTCATGCACTTAAGATTTGGAGACACTATTTGATTGGAAACAAGTGTGAGATATACACGGATCATAAAAGCCTAAAGTATATCTTCACACAGTCAGACTTAAACCTTCGGCAGCGAAGATGGCTAGAGTTGATCAAGGATTACAACTTGGAAATACACTATCACCCAGGCAAAGCCAATGTAGTGGCAGATGCATTAAGTCGCAAGGCACCACGACATCGTGTCAGAATATCTAAAAGGAGGCCTGAGTTACAAGCAGAGATGGAAAAACTAAACCTACACTTCGCCCAGCCAGGCCAGTTGAACATGCTATGTGTAGAACCAACACTGGAGAGCAAGATACGCACTGCTCAGGAGACAGACGAGGAAATCCTGGATCTCAAGAGAAAGACAGGAGAGGACAAAGCCCCTGGGTTTCGAGTGGATAACCAGGGAACCCTATGGTACAAAGATCGGATCTGCGTACCAAATGTGGGTGGCTATCGACACCTCATTCTGGATGAGGCACATAACTCTGCCTACTCCATCCACCCTGGATGTACCAAGATGTACTCGGATTTGAAGCAGAAATATTGGTGGATTGGCATGAAAAGAGACATTGCAGAGTTTGTAGCCAGATGTGACGTATGTCAGAGAGTAAAGGCAGAGCATCAGAGACCCGCAGGGTTACTACAACCACTACATGTCCCAGTATGGAAGTGGGATGAAATCAGCATGGATTTCATCGTAGGTTTGCCCAGGACCCCGAAAGGAAATGACTCAATATGGGTCGTAGTGGATCGCCTGACTAAGGTTGCCCATTTTATACCAGTCAAGGCAAATTACAGAGCGGACAAGTACGCTCAGCTCTATGTGGACCACATCCTCAAGCTACATGGAGTTCCGAGCAGAATAGTGTCTGATAGAGGCTCACAGTTCACTTCCAGATTTTGGAAGAGCCTACATGGGTTGCTAAGAACCAAGTTAGACTATAGCTCTGCATACCATCCCCAGACAGATGGACAGACGGAAAGAGTAAACCAAATCCTGGAAGATATGCTGAGAGCATGTGTCCTAGTCTATGGAAAAGACTGGGAAAAGAGTTTAGCATTCGCCGAATTCTCCTACAACAATAGCTACCAAACAAGCCTGCAAATGTCGCCATTCGAGGCATTATACGGCAGAAAGTGCAGAACACCACTAATGTGGTCAGAGGTAGGAGAAAGGTCATTCTTTGGACCTGCCATTATTAAGGACGCCGAAGAGAAAGTGGCACAGATCAGAGAGAATTTGAAAGTAGCCCAGAGCAGGCAGAAGAGCTACGCGGACACAAGGCGTAGAGATTTGAGTTTTGAACAAGGGGATTATGTGTATCTCAAGGTGTCACCCATTCGAGGTACACGAAGATTTCAAATCAGGGGAAAGTTAGCCCCGAGGTACATTGGACCGTTCAAGATACTTAAGCGGATCGGAAAAGTGGCGTACCGCCTTGAACTTCCTGAGGAGATGTCCGACGTGCATAACGTCTTCCATGTCTCGCAACTAAAGAAATGTCTGAGAGTTCCAGAGGAAGTGGTACCCACTGAAGTGATGGACCTCCAGCCCGATCTCCGATATCAGGAAAGGCCTGTAAAGATATTGGATGTTGCTACTCGGTTAACGAGAAGGAAAGCCATAAGGTTCTGCCGAGTGCAATGGAGCAATCACACTGAGGCAGAGGCCACATGGGAGCGAGAAGATGACCTGAAGAAGGAGTTTCCGTACCTATTCGAGAACGAGTCGGAATCTCGAGGACGAGATTCTGTTTAAGGGGGGTAGGTCTGTAGTACCCGTAATTTTGGACCATGACGATAAACTCTAAAATTTGGATTTTCAAATTTCAAACTTAAAATAACTAACTAGACTCAAATAGGGTTCAATTTAAAATTTTCTCGAAATAAAACCATGCATGAAACACTCATATGCATATTTGCCTCTCTCTTGCCTTTATTTTAATTGTTTGAGTGTGTGTTGAAACCTATTCCAAATTCAACTTCAAATCCCATTTCAAATTCAAATTCAAACCCCTTTGAAATCCCTCCAAAAATCCAAATCCGGGAAAAAGAAAAGCATTTCCTTCTCTATCGGGCCGTCTTCTTCCCTTTTCTCCGCGCCCGGCCCAGCCCTCCATTTTCTTTTTCCCCCTCCCGCGTCGCCGCGCCGGCCCACGCGGCCCAGCATCGCCCCAGCGCCGCGCCCGGTCGCTGACGCGCGGGCCCGGAGGCGTCGTCAACCTCCGGACGCGCGCGCCGCCCGACAAGACCGGCGTGCCGGCCGGAGATTTGCTCCCCCGCCGCTGCGTGACTTCCACTGCCGGCCACGTGTGGCTTCTCCGCTCTCTCCCGCGCTTCCCCCGCCCGGGCCCCCTCCTTCCTCTTCCCCCCCAGTCAACCGGCAACGTGAAGCACGACGCCCTCGCCATTTACTCCGGTGAACTCCGCCGCCCGCGAGCTCGCGTTGAACCAACGCGACCGCGCGACCTCACCGCACCCGGGACCCCCCTCCTCTCTCAGCGCCGCGTGGCAACACACCGAGCTCCGGCCCCTACCCTTCGCGTCGCGAGCACGCTACCTCGCCGGAAATATCCCGACGAACTCGGGATATTTCCCGGCCACCCCCGCGCCTCCAAACGCCTATATAAGAAGCACCGGGACCTCCTATTCTCAGTTTCGCCCACACTAGCTCACTCACCTCGCACACCCGAGCTCCACTCGCTCTTTTCCCCAAACTCCGGTCAAGCTCCGGTGAGCTTCACCCCGCCACTCCGTCGCTCCCCGCTTCTCTCCGAGCTCAAGGTGAGCTTCCTCGCTCCCCTCTCCCTCACCTGCACCTCTTCTTCCCCTTCCTCGCGCGCTGTAGCCTAGCATTCACCGTGCGCCACCGTCGCCCCCATCTCCTCTTCCTCTCCGGCCGCCGCGGAGCGCTTCCCGGCCGCGCCGAGTCCGCGTGCAGCCTCTCCGCACTCGCGCGCACGCGCGCGAGCACCCACGCTCGCTCCCACTCCCGCGCAAGCGCACATCAGCGCGCGCACCCGAGCGCCGCCGCGCTCCGGCGAGCTTGCAGCGCCGCCCTAGCCACCGTCCACGTCGACGTCATGCGCCAACACCTTCCCCATCGCGCGTAGATCACCGGCCCCCTTTCCGCTCCCCGCTCCGACCACTGCAGCGCCCGCCGGCGAGCTCTCCGGCGAGGCGGGAACTTTTCCCCCGCCTCCGCCGCGTCGGAGCCGCCGCGCCGCGTGGCGTCCGCGTGGCGGCCACGTCGGCGCCGCGTCAGCGCCCACCGCCACGCAGCGCGCACACGTGGTGCACGCGGTTCACGTGCACCGCATGTGCACAGAGGCTCGGTCCACGCCTCTGTGGACCGAGTCCACAGCACAGTAAACCCCGGGCCCCTGGCCCAGCTGGCCCACCTGTCAGCCTCAGCCACACAGCCCAAATTGCTGGGTACACCCAAGAGTGTACACAGAAATGAAATTCGAGCACTATTCCAATATCAGAAAAATCCCCAAAAATATCCAAAAAATCCCAAATTCATTTCTAACCATTTTCCAACCCTTGTGCACCACTGGAAAATTTGGGTGAAGATCATACTTGCATTAAGCTAATCTTCCCTAATTTAAATATAATCCCTAAACTTCAAATATCAATATCTTTTCCGTTTCAAATCCAAATCAAATGATTTTTGCACCAAAATTCATCTAAAATCACCCTCTATCCAACCACACCAGAGCCATCCTCCTTGTGTCTTTTTTTGGTATTCTATTTCATTTTATTTCGATGATTGTTTAATTGTGTGAAGCGGTAGATTTAGATTTTCTTTTATTTTCTTCGTTAGATAACCAAGTCGACGAGGAGGAGTACGAGGACCCCGACTACGAGGAAGGATTAGAGGAAGAAGATTTTGGTGAAGGCAAGTCCTAACCACCTTGATCATATTGATCCTATATTTACAAGATATCCCATTTAGAGCTTGTTTGCAAATTAAACATGCATTGTCATTTGAAATGATTTAAATGCTAGAGTAACCTAATATTGGTTAAGCCATGCCTTGACTATTGTTATCCTTAATCCTTGTTAGCCCTAGGTTCCAACATCATTAATCTTTAATGAATTGTTGGATAATATTGCCGCTTAGGTTTATCACACCGTGTTAATTAATAATATGCTTCACATGCTTTTTGTGTGAAAATGTGTGTGTGACTTGGTGATGTGTGTGTGAAATAAAAGGGGTGGGATTAGTAAGAAAACCCATAGTGGGGGTTATATTTTAGACGGGAGCAAGCGAGGTAGTCCTCAGTGGGGAGGCTATCTCTGGGACGCTATCCCTCATTGGAGGGTAGCTATTGAAGATGCTTGCTTCGGTCGTATAAGGACCGGTTCGTGTACCGTCTGGCCTAGCACACAGTGCAACCACGAGGCTCCTTTATGGGAGGAGTTTGGAACCACACCCTACTAGTGATCGCCCGGTACCACCAGGAGGCAGAGTGCAATCGGAAGCCAGGAGAAGGTCTTGACGATATTGGCGTCGGATCCGGCAGGAGGAGTTGTTCGGCTTTGGCCCTGATAATTATTATTTATGAAGCCCCTGGTCGCGGAATTTCCGAGGTGGTACCGTGGTGACACTAGGCAGGTACGGGACCCTTAGCGTGTCTTACCAACCCACGACGGTGGGAAGGTCTGGCACCCCTCGTGGGGAAAGTGTACACCCTCTGCAGAGGATAAGAATCTATCCGGATAGCCGTGTTCCACGGTATTGGACGACGCGAAAGCCATGGCCGTCACATGATTAGACTTTGGCGTGAGTTCTCCTTGGCGTGTGTGTTTTCGGAAAAACGCCGGTTTGGAGCCGTGTGCTGGTTGCCTGCCAGCGACTAAAATTTGGGAACTGGCGGGAAGGATTTATTCTCCCCCAGGGCCACAACCCCACTAATTCTCAATAACCTTGACTTAGAGCTTTTGCAAAATTGTTTTGATTTTCAAAACAAACCCCTGCATCAAAAATTGGCTTTCCGGCCGATTGATAAAACCTTCAGCCTACACCTTGACAATACCCTTGCATGGGAGTCACCCTTGTGTAGGACTTGCTGAGTACCTTATGTACTCACCCCCCTATCTCTATCCCCTCTTCAGAGGAAGAACCAGAATACGACTTTCAGGGCGATGGCGAAGAAGATTAGGGTCGTCCAGCGCAAGGCTGCCTGTGGAGTGGATCCGCTGCCGCCGTCCGTTGCGTAGAATAAAGTGTGGCGTTGCTGCTTCCCAGCAACGGCCGTCTTGATGTAATGTGTGGAGTTGTAAGGCCTCTGGCCGTTTCAAAGACCTTTATGTAATATAAAGGCTTGTAATGATCTTCGGTAATAAATAAAAGGTATGTTCTCTGAATTGCCAATCTGTGAGAATGGCCGTATCAGCGACTGATCCAGGGACTGGTACGGTGTATTCAAGTACCTCAGAAAATGGGGTATGACATTCAACGAACTCATAAACAGAAGTTTGATCCAACCGGCAAGTATCGGGCTTGATGGTCAAATAACATCGTGCCGTGTGCATGATATGATTCTTGATCTCATTATCTCAAAGGCCGTCGAAGAAAATTTTATCACTTTCATGGGTGACCAAAAAAATACCTTGGTCTCTCAAGAAAAAGTTCGTCGGCTCTCAGTTGACTACCGTGGGCAAGAAAATCTGATGTCTCTGTCATCCATGAGTTCTTCACATGTTCGATATCTCTGCATATATGGATATTCTGAAAACATGCTACCTATTTCAAACTTTCAAGCTCTAAGAATGTTGGACCTAGAGAGTAACGAGAAATTGCAAAACTGTTATCTTCAAAATTTAGGGGATTTATTTCAGTTGAGGTACCTACGGGTTGCAGGAAGTAAAATTACACATCTTCCAGAACAAATTGGAGAAATGCAGTTCCTGGAAACATTGGATCTACGTCGTACGTGGATAAGAAAATTGCCAGCAAGTACCATTAAATTGCGACGTTTGAACTCCCTATCTGTTAATGGTTCACAATTACTGGATGGAATTGGAAACATGCAATCTCTGGAGGAACTGTCAGGTGTGTCTGTGTATGATGCATGCTCAATAGATTCGTTGCAGGAGTTGGGTAGTTTGGCCAGCCTGAGAACTCTTCGGCTAACCTGGCACATTAGTGGCACGCGCAATGACAGAACAATGTACACAGATATCTTGGTTTCATCACTTGGTAAACTTGTTACATCAAGCCTAAGATATTTGCGCATTATCAGGGGACATGGTTCTGTTGACATCCCTCTTGATTCTTGGTCCTCACCTCCTCATCTCCTGCGGGAATTAGACATCCCAGGTTGCTGCTTCCAAAGGATCCCGGAATGGATGTCATCAATGGCTAACCTCTTCAGGCTACGCATCAGGTTTAAGCAAGTGACACAGGAAATCCTCCATGTCCTTGGGAACTTACCCTCGCTGCTCGACCTGGAGTTAAGGACAGAAGCTGCAGATGATCCCATGGAAATGCTGATAATTGGCAACAGTAGATTCCAATGTCTCAAGATCTTCCGCATGTATGGCCCGATCATGGCTCTGGTGTTTGAGGCTGGAGCTACACCGCAACTCGAACAATTCTCCATTGAGATCAGAGCACGTCAGGCACGATCTGCACTAGCTGATAACGCTGATCTCGGCGTCCACCACCTCACTTCCCTCAGGGATCTCAATGTCTGGATCAATTGTAGAGGTGCAAGGATGGAGGAGGTGGAGGTCCTAGAGGCTGCTATCACTGATGCGACCAATCAACTTCCCAACCAACCGACACCACATTTTTACAGAGAAAATCAAGGTGATATAGTGACGGATGAGCCACTTGTGCAGGCCCTGCAGGGAGGGTGATTAGTACGAGGAAGGCACCAGGCTGTATACACGATAGACCAACAGACAGGAGAGGTCGGCACAAGTCCTGCATCAGCTGGAGGTACTAGCCTTTTCCCCTCCAGGCCCTGTTCTTGATTGAGGATCCATCATATTTACCTTTTGTATCATGATGCAACACCTTCTAATTGATAGATTACATTTAAATGAAGAATAAACTCTCCTTCCTATTGCCAAAAAAAACAGAAATACTGCTCATAATCACTTATGGCATTCCAAGCACATTCGATAATATCGCCTTTAATTAGATCGTTGGGTGTCCGGTTTTTCGTTGCAGAATAAAACAATAGACCGAGTCAGGAGCTGGAGTATTGCTTGATCTGAACAAATTCGACTTGCAGCGCTTGCTTGTGGTACAAGTGCATAAAATGGCCATCCAAGTTACTAAGGGTCCGTTTGGATGGAAGAATCGTTTCTGATTCTCCATCGAATCGGTACGTAGGAGCGGTGCGAAAGAGCAAAATTCCGAAACGATTCACAGGTGAATCCAGGCGAATCGTTTCATGATTTTGGCCTACGAGCTTGAAACGGCTAAAGAGATGTTCCGCAGCATTAGTGGAAGGTACTTTATCCCTTTCCTTAAGCGCACTACTTGGAGTTTCGAAGAAATTATTGCCGCTTGGATTGGGGCATTTGTGATTCAAGTTGGTGTCTACTGTTGGATGATGGTTCTAGAATGATTATTCAAGAAATTATTGACGCTTGGATTCTTGAGGACACTCGCAGAAATTATTGATGCTTCTATCTTTTCATTTAGGGAAAATTGCAAAAACCCACTTGCAAGTCAGGGGAGTTTTCATATACCCACCTACAAAAAATTTTGTGTCAGTCTCCCCCTTGCAAGTGTCCATATATTTTCATATCCCCCCTTGATAGTTTTGACCGGACGACATAGCTTGTGTTTGTTCTCCGATGGGGCTCCGAGTAGTCTGTCATACCTCTATACTCTTTGATGTTGTGTAAATACATAGATATCGAAACTTATAGTTTCAATTTTCTCTATCTTGTTCATAGTATCGCCGCTAAGTTTGAACGTCATTTTTGATAGCATGATAATTTTTTATTGTGTAACATATGATTAGATAATAACTACGCTATAGTGAAGCCTAAAAAGTAATCGTAGAGGCTATAGAAGAGCCATATCATTCGGTCAAAGCTATCAGGGGGGAGTATGAAAATAAACGAACATTTGCAAGGGGGAGACTGATACAAAATTTCTTGTAGGTGGGTATATGAAAACCCCCCCTGACATGTAGATGGGTTTTTGCAATTTTCCCTTTCATTTATTTATGCTTTTGTATCTCCTAAACAACGTAGAATTTGGAGTCACAACTTTGGGTGCAACCATAATACTCCCTCAATGCAGCTCGTCACTCTAGAGTTCAAAACTTTTCACATATTACTTATCATCTTCGCCCCTCTCTCTCTCTCTCTCTCTCTCTCTATCTCTCTCTCTCACACACACACACACATTTTCTGCGAGCTCTCTACTCATATAAAGTATGTATGCTAATTCTTTTCAGAATGTTTTGAAACCTCTAAGTGTATTTTTTGATGAAATTTTCACATTTCTAACTTCTTGCCTGTTTTCACTGGATATGTATTCATGTCGTAGCACCTTCTGTTCCGCTTTCTCCAAAACCACTAATACGTCACAGCCCTGTCACCGCTAATATGCCATGTATATATATATATATCCAGTGAGTATCCGGCAAAATAGAAAGGAAATTCGGATACCTGCTGGACACGACAGCTCCACCGTGAGACAACATTTCAATGTAATAGGAAGAAATAAAACTAGGCCGTCCACCTACAGATTCCGCGAACGGACTTTGTTCAAGCCGCACACGACCTCACGGAAGTCCACCCCGGCCCGTGACCAACTAGTGCAGGAACAACGACAGGTGGTGGCCGGCTACAGTGATTTTGTTAGGTTGATTGATGAACTAGCGTCGTACATAATTTTATGATTAATGACACAAGTGAGGGATGTGAAATGCAACACACAATGGCAAATAAACGGAATATTTGCATGCGTTAGGAGGGGACGCTCCGTAAGATTAAAATAGAAGAACTCTCAAATTGATACATAGACAGCCACACAACCATAGAATCCGAAAAAGAGACCAATTTCAATAACATTGTCCAGCTCAAATGCTTATCCAATAGCAGTATTTCAGTATCTCAGACTTTACTGCCAACTTCATCAATTCGTCAATCTCGTCGTCATAGCCGACACAATATCAATAGCATCTTTGTGTTGGTAGCAGAGAGTTAACATTTATTTGTCGGACAGGTTATCATTTTGTCAGAACATTCACCATCAAAACTGAAAAAGAAAACGGGGTGGAACAGAGATATTTTCTACTTGGTGTGACACAAAGGCGACTAAGCATTGTTCACGTGACCAAAATTGAGCGAATGATCTCGTGGCCTGTTCTAGTGATTGATACAAATAAAAGCAGAGCTAGATTCAGTTTTTGATATCAATCTGATCAGAGGTCATGCCATTGTCAAGGAAAAACTTCTCCAGGATGTTTACCATAGGATCATTCTTCGAACCATCCAAGCAAACAGTCTGAAGGTGCTCAGCAGTGAACGACCTATCTTCCAGCTTGCCGGTGAAAGTTTCCTCTCTATTTTCAAACTTCTACAGCACGAAAAGCATCCAAGTTTCACTTACATGACGTATGCATCAACTTTCATAGAAGAGATCAATAAATGTGTAGAGGGAAGCATGTACCTGTTTAAGTTTCAGAGTTAGCTTCACCAGATTAGGTGAGTTCTGAAGGAAGACAATCAATGCATCGAGGTTTGTACGCAGGAACTGCCGACCAAGTGTCAGGGTCGTAAGATTGTTGAATTTTGGACACCATTGTACATTCTGTTCCATCATCAGCTGCACAAGTTTCATATGATTAAGACCAGATATAGGATTCACGCCTAACTGTTCACAACTTCACTAAATGCCCAACGAATTAAGAGCAAACTAAAAATATGTGGAAAGTACTATTGAGTATGAACAACTTCAGGACATCATATCTGATGGAAATCACGACATAAGTGGGAGTATACCAAAAATAGGCCACAATACTGCTGTCTGTTTTCTGAATAGAGAGTCAACAATCTAGAGCGCATGTAGTCGGCAATTACAAATCATCACAAGTGATTTCCGTACATGTCAAGTTATGATACTTGACCGACACCTTTCTGATTCTTTCTGGATACTTCCAGCCCTGACCCAACCCTTATTCAAGACTCATAAAAGCACTATTTCCACCAATAACATGACCTCTGATCCCATTCTCTAGATTATCCTCACGTAAGGATGACATCGTCTGTTACTACAAACTTAGAATTCTTTCTGCTAACCAGTTACAAATAGCCAGTTGTCGGGTTTGTCATGCTAGGTGGGAGAACTGAAAGCGAGACTAAAAGATGATTGCATATGGATGCATTATACTCGACCTTCTACGTAATTGCAATTAGCTTTAGGCAAAAAAAATGTAATATTATATATATACATAGAAAAAATATATATATGCAGGCGTATCGCCGTATCGGTGTTTTTGAGAAAATGCCGTATCGCGGTATCGCCGTGACGCGTACCGGTACCGGTATCGCCGTATCGGGGTAACGTAGAGATACACTAGTAAAGGGGCAACAGAAATGGGAAATATCAGCTGCATTACGGTGGTCTCAAAGAAGTACTGATAAACATTTTTTATTTAATCCCCCTATCTTACTCAGAAGAGTTTGCCTGCTGGTAAGCAGCAGGCGCCCCAAGGTAAGATCTACAAAGAGGAGTTACAACAAAAAAGAAAGAGTGCAAGATCTTTTGATCCACTTGATGTTGGAATTGTGCATCAATGTTCATGTCGATATGAAATAAAAGAGGCAGCATATAAATAATCACCCTGCTATACGACAGGATGAATGTTATGCGCTTGTTACATGACGTGATCATGTGACTGAATGAGAAGTGATTCAGTTCCATTTGTTCTGCTGTTTGGTGAATCTACAAATCGACTTACTATATAAACTAGACTGTGTTACACTTGAATTGCACATAAATAACAAAGAACATGTTCGGGTCCCAGTGATCAATGTACAAATATCAGCATGAATATTCAATGGGAAACATAGAAACATACCGCTGTTTCTCTGTAGTTGAATTCCAAATCAGTAACACCAGAAAGGCTCCTGAGGAATTGATGGATATGATCAACTTTAGTATCATCAGTACCAACTGAAACTGATGCTGTCACTAGCGATTCCATGTTATTCAGTAAAGGTACTCTTCCGGAAGCGGAGTACTCAAGACAAATGAGGCTTGGAATAGAAATAGAAGCATGTCCTTCATATGTGGAGTAACAATAAGCATCAATGGTCAAAAACTTCAGTGTCTGGGAGGAAATCTCAGGGTCATAAATGGTACAAATCTTTAAGGTGAGACGTTCTAGTACTGTGCAGCCCTGGAGGCCCCTGAAGAAACCGCAATCGAGATGAACAAAGTGAAGCAACAGCCTTGTCAAGAAGCAGTTTGAAGCAAACACCGCCGGTTCCCGCATCAATTCTTTCTCGGAACCGGAACCGTAAACCTTCACAGAACGAGCATTGCACCGCAAAGCATGGTGGATCCATAGGTTGCCATCCTCCGAGTTGGCATGATCGTCCGGTGAACTATAAGCAATGTGGTAATCGAGATGGAACTCATCCAAGGCAACCGGGTTACGGAGCATCAAGAAACGGTTGACAAAAACCTTGAACAGCATGTCGCACTCCTCCTCGGTGTCGGCCATGTCTTCAAACTCGTCGAACGTAGCCTTGATGCGCGGCACGGAGCGCCAGAGGTCCCGCCACCGCCGGGACAGCACGCTGGTCTGCACGACCTGGAGAGCATCCAGGTGGGAGAGGGCGCGGAGAAGGACGTCACTGGGGAGCTCATTAATCCTGCACGCCGCGCCGGGAACGCCCGCCAGGTCCATGGGCGCGTCGCCGGATGACTCTGCCATGGGGGTTGGGGTCAGAGGCGCATTTCGTCGAACAGTTGGCGCTCAGGAACTCTGAAACATGGAGGAATGGAGGAAAAAGGATTAAGGGCCATGAATTCGAAGATAAGAACAAGGTAGCAGATTATGAAATGGATCTACAAGCGATCGATGATTTTAAGATAGAAATGGCAGCAATCGAATCGAAGATGAGGTGGAACGGGGAGGGAGCGTACCGAGCGTGTGTAACGAGTTGCCTGTTGGCCACCTGCTGTTGGCGGTTGCCGGCTTCTGCCCACGGAACCAACTCACTCGAGAGGGTGCGGGGTTAACCTGCCCCCTTTCTACTGTCGGTAAAAGAAATACTTTTATTCGTAAATATTTTTATACCAGTTTTGTAAAATGAACATGGTGGGATAGGATCCCTAGTGTTTAATTTGAAAAATGTTGGGATTGGATGCATAGATTATATTCGTAAATATAATCTAATTCTTTTTAGATTTTTTTTTGGAACCTCTAAGTTTATGTTTTGAGAAATTTTTCACATTTCTAACTTCTATAGCCTGTTTTAACTGGATATATATATTCATGTTATGGTAGCACCTTATGTTCCGTTTTCTGGAAAACACTAATAAGTCACAGCCTTGTAGCCGCTGATACGTCATGTGTGTGCCTGTGTGTGTGTCCAGTGAGTATTCGGCAAATATAGAAAGGAAAATTCGGTTACCTGCCGAACAGGCCGACGAAACGAAAGCTGTGCCGTGAGACAACATTTCAATGTAATAGGAAAAAATAAAGGTAGGCCGTCCACCTACTGATTCCACGAAACGGACTCGTTCATGCCGCACACGGCCTCGCCCTCACGGAAGTCCACCCGGCCCGTGACCAGCTAGTGCAGGAACAACTACAGGAGATGGCCTACTGCAGTGATTTTGTTAGGTTGATTGGTGAACTAGCAGCATGCATAATTTTGTGATTAGTGACAAGTGAGGAGATGTGAAATGCAACACGCACTGGCAAATAAACGGACAGTTGCATGCATTAGGAGGGGACGCTCCGTAAGGTTTAAATAGATGAACTCTCGAGTATATACATATACAGTTACAAAACCATATAACCTGAAAGAAATGATATCATTTCCAATTCAACAACATCGTCATGCTCAAATACTTTTCCAATAGCAGTGTTTCAGTATCTCATCGTCATGGCCGACACCATATCAATAGCATCGTTGTGTTGGTAGCAGAGTGTTAACATTTATTTGTCAGACAAGTTATCATTTTGTCATAACATGCATCATCAAGACTGAAAACGAAAACGGGGTGGAACTGAGATATTGTCTACTCGGTGTGACACAAAGGCGACTAAGCATGCATTGTTCACGTGACCAAAAGTGAGCCAATGATCTCGTGACCTGTTCTAGTGATTGATACAAATAAAACCAGAGCTAGATTCAGTTTATGATATCAATCTGATTAGAGGTCATGCCATTATCAAGGAAAAACTTCTTCAGGATGTTTACCATAGGATCATTCTTTGAACCGTCCAAGCAAACAGTCTGAAGGTGCTCAGCATTGAACGACCTTTCTTCCAGCTCGCCGAGGAAATTTTCCTCTGTATTTTGATACCTCTACAACAGAAAAGCATCCAAGTTTCATTAGATGGCACATGCATCAACCTTCGTAGAAGCGATCAATAAATTTGTAGAGGGAAGCATGTACTTGTTTTGGTTCCAGAGTTAGAACCACCAGATTAGGTGAGTTCTGAAGGAAGACTGTCAATGCATTGAAGTGTGCACGCAGGAATCGCCCACCAAGCGTCAGAGTCATAAGATTGTTGAATTTTGGGCACCATTGTAAGTCCTGTTCCAGCATCAGCTGCACAAGTTTCATATGATTAAGACCAGATATAGGATTCACAGCTAACTGTGCCAAAAGAAGAAAGAGTGCAAGATCTTTTGATCCACTTGATGTTTGAATTGTGCATCAATGTTGATGTCTATATCAAATAAACGAGGAAGCAGATAAATAATCACCCTGCTATTCGACAACATGCATGTTAAGCACTTGTTACATGTTGCCGTGATCATGTGACCGAAGGAGAAGTGATTCAGTTCCATGTGGTCTACTGTTTGGTGAATCTAGAAATGGACTTACTGTATAAACTTGACTGTGTTACACTTGATTTGCACATAAATAACAAAGAAAAAAAATGCCACACTCGGGACTCAATCCTCAATGTACAGATATATCAGCATGAATGTTCAACGGGAAACATAGAAACATACCGCTGTTCCGTTGTAGTAGAACTCCAAATCAGTAACACCAGAAAGGCTCCTGAGGAACTGATGGATATCAAGTTGAGTATCATCGGTACCAACTGAAACTGATGCTGTCTCTAGCGATTCCATGTTGTTCAGTAAAGGTACTCTTCCTTGAGCAGAGTATTCAAGACAAATGAGGCTTGGAATTGAAATAGAAGCATGTCCTTCATATGTGCAGACACAAAAACCATCAATGGTCAAAACCTTCAGTGTCTGGGAGGAAATCTCTGGGTCATATATGGTACAAGAACTTAAGGTGAGATGTTCCAATACTGTTAAGCCCTGGAGGCCCCTGAAGAAACCACGCCTGATAAAAACAACGGAAAGCAACAGCCTTGTCAAGAAGCAGCTTGAAGCAAACACCATCGATTCGAGACGCAAATCATTCATGCCACCGTAAACCTTAACAGAACGAGCATCGCACTGCAAAGCGTGGCGGATCCACAGGTTGGCGTCCTCCGAGTCGGCATACACGTCCGCTGAATCATCAGCTATGTGGTACTCGAGACGGAACTTATCCAAGGCAACCGGGTTACGGAGCATCAAGAAATGGTTGACAAAAACCTTGAACAGCACGTCGCGCTCCTCCTCAGTGTCGGACATGCCTTCAAACTCGTCGAACGTAGCCTTGATGCGCGGCACAGAGCGCCAGAGGTCCCGCCACCGCCTGGACAGCACGCTGGTCTGCACGACCTGGAGAGCGTTCAGGTGACAGAGGGCGCGGAGAAGGACGTCATTGGGGAGCTCATTAATCCTGCACGCCGCGCCGGGAACGCCCGCCAGGGCCATGCGCGCGTCGCCGGACGACTCTGCCATGGGGGTCGGGATCACAGAGGCATTTCGTCGAACAGGTGGCGCTCAGGAACTCTGAAGCATGGAGAATTGGAGAGTTAAGGAGCCATGAATTCGCAGATAAGAACAAGGTAGCAGATTACGAAAGGAATCTACAAGCGATCGATGATTTTGAGATAGAAATGGCAGCAATCGAATCGTAGATGAGTTGGAACTGGGAGGGAGAACACCGAGCGTGTGTAAGAGTTACCTTACCTGTTGGCGGTTGCCGGCCTCTGCCCACGGAAAGTACACGGCACGTCAAGGTTGGGGTGGGAAGCCTTGGGACTTTCCGGTGAAAAGGGATTGAACAATATAGCCCTTGTTCTGCGAGTTTTAGTTTATTTGAATGTGTGCGCAATGTGAAAACAAGATAATTCATCTGTGTAACACACTGAAATTCCTGTACATAATCAACTTGAATATCGTCAAGCATTGTCTTTCGCCGACAGATTGGTGATGCATGCTGGGAATCGAATCATGTAGTTGGGCTTTGGCAGTGATTCTACGGAAGTGATAATCATGAGAAAGTGGATCACCCTGTTCGCCTCGCTGTTTTGCAGCAGGTACAGTGTTTCAGTTATTTCTTCAGCAGCAGTTACAGTGTTCGCAGTTATTTCTTCAGCAATCGCTGCAATAAAACGGTTGCATCGCAGCGAGGTGAATAGGCTGATCAGTATAGTAGAAACTCTCAAAATTAGAACAGATAATTTGTTCACAAAATCAGGAGAATCCTACTTTTTTCTTTTACATCTTGAAACTTTTTAGTTTATTTCAGAGAATCGCATCATATAATCACTCCTCTTGAGGAAACAACACTTGGTACGACTTCATAATTTTGTCTGAGAATCAACTTGATGAAATTGTGCTAAACAGGCCCCTAACAACGAATATCAGTGGTCCAAACCTTCAACTTGTGCGAGGACATCTAAATTATAGCAGACGCTCCAACAATTTACAGCCCCTATGGATATGGAGTTGTCGAAAGAAATCAGGTAACAAAATAACACTTGAAAGCTGCTGGCATGTCAAGTAGTCTGAGGAGACCACCGCATGATGAAGATGCAGCTTTAACTTCCAATGTGGGAAGCTCAACAGACACAGCGTTGCGCCGCAAACCATGGCCGATCCACAGAATAGCATCTGCTGAACTGGCGTCATGGTCATCATCAGAGCGTCCCCAATGGTAAAGGCGGTTAAGAGGTAGCAGCTAGCTCTTACAAAGAGTTGAAGAGGAGCGGGGTCTATATTTAAGTCTCTCATTTTTCTTAGAGGACTACCTCTTGAGAAAGAGTTAGCTGCCTTCTTTCTCTTCTTTTCCTCTAATAAGCAATTCTAAAAGTTAGCTAAGAAACAACCGCTCTCAGTAACCGGCTACAGGCTAATGGAGCATCAGGAACCGGCCGACCAACCTCGTGAACACCGCAGGCCGGCCTCCATGAGGGAGAGGGAACGGAGGACGTCGTTGTGAAGGGCGCTGATCCGGCAACGCGCACTGATGCCAGACGTACCTGCCTGCCATGGGCTCGCAGCCACAGGGCCATTTCGTCGCCTGAACGTTGTCCTTATTTGTCCGCACAACAAAAAAACTTGCTTCATCCTCCAGTTTTATCTTGTTGACGTTTGCACTAACCAATGTCAACAAAATAAAATCAAAAGGAGTACTATTTAGAGCATGTTTACTCTAGTATAATCACAACAAAAGCATAGTATCTTCTTCCCATGTGTCAAATCTCCTGCAGTGCTTATATAACGAGCAAATTATAATATCCAGATCATCCATTTGGCGTCCTACACTGCTGGTTCTGGTTATGCTATATGTTGCATATGCATATATGTCTGCCACGGGAGCGAAAACCAGAAAAATTGTTAACCAAAAGAAAACAGCTTCTGCAGATGCATATATGTTAGTCTGACAACTCATCAACACATTGGCATGATCCAACACCAAATCAGTCTGTAGATGCTATGGCAGACATATGGTGGTAACAGGGTGTCAAATATATATATATGCAGACGAAGAGATGTTGTCAATAGGTCACCCATTTCATCGGAACATGATCCATCCATATGTGGACGAAGAGGAGATGAGATGTTCTTGGTTTTCTTCACGGTACGATGCATATAAGAAATCGGCCACTGGTGAACGCCTGATTGAGTGAAAGGTTCCAGAGCTTGATACAAACAAAATCTGAGCTAGGTCTAACGGATGATATCAATCTGACCAGGTGTTATGCCATTCTCAGTCAAAAGGTTCTGCAAGTTATTGAACATGGCACCAGCCTTTGACTCCTCCGAGCAAATGATTTTAACAATCCTGAGGTGCTCGCATGTGAAAGATCTTTCTTTTAGATCACCACGGAATGCTGTATCTGTTCCTGGCCTCTGCTACAGGATGAAAAGCACACAAATTTAGCCTTCATGGCACATGCATAAACATTCATTCAAAGATCCACATACATGAAGCATGTACCTTTCTGAGTTTCAGAGTTAGCTTCACCAGATTAGGCGAGTTCTGAAGGAAGACTATCAATGCATAGAAGTCTCCATACAGACACAATTCACCAAGTCTCAGGATTGTAAGATTGTTGAATTTTGGGCACCATTGAACATTCGATGCAACCTATGTAGAAAATAAAAGAGAATAGGGGATCTATTAACGGATTGTTGTTATTGGGATGCAGCTTCCAGCACTTACTGATACACGTGATGAATGTATCAGTAATGAGTGGATACATGATGGTCAGATGTTGTCACCAGTTTCACTTTTATCTACTGTATCCACAAAAAAGCAGGTCGATGTTACAACTACACAGTAACACTGTTGTGTCAAACCCAATCATGTTCCTTCAATTATATAGAAAATCTATAGACAAAGTGAGTGTCCCATGTTGGCACTTGAGAGCATTATAATCCCCTAGATATACACATCTTGACATCGCAATAAAATATGGAAAACATGGTTTTGGAACAGGACAACAACTAAGGTCTCAAACTTCAACTTATAAGTATCAGCATAGATGTACAAATGTGAAATCAAGAAGCATACCGTTTTTCGAAGTTCAAATTTGTAACGCCAGAAAGGCTCCTGAGAACTTGACAGATGTCATCAACCGGGATATCAGTGGTGTCATGAACTGAAACTGATGCTGTCTTTAATGATTCCATGTTCGGCAGTAAAAGTGGAATGGGTTTAGATAGATAGTAGCGAAGATGAACTAGGCTTGGGATAGAAATAGTTGCCCTTTCAAAACATTGGAAGTCACACAGAGAATCAATTGTGAAAACCTTCAGCGTCTGGGAGCAAATCTCAACGTCCTCAATGTAGCAGTTAGATAATCTGAGACGTTCCAACACCGTGCAGTCCCTTTGGAGGTTTGCAAAGAAGCCGTGGAACAAAGCAACAGAGGAAAGCTTCAGGCTGTTCAAGAAATTTGAGGTAAACACAGATGAATCGAGATACAACCTGCCACAATCTACTGAGACGTGGATCGACCTAGCATTGCACTGTAAAGCATGGCCGATCCACAGGTTAGCATCTTCTGATTCGGCATCATAGTCCATTGATTCGTAACCGTCGTCGTCATGCACGTAGTACCCGAGATTGAACTCGTCCAAGGCAATGGGGTTACGGAGCATCAGAAACCGGTTCACAAACGCCTTGAACAAAGTGACATACTCCTCCGCAGTGTCTTCCATGACATCGAATGCTTTGTGCGTGGCGCTGATGCTTGGCACGGAGCGCCAGAGGTCGCGCCACTGCCGCGACAGCACGCAGGTCTGCACGACCTCGAGGGTGTCGAGGTGGGAGAGGGCGCGGAGGAGGACGTCTTTCGGGAGGGCGTTGATCCTGCACTCCTCGCCAGGAACGCCGGGCGCAGGGGCCAGACTGGCAGGGGCCATGAGCGCCTCGGCCATGAGGTCGGGTTCACAGGGGCTTCCCGTCGAACAGGTGGTGGTCGGGTAATTTGCAGCCTGAATAAATGGAGAATCAATGAATCAAATACTGCGTCACACAAAGATTGGGATGGTCGGGCAGAGATTCTTCGAAGTCGAAGAACAAAATTAGAGCAATCGAATCGAAGGGAGATGGGAGGAGAAGAAGCCAAGCTGCGCTCAGCGGAAGAGAAAAAAAAATTGGCAGGAATCAAATCGAAGGGAGATGGAACGGCGCTGTTGCCTTTCTTCACCAGTCGCCGCTGTAGAATAGCTTCAGGTTTGATAGCAGGATCATCAAGATCAGCAATCTTGGGCAGCTGATTGAATACAGGAGTGTAATCCGGTCGAAAAGGTTTCAACTGGGAGACGTGAAATACAGGATGTATCTCACTCCCTTCTGGTAGCTCGAGCTTATAAGCAGCACTACCCACTTTTGCCAACACTGTGTATGGTCCGAAAAACTTGAAAGCCAATTTGGGGAATGGTCGATTGACCACTGAGGTTTGAGCGTATGGTTGGAGCTTCAGCAGGACTTGCTCACCCACCTGAAACTGGCGGTCAACCCTTCTCTTATCAGCTTGGATTTTCATTCTGTTTTGAGCATTTAGCAGGTGTTCCTTTAGCATTGACTGATGGGCCATTCTTTCTTGCATCAAGTCAGCAACCGATTGATTGACCACCAAATCCAGAGTAGGGATGGCACCAAATGGAGCATCATATCCATACAGTGCCTTGAATGGAGAACATCCTAGAGAGGAATGATGTGAGGTGTTATACCAGAATTCAGCAAGAGCTAACCAAGCTTTCCACTTTTTTGGATGATGATGCACAGCACACCTCAAATACATTTCGAGGCACTGATTAACCCGTTCCGTTTGACCATCTGTCTGCGGATGGTAGGCAGTGCTGAGTAGTAGTTTAGTATCAAGGACTTTGAACAATTCCTTCCAAAATGAGCTGGTAAAGATCCTGTCTCGATCTGAGACAATACTCTTGGGCACCCCATGTAATTTCACCACATGATCAAGGAATGTATGAGCTACAGTTACTGCTGTAAAAGGATGTTTCAAAGGTATAAAGTGTGCATACTTGGAGTATCTGTCGACCACCACTAGTATAGTGTCAAACCCTTCAGATTTAGGAAGTCCCACTATGAAATCCATTGTTAAATCTTGCCAACATCCTTCTGGAATGGGAAGTGGCTGCAATAAGCCAGCTGGGTGAGAAAGCTCATGTTTGGCCTGTTGGCAGATGCCACATTGTTGCACAAAACTTTCCACATCTTGCTTCATACCCCTCCAGTAAAAGCTCCTTTTCACCCTGTTATATGTGTTTTGGACACCAGAATGGCCTCCCAAGGCACTGGAGTGCAGAGCTGAGATTAGTTTAGTTCTGAGTGCAGTGTTTTCAGCAATGTACACTTGATCTCCATGTCTGATAAGCCCTTTGTGAAGAGAGAAGCCCTGTTCATTGGGGCTGTGTATTGCTAGCTGAGCCATTAGTTGTTGAGCAGCTGGATCAAGAGCATAGGCATTGACTACCTCTTGGATCCATAGTGGTTGCACTTCAGAAACAGTATGTATTGCCATTAAATGACCTACTCTTGATAAAGCATCAACGGCAGCATTGTCTTTCCCTTTTTTGTAGACAATCCTGAACTGCAAACCCATTAATCTAGTCATGGCCTTCCTTTGAAGATCAGATTGGAGATGTTGATCTTCTAGATAACATAAGCTCTTATGGTCTGTCTTTATTGTGAATTGTCTTCTCTGCAAATATGACCTCCACTTTTCAACAGCCATTATCAAGGCCAAGAATTCTTTCTCATAAATGGACAGGGACTTGTGCATATCACTTAGTGCTTTGCTCAAGAATGCCACTGGTTGTCCTTTTTGCATCAGTACAGCTCCTATCCCTGAATCACATGCATTAGTTTCAACAATGAATTCTTCTGCAAAATCAGGGAGAGCTAGAACAGGGGTAGATGACATTGCCAACTTCAATGCTTCAAATGCTGCTTGAGCCTCTGCAGACCACTCAAACTGTTTCTTCTTGAGGAGATTTGTGAGTGGTTTGGCAATGGTACCATAATATCTCACAAACTTTCTATAGTAACCAGTCAACCCTAAGAAACCTCTCAACTCAGTGACTGAGGTAGGGACTGGCCACTGAAGCATAGCTGCAGTCTTGGAGGGATCAGTTGATACACCCTCAGAAGATATGATATGGCCAAGGTATTCCAGCTTCTGAGCAGCAAAGGAGCATTTAGATCTCTTGATGTAGAATTTGTGCTCTCTGAGTTTGTCCAACACCTTTCTCAAGTGAATAATATGGTGTTCCAAAGTAGGGCTATACACCAGTATGTCGTCCATGAACACCAGTGTAAACTTCCGCAAATAAGGGCTCAATATTGAATTCATAACACACTGGAATGTTGCTGGTGCGTTTGTCAATCCAAATGGCATTACTTTGAACTGATAGTGTCCATGGTGTGTTTTGAATGCCGTCTTGTACTCATCTTCAGGCTTCATACGCACTTGATGAAAACCAGAGCGTAAGTCCAACTTGGAGAAATATTTGGTACCTGCTAGCTCATCCAAAATTTCATCAACAATAGGCATTGGAAAGCTGTTTTTCACAGTCAAGTCATTCAGTTTTCTGAAGTCCACACAAAACCTCCAACTGCCATCCTTTTTCTGCACCAAAAGGACTGGGGATGCAAATGGACTGGTACTAGGTTCAATCAATCCTGCTGCCAACAGTTCCTTCACTTGTCTTTCAATTTCATTTTTGTGCAGAGGAGAGTACCTATAAGGTCTTGAATTAACTGGTGCAGAATCAGGCATCAAAGAAATGGCATGGTCATAATCTCTGTGTGGTGGTAGTTCTTTGGGTTCCCCAAATATGTCTGCATATTCTTGAAGGAGATGCTGAACAACAGCATCAGTGTTCTCAACTTGCTCATCTTGCACATGATTGAGGATGGTTAGGGACCACACTTCATTTCCCTTCAAGCATTTATATAGGTGATCAGCAGTGATTTCACTAACAGAAGATAAGGAAGTGGAAACTCCTTTTAACTGTACATGGACACCATTATCATCAAATTCCAATATTTTGTGATCCCAATGACACATCATAGGACTGTGTGTTGTCAACCAGTCCATGCCCAATATTGCATCAAAAGCTCCTAAAGGCAGCACTTTCATGTCAGTTTGAAATGTATGCTGAGGAGTCCACCATTGAAGATCATGTACCACCATATCAGATATCATGGATTCGCCATTTGCCACTTGAACCAGTACAGGCTTGCTTTGATCCACTTGTAGGTGAGCTCTATCCACAAAAGAAGAACTGACAAAGCTGTGGGAGCTGCCAGAATCAATGAGGATGAGCATAACCTGATTCTTGACCAGAGCCCTAATTCTGATTGTCGCTCCATCATCAGTGCCAGAGATGGCATTTAGAGAGAGATGTCCAAATTCCTGGACCAGAGAATCTTCCTTGTCAAGCTGTTGTAACACTTCATCAGTCAATGCCATATCAAGGTCTTGAGCTGACAAAGAGTGAAGCTGAGCTTTGGGCCTTTTTGTACATTTGTTAAGATGTTCATTGTCAAATTTTTCACCACAGTAATAGCAGAGACCGTGCAGCCTTCTATAGTCTCGTAATTGTCTTTCTTTCCATAAATCACTGCCAGAAGTAGTACTCTTGGTATCACTCTTCTGTGAATTGGCAGAGGCATTTTTACTTGCCTGATATGGTTTGGAACTTCTGAACTTGTTTTTGTCCACCACATTTTGCTGAATTTGTGCCAGCATCACAGCCCTATCCACAGTGTCAGGGACTTGTGACTGCACTGGACCTTTAATTTCATCCTTCAAACCTTCCACAAAATGTGTAACAAAGAAGATTTCATCTAGACCAACATTATGCATGGACAACTGATATCTAGCCGATTCAAACTGTTCAGCATATTCTTCCACTGTCCCTTTTTGCCTAAGAGCCAGTAATTCATTCATATTCTTTCTATACTCATATGCTCCAAACTTAGCCTCCACAGCAGCAATAAAAGTAGACCAAGAGCCCAACCCATGCTTAAGCTTATGAACTTGCAACCAGCGAGCTGCATTACCTTCCATGTGAAGAGAAGCTGCAGTCGCCCACATGGACTCTTGAACGTTGAAGATCTTGAAGTAGTCGAGACACTTATCCTTCCAAATGACTGGATTCGTACCATCGAACTTGGGGAAGGACATCTTCGGCAGGGAGTGATGAGAATGACCAGTGCGCCCAAACGCCGAACAGTTGGTGTGCA
This sequence comes from Eragrostis curvula, assembly GCA_007726485.1. Taxonomy (NCBI): domain Eukaryota; kingdom Viridiplantae; phylum Streptophyta; class Magnoliopsida; order Poales; family Poaceae; genus Eragrostis; species Eragrostis curvula. The sequence continues at coordinate 36,447,849 of CM017439.1, forward strand.
CATCCTCTCTGTGAGCACCACTGAAATCGCCTCCCGAATTGTGGCCATGGGGTCTACCGCCGCCTAAGCCACCACCATCACCACCCGATCTACCGCCACCACCGCCTCCCGGATCATGAGTTCTACCGCCACCAAAACCACCACCACCAGAGCCGCCCGGGTCATGAGTTCTACCGCCACCATTGCCGCCGCCCGTGTTGCGCATGAAGCGATCCGGCGGATCCCTCCTGCGAGGCGAATCGGGAAGAGATCCCTCCTCCTCCTGCATCCGGAACACCTCCAAAGTGAGTCGGCTTATGGCTTCTCCGTTGGCCTCCACCCGTTTGTTGAGTTGGTGCTGGTCATGAGCAGATTGCTCAATCGCCTTGGAGTTGAGATTTAACTGGACTAGCATCTGCTGCCGCGTGGTGTCGAGGGCACCCAACCGCGCGAACATGAGATCGACGTTCTCCAAAAGCTTATCCCACCGCTCCTCTTCCTTCTCCTTCGCCGCCGCCATGGCGTCCAACACGAACTGGGTTTGTACCGAAGGTTGCTGAGCTGGTTTCTTTTTGGGCGCCGTGGTGATCACACCTCAAACCGAACCAACCCCGAGAGGATTTACAGGAGCTCAAGCTACACGAACCAGGTTCGCTCCGCTCAAACTCAACCAACCCCTCGATGGAATTTTACAGCTCAAGGTCGAAGGAATTCGGATCTGGAGCCACGCCAACCCAAGGATTCGAGTGTCTCTGATACCACCTGATACACCCCGTTGCCAACGACGGTGAGGACCGCGGCGTGAGGAGGATTCAGGCGCGCCACCGCGCTCACCTACTTGCTACGCAAGAAGAACACAAGTGTTCGAGATTATGGATTTCTTAACTGACTTGTCCACCGCTACAAGGTTCAGGATATAAGCTACTTCCTATTACACTGACCCGTGGGCCTGACATAAAACATAAGCACAACCAGCTATCGAATACGTAACGCTACAGATATTATGATTGCAGTATCGAAAACGCATTCGCTGGAAGTACGCCAAGTCTTTCTCCTCGTCTGCTTAACTTGCCGATCCTGTGGGTGCTACAGATGGGAGGAGCTAGAAGAGGTGGTGAAGGAAGGAAGCGGAAGCCAACCTGCGTTCAACTGGTTGGAGGTGGTGGAAGCTGCTCCGGTGCCGAGCGACGAGCCAGGCAGCCGCGTGCCGGGGAGAGGTCCCCTCTCGAGTGCTGCCGTGGGGGGCAGCGCGTCTTCAGATTATTACTTATCAGTAATCTTGCGTTTCTGAATGGGTGACTCGTCCGCGTGCAATTATGCCCCATATCTTGCATTGTGAAGATTTTATCTCTGTTTGAAACTTCATTGGCAAAACACCACAACTTCAGGGGAACGATTCTGTTTATAAGAATCCTAAACAATTTTGCGACAGGAACATTTTGAAAAGAAGCTCATGTGTACTTCGATTTTTACCCGTCAATAAAACTTGATGATTTAAAAATATTATATTTCTTTTTTAGGCACCGCAATGATGATAGCAAAACCGCTGCATAAGAATGGGGCTACAGCAGGTAGGCCATATCTTAGAGCATCTCGCCAGGGACCTTAAACAAAGGCCCTATCTTAGAGCATCCCCAACCGGTGCTCTATCAGGCCCGGCACTTTATATTTGAAGGTCTGAAGTAAAAACTTTGCTCCAGCAAGGCTCTTATAGTGACTTTTATTTTGCTCCGACGCCCAAATCACCCCTCCCATCTCTTTGTTTTCATGCCCATCCTTCATGCGTCAAAAGCCAGCTGACTTGGGACCTGCGCGAAATCTCTTTGTGCAGTTGCTCTTAATTTTTCATTCCTCCATTTTAGGTTCCTGACTTTCTCACTTTTCCCATCCTAGTTTATTTACCCAATTCCCTGCCTTCTCCTATTACTCTGTTTTTTTTTTCCCTATAGGTTGCATAATTGATCTCGGAGAATATGGGACATTTATGCAATTTGATCTAAGACGATCGATTCACTGTGATCATGAATGAAAATAAAGGATAACTTTGTCTTTCTTCTTTGACCATGGATGGCCTCAAAAGCTAATACTTGAATAGTTCGAATTTTTTGTCTAACATGTGGGGATCTTGCAGAGCATGCCCGAAGGTCTGTTCAGAGGTGCCAAGAAGCGCGTGCAATATTGTATGGTTTTCATGATTTTAATTATTGCACAAGTGGTTATGAAAAGGAATGTTTTAGCCTTTTGAACCCAGTATTCTTATCCCAACCAATAGCCAATTTAAACCAGTCAACAAGGACTTGTCCCGGCTGGCCTGCATCAATCATTTAACAAGGTGGTGGCTTACGTAAGACAGTTTGTATATATACGATAATCTAAGAGCGTACCAGAGTCAAGCCGGTTTTATGGAACTTTACCTTCCCATTATCTTCTTTGACCATGGATGACCCAGTATGTTGCGAATGAACTTGTAAACTATTTGAGGGTAGTCATGGCCAAATGGGCGGCCCGGCCCAGCACGGCACGGGCCCGCCTTGGCACGGCCCAGAATTAAATGGGCCAGCACGGCCCAATAGTTACATGGGCCGTGCCGTGCTCGCCCATGGGCGGGGGGTTAGCCCATGGCACGGCCCTTGTTAACTTAGCTGTGCCGGGCCGGCCCATTTGGCCCGAAAGCCCGAGGAGGCCCATGAAGCACGAAAGGCTGAAAAAGGCCCATGACGCCCATGAAGACCAGATCTGGCCGGACCGCCGGAGACGGAGGAGTCAGCCGGCGGCGCGACATGCGGGAGGAGAGGGAGGAAGCGGGTGACGCCGCAGCGCGGGGGAGGTGAAGGAGGAGGTGGGCGACGTCGCGGCGCTGTCGTGCGAGGGAGGAGGTTGTTGGCACGGGGGAGGAAAGGGAGGACGCCGACGTCGGGAGGGAGGAGGCAGGCGCCGCCGCGACGCGGGGAGGAGGCTGGCGGCGCGATGAAGGAGGAGAGGGAGGAGGCCGGTGTCGGGAGGGAGGGGTTGCGCCGGGCGGGGAGGGCGGCGCCGGAAGGCGAGGGAAGGGACGGCGTGGAGGGGAAGGGCGGCGTTGGACGGGGAGGGGAGGGGTGGCGCGGAGGGGGAGGGCGTCGCCAGGCTGGGAGGGGAGGGGCGGCGCAGAGGGGAGGGTCGGTGTGCGTCGGGGATAGAGGACCGGCGCGGTAGTGGACGGAGCGTGTGGCGACTGGCGGCTGGGAGGAAGAGAAAGAGGAAGAGAGGGAGAAGAAAAGAGATATTTGTTAGGGTTCGAGGGGAGGTGGGCTGGTAGGTGGGCTGTTAGGTGGGCCGTGCTAAGGTGGGCTGCTAACGGGTCGTGCTTTGGTGGGCTGTTAGATGGGCTGCATCGTGCCGCCTTTTACACGTGCCGGGCCGTGCTGCCCGCTGGGCTGGGGCGTCGGCCCAAGCATGGCCCGATGCTTCGTGCCGTGCCGGCCCGGCCCATGTAATTTCGGGCCGTGCCATGCCTGGGCCGGTCCAAAATCGTCGTGCTTCGTGCCTGCCCATCTAGCCCGGCCCATTTGGCCATCACTATTTGAGGGTAGGCGGTAGGTTTGTAGTTATTGCTGGCGCCTTAGTTCGTCACTGAAAATGATATTGTTTAAAACTGACATTGATCTCTTCCTAAAATTGGAAATCCACTTTACAAAATCCGATGACCAAGACTACGACAACCTCTGCAACCTTCCATGTTTACTGTCACAGGGATGGCCTCGTCATTTCTAAAAGTACTTAAAATGGTTTTGAAGATATAATCATCATTTCGAAAATAAAACCATATGTGGCTTTTGCTATCGCGCAACTGCAGCTGGATTCCATACCTATCAGAACTTGTTCCAAGACACAAGGGGATGTGAAAATGGGAAGGTAAAGTTCCCATTACTGGGTCAAGTTTTGTTTTAGGGGGCAGGCACAGTGGATTGGTAATCAGATGGAGTAAAATGGATTTTATCCATTATCTAGGCCTCAAGTTACAGTGTAACTTTGTCTTAAATAAGTCAAAGGAAGAATGATCATAGTACTCGTAGATCTCACGTTAAAGTGCATCTTTGTCTTCAATAAATCAAGCGAACAATTCTAGTGTTGTTGGAAGGACCTGGGGAAGACCCCGTAAATGATTGGCTCAAGAAATTATTGGTGATGGTGCCGTGATGGACGGTTTCAGTGCAAGCTAACGTATTTGACTCACTACTGAAAGCAACGTACTGACCGGCCGGCCACTGAATATATCTCCCACCGTTTGGAAGGAGCAGGTCTAGTCAGCAGGTTAACCTGGCCATGGCGACCGTCGTCGTCGGCATTCTTCTCCTCTTGCTCGGCGGCCTCGCGCCGTTCCCGGCGGCCGCCGATGTATACTGCGACAACCTTAAGCTCGTCGCGTCCACCATCCCCGGGAACACCTCCTCCTCGCCGGTGCACTTCGCCACCACCACCTTCGGCCAATCCCCCGACGCCGTCCAGGCGCTCGCGCTCTGCCGCGGCGACGTCGTCAACGCCACCGCCTGCGGCGAGTGCGTGGCCTCCACGTTCCAGCGGATGCTCAACTGGACGCCGCCGCCGGACCCGCCGGCGCAGTGCTACAGGGCCTTCTTCTACTACTTCGACCCCTGCATCGTCCTCTACTCCGACGCCGACTTCCTCTCCAACGTCACCGCCGGCGACAACGACCCGTTCGTGAAGTGGAACCCCAAGAACGTCACCGGCGACGTGCGACTCGTCGCCGGCCTCACCCGCGAGCTGCTGACGGAGACGGTGGAGCGGGCGGCCGCCGCGGCGCCGCGGCGGTTCGCCACCGGCGTGATGGACAGCGGCACGACGTACCCGCTGGTGTACTCCGAGGCGCAGTGCACGCCGGACCTGTCCGCCGGCGAGTGCTCGGCGTGCCTCCGCCACCTCCTCGGCATGGTGAACGACACCATGTCGCTGCGGATGGGGGCGCAGATCCACGTCGTGCGCTGTTACTTCAGGTACGAGGCGTATGCGTTCTACGACAGCCAGCCCATGCTGCGTCTTGGGCCGCCGTCGGCGCCGGCGCCGGCTCCGACTCCGGCCATGGAGGGACACAAGAGTAAGTTCGCGTACATGCCTTGCAATGCAACCATGAGCTCAAGATTGTTGAAATTAGTCTTATTACTTGCTTGCTGGTCGACAAATGAATTGACATGTTAACATGTTGAGGTTTCAGGTCGTATGAACAAGCTGTGGGCAATTCCTATTGTTGTGATTCCGGTAGCGGCTGGAGCATTTCTCTGCTTCATCCTTTACGCTCGAAGGGGCACTAGGCAACAAAAAGGTATGCAAATTGTTATATCCCCATCCATCATATTGTTCAAAATTAATTCCTTCTAATTTAACCTGTATGTTGGAAAGATATTAGTAAACATGAATAAAGACTTTCATCTGCTTATTCAGGATCTAGGCGTACTCAGGACTTGCAGGGAGAGGACGAGGTTTGGGATGGCAAAAACTCAGAGTTCTCGGTGTTTGAGCTTGATCAGATACTTGATGCTACAAACAATTTTTCGGAAGACAACAAACTCGGACAAGGTGGCTTTGGTGCTGTCTACAAGGTAAACTCATGAAACACGAATCCAATGTAATTCAGATTCCTTTTTGCAGGAAATAAATTTGTTAAACATTTCTGCTAGCCAGGACAAGATAACCGTAACAATAGTAGTTTCTGGACACTGAAATATGTTACGTCAACTCCACAATGTAATGTAACTTGGACCGAAGGAATAGAGCTAGTGTAGCCTGGGAACAGCCTAACTATGAATTTATTTTCCAGGGTCAGTTTCCTGATGGTTTGGAAATAGCAGTTAAGAGACTTGCTTCACATTCAGGACAAGGATTTAAAGAATTCAAAAATGAGGTCCAGCTCATAGCCAAGCTTCAACACATGAATTTGGTTAGGCTCTTGGGATGTTGCTCTGATGAAGAAGAGAAAATATTGGTCTACGAATACTTGCCAAACAAAAGCTTGGACTTCTTCATCTTTGGTATGCGATTGCATTCTTGAATTTGGATTAGATATTCTTTATCACGTTAGTCCTATTAGAAGCCCCGTAACTATACACTCATTCACTAGGCAACTGTTGTTGAACATCAAATTGTTTCTTTGATGTGATATTATGTTTTCTTGTTATATACTAACATTTTTAATATTGTTGCGCAGATGAAAATAAGAGAGTTTTACTGGATTGGAACAAACTTTTATCAATAATTGAAGGAATTGCACATGGGCTAAATTACCTACATAAGCACTCTCGGTTGCGTGTCATACACCGAGATCTTAAACCAAGTAACATTCTCTTGGACGGTGAAATGAACCCCAAAATTTCAGATTTTGGGCTAGCGAAAATATATAGCTCAAATAATAATGAAGGGAACACTACCAGGAGAGTGGTTGGAACATAGTAAGTATCAGATAATTTTACTTGTCCACTTATATGTTTGTTGTATCTTGATGTGTAGTGTCTTGATAGACATATGTGTTTGTAGTGGCTACATGGCTCCTGAGTATGCTTCCGAGGGTATCTTCTCTATCAAATCGGACGTGTTCAGCTTTGGAGTAATCATTCTTGAGATCCTTAGTGGAAAACGAAATTCTGGGACCCATCAATGTGGAGATTTCATCAATATCCTTGGATACGTGAGTTTATAGGCACAACTTCAACAACTAGTTTGTTCATTTGCTCTCTAACCCACATTTTATACGTGGTATTGCAAACAGGCATGGCAGTTATGGGAAGAAGAGCGATGGATGGAGCTTGTTGATTCATCATTGCTTCCCAAGCAGCACTCAGACGAAATGATGAGATGCATCAATATTGCATTGTTGTGTGTACAAGAGAATGCAGCTGATCGCCCCAGCATGTCAGATGTTATTGCAATGCTAAGCAGTGAACCTATGATCCTGGATCAGCCTAAGCAGCCGGCATATTTCAATGTGAGGGTGGGAAATGAAGAGGTATCCACTGTCGTCACTGACTCACGCAGTGTTAATGATATGACTATATCGGTCACAATTGGTAGGTAGTTTTTGTATCATTGTATGTGTCATGTGGATCTTCGAAGCCATGTAATTTTAGTGATGCCAAAACTGCCATATATAATGCACGTATTAAGTGATGTTGTAGATTTGAATTATCAATGCTCGACAGTATAAATGATCCTTTCAATAAAAGGAAATGTCTCTTTGTGAACATGATGATGGACAATTGACTGCTTCTAGTCATCTGGGGTTAGTTTGTATCTGTTTTTTTTTTTTTTTGGTGTGTTTGTTTGTGCTGAACGGCAGCCATATAGATTTTTTTGATTTCAATAAAAGAGGATGTAACCTTTCTATTAATTGTTTCTTCTTATTTTTGATATGTGCTAATTTCAGTATTCCATTAAGTACAAATAATTTCCACAAACCATCTTGACTCTACTCTCTCCTGGCCCCAGGATTAAGACATCATTGTCATGACCATGACAAACTTATCACAGAAAAGGAATAATTTTAATATATGAAAGAACTATTTATGACACATCGGATGCGCACCCGCACGCATGCATACACAACGTGCAGCACCCCTATATATGGCCCTAGGTATGCTATGTTCCAGCTAGAACGATTAAAGTTCTTTAAGAATATGGGAATTTATTATCGACCGATCTGAACTAGTCAAGAATTGAGAGTAAAAGACTAATTGCGTCCAAAATTAAAATACAAATGAACCATTCCGGAAATCTCATGATCATTGGTGGTTTGAACAGCATTGTCCGGTTGTTGAAAGGGAGTAAGAAACCGTCAGTAGGAAATTTTGTTCCCAAAGTGATGAGGAATTAGTGACAAACAGAATTTGCAAGATGATCTGGAATAGCATGCTTCAAATTACCAGGTGAATAAAACAGTAGTAGAAAAGAGGCAAAGCAATCAGACCATTCATGCCCCTTCACCTCATTGAATAAAAATAGTTTACGTATATAATTATTGGACATACCAATTCATTGTTTTTGTAAGCTCATAAAAAAAATGAGAAGCAAGTCCATTCTATTCTTGCCAGACGGACTTGCGGAAGACCCAGTGGTGAATAACTTTTCAACAAATAAATTACTAACATTTTAACAAATAAAGCATGTCCTTTGGTTAATACATATATCACTTCTTCAACTTTGTGTCCACTCTTAAAACGTCCTACACTTTGATAAGGAGGGGGTTGGTACATAGAGGGAATCAAAAACCTATTTATTGTCAGTGTGAAAGGCTGATTGGGGAACAAATTTGTTATATAGACAGAAATCTAGGAATATACTCCCACAATTAAAATGTCACTTATGCATACCACAGTTTTGTTATTCCTAATACTCAGTACAGACCATATGACTTGAGAATAAAAACTATCTAGCACTTAGAGCAGAGACTGTCACATCATTGACACTCCATGTTTTTGTAGTAGCGGGCATCTCTTCGTTCGCCGCCCTTGCATAGAAAAATGCTGGGTGCTTAGGCTTATCCAGGATCATAGTCTCATTGGTCAGCATCGCAGTGACATCTGACATGGTCGGTCGATCAGCTGCATTCTCTTGCACACACAATAATGCAATGTGAATGCACCTCATCACTTCTGCCGAGTGACGCATGGGAATCAACGATGCATCAACGAGTTCATCCCATTTTCCCTCTTCCCACAACGTCCATGCCTGTTTGACAGTTGACACTAATTCTATCACCAAATGTGTACAGGATATTTAACATCTAAACAAAACAATTTTACACGTCACATCAGTGTCTATAAAAAGTATGAACTTACATATCCTAGGAGATTAATGAAATCTCCACACTGATGGCGCCCTGAATTCCTTTTTCCACTAATGATCTCGAGCATTAGAACACCAAAGCTGAATACATCGGATTTGATAGAGAAGAGGCCATCCGAAGCATATTCAGGAGCCATGTAACCACTAAAATGATATATAATACATATCAAATTATACTAGAGAAATTACTCATGGTATAAATGCTAATAAATGGATTGGTTTGGATGAAACTTACTATGTACCAACCACTCTTCTTGTAGTATTTCCCTCTGTGTTATTTGAGCTATATATTTTTGCCAGTCCAAAATCAGAGATTTTGGGAATCATTTCTTTGTCAAGAAGAATGTTGCTTGGTTTAAGATCTCGATGTATGACACGCAATCGGGAGTGTCTATGTAGGTAAAGAAGCCCATGTGCTATTCCTTCAATTATTGTTTGAAGTTTGTTCCAATCCAGCAAAAGTCTTTTATTCTCGTCTGAATATCAACTGAATGTTAGCAGCATGACAGTGAAAGAAACATTTGAATTATCAAGGGAGTCAACTGCATATTCTCGGGAAAAAAAGTGTATGCTGAAAAAATTGCAGTCGTTTTGAAGCTTAACTAAGATAAATTATATCTTACCGAATATAAAGAAGTCCAGGCTTTTGTTTTCCAGGTACTCATAGACTAGTATTTTCTCGTCTCCTTCAGAACAACATCCCAAGAGCCTAACCAGATTCCTGTGCTGGAGTTTGGCTATGACCTGAACTTCATTTTTGAACTCTATGAAACCTTGCCCTGAATGTGAAGCAAGTCTCTTAACTGCAGCATCTAAACCCTCGGAAAACTTTCCCTGGAAAAAGGTATTCAAAAGTTTATGATGTTCGAGTTGACTCACTGTCCATGTAACAAATAAAGGCAAACTTAATTGGGATAGCTAGCAGCAGTTACATATAACAAGAAAAAGAAAACTTAGTTACTTAATAAGATCTTCAGGGTACTAAATACTCTTTCGCCTTTTTCTTTATATATTTGCTTGTAATGATTTGAGTTTAAAGCAAGTTGGTTATTATAACCTTATCAGGGAGATAACATGAGAACTGAATGCATGTATATATTATAAGGTGAGCGCTTCAACCCGGAATTCAGTGGGCTAATGCCTCTCAATACAATCACCATTCTGGGCTAGCAGTAATAGTATACCATATATAGCATGAATTATATATTCTCTTGAAATGAATTGAATAGGAAAACATGATGTTTTGTGTCGTTGATCAAATAATTACGGCAGCAATAGAAATATCTGTCTTATTTATTATTTTTCATTTGACTGAAATTTGATTATTTTTATTATTATTTCAGTTTGCAACATAGAAAAATATTTATTGCGTCATCTAGAAATAACTAGAGAAAAATGAGAAATTGCAACATACAGTAATACATGTTGCAACATGCTATGTAATAATGAAAAACAAAAACAAAAATCGATGCAACATCAATAGTGCTGATTGCAACATACAAAAAGACCTATCCCAACATGAAAAATGTTGAGTGAGAGATACTAAAATTTCAGTCGACTGAATATTATTTATACCTTGTACACAGCACCGAAGCCACCTTGTCCGAGTTTGTTTTCTTCAGAAAAATTATTTGTAGCTTCTAGTACCTGAGAAAATTCAAATACTGTGAACTCTGAATTCTTTCCTTCCAATCCCCAGGCTGCTAACTCTTCCTCATCTCCCTGAAAATTATGAGTACGGCCTCTCCGTTGTTGTCTCCCTTTACCTGAAAAGATTAGAGCCATTGCAACTTATTTCCCTTTTATGTAGTAGATGGGCAATGAATTTCGGTAACTAAGGTCACCTTTTTTGAGCCAACAAAAGTAAACGATGAAGCAGAAGCATGCTGCTGCTGCTACGACGGGAATTATAACCATAGCCAAGAGCTTGCCCAAACGACCTGATCTCGACATAGTATATAACATGCCAAAGAAAAATAGAGTCATCAGCAAGTAATCATAAACGAATTGTCCGAGTAATAGTTAATTGATTTTTTTTTTACATAAGTTAATTGATCTTTTAATTAGAGGCTTTAATTTTTCGAGCACATGGACACAAAACACACACTAACTTACTCCTGCGTTGCGTCCCTTTGGTAGGAGATGGAGACGGCTCCGGAGCCGATGGCAGCCCAAGACGGAGCGTGGGTTCGCCGTCGTAGAACCGAGACGACTCATACCTGAAATAGCACCGTATGACATGGAGCTGCCCTCCCATGCGCAGGGACATGCTGGCGTTCACCATGCCGAGGAGACGGCGGAGGCACGCCGAGCACTCGCCGGAGGACAGGTCCGGCGTGCACTGCGCCAGCGAGAACACCGCCGGGAAGGTCGGGCCGTTGTCCATGACGCCCGTGGCGAACCGCCGCGGCGCCGACCGTGCCGCCCCGTCGATCGTGTCCTCCAGCAGCTGGCGGATGCGGCCGGCCATGCTCCGGGCGTCGCCACTGATGTTCCTGTCGTTCCACCTCTCCAGGAACGTGTCGTTTTCCGTGATGTTGATGGGCACCAGGAAGTTGTCGCCTGAGAAGAGGAGGATGCATGGCTTCTCGTAGAAGTAGGCGATGGGGTAGTAGCACTCGGCCTGCTCCGGCGGCGGCTTCATTCTCTCGAACAGGTCGACGACGCATCTGTTGCAGGCAGTGTCGTTGAGAACGTCTCCGCTGCAGAGTGCGAGCGCGTACACCACGTCTGGTGCTTGGCCGACGGTGGCCGTGGCGAAGTGTAACGGGGAGGAGGAGGTGTTCTTGGGGAGGCTGGCGGCGACGAGCTTGAGGTTGTCGCAGAACACGGCGGCGGCAGCAGCCAACGGCATGAACGCGGGAAGGAGGATGAAGATGAAGACATTCATGGTGACAAAAAAAGGTGACTGAGCTGTTTCTTGTTTCTCTCCAGAAATTGAACCCACCAAAATCTTATTATCTATGGATGGTGGATGGGTTCCATGCACCTTCATTTGGGGTAGAAAAGAGACAATGTCCAGGCCTCCAGGGTAAGGTAGTCTGTTGCTTTCAGACGTCAGAACTAATTTGAAACCATCAATCAGCAGACGGCATCAGGCATTCACTTGGTCTTCAGCAGCTCCGGCCGGTCTCAATCAGTTGCTTTCACATGTCGGTCTCTTCTAATGCACATGACAGTAAAAGAATTGTCTTCTGTGAATGTGATTATTTGGATATATATAGTTGACTGCTTCTAGTTTTATCGGGTTCGTTGTATATCTCTTCATCTTTGGTGTTTACTTCCCATATTACTGTAATCTTTTTCGATTTGAATATAAACTGTAGGTAACCTTGATTTCTGTTAAAATAAAATACATGTCCTTTTTCACTTCTGTAGCAGGACACATTATATGTTCGTCCGCTGTCGGTTTCAGTGTTCCATAAGTGCCAAAAATTTCCACAATCACCTTGACTTCGCTATCTGTAGGAGGACATATTATAGGAAGAGGCATTGTCACGACCAAACTAATTTATCACAGAGACTATGATTAGTACCATAATCCCTCTGCTTATAAATATATATAAGTCTCTCTGGATTTGACCCGTTAATCAAGGGGGGGAAAAGAGGGAGGGAGCTCAGTCTATTCTATTCTTGCCGGCCGGACTTGCGGAAGACCCGTTGATGAATAAACTTTTGAACAATATAATTGCTGACGCCGTGTTTGATGGTTTCAGAGGAGCGCGTTGACTTACTCACTTCTGATGAAAGCAACTAAATTTCCCCCCTTTTCCAAGTGATGATGGCTAGTGGTGATCTGGAACAAACGTACAAGCATGCAAGGAGACAACTAGGCCTGCCGAACTGTGTCGTGTGGTTAGCCATGGCGAGCCTCCTCCTCATCCTTGGCTTCCTCTTCATGCCGCCGTCGGCGACGGCCATAGGGAAGGTCTGCGGCAACGATGGAAACTACACAGCCAACAGCACCTACCAGTCCAACCTCGCCTTCCTCGCCACAAACCTCCCATCCAACACGTCCTCCTCCACGCAGCTCTTCGCCACCGCCACCGCCGGCCAAGCCCCCAACGCCGTCTACGCGCTCGCGCTCTGTCGCGGCGACATGATCGCCACCAACGTCACCGGCTGCCGTGCCTGCGTCGCCGCCGCGTTCCGGTACGCGCAGCAGGCGTGCCCCTCGGACAAGGGCGCCGCCGTCTACGACGACGACTGCCTCCTCGGCTTCTCCTCCTCCGGCGACTTCCTCTCCGGCCCGGCCAACGCCACGGACAACGCCACGTTCTTCGACTACTGGAACGACGGGAACATCGCCGGCGACGCGCGCCTCGTCGCCGCCGACGTGCGCGACCTGCTGGCGCAGACGGCGCGGCTGGCGGCGGCGGCGCCGGCGCGGTTCTACACGGCCTTCATGGACGACGCCGGCGGCGGCGGCGCCGCCATCCCGACGCTCTACTCCCTGGCGCAGTGCACGCCGGACCTCTCCGCCGGCGACTGCCTGGCGTGCCTCCAGCGGCTCGTCGGCATGGTCAACGACACCACGGCGGTGCGCGTTGGCGGACGGGTCCTCGTTCTGCGGTGCAACATCAGGGTCGAGATAAATATGTTCTTCGACGGCCAGTCCATGCAGCGGATCACACCATCATCCATCGCCCCGGTACCGCCCGGTCCGGCCCCGACGACGAATAAGAGTATGTGATTGTCACAAAAAGAATTTTCTCCCAAAAAAGATGATCACAAAGAAAACAGTTACAACTATGGCTACTGTACTTGCTGATGATCAACCTCTTAATTATCTAGGAATCGGGATCAAGCCCTGGGTGATTGCCTTGTTTGTAGCATCTTCTCTAGCGGTAGTGGCCCTCTGCTTCATCTTATACTGTCTTTGGCAAAGGAGGAGGTACAGAAAAGGTGTGTGTTTATTAGTCACAGAATAATGTTCATCTTTTGTTGATGTTATAACTTCAATTTACAGTATGCTCATTAGATATTATCTGCTAAAAGAAACCATCTAAAGGCATCCGTTACATCGATTCTCAATATTATTCAGGTAATGTAAGGTTACGAGAAAAGAAGCGCGCCAACAACTTGGAAGGAGATGAACTGGATTGGGAAATGGAAGCAGATCTCTCCGACTTTTCTGTTTTCAACTTTCATCAGATATTGGAGGCTACAAATAATTTTTCCGAAGAAAACAAACTTGGGGAAGGTGGATTTGGCCCAGTATATAAGGTAAGACATGAAACGAAAACATCCATGATCCAAGTTATCCTACTAATGTAGAAATGGCATGTCTTTTGAATCTTCTTCATGCTAGAATCCTAATCATAGTACATATATATATGCATGATCATGAAAGGGAAATAGGACATGGGATACATTTTCATTTATTCAATATTTGGAAATGTTAGTGTGGAGTTGTGCATCTTTGAATAAACTTTTGTTCACAGGGCCAGTTTCCTGACGGAATGGAGATAGCAGTTAAAAGACTTGCCTCACATTCAGGACAAGGTTTCATAGAGTTCAAAAATGAGGTACAACTCATTGCAAAACTCCAACATACAAATCTGGTCAGGCTCTTGGGATGTTGCTCTCAAGGAGAGGAGAAGATATTGGTCTATGAATACTTGCCAAATAAAAGCTTGGACTTCTTTATCTTTGGTATGTATTTCCATTTCTAATTTAGGTTCTATCTTACCTTAAGTATCACACAGTTGTTTATGTAAAACGATCCAAAACTTTCTCACTGTATTGTTTTCTAGCAGCCATACGCCTGTATGAGTATAGTTCAATTTCTTAATAACTGATGTGTCGAGGTGTTCCTTTCCAATAATACTGTCATTTAACTGATATGCAGATGATGATAGAAAATCTTTGTTGGATTGGAACAAACGTTTAGCAATAATTGAAGGAATAGCTGAAGGACTTCTTTACCTACATAAGCACTCCCGATTGCGTGTCATACACCGAGATCTTAAACCAAGTAACATTCTCTTGGACATCGAGATGAATCCCAAAATTTCAGATTTCGGGCTAGCAAAAATATTTAGCTCCACAGAAGCGGACATTACAAGAAGAGTGGTTGGTACATAGTAAGTTTCATGTGGATGAATCCACTTATCAGCATTCATAATACTCAACAACGTTGTATTAATGTAAATTACATTATATATATTTTTAGTGGCTACATGGCTCCAGAGTATGCTTCTGAAGGCCTCTTCTCCGTCAAATCAGATGTATTCAGCTTTGGTGTTTTAGTTCTCGAGATCCTTAGCGGAAAAAGGAATTCTGGCAGCCATCAATGTGGAGATTTCATAAATCTAATTGGTTATGTAAGTACACACAAAAATGTATCATTGTTCCATTCATTTGCTGTCTTACCTATGTTGTATGATAAATCTTCAAACAGGCATGGCAGTTACGTGACGAGGGAAGATGGTATGAACTTGTTGATGCATCGCTGCTTCCCAAGTGTCACTCAGCAGAAATGATGAGGTGCATGAGCATAGCATTGTTGTGTGTACAAGAGAATGCTGTGGATCGACCAACCATGTTAGATGTTGTTGCCATGCTAAGCAGCAAAATGATGATCCTGGCTGAGCCAAAGCACCCAGCATATTTCAATTTAAGGGTAGGAAATGAAGAAGGATCCACTGGTACTCAATCATGCAGTATCAATGATATGACTATATCTGCCACAACTGCTAGGTAGTACTTTTTTTTATGTGGATACTACGGAGACCATTTAGAATTAATGGAACCATCCTCTTTGTGTAGAGCATATTGTTTTCTGTGTATCCTAAAAAATTATTTTTTGTAGCGAACGTTGCCCATCAAAACCAATAGTTGGCTTTGTACTAATTTTCAAATGAGAGTATTTTAGTGCTGGAATTTTATTAAGCTTCCTCACAAATTCTGTTCGGTGGAGGCCAAGGGGTGTAGCCGTGTAGGGCGCTTTATGGCCAGTTTATATGTTCCACAGTTGGTTGTATTTAGTGCGAATGCACAAATGTTATTCTAGTATGTAAGACTTCCTTTCTTTCTTAATACAAAGATACATTGGTCTCATGTGTGTCTGAGAAAAGAAACTAATGTGAATCAAGAAGATGGAATACCAATTGTGTAGAACAAAAAAAATTCAATCGAAACTAATTTCAAAAGTCACCAGGAAAGCCATGTGAGGCCATTAAGTAACCTCCAACCATGAACTAGCCATTACCTACTTTCTATAAAAGTAGGTACCGTCAACGACCTGACCATCGGGCTGTCCGGTAAGGTCAAACTCCGGTACAGGACACCTTATATTGCTTGCATATATATAGTACTTAATTACCAGACCTTCTCCTGTTCCTTTGGACTGTACGATTAGTTCAATACCTTCCAACGGTCATATTTTCTTTTGAACTATTAATTGACTGACAAACCCGTCGCATCGTCTAGTCATTTCAATCATGCATCTTACCTCTTCTCTGTATAGCTACTGTAAAAATCGTCTAACAGTCCCATTAGACCGTTTGGTTAATTCAATATTCTTGACTACCAATTATCTGACGCTCGTAATCTCCACCGTCGAATCGTCCGGTTGAGTTGAATCTTTTCAAGATCTTTTATGTTTTCCGCCTCTCTGATTCAAACACCTTCTCTTCATGTCCATCCACACCTTTGGGTTTCATATGACATCTTAAGAGCTAGCATTCACATGCGTGCATATGTTCAGTACACTAGCCTATAACTAGGTCAACCACAGTCCCCCTTCATTGTATTGGCACACTATAAGAAGATAAAAGCCTTCATGTAAGTGTCGTCCATCCCAAAGATAGGAACTTAGACCTGGATCGACTTGTCTTTAATCTTCACTTCAACCTTTTCTTTGAATCGGTGCTCCATCAACTCCAAAGAGTTTATCAAGCTTGAGTTGACATGAAGCCTTAATAACAAAGTGATACTTACAATGTATGAAATAGAGTCTGAAATGCCTGCATCAAAGTTAGTTACAATGATCATGTTGTCATTCATCATCAAAACTCATAAATTCTAAACGGATAACCAACGACAATTAAGTTTTTTGCAACCTCCCACGCTAAAAATGTGTGGACTGATATGTGCCCCAGTGCTTCAAGATTTGTGGTCTAGCCTTATTTTCTGACTCCATCAAGGTTAGGGTTGAAGAAATGTCTTTGGAGTTTGGACAGGAAAACACTCAAAAGTACATATATAGTTCATAGTAACCTACTCCAGTTCGTTCATGCTTCAGAATTTGGTAATTGTGCACTATAAGGATGTAAAAAGAGACAACACAACATATAGTGACGGTACTATATCTGTTTTGGTATATTTTTCATCGATGCAGAAATGAATATCGAAACCTCCAATAAGAATATAAACTTTATCAGCTACAAACTAAATGAAAATTTGTGAAGTGAACTTATGTTTGATCACAAAGAAGACACTCTGAAATGCAGCCAGTATAACAACAAAAATCCATACAGTTCTTTGTAATAGTGAAATGTCAGATAATATAAATCATTAGCTGCATTGGAAGAGAGAGGTCATGAAAACAAAATAGCACATTCTTTTTTAGATAGTGGTAAGACTGCATTAATCTTGGCCTTGACTCTCACATAAGCTACGAGTACAATGGCATTGACTTCTCTGAAAGATAAAGCCAAATATAACCATCACATATGTCGATCAAGATCAGAAGTGCACATAGTACACACACATGACTTAAACAAAATAATAAAAAGAAAAGATCTCTGAAGCGCAGTCTTATTGTCGTGGGATGCAGCTCTTCAGATTAGGTCGACTCAGCATGTTCCATCATTGAGCTTAAGAAATTGAGAATCCAAGACGACCACCCAAATTGCTTCCACTTCTGTTGATATATAGCTGCCAGAAACATAAATACGGACTCCAAGGACGAGAATCAACCAATGATGAACCCATGCCTCGGTGTGGAAATCTTAAAAACGACGCGTTTAAGAAGGTCATGACATTGAACATGCCGACGTCATCTGTCCAAAGAGACTAGGTTTTCACCTAGAGAGCTCTTTGGAGCCCTGTGAAGATGCCTTCAAGAGGGGTAATGGCATCTGAAAGTGTCACCATTGTTGCACTGATAGGCAACAAAGCTTTTGCTCGATACTTCAAGAACCATATCGACATTGACAATATAGGACTCACGCCAGGAGATCCGCCATCACAACGCGTCCATCGTCACAACGTGGAGGGTGAGTGCATCCTCCCCCTCCACCACAATGGATTCCTTTGCCTGCTGCACACAAGGACAAGATCACATAAAGCATGCCAGAAACATAATATATAACACATTTAACGAAGAAGTAAAGACTACAAAATAATATTTTTTTGACAGAGTACTACAAAATAATATTGCATACGTAGATACTCAATCATAAATATTCTTGCATAATTGCAGTTGCAAGTGCACCGTCCCAGATTTTCTAAACATCTATAAAAATTCGCAAGAATGTTGATTATTCTTTTTTGACTTTATGGATTTTCTTAGTAATTTTTAAAGCTATTATATAATGTCCCTTGTGGTGGATCATGTCCACTGGATTTGAGTCTCTGATTCGACATGGTTGATTGCATTTATAGCTAATTTCTCTTTCTAAGGTAGGCGGTATGCTTGTCAAGGGCAGGTACATATGGTGATGTCACCAATCCCGAGATGACATAGAAATAGAGTTTATGTGCATGCATGCATGTTGTGTGTGTATATGAGCATTTACAAATAAATAATTTATTTCATAACTAATTATTTAAAGAAATTATTTCCCCTCGAATCTCCCGAAGAAATGGAGTGTCCTATATATATACAGGCTTACTTTAAGGATGGCAAGCATGCCTCTAGCTCTATAGGGCCTTTAGAGGGCCATATTGTGTTAGGCTTCACTCTAGATTTGTTGTGAAACAACATTGTCCCTTGTGGAAGGAAATGGAGAAACAAATATACAAGCGTGGGCTACAACTCTCTACTAATTTTGAATAATGGTGGAGCATGGAAGAGAGCAATTGGACACACATGCCAAGTGAGATATGCTACAATCAACTTGAGGCAAAGCATCCGCCTTGCTTAACTTCTTCGTCCCCTTACTCTTCATCAACAAATGGCTTAGCGAGGTGACTCTTATTCGGGATATAAGATCATTCTTGGCCACACATCCATCATGCCAATGCCTAGCAAAAAAGGCTCTTTTCTCTCACCTCCCGTTTCATATATATACAAACATTCATTACAACAACAATTATATGAGTTTCGGATCTTCCACTAAACTCTCAAATAATTATATGATATTTGTATCTACAATTCTTGGAAAGTACAACAACAACAACAACAACATAACAAAGTCTATATGTCTGAAGTAAGTTAGAAAAGCTATGATGAAATCTAAATGACCTCATGTGGTTTTATCTCCATAGTAAAATTGGCTAGGTTTTTAACATTGCCTCGCCAAGCTTGTCACAACCCTCCTCATCAAGCTATGTCACAACCCTTCTTCTTTACCCGGCTTGATAAAACAAGAAATAAGTATGTTATAATAAAGAAAATATTAAATAATTTTTAATAAGTATTTTTTCTCTACTAGGAAAAAAAAATTATTTTTTGCTCCTCCAAGAAAGAAAGAAGAAATGGTGACATCAAATAGCATTGGACGAGCATGATAAAACCTCACAGCCCTTCTACTCCCTCCGTTTTTAATTATATGACGCCGTTGACTTTTTATGTTACTTTGACCCTTCGTCTTATTCATAAATATTTATGCAAATAGCTAAATATATAAGTTAATCTTAAAATGTTTTTAATGATAGATCCAACAATATACATTTTATGTTAAGCAACTAATTATTTTCACATATATTATTGGTCAAAGTTCAAAAAAAAATCAACGACGTCATATAATTAAAAATAGAAGGAGTATAAAAAATAAAAGAAAAAAATCCCTTGCATCCCTCTCTATCATCATCGTCGTCTTTCTCTCCTTTCCACCTTTTTCCCGCACATTAATTCCAGTTTGTTTTGGCTGTTTTGTTTTTTACCTCGTCGCACCACAGCCAGCACACCCTGACCTGACCTCATCTCCATCCTTCCACCTCACCGATTTATCGCGGGCAGGCAGGCAAACCCTTCTTCTCCATCTCGCCTCGGCTCAGATCCCCCTCCCAACCCCTCCTCCTCGTCGCCGATGGCCGCCGGATCGGCCGCCGCCGCCGCCGCCCGCCGCTGAGCGGCCACCACGACTACTGCCTTCGACCGCCACACCGGCGACCTGGCGCCAGTGATGGTCGCGGAGGCGGCGCCATCCTCGGCGATCTGGTCGCGCCGGCGCGACGAGATCACCTTCGACCGCCTCCACAAGGTACCGCCGCACGCCGCCCCACCCGTGGTTGCCCCGATCGGATCTGCCCGCCCGCTGACCCGTGCCGAGCCGTCCCCCGGATCTGAGGCGGCCGTCCTGCTCCCCGTGCGATGTCCTTTGTGCGGCTGAGGCCGTGCTACGATGATCTGTGGCGCTCGTGGGCGCGCGCCTGGGGTGATTCGCTGGTTCGGTTTGTACGGGGGCTTATTTGCTTGGTAGCTCTCCTGTGTAGGAGGGTTCTGTGATGGGCGGGGTAGGTTGGATTGCTTCGAGCTTCTCAGCTGGTGATGCTTAGAATGAGTGTTGCATGGAGCAGATAAAGCGCCTTGACAGAATGAAGAATTCTGATTGGTTCGTTGTGTCTGAAGAGCTCCAATGCATCAGCGGATTTGAGCCGTTACTGCTGCTGCTGCGCTGACAATCTGGAGCTATCGGAATAGCCTGAATTCTAATTAAGCCTTGAATGAGGGAAGATGACCACTCCACTGAAGTATCCTAGTGCTTTGTTCCGTTCAGATAGTTGTACACACTGAGGGCTGAGGCCGTTGCTGATGACATTGCTGCTGCGCTAACTGACATGTGACGGTACACCAGATTGGGAGAGTGATAACTCTATTCTTGGAGAAGCAAGCCATTTAAGGATCTGATTGGTTTGCTGTTTGGGTGCCTGAATGCAGTGGGCCAAATTGTTACTGATGACATTGCTACTGCACATACCAGTGAGGGTTTTAGTCCAAGTTTTGAACAGTAATTATCGGTGCTTAGAGCATCTCCAAGAGCCTTTCTAAATCTCACTTTCTAAATCATCATTTAGAGAGTCATTTGCTTAAAAATCGCTCTCTATATCTTTTTACTCTCCAACATCTTCTCTATATCTTGTGCGCAGTCTAGAGAGCCATCCTCGCTCTCCATATTTGACTAGCTAGAAATCCGGAATAGAGAATATCTATATTTGAATATCCAATTGAAGAGGCTGTCGGAGGGTGTTTCTTTAACAAAATCTCTATTCCTGTAAATTAGGAGAGATATAGAGAGTCTCTTGGAGATGCTCTTAGTTGGGGCAATACGGACTAGACTACTAGAGACACATTACTACCTCAAAAAAAAAAAAAACTACCTACCATTTAGCCGTTATGCTTATCTAGGGGCTGTCAAACCATTTTACTGTACTTAGGGTTTATGTATTGTCATGTCCCACCATCCAGTTCTTATTATGTTGTTAGGTTAAGAGTCAAACATTTTATTTTAGGTATGTCCTAAAAAAAACATTTTATTTTAGGTAGAATTGCAGGGGTGAAAATGACATGATTCCAGTTATATGCTGGCTTTGCCAATTTTTTGCTTGCAAGTTCAGTCTGAGGTAGTAATTGAAAAGTTGAGTATTGATTGATGCAGCATAAATTCCTTTTGCGGAATTTTTCTAGTGGCCCTGAGTTGATAACTGTTGATGGTTTAAGTGGAGCTATTAATGTGATACAGCTCTGTTTTGTTTGGTTAACTTGAGTTCAGTCCTCTCAAAAACGTATGCAGCATTTGAAACTGATCAGTGACGGTTATGATTGGCATGATTATTTTGTTTCAATAGTCGCAATTGATTTATTTAATATATGTACTAATAACTACTTTCTTCAACCTTAAGATGAGCATTGATATTTATTCCCCCCCCCCCCCCCCCCCTTCTCGTGCTATTTGAGATATGCAAAATTTTCAATATCAGCTACGGATAAACTGATTGTTCCCCCCATTTCTATGGATTTAATGTGTTCCAGTTTTGGAGTGCCCTCTCTCCTCGCCAACGAAATGAGCTGCTCAGACTCGATAAACAGACCCTCATTGAGCATGCTCGCAAGAACCTGTACTGTTCAAGGTGCAATGGGCTGCTTTTGGAAAGTTTTGCGCAAATAGTCATGTATGGGAAGTCACTGCATCAAGAATGTTTGGGTGATCAAAGGATTCAGGAAGTTGAAGCAGAAGAAGTTCAGGACCCATCAGTTCATCCTTGGGGAGGCCTTTCAACAACAAAAGAGGGCATTCTAACTGTTCTCGATTGCTTCATAAATGCGAAGTCTCTTCATGTTCTCCAGAATGTAAGCTTAATCAGTAGCTAGTCTTTTTTCTTCTCCCTCTTTCATTTCCCCTGTATGATGGCTTTGTATGGATTCTCCTGATATCTTGTACGCGAGGCTTTCCCTTAGCCATACCCTTATTCAGATGAATTCCACATTGGTTTTATTAGGTATTTGACAATGCACGAGCGAGGGAACGTGAGCGTGAAATGCTATACCCTGATGCTTGCGGTGGGGGTGGCAGAGGATGGATTAGCCCTGTGATACCTAACTATGGCAGGGGGCATGGAACACGAGACACATGTGCGTTGCACACTGCGCGCCTTTCTTGTGATACTCTGGTGGATTTTTGGTCGGCACTGGGTGAAGAAACTAGATCATCTCTGCTAAGAATGAAGGAAGAAGACTTCATTGAAAGACTAATGCATAGGTGATTTTTATCAGACTGTTATTGTTTGTTACAGTGTTTAACTCAATGCTTCCGATTTGCTTTGCCCCACAGACTATTCAGGGGATTTGTTATCATGAACAGGAATTGTATATGCATATAGTTTCATGTTATGGATTGATTTGCTTCTTGACATTGATGGAATATCTTTCAAAGGCATATGAAATTTTCTTGGCATAACTTTACTGATCATTCTACTGATTTGTAGAGTTGATCGCTTCCTTACAGTGATAGGACCATCTTTTAAATGTACGTGAAATAGTATACTATTGACATCATTTTCACTGATTTTTCTACAAAATCGTCAAGAAATGTCCAAGACGCTGAATTGTCATTTTGTTTCCCTAGTACTATCAGTGGGCATGATGATACCATTACATCACTGAATTTAGGATTCTATGGTATCTATTCAATATAGAATTCCAAGATTTTTGTCAGCTGAACGCTATTGTAACTTTTGTGTGTCTATATTGATCCACTTGTATGTGTAAGCTATGTATGTGTAAAACTTCTCATTTCTTTCTCAAACTTGGAAACAAATCTTTTTCTCTCCATTTTTTGTGTATTCTTTTTTTCCCCCACTGACTAGACAAACTACCAATATGCTAAAAAGCTGTCAATTTTTTTGCTGGAAACATTTTAATATTCTTTATGCTTGGCTAATTTTTTTTGTGTCTGATAGTAGTCTGTGACACATGGACACATGTAATGTCGTGAATAATTGTGTTAACATGACTTTACATCTGTTATCAAGATCAACCTTTTGTTGAGATGTTCTGAATTCGGAATGTTGATGCATTTACAGTATATATATAACTTTTTTGATGATATTTCTATGCAACAGGTTTGACAGCAAGAGGTTTTGTAGAGACTGTAGAAGGAATGTTATTCGTGAATTCAAGGAGCTGAAGGAACTAAAACGTATGCGAAAGGAACCTCGCTGCACTAGTTGGTTCTGTGTTGCAGATACAGATTTCATGTGTGAGGTCAGGGTGCTTCTCCTTACTATCCTGACATGTTTTCTATCTTGATTTTGTGGTTATTTTTGTTTCTCCTTTTGTGTTTCTTCTTGGAAATGCTCCTCGATTAGAAAACTGTACATGAAACAAAAAACTATTGTATATAAGATTCAGAATGCCTTTCATCACCCCATTTTTGTTGCATAGCTGGTGATATCTTGCCTATGAGTAGCTGCCATCCTTTATGTTAACATTTGCCTTCTCATAGGTGTTTGAGGATGCTGTTCGTGTTGATTGGCACCAATCTTTATCAGAGGAAAATGGATCTTACCATCATTTTGAGTGGGCTATTGGAACCGATGAAGGAAAATCTGATATTTTAGACTTTGAAAATGTGGGATTGAAAGGGCAAGTCCACAGAGAAGGCCTTGATCTTGATCAGTTTGAAGATTACTTTGTTACACTAAGAGCATGGAGGCTGGATGGACGCTGCACAGAGTTGTGTGTGAAGGCTCATGCCTTGAAGGGTCAATCATGTGTTCACCGCAGGCTGATTGTGGGTGACGGATTTGTGACAATCACCAAAGGTGAAAGTATTAGAAGTTTCTTTGAGTATGCTGAAGAAGCAGAGGAAGAGGATGTAAGTGGCTTATATATTTTATATAAAATTATGTTCAAGCACAATCAATATTTTGAGGATTCAGCACTTGAGCATTTAGTATTCCAGGAATTCATATAATCTGACATTGATACACAAATGACCAGGAAGATGATGCTATGGACAGAGACGGGAATGATCCTGATAGTGATGCCGCTCATCCGCAGAAGCATGCTAAGAGCCCTGAACTGGCAAGAGAATTTCTCCTGGATGCTGCTGCTGTGATCTTCAAAGAACAGGTAGTGTATGGCGCTGGATGCATAATATTTAACTATTGAGGAAAGAAAACTATTCGCTTAGTGATATTGACTATACAAAGAGTAAAAATTTGTCTACTTTTATTATGATTCATTATTGAAATAGGATTGTCTTTGTTCTCTTTCGAAGCGTCTCAATATTACTTGAGACGTCTTCCTTTTTATCAACCTTCTGAAGAACTATTTCTCGGCATAGTACAGAGTATCGTTTTTCTGATGTTATTCACACTTTTGAATAATTTGCACAACTGAAACAATATGCCCGTTTAAGCAGTCTTTCATGGGAACGTACCACCTACCAGCACATTTGATGTTTTTTAGTAGTACCAAAGACTATATGACACGCCTGGTTTTCCTAAGCGGAACTAAACACCCGTCTAAACGTGTTTAGACATTACACGGGGGGTTACCGTGGAGGTTTGGGCCTAGGCTCTTCTACACGGTTGACCCGTTTATACAGTCAACTACCATATAAAACGCCCAGAACTAGGTAAACAGGACGGGCAGGGAGCGTTTTTGTACTGCGTTCAGGGCGTATTCAGGCATGTTTATGATTTGGGCGTCAAACGAAAATGATGTTTGCTCCACTTGCGCCCGCGCGTCGCTGCCATCCAGCCTTCGTCACAACCTCCCTAAGCTCAACTGCAACCTGCAGATACTGCTCACTCTTAATGCTTCCTCAGTTTTGCTCTGTTGCGATGGATCTGTTGCAATTTGCTAGCTAGTTACCTCTGCTCTGCTGCTGGCTGGTCTGCTCTGCTCTGATAGCTCTATAATCCGCCGTTCAGTTTAGCTCCAATCTGCTACTGTAACCTAACCATTTAATCCATCGCTGTCTAAACGACATCTAGACAGGCTAAACGCCAAAGGCAGGGTCACCGCCGATGTAGCGTTTAGCATCTACCAAAACGTGGACGCCCCGCATTGTGAGCAGAACAAGTGTACTATAAATCAATACTCCCTCCTTTTTTCTTTTGATGACGTTCAGACAAGAATTGTAGTGCAAAATTGAACTAAAACCTTTGTCTGAACGTCATCAATAAAAGATCTGAGGGAGTATGTCACTTCTTTGGAAATTCAGACAGACATTGTCCAAAATGCTAATCTCCTAATTATTCGTATGTTTACAGGTCGAGAAGGCTTTCAGAGAAGGCACAGCCCGTCAAAACGCGCATAGTATTTTTGTGTCCCTTGCACTGAAACTTTTGGAAGAACGAGTACATGTAGCCTGCAAGGAAATAATTACATTGGAAAAACAGGTAGGCAGATGCACTTTATGCCTTGACAATAGATATGGTAAAACTAAAAAGCTCTGTAAAAGTGGTTTTGTCTTGCCTTTGTTGATGGATACTATATCCTCTTGCAGATCAAGCTTCTTGAGGAAGAAGAGAAAGAAAAGCGTGAAGAAGAAGAACGCAGGGAGAGGAGAAGAACTAAAGAGAGAGAAAAGAAGCATAGAAGAAAAGAGAGGCTGAAAGGAAAGGATAAAGCTAAGGAAAAAACCGTAGTTCAATCTAAAAGTTCAGATGATATCCCACCATCATCTCTAAGCAAGCTGGCAGCATCAACTAATAATCAGTCACAAGATTTTGAAGACTCCAGATATTCATCAAGCGAAGACGAAGATAAAGGTTTGGTTGTGGACAATTACTGTCCTGATACTTGTGTTGATCAATCTCCAAGCAGGGATATTGATGAACAAAGTAATGAGTATGAATGTGATACGGCAGCAGAATTTGTCCCCACAGATTGCAATGACTCGTTCTTATGCGAGCAGTCTAAATCATCAAGACGAAACTTCAGATTTAGAAGAGATTTCACTCAAGAACAAGACGGCAACTATTGGTATGAGGATTGCCAAGATGAATCTGGGGACATGGGAGATATTCATCATCAGTTAAGGGAGAGAACGAGGAATTGCACTAGAGGCTACAACTCTGTTTTCAGTGCAAACAACCGAACAAGAGACAGGTACAACCCCTGCAGTTGTGGCCATCAGGAAGACTACAGGTATTTTTCCACTACAGGTAGACCAAGTAGGGAGATGAAGATGGCCAGAAAAACTGTGGTTGAGAAGCCCAGGTTGCAGTACCGCAGGTGCTATCCATTGGATAGTTTCATAGTATCGAAAGGAGGTCGTGTTGGTGGTACACCAAACAAGAATGCAGGTCTTAAGCAAGTATGGGAGCCAATGGATGCAAGGAAGAAAGCTAGCATAGGGAATTCAAACAATGCTTGTGAGGCAGCCGATGATGCCGACCGGTCTAATCAACTGGAATGTTCAAAGGATATCAATGCATGTCAAAAGCTTGAAACAGGTTCTGAATCAATTTCTGAAGTTTGTTCTAAGAGATCTGAGGAATCTTGCCAGTCTGACACAGATCAGGCATGTAATGAAGGTGAGAAGAATCAGGTTGCATGCAATAATGAACCTCACGTGGTGGACAAGCCTGACTGCTGCTTGACTAAGGACACTGGTCAGACAGCAAACTTAACCAGTTCAGACAGCTCTTCATGTCTTAGTGAGGGAGACAGAGATAGCAGCATGAGTAGCATGACCTCACTAAGTGCCCAGAATGCGGAATCTTCATCGACGTCTGACTCAGAAGAATCTTCAGAAAGGAACAATAGCAGCCCAGGTGATCCACCTACAAAGAATGGTTCCCGTTCATTGCTTGAGATGTGCGCAGGAAATGGTTTCAGAGAATTCAAACCGAAAAGCATTCAGCCTCCTGATAGTAACCAAATTGGGTTTGGTATGGTGGCTCCTTTCCAGGATCAGCTATTGCTTCACCAAAAGGTTCAGGCGCCATCATTCTCATCTGCATTCGTGGGTTTCCACAGCCATCCCTTGCCAATTCCAACAAATGGATACATACCATATCCTCAGCCTGCCCGCTTTTACCCTAGCCCTGTGGCTCCTGTTGGATATGGAGTCGCTGGTAACCAATGTGTTGACTTCCCAGTGCAGTACAGCAATAATATTCATCCTTACTCAGGCTCTGAGTTCGGTTATGTGCCTCCGCAGCCTGTCCACAAGGCTCCGGTTACCTTTCATGCCATGCCACCAGCCCCGCTTTGTAGAAATGGAGCGCCAGTGGTCATGAATCCAGACAGGCAGCAGAGCCATGTTTTACCACCAAGCTTAAATGTAGCAGTGACCCAAAACGGTTGTTCAGAAGACAACACTAAGCAGAAGGATGATGACAGCACACCCTTCTCCTTGTTCCAGTTCAACCTGCCAATAGCCCCTCCTGCCCCAGCGGCATCCAAAGAAGAGCAGTGTTGCGGAGCAATGGCGTCAAGTCTGCCAATAGCTCAAGCGCAGCCCTGCTCAAGGGAGGAGACAAACATCAAAGAGTATAACCTATTCTCTGGTGGTTGCACCGGAGTGATATTTCCGTTCGATTAGACAAAGAAAGTATTCAAATACAGCAATACTTGGCGAGTGATTTGTATTCCCCAAAAAACAGAATAAACTAGATCGAGGTTTTTACTGTCCCCTCGAATATTTATTCCCTTCTTTCTTTTCATTTGCTCTGGTTCCCCTTTGTGTGTATGGAAACTGGAAAGATAGTGAGTGGTATAGATTCTGCAGTTTTGACATATGGATTGGTCAGCCTATGCTCTATTCTCCGGTTGATTTTGTACTGTATGATTCATTGTTTGTTCCAGGTCTTGGATGGATATCATGGGCGTTGCCGGTGCTGATAATAACCTGATAAATCGACCGGCTCTCTTGTCGAGCAGCAATAGGTTGGTGCATTGGTATGCAAAGCATGGGCGAAGGCAATCTAGTTAAGCTGTTATCACTTGTCAGTTTCCATTTAGGAGACTGGTCTCGTGGAATAAGGTCATCTGCAACAAACGATTCTTGTTATATTACATTTTTCTTTGATCGCATTGTATTCAAGTTTCTGCTGTTTAAAAACTTCCTACTAGGTCTTGTTGTCAAAGAACTAGGTGTGGAGGAGACTCTTCAAAACGAGAATTCAAAATTCAAATATTACAGAAGATGTTGTGAAAAGCAGAAACAAGCAATCAATCATATTAATCAGCTCTGTAGCCAATAAATTTAGAGTTGCGCTAATTCTTTTCAGAAAGTTAGCCAATTTGTATCAACACACCCATTTGTGTGGGAATTCTTCCCCTTCGACCACCTCAACGCATAGCCTTTCTCCGCCCACCCCCCTTCCACTTCCGCATGGGTCTTAATTGGGTTTAATTCGCCTGAAATTATGATGCAGCTTGCCTCCTCTCTCCTTGTCGCACGCAGCCGCTCCCGGCGCTGCGCCGCGGCAACCACCTCCCCGCTCCTCGTCACGCCAGCCTCCCCGCTCCTCGTCGCGCGCGGCCACGCCCGGCCCAACACGCCTCCCCGCGCCCGGCTCCGCTCCGCCGTGCATGACTAGCAAATGCTCCAAGAATGTAACTGCAATGTTCTAAGCTTACCTTTTGGTACGGTTTCAGATTCTTCAAGAATCGGAAACATTTCAGTTTCCAGAAACTATTCTCTACTAACCGTTTGGCTAGTTTTCTTGTTTCAGTTTTAGTATAAAGAGGAGAAGAATTGAATGGCCCTTTTACCCTTCATCGCATCAAGTTGTCGAGCTCGTGCTCAAGCACTAATGGCCTTGTTGACCTAGTACAATAAAAATGTTGACACAGTATAAAAGAAATGTTGACATAATATATTCAAAATGTTGACGAAAATTTTGAATTTAAAAAAATCTAAAAAATATTTATGTTGGATCTCATTTTGTAGCATTAATTCTAAACAAAATGATGGTTCAAACAGATTCAAAAATAAATTTACGGTTTGGGAGAAAAATGGGTTTGAAATTTAAAAACCGGTTCTTTTTCTCCCCTTCCCTCCCGCTCAAATAGGAAGTCGACACGCGAGAGCTTCGGGCTCGTTCGTTCCTCACCAGCCTGAATCTCACGCGTTGATCTTGTCTCGCATAAATCTCAAATAGTGGCCTATCAAACGGTAATTGTAGATCGTCCTACGTATAGGATTGGCCTACCGATTAAAATAAATAAAAAATCAAAAGGTTTAGAGAACTCGATAACGTGTGTTGTGATCCCGTAGGCTACAGCCTCTGCAGTTCGGACCACCTACTCTGGGCCACAATCCCCCGATTGGCAGCCTGAAAATCCACAAGCAATAATAGCCCGCAGTCCAGAGCCCAAATAACGGTTCGCTCTTAGGCTACTCCTAATGCGGTATTTCATTTCACCATTTCCAAAGTGCCACATCATTTGAAACTGAGAATGAAATGTCTCTTTCCAGTGGTAAGTTTTGTTTGTAGTTTCATTACCAAATACAACATTTAATTCATGCATGTGATGATACGATTAAATGTTCCAGATCAATTATGTAGGGGGTTTTGGTGATTTTATCCCTCGTTTTGAAGTCAATGGTGATTTTACCCCTTATTTTTACAGATTGCGATTTTGCCCTTCTTTTCCGAAAACGAAGGCTCCGTTTACCCCTCCTTTGCCAATCCGTCAACACAACCCGAAATTTGGATTTTAAAAAAAAAAAGAAAAACGATTTGGAAAATAGAGAAGACCGAACTGCCCCTGACTCATCTCCCGTACCTGTTCGATACCGAGCGCCTCCTCTCTCTCCGATACCCAAGCCCGACTCCTCTATTTTCTCTCCTCTCTCTTCTCTCTCCCATGGCGCTAACCCTAACCCTAGGCGTCATGGAGGAGGCTCGCCCTGGCTAGCTGATTGGAGGAGGAGATCCGGGGCGACGAGGCTCGACGGTTTGTAGGGCCCTGGGGCGCGGCGCGGCTTAAAGGAAGGGCCCCGGGGCGTCGCGGCTTGGAGGAAGAAGGGACCTGAGGGCTGCGCATCTGGGAGGGGCGCGCGCAGCAGCAGGTGGTTGCAGGTCTGAAACTTCTACATTGCAAACCTTCACGCGTGATTTTTCATTATACCTGTTAACCAATTGTTTGTTTAGTTGGTATGTGACATGTTTAGCGCCTACGCTTTGCACTTCCTTTAGAATTTTATTATTAGAAGTATCGTTTCCTTAACCTGCCACCAGAGATGTGTTAACTTCGCTCCTCTTGGATTTGACTTTTTGTCGTTTGGCCTCTGATGAAGACCACCTGAATATTTCAATTATGAGTTGCAATATGTTGATATTAGAGGAAAGATACAGGTTAGGTTCTCAATTTTACTTAACTGAAATTACATGCATTGAATTGATTTGCAAAACTAGAGTTAATAGCTTCTGTTGTGTGTTGTAAACATTACTTATGTATGCACCAGGTAGGTGCTCACTACTTTGAGGAGGGAAATGTGCAGCTAGATAACTGAAGATTCTGCCTTATGTTTCAGTGATTCTGTAGTTTCAATAACTAACATCAGTCGCCTGCAGATTTTGTAGGCTGTGATGAACAGCATGACATGATCATTACATTGATTTATTATGTTGTGATGTCCACTTCTTCATTTCTCGTACGTTAAAACTTGATATATTTTTTGCACAGGACCTTCGGAGGAAACTTCGAGTTACCTGTACTCTTTTCCCATGGCACAACTCTTTAGCCTTCAATCTTACAAGAGACCTCGCCAAGGAACTTGCTCTAGGAAAATGAAGTCTGTGCAGGCTCAATTGTTTGGGATTTGAGATGTAATAGCTAGGTGTTGTTTTTGTTGGATATGAGGCTTATGTTTGGACTTGTTATGGTGCTCCTTTTTTGTTGGACTTGCTATGGTGTTGTTTTGTTGGACTCAATCGTTCTTGTTGGACATGTTAGATGCCTTGTATTGGACATGTATAATGTGGTTGTGTCATTCTATGTTCTGATTATTATGCTTGGTGAAAATGTTGCCCAAATATTGCTGAAATGGTGTTGAAATGCTGCTGAATTTGTGTCAGAATTTTGCTTAAAAAAAGTCTAAATGTTCACGAATTGAGGCAAAAATGCTACTGATTTTTTCAAAAAAATTAATTTCGAAATATATTTAAATTGTTCTCTTTTAATTTTTGCTGTCCAATGTACACAATCTTTGAAAACAGGGGTAAAATCACACACTGTTATAAAAGGTAGGGGTAAAATCGCAAGGGCATTTGAGTTTTTTTACATTAGATTTAGCACCGTCAAGTCCCTTTAACGGACTAGGGGTAAACTTAGGCTTCGTTTTTGAAAAGGAGGGGCAAAATCACAATCTGGGAAAATGGGGGTAAAAACGTCATTGGATTCGAAAAGAAGGGTAAAATCACCAAAACCCCATTATGTAGCCACTTGTAACATTGGCGGAGCTAGTGGGTGGACAGGGTGGGCCGCGGCCCACCCTGAAATTTGGGCCACCAGCTCACCCCACCCACCCACCCTTGCCAGTCAGCCCAAGCGAGTGTTCCTGAAAAAAATAACAATGGTCAGTCCAAGCGAGCCCGTCCAGCCAAGCACTCAGGTAGAGACGAAATCAGCTGGGGCCGTCTATCCGGCCAGCGCGTTGGCCCATATCTGATTTGCTCTTTTAGTAGTTTAAGCTTTTTCGAAGATTGTGCCGGCACATCAGATCTGATGCTTATAGGGGTAGGGTTTGCGTACGTGTGTTTATAGAAGTGAGTATGCGTACGTTATGGGTGTCTGAGTTGTACTTTGTACTAAAAAAAATCAGATCTGATGCTAAAAAAAAAAGGAGTTTAAGCTTTTTCTGCTGGCCGCCCTTAGCACTTGTACAAGACTATGTTTCCTTTTACTCTTAAAAAAACAAACAAAGGTAATGTTACCTGTATGAGTCACTTGGATATTTACTCCAGAGGCTTTGTGTCAACAGCTGCATCCTATTTTCTGATAGCAAATGGGTAAGAGTCAAGAATAAGTTTAGATCAATGATAGTCTCTTCGATGATAATTTCCCATTTCATTGGGCAGGACATTTTCTTGAATTGGACGGCGATGATATTGACCATACTTTGATGGCCATTAAAAGGCGTAACCATCAAAGAAAAGAAAAAACAATCTCTTATCTCCGTTTTATCATTTAATCATATAGATTTGTATTGAAACATTTTTATTGATTTATTATATTTTTGTAAAATAGTATTTTATTAAGTTCTTCAACTTCTATTGTATATTGGCACCTTCAATCTGTTGTGTGGCAAAAAAAAAATGCGGCCCATCCTGAGTTTGAACCTTAGCTACGCCACTGACTTGTAAAATATGAGCCACACGAAATTGGCCACAGCCTGCTGCCGCATGGGGTCCAGTACATGCATGGTGAAATGAAACCCAAGCCTCCAATGCCGGTGCCATTTTGTTTCATTTTTTTGGAAACGGTGCACCGGTTTCATCCGTATGAAACTGATCTCCTCTCTTTCCTCTTAAATGTGATGCCACATCATCGTTTTTGCTGAGCTGGAGAGAAATGAAACCAGAGTGAAACCGGCGTTGGGACCTTAGTCTTCTTCGTCCAGCCATCCGTTTCGTCTCCGAGACAATGACCTCGCAGGTCTTCCATGGCGGCGCAGGTGGTGAAACATCAGAAGGGCTAGACGATGGCAATTGTCGTAAAACTTGCGAAATCGGGGGTAGGTGCATACACGTGAAGGATGGGTAGAACACCGATTTTGTGGTTTTGCGGGCGCATGCCAAATTAGCGAATCGTTCTGAGACGATTCATAGTAGAAACATTTCGCTTTTTTCCTTGTTTGGAACTACTCCGACCGATTCACCATAGAATCTAAAACGTTTCTCGTTGCCAAATGCAACCTATGATTCAGATTAATCTGCTTCCTCTGCTTGATTGTTCTGCTCGTTCGATCAGTTTGTTTTGGGTGGAGGGGCGAATTGTTCTGCGTCGGCGGCTGGAACATTTGATTCGAATACCTAGAACAAATTGTTTTGCTTGTTGGAACAATTTTTGGAAGGCTTGTCAAGCAAAGGAGGCGAGTGAGGAGCAGAGCAGCAACACGGGGCGGCGGAATCACGAGGTGGGGGCGGGTGGGGAGCGGAGCAGCAACGCATCGGCGGGATGTTGAAGATGAAATTTTGCTAGTTAGGCTGCGGGATGTGTTCTAATGGGCTCGTGGGGGTGGGCGGACGACAGCTCCGCGTTGACGTAGGCGGAGGCGACACGTCCCCCATTTGTGTCATCTTCAACCCCTCGACCAAACAGTACCTCACATTCTCCTCCTCCTAGACAGTCTGCCGCTAGTGGGCTCCCAGCCCAACACCAATAGAAAATCTAGGTTCGAGGCGAGAGTCTTGTCTTGAAAAAGAAAATGGACCCGTGCTTTTACATTCAATTTAGAGAACTAGGAGTACTTTTATAAAATATAATTCATATGTATTCATAGAAAGGGCCTGTAGCCTAGCGGTTATAAGAGCCTCAGTAGTACCTCAGGTCCTGGGTTCGACTCCCTGTGAAAGCGAATTTTCTAGGATTTAACAGCATTATGCTTTCAGTGGCAAGCGACGCTCCCGTCGACAGCGAGGCGCCAGTGGTGACTTCGTCAATATCTAGGATGTGCCAGCACAGTCTTCGAAGATGCTCATAAGAGTAAGGTTTGCGTACGTGTGTTCATACGGATGAGTGTACGTGCGTTGTGGGCATCTGAGTTGTACTTTGTACTAAAAAAAATATATTCATAGACTATCATAGTTCTAAAGAATTAATTTTTAAAGACAAAATTGTTTGATATATGACATAATTAAAATCACAAATAATTTGTAACATACGAGTATTGCTTTAACTCCAGCAAAAGGTATATTCTCGGAGGTATGACACGTGCCGATGCATCTGGAGACCTCTTGTAGCATCATGTACTAGAGCAGGTGCTGCCGGTGGAATCCACAGTCACATTCAAAAATGCTACTCCCTCCGTCTTTAAATATAGAACTTTTCTAGTATTTAAATGCAAAAATAATTAATATGTTAAAAGACTAATATACCATTCTTTTTTACCTCAATCCATCACTTCACCAACCCTCCGGTTTATCACAAAGTTTGTCTTATTCTCAAAACGCCTTATATTTAAGAAAAAATTTAAACTCCCAAAAGACCCTATATAAAAGGATAGAGGGAGTAAGAATTAGGTACTATTTGTTTCAACTTTTGATTCTAAATTCTAAATGCAGAATATGAAACAAATGGCTACCTTTTGAGTATGGATTCTACAATATGAATTTGAAGTAGAATCCATAATCTGCTTAGGACCAAGTTTTGTTGGATTGTAACATAAATATTTAATTATTTGTTATTGTGATCTCAGTGTAAGTGACTCAAAGTTGAATTGTAGAATACAGACAAACAAACAACCTTCAAATTTTGTCTGTCAGATTCCACAATCTTTAAAAAAGTTGGATTGCAAGAATCATACGCTAAAACAAAGAAGGCCTTAGGAGTCATGATAGGGTGGCTAGTGTTCAACCGATTAGGTATGGACAGTCATTAAATCAGTTTTTGTATACTTCACACACACAAAAAATAATTTTTGTATTACCTTATACTATGTATATGATTGTATCATGTCAAGTCTGTCTTAGTTCTGTTGTTTAGAGTATTTGTCATTGCAACTTTATTTCTAGGCAACATTTGCTAGTAGACACTCATCAATGACGGTGTTTGCCCTTGGACAATGTGTCAAATTATTTAGTGGGGCGGTGGAGGAATGAGGTACGATTCCACCAAAATCTCGATGTGCATGAGTTACACATGTGTAGAGGATTTATACGATGTTAATATAGTGTGTGTTGCCATGCAACCTGAAACAAAACTTCAAAAAGAGTTTTGATTTCCTTACAAATCATATATAACTAAATATGTTTTATGTAAGCTCTTTTTTCATCTTTGGCGATGGAGGTCATGTACCAAAGTTAATTTGGTTTTAGACGACGTTTTCTCTCAAATAAAAAGCAAGGAGAAGATTGATTTTCAATAAATCGTTCGCAATGTGCGCATTTTATCACAAAAGAAACTAAAATGTCTATATACAAAATTCAAATCTAAAAGTCAAACACGCAATACCAAAAGCAGAGATATGTACCACAACAACATAACTTGATTTCAAATTTTGGATTTTTTTTCCAATTTGCCAGCCAAACACCCTCAAACGACCAACCAACCTATAAAAGTGTCCGATCCACAATTTCGAAACAAAACGAGGGAAAAGGAAAGTATCACCATAACAACATAATTTAAAATGCAAATTTCTAAAAACAACCATGTCAATGTGAAACAACCAACCAACCAATCAGCCAGAAAAAGTGGGAGGAAAATCAGGAAACACTGCAAAAAAGCCTGTTCCCACCAACCACCAGTCCAAACAAAGCTGGGCAGTAAAATCCCGCGGCTTGGATCGTATGGCCCACACGGCGGTGAGGGGACCCAACGGTCAAAACAGGAGCACCACCGCGTGCTGCCCAGTGCGAACGAAAATTCAAACGACCCGCCTCAACGAGTCATCCCGCCACCTTCCCAAAACAGAGCTTCACACCGCTCACGTTTCTATTTCATTCTCACTGCAAGGTGGGTCCGACCAACTACAACGCTCTAGTTGACCCACCAGCCAGTGAACTAACAGCCCAGCGGACCCTCTGCGAGAGTGTCCGCCTGGCAGGTAGACCCCACTCGGCCGTCCGAAATTCGCAGCTCCCGCGTCGCCCCCAAAATTTTTTCGAGGCTCCTCTTTTCCCACCTCCACCCTCACCAATAATTCCAGTCGATTCAATTCGATTGGCAGAACCCATCGTCTCCCCTGCTCGCAATCCCCCTGCTCCGGCTCGCTCCAGACCCTAGAGGCTAGAGCCATGGCGCCCAGCTCCCCGCCCTCCGCCGCGGCCTCGCGCGCCTCCTCGCGGAAGCGCGCCGCCAAGGCCGTGACCGAGGAGATCCAGGACCAGGAGGCGGAGGAAGTGGCGGCGGCGTCCAGCAAGCGCCGCCGCAGGGGGTCCTCTTCCGGGAAGAAGCCCAAGCCGCTGCCGAAGAAGGCCAAGACGGCCAAGGCGAGGACGAAGAAAGAGGAAGCGGCGAGGGTGAATGAGCCGGTGGAGGATGACGTGTGCGCCGAGGAGCCCGACGAGGAGGAGATGGCCATGGGCGAGGAGGACGAGGCGGATGAGCAGGAAAAGGTGGCGGAGGAGGCCGCTGCGGTCTCGCCGGAGAAGGCAGGGAGGAAGCGCGTGGCGCAGCCGCACGTCAGGAGGGCCGTCGGCAGCGGCGACGACCACGAGCCCGAGTTCGTCGGCGACCCTATCCCCGCGGCCGAGGCGCGGGCCAAGTGGCCCAAACGTTACAACCGCAACGCTGCCGCCAGGAGGTACGTCTCGAGCTCCTTCCTCTGTTCTCATGCGTTGCTGTTGTGTGCGCTAAGTGTGCCCACTGCTGACTACTCGCGCAGGCCGGAGGATGAGGAGGAGATGAAGGCCAGATGCCACTTCCGCTCTGCAAAGGTGGACAACATCGTCTACTGCCTAGGCGATGATGTCTACGTTAAGGTTCATTCCACCTTCCGTTCTGTAATCACTACTGGTTGTTGTGTTTATTTATGCTACTCGAATGTCCTTGTGAAGGAGGAAAGATAGGATTGGTTTTGTTTCTTATTAATAATGGCTTCCTAGAAAGTGATGTGTCTGTTACAATTGGTAGGTCAGTCTTCTTAGTCCATACTTTCATTTCACACTTTTCAAGAGTGTCATGTCAGATTTAGAGTTTTCATTTGATAAATGAAATGATCTCTCTCAATGCATAATTTCATCTCACGGTTTCTCAGTGCTGGTTATCTTTATTTACGTTCCATTCATATCCTTGTGATGGAAGAAAGAGATGATGGTTTGTTTTTGTATAAATAACTTTCTAGAGATGACATGTCTGTAGCAGTCAGTCAAACTCTTGATTATAGGCTCGGAGCATGTCATTTGTTTGTACAATATGCCCTTGGACAGTTTTTTTAGGCTTTGCTTCTACAAGATGTTGAATAATTGTTGGCTTTGGCATTTATTTATGTGCCATGCATTCCTTGTGAAGCATCAAACAAGTAGTGATGCAATGTAGCAATCAGTATAAGGCAAAAAGGGGTTATCTTCTCCTGTGACTCAGTTGTGGGAGTTGATCTCATTACATTTGTGATTCCTGATTGGCCAATCAATGGTGATCTGACTATCAGCCTCTTCAAAATTGTTTGCTTGGTTTCTTTCCTGGTTCTAGAGTATGTTACTTGCAATGAGTAAGTGAGATTTTTTTTTTCCTTTTCTAAAAAAAGTGAGATTTTTTTATTTCATAGCTGAAGATGCATGATTTATTTTGAAATTTTCTTTGACATGTTGTAATTACCACAAAGAAAAAAGAGAATTCTAGCTGAGAAGCCATTGTTTGATTTTTTTTTTGTTCTTATACATATGTGCAAATGTCTTTGAAACTTATTTTGTGCTGAATGAAACTATTTCTTTTAAATGTTTAATGGCATTGAGTAATATACAACTGAAGGTCAACACTATATGCTAGTGAAGTTTATGAACCATGAAGAATGCTCTTAAATGTAGAAACTAATGTGTTCTGCATATCTGCCTTAGAGGCTTCTTTAATTGTAGAAATGACTGATCTTACTGTTTATGTACTATGTGTATTAGCGTTCTCCAATAATGTTTGAAGTTTATATTCAGTTAGATTCTTCTGTTCTCACATTTCTGTTTCTGTTCTGCCAATCATAGGCTGGAGATAATGAGAACGATTACATTGGCCGCATAACTGAGTTCTTTGAGGGCACTGACCACCATCGCTATTTTACTTGCCGTTGGTTCTTCCGTCCAGAGGACACGGTTTGTATCGACCAATGTTTTATATTTCTATTGTCAAAAGCAACTTTGAACTAAGCACTATCTTTGTAGGTCATCAATTCCTTGGTTTCCATAAATGTTGATGGCCATACCCATGACCCTAAACGTGTTTTCCTTTCTGAGGAAAAGAATGATAATGTGCTTGACTGCATCACCTCAAGGGTTAAAATAGTACATATTGATCCAAATGTAAGTTTTTCTATTCAGGCTCAGTTATCTTTGTCATTGATATAATGTTTCTCACTACAATTTATTTGTTCGTCTCAGATGGATTTGAAAGCCAAAGCTCAGCTGATACAAGATTGTGATCTGTATTACGACATGTCTTACTCCGTTGCTTATTCAACATTTGCTAATATCCCATCAGGTAATTCCTTTCTTTTTTGACTGGGTGCATGCAAATCAACTTTGGGTCAACTTGGTACTGCATTAATATATTATTTTGAATGGTACACCCACGTGCCAGTTAAATTGATCTAAACAACACATAGTGACAGATAGCAAATGTGTATAATTTTAGCTAAAGTATATGTAGTGCTTCTAGCTGATTGCATGCCCTGGTGCTCTTGATGGCGATATGCACTTTTGACTGT
The DNA here is from genome assembly GCA_007726485.1 of Eragrostis curvula. NCBI lineage: Eukaryota > Viridiplantae > Streptophyta > Magnoliopsida > Poales > Poaceae > Eragrostis > Eragrostis curvula. Next base: position 36,486,815 of record CM017439.1, read on the forward strand.
AAACATTCCAACAAAAAATTATATGGATAGGGCATGTTGTCATCTGTCACCTTGCCTAATTTGTGATGGATCAAAAATTTTTGGAAGGTTCAATTGGAAAGAAATATCAGAATATACATAGTACCGTGATGGTCACACATGTATAGTTGCAGCCTACAACTATTCAAGTTAATTCTCTCTTTTTTTGTTGCTTATTGCACAAGTATTTGTTGCATATGAAATTTTGCATGACAACTTGCACTATTCATCATTGTTTCGTTGGACTTTCTTCACTTATTCCTTATTGTATCTCTTGCTTATCGGAGCATTAAAACACATGGGTATAAAAGTGCCAAAAACACCTACATGTCTTAGAGCACCGGATATACTCACTTTACCAATAACATTAACACCTGTGTTTCTCCCAACCAGAAAATGGGGCATCTGGAAGTGAAACAGCTTCTGCCATCTCTTCTGAGGAGGTGGACTCAGAGCCATCATCTGTTGTGCCAGGAAGAACAGCGACGCTTCTGGATCTATATTCTGGCTGTGGAGGCATGTCCACAGGGCTTTGTTTGGGTGCAGCACTTGCTGGCTTGAGACTTGAAACGGTAATTCTGTACTTTACACTTGTTTGTTTGGTGGAATGTAATATTGTGATCTCAGCACTAATTCCACGTTTTGGGTTATCAGAAATGGGCTGTAGACCTTAACAGCTATGCATGTGAGAGTCTGAAGTATAATCATCCACAGACTGAAGTATGTTCTGATCTTCTATTGAATTCTTTTCATTCTTTATGGCTTCTGCTACAAAGTGTGTTTGGATCATCAAATGTAGGTGCGGAATGAGAAAGCCGATGAGTTTCTTGCTCTCCTCAAGGAATGGGCTACCTTGTGTAATAAATATGTCCATGAGGCTGTTGGTTCGGATTTAGCAGGCTCAAATGCTGAAGAGGATGATGGTAGTGCTAGTGACCTTGAGGACGGCGAGTATGTTGTCGAGAAGCTGATCAGCATATGTTATGGAGGCAGTGGTAGAGACAACGGAATATATTTTAAGGTACCCTTTTTTTGTTTCTTCAGTCAAGCCTACCCCAACTTGGTTGGGACAAAAGGCTATGTTGTAGTCAATCTGGTTTGTCCGCAATGCCTAAAATTTCTAAGAGCAGAAGTTCAGTTACTGGAAGGGACTCTGTTTATTCAACTACAACCAGATGTTTTTCTTGGGGTACAAATTGCTGTAATACATGTTTTTTGCAGGTTAAATGGCAAGGCTATGGTCCTGAATATGATACATGGGAGCCCATTGATAACCTCAGGTTAGTAAATGATATCTCATGTTTGTTGCCTTGTATATCTATTGCACTCCTAACCAGTGTTTCATAAACCAGTGACTGCCCACTGAAAATTAGAGAATTTGTACAAGAAGGATATCAGAGAAGAATTTTACCACTGCCTGTGAGTATTCATACCCTTTTTCTTTCGTCTATTTAACTATGAACTTTATTTGGTTATTATATTTACCTTTATTTATTTTTTTGAAAGGGTGATGTTGATGTAATCTGTGGAGGTCCGCCTTGTCAAGGCATTAGTGGGTTCAATCGGTTCAGAAACCGTAATGACCCGCTGAAAGATGAAAAAAACAAGCAAATGGTGACTTTTATGGATATAGTGGCATACTTGAAGCCAAAATATGTCCTTATGGAGAATGTTGTGGATATACTTAAATTTGCTGACGGCTACCTAGGACGTTATGCTTTGAGCTGCCTGGTAGCTATGAACTACCAAGCACGGCTTGGCATTGTGGTGGCTGGCTGCTATGGTTTGCCACAGTTCCGGATGCGTGTATTCCTTTGGGGTGCTCTCCCTTCAATGGTTTGTCCCGTGTCTTGCTGCTTCATTGTTTATTGGTGTTGTAATCCCCTTATGAGTAATTGCTTGTGTTTATTATTGTTGGTGCTGCTAGCATATCCTTTGGCCAGAGTTCTAGTTCCCTGTTGAGTAACCTGTTGTTTCGGCATTGTAGGTGCTCCCGAAGTATCCTCTTCCTACACATGATGTAGTTGTACGCGGAGGAGTCCCAAATGCATTTTCGGTAAGTGCAAAATAGTTTTCAAACCTAATAAAACTTGTAAGAGTTGCTGACCAAATTAGTTGTATATGCAGCAAAGTGTAGTTGCGTACGATGAAACACAGAAACCATCTTTGAAGAAAGCTTTGCTTTTGGGTGATGCCATTTCAGATCTTCCAAAGGTAAGTGTTTTCTCAGATCAAGGTCTCTCAATTTGTGCATGTAATCTGAACCTTTTGTACAGGTAGAGAACCACCAACCCCGCGAAGTAATGGAGTATGGTGCTGCCCCAAGGAGAGAGTTCCAGCGTTACATTCGACTCAGTCGCAAAGGTAAGGAAGTCAATCTAATTGTTTGCCTTCTGGACCATGACTAAGTTTTTAAGAAGACTTTGCATTTCAGCCTGTAACTTTTGTCTTTTCAATGTTTGCTCCTAACTTCTAGAGAAATTTTGCAAAACTAAAACTATTTGTGACATTGTACCTGAAAACAACTTTGGATGTTAATTTCAGAGACTACTTTAACTTTGACTCTGTTTAAATATACAATTCTTATGGTGAGGCTGACTGGTGGTTTTCTGATATGATGTGTGAAAAACTGTTGCAATTTTCTATAGTAAACTTATGGACCGTTGTAGTTTTCTTGTATGATGTTTCTAATAGTTCTATGAAATTTACTGCTACTGTTATGTTGAGGTCAATTCTTCCCATTATGAATGCTCAGATATGTTGGATTACTCCTTCGGTGGAGAGGCTGGTCCAGATGTGGGCAAGCTTTTGGATCACCAACCCTTAAGATTAAACAATGATGACCATCAGAGGGTGCAACAGATCCCTATAAAGAAGGTTGGGGGCTTTAGAGCCTTGGTTTAGTGTTAGTTCTCTTTGTTGCGAAGTGGATGTCATCTGCGTCAGTGTATGCTGTAATAGAAATATATGTTCTGTTGTAGGGTGCCAACTTCCGTGACCTAAGGGGTGTCAAGGTTGGTGCGAACAACACTGTTGAGTGGGATCCTGAAATCGAGCGCGTGTACTTGCCGTCCGGGAAGCCACTGGTATGTATTGTAACCCTCTTAAGATTTGTGCAATTTTTTCTTTTTGCAAGTCTATTGGTTGCAAGTACAGTATGACCCAAATTTTAGTCATGGTAAAAGCTTACAGAATTCCTTTTTTTTTCTGTGGTTAGGTTCCTGACTATGCCATGTCCTTCATTAAAGGACGTTCATTGAAGTATGTTACCCATTCTGCTTTCCTTCTCTCTAGCAACCCTGGGTCTGTTATATATTTCTAACACATTCCATCCTATTGTAGGCCATTTGGGCGCCTATGGTGGGATGAGACGGTACCTACTGTTGTGACTCGAGCTGAGCCCCATAACCAGGTTAGCTTTGGCACAAGCTACTACAACTGTTTCCTTCCTATAATCGTTTTCAAATTCTGCTTGACTGAACATGTTTGGCAACAGATTATATTGCATCCAGATCAAGCAAGAGTCCTAACTGTCCGTGAGAATGCAAGATTACAGGGATTTCCGGACTACTACCGATTATTTGGCCCAATCAAGGAGAAGTGAGTCCCTTTTCCTACTTTGCTTGTAACTAAAGAGAATTTGAATTGAACATGATGCACTCTAAACCACTTATAGACCAGTGGCAACTCTAAAATTTCTGACATTTCAACATTGGGTGTCTACTGCCGTTAGGTACATTCAAGTTGGCAATGCTGTGGCTGTCCCAGTGGCTCGGGCGTTGGGCCACTGTCTAGGCCAAGCATACCTGGGTGAGTCAGATGGAAGTGACCCACTGTGTGTGCTGCCAGATAGCTTCACTGCCGTCGGACAGCATGTAGCAAGGGCCTCCTCGGACAGCATTCCTGCAGGAGAGGTGGTTGAGCAATAGATGAGTTAAGATGTGCAGAGCGGCAGCAATAAAGATTGGATTTGATTGGGGTTCATACAAGAGCATGTTTATAATGTCAGGACATTACTTGTTGCTTGGTGACATGCTGGTTACTTCGATTGGTTTGATGGATGCAGTAGCAACGGTGGCACTCCAGTGCTTGTAACGTAGGTGAGGTTCCAAGCATTCATTTATGTTGTATGTGATCTTTGTCATGTCTAGTTGAGTTAGCAGTCTGCTGATCAAATTTGTACATTCAGAGTGAGACTATAAGTTGTATTTGTTCGATGCAAGAAATTTTCCTCTATTCTAGTTCAATATGGTTTGAGACATGCGAACCTTAACTTGGTTCCATTGCTGTATTTTATTATGCTCCGTTGATTATTTCATGGCTGGTTGTAACTTGTAAGATGCATGGTGATATTAACTAGAGGTTGTGGGACCACAAAAGTATTGAACTAATGTCCTATTATTACTTGTGGCAGAAGTGCAGAACTGTCAAACTCGTTTTAAAACAATTTATTGTTCCAAATGGACACCATGTTCTTGAGGCCTGCCTTTCATATTCTAATGCATGTTTCTATGATGATAAGTTGACAACTCTACTCTAGCACGTGTTTGAATTGTACAAATAAATGTCAGGTTTATTTGGAATGGTTGCTAAAAATGGGAGATGCCAGATGTGGTTATGGATGAATGGTAACACGGAAGGCTCGCATTATGCCTTCTTTCTCATCCTTCGTCACCCCCAATCTGCTGTCAACCCCTTTCTCCTTCTTCCTCTTCACCTAATCAACCCAGGGAAAAGGAAAAGGTAAGTACAATTTATCAGATCAATCTGGTTCCCCATGAAGTCATGCTTCATTTTATTTCTTGTTTTTTGTCACCCTTTGCTTTGGTTTATTCTGCGAATATGGATTCTCAGGAGCTTGATTTTCATATGCCCTTGATGATATCTTTATTAATCTTTACATGCGCTAACTTGTTCTATTGTAATACTCATTCGTAACAGCTGATGCAATTAATCCTGTTGTGTCTATTGTTGCTGATATCAATCACGAATTGTTGTCTGAAATAGGTTACCAGTTACAATTTATTGTTCTAGCTCAATTAATACCACTTTTTACAAATTTTTCCTTGTTCAGGGGTTCGAAGCACAATCAAGAGCTAATACTCTTAGCCGTTTTGAATCAAAATAGCATAATATAGCTCTCTCAAGGTGAAGGGCTGAAGTTCTCTCCATTTCAAGAAAGAGCTCCATCCTTTTGAGCAACCAATCATTAAATGGCCTCCACCCCGGAGTCCTCGCCGTCGTCTCGCAACTCCACGCAGTCGCCAACGTCGTCCTCTGCCGATTCATCACCGCCGTCACCTCCATCCTCAACGTCACCTTCACAGGCGTCAAACTCACCACCAAGATCATCTACCGGCTCACCGTCACAGCCAAGAGATGAATCATCCTCGTCATCTCCAGCATCGAGGTCGTCACCGCAGCCAAGAAACAGTGGGAGCTCCAACTCCAAAGATGGGAAGAAGTCGTCGTCTTCATCGTCTACGCCGAGTCACACGGAGGCCGTGATCGCTGGCGTGGTGATTGGAGTGGTGGCGTTCGCTGCTCTGTTGGCCGTCGTAGCGTGCCTTTGTTGCTGCCGGAGGAAGAAGAAGCGGCCTACCCCCATGAACATGCCCTTCTACACCGACGAGAAAGGTAAGATTGGCATGTATGAGTAATTGATACTACAACATATCATATGAATTCATCAACTCCCTTTTATCCGCAGGCAATGTGTACTACCCGAACGCCGGTCTGCCGCCCAAGTGGCAGCAGTATGGCAGCAACGGCAGCATCGCTCCTCATCCCGGGTGGCAGCAGCACGGCGGCGGCTCAACGGCGGCGCCACTGAGCGGTGAAATGGGCGGCGGCGCCTATTCATCAGGCCCCTACGGCCCTCCTCTCCCACCGCCGTCGCCGACCGTGGCGCTGGGTTTCTCCAAGAGCTCCTTCTCGTACGAGGAGCTGGCGTCGGCGACGTCGGGGTTCTCGGCGGCGAACATGCTCGGGCAGGGCGGGTTCGGGTACGTGTACAAGGGCGTGCTCGCCGGCAGCGGCAAGGAGGTGGCGGTGAAGCAGCTCAAGTCCGGCAGCGGGCAAGGGGAGCGGGAGTTCCAGGCCGAGGTGGAGATCATCAGCCGCGTGCACCACCGCCATCTGGTGTCCCTCGTTGGATACTGCATCGCCGGCAACCAGCGCATGCTCGTCTACGAGTTCGTGGCCAACAACACGTTGGAGCACCATCTGTACGGCAAGGGCGTGCCAGTGATGGACTGGCCTACCCGTATGAAGATCGCGCTCGGGTCTGCCAAGGGCCTTGCGTATCTCCACGAAGACTGTGAGTTTCTTCGTTGTTTTGTGATGATATAGTAAATTTTGTAATTAAATGTGATCAACACGTACGGCCAGGCCATCCTCGGATCATCCACCGCGACATCAAGGCGGCCAACATCCTGCTGGACAACAACTTCGAGGCCATGGTGGCGGACTTCGGGCTGGCCAAGCTGACCACGGACACCAACACGCACGTGTCGACGCGCGTGATGGGCACCTTCGGCTACCTGGCGCCGGAGTACGCGTCCAGCGGCAAGCTCACGGACCGCTCCGACGTCTTCTCCTTCGGCGTCATGCTGCTGGAGCTCATCACGGGGCGACGACCCATCGACACCGCCAACCTCATGGAGGACAGCCTCGTCGACTGGGCGCGCCCGCTGCTGAGCGCCGCGCTCGCCGGCGAGACGGGATTCGCGGAGCTCGTCGACGAGCGGCTCGCCGGCGAGTACTCGCCCGTCGAGGTCGAGCGCATGGCGGCCTGCGCCGCCGCCAGCATCCGGCACTCGGCCAGGCGGCGGCCCAAGATGAGCCAGATCGTGCGCGCGCTCGAGGGCGACGCGTCGCTGGACGACCTGCACCAGGACGGCGTCAAGCCCGGGCAGAGCGTGCTCTTCTCCGGCGGCGGATCCGACAACATCTCCCGACTCCGGCAGCTGGCGTTCGACAGCGGCGACTATGACGACTACACCACGGACTACAGCACCGACTCCTCCGCGGCTGGCCGGCCGCCGCGCAGGCCGTGATCAACTCATTATTTCGCATTACATGCGCGTGTATGTATATATATATATACTAGATTGTTGATTGAGATCGGGAAAAAGTATCTGTAAGAGTATCCAGATGCATGATTCATCATGTCAAGTTGTTGGGTTTGCATGGATTAATTCGAGTGCCCAGATCGAGTTATATACCCAGAAGAAACAACGACTCTAACTCTCTTTTCCATTTCCTTTGAAAACTAGTGTATTTTGTTTGGGTACAAGAGCAGTAATTTGACCTACAGATTTTGAATAAAATGTGAGAAACTCAGGACTCTGGATTTTTAGAAACACTTCCAGATTCGGTAAAAATCATGCATGAAAAAGTTCCCAAAATTTCTCTTTTGGTCCCTGGATCCTAGACAACATTTTGTCGGTGCACTATTATGTGAAGAGTATCGAGGTTCTTTTTCAAGCTCATTTTTTAACAATACTTGAGTTGGCTGATTGATTTATGATTTAACTTTGAAAACTGAACTTAGCACATATTCTCTGCTCTATAGTCATGTTGAGATGCATTTGAGGTGTTCTTGGGACACAAGGGGTGTCACAATTGCTAAACAAGTACTTTTCAATACTTTTAGAATCCAAACATAGAAAGCAACTGGATACATCCAGTTAGTTCCATAAAAATACAACAACAATAGCAATTGGCTTTTAAATCCAGTGCTATCTTTTTCCAGGTATGGTCTAGAACCACTAATGAATTCATTAATGCAATGTTACATGGCAAAGGACAATCTCTTAAATCTGACCTTGTTATTTATGGAGTGATGATCTATGACTACAAGACTGCCAGAGATAAGCCTTTAAGTCCATCTTGAACATATAAGGATCATCGAAATTACTATCAAAATCAACATATAATTGATTTTTACTTAAAAAACATATAATTTATTATGCACCTCCATCTTGTGCTCCTCTTCAAATCCAACACAGTACTTCTTTGCTCCAAGAGTTGCATCCTCAATCACTCAATCCTCGCTTTCTTACACACCGCCAATGGTTGGTTGCATTCTTCACCTTTTCAGTTCTTTGTCTGGAACAAGGTTCTTCTTCACATGCAAATGTAAGTAAATGAATCCAAATATGAAGAGAAATGAAGAAGTTAAGCATGCCATTAGCTTGATAATGCCTACAATCACACATATCCTACAAAATATTTATCATCATTTATTTTTCCTTGAACCATATGCTATGTATCTACCCGGGCCACAATGTATGAAAGGTTTGTCAAAGTTTTTGTTGAAGTATTTGGGGGAGGAAAGATGTTTTCATGTATATGTTAGGTTCCACAGGTTGCATGAAATAGGGGCGGAAAAAATTGTCTTCTGCATGGCAAGATATCTTCTTTGGCCACGTGCATGAGCCTACGATAATTTTTGAAGTTTTCGTTATTAAAATTTATGAATTTGCTAACTGTGTTTTATAATGATATCAACGTTCATCGATCTTCAATATTGTGAAGCTAGGGTAAGGTGGAGATCCTAAAGTGAATAATAAATTGTAAAATTAAGCATGATTGCACAATATGACATTATTGCCTACACCCCCACATGTATGGTGCTCATAACACGATAGAAAGCCACATCTCTGATCGGCCTCACCCATGAAACAATTAAATAGAATAATGCCACCACAAGAAGATAAGGTGGCCATTATAGAGGCGAAACAAAGCTTCGATGTTGTCAGGTGATACAAAAGATCTGTGGACTAATAGGGTGTGAATGTTGATTTCGATAATATTTTCTGATAGTTAAAAAAAGAGACAATGGTTCTTCAGACAAATCTTCCACGTGTCCAATTGTTAGTACATTTTGGTGTTTTTCTTGAGACCAATAGTTCCAAGAAAACAGTTAGGAAAGATGTTTAACAAATGCTCTCTTTTTTTTTTAAAAAAGTTAATGTTATAATAACTTCTCAATTCATTTAAGCAATGAATTTATCCTAATGCCGAATATTCAAAACCAAAAATATTACATACAAAATCGTTTCCCACTTGCATTGCGAAAAGTTAGTTTTGCTGAGTCCATTTTTAAACACTTTGGGATTATATTTTACGTCATTCCAATACCGGAGGGCCGTCGCAAGGAACAGACTCGATTCAACTCCTCCGATGTCAACATATTTTGTTTTGAGTCCTCAAAAAATAAAAATAAAAATAAAAAAGGTGCGCCGCTAAACGAAGCCGAGAGCCCGAGAGGCCGAGACCACGAGACATGGATGGCAAAATTTGTGAAAAGAACCAGCCAAGTTTCCTCACCGTGTACAAAATATCAAAAATACCCCTGGTGTTCGCAGCCCTAGCAAATCGATCCCCCTTCGTCTTCCTTCCCCCATCTCCTCCAACCGCAAGGCCGCCGCCGCCGCCGCCGAGCACCCCCCCCCCCTCCCCCCTCTCCCTCCTTCCGCCTCCGTCTCCCACCTCGAAGAAACTCTTCTCCTCGCATCCTCCTTGTTGCCTGCAGCGGCGAGGATCCGGGCTTGGCTGATTTCTCCACGGGTTCTTGTTGGTAAGTAGTAGATTTATTTTTCGAGGAACGAATTTTCGGGGCTCAACTAGATCGAGCGAGTAGCCTCATGCCGACCCTGGTTTCCTCTTATGCGTTGCTGTGGAATCCCTCCTTTTCGCGAAAGAAGTTGAAACCAAAGCTGAGGGGGGAAAAGCTGTCTTTTTTGTGTTTCGCGTTTCTTGCGAGCAATTTCTATTCGGATCCCCGCTTTAGTTCGTCTCCCTTGCGTGGTTCGCATCGCATCCTCTAAGATGTCTCCTTTTCGTGGTTCCTGTGTTGTTAGTCCGTGTGTGATTTGTGTGAATTTCAGGGGATAGTTGAGCAAAATGTTCTTCTCTCTTTTTTACCCCCTTGTTCTTTTTAGTTCCTAGGTTGCTTTTGCTGGGTATTATCATTGCAGCCCTGCAATTAGGAACGAATGGCGTCGCACCCCATGGATTCCTTAATTCAGTTCAAAGTTCAAACATCGTGCGGGAGTGTTTAGCTGCTCATAATTTCTTTTCAAGCAAACTGCAAAAGTAATTTTCCACTGAAAACGCGGCCCATCGGTGCTGTGTTATGTTGTTTAGTATTGCTATTATAGTACGTAGTTGCCATGGAAGACAGCTAAGTGTTTAATGAACGCAGTGCTAGTTCGAAGCCAGGTTGATATCCTTAGAGTGCCTTTATTAGTTGGCTTGTGTTATTTTCAAATATTTTGTCGAACGGTGTAGTTTCTTATTATACCTACCTTAAAAGTTGAGCAGGATGTGTTAAACTAACACACTGAGCTGTCATATCGGCCCATGACATTTTTTTCCGAAGTTGAAACCTTGAAATTTCTGTGTATCATAGTGCTTTGTCAGTACTTTTGTGACTTTTAAGTGGTGCAAATGATCATTTGCAATTTAGATTATATGCTTAGACTGGTCTTATGCTAACTTTGCCAAAAAGGAATTAATTGAGTGCTCCTTGTTCAATGCCTCTGCCAATAAAAAACTAGAGTTTCAGGCCCCTCGTTGGAGAATTTGGATGTCAGAAATTCAATGGCGCCTTATATGACCCGCGGACCACGTTCTGTAGCAACGGATTCTGTTTTCACCGTCAACTGAGAGAATAAATAGAAATGGGGAGGAGCAAAGGCGGTGGTTGCAGATCTTGCTGGAGTTCGTGGTCTCTGACGAGCAATCTACAGCTGAAGCTTTAGGGTTGGAGGGTTTGGATCGGAGAGCTTAACAAAATCCCGTGGGCCTTAGAGGAGGCTGGGGTGGTGGTGGTCGGGTGGCTGCCGCGGGCGGGGTAGGGTATTGCAGGAGGTCCACACAGCCCCGCTGCGGCAGGGAGGCGGCGGGGTAGGGGGCCGAGATCGATCTCATCGCTGCGGAGGTCACCGAGATCCATTGGACGCTCTGCCGCCGAGCTCCGCCTCTCGTCTGTTGCCTGTCTATGTCTCGAATTGGTTCCATAAGGAAGACATATAGCGGTGACGGTGCCGTTAGCACTCTGTTTGTGCACGAAATTTAAAGAGGCTGTGTGCGGCTGTGATTTGTGGGACGCGATCACGCGAGCAACAATGGGCCGCATATCCTGTCTGTTTGGATGTTGTCAACCAGCTTTAATATGTTCAAACACCACTTATAGCTTTGCCCCTTTGACTTAGTTTCGCTCTCCTGTATTGTTGAGTCTATGTTTTTCATTGTAGTGTCAATTACATCGGAGAAGTTCTGGAGAAGGTTATTTTCATCTTTCTTTCTTTCTTCCTAAACTGTGGTGTTACTACACTGACTATCGAACAACTCAGGAACCATGGTGGACAGCGGTATTGTGGTAGCTATTTGCCAATATGGTGGAGAGTTCACTTCTGGCCCCAATGGTAATTTGCTATACAAAGGAGGAGAAGCACATGCTGTTGATGTCACACGTGATATGTCACTGGAGAGCTTCAAGGATGAGGTGTCCAAGGTGTTTCATGTTGATGTCACTGACATGTCACTGAAGTATTTCCTACCGAATAATAACAGAACGCTCATCACAATATCATGTGATAGAGATTTGCAACGGATGGTTGATTTTACAATCAGTGCTGCACAAGTGGAAGTCTTCTTGATAAGTCGAGTAGAGAACAGGTATATTTCATTCCTTACTCACGTGGAAGAGCCAATGTCAAGCCTATGGTTATGTAACACAATTTGTTTTCTTGTGTTTGTTAACCAGGAGTATCATAACACATGCTGGAGCTTCTTCCATTAAACCTGGCTCTAGTGCGCGAGGTGATAAAAGGAAACGGCCACCGGCTAAAAGCAAGTATGTTGCACTGTATCAATTATCTTCATAGCTGTTATTTGTAAACCCATTCTTCAGCATTACAGACCATGTTATGTCTCTATAGGGCACCCAAAAATACCAAGAAGACTTCCAATGCTCTTGGCACTGCAGTTCAACCTGGTGCCAATAATGTGAAACAGCCAGTACCAGTTCTTACTGAAAATGATGACAACAGGTGCAAAGTTGTTCTACATGTAACTGTTTTTTAATTCTTAAACAGGCGCGAATGTAACTTGTCAATTGTAAGGGTGTGTGGCGTGTGTTTTATGGGCTCTTGCCCCTGTTCTTCTTAATATAATGATACGCAGCTCTCCTGTGTGTTCGAGAAAAAAAAAACATAGTCTTAGATGCAGAACCAAACATTGAGTCCTGACCGAGTTCGTAGCAATTCTGATGAGTGGGCTATCATCAGCTTTTTACCCAGGGCAGCGGACTGGTGTTATTTTGCTCTCCGTCCTGAGAGTGGGAGCTTTTTCTCCCAGATTTCCATGTTTGCTCTGCAATGTCATATATGATAAACTGTTTCCATGTTCATAGTGTGAAAGGAAGTGAAAAATATCTATTTTAGACCATTTAACTTCTAGAGTAGCCGTGTCATGAATCAGATTGCAAATATAATACATATTTTTTGAGATGACATTATGTGTCAACTGTGTGTTTGGCATATATTCCTTGCATGCCGTATTGCTGAAATAACTGAATGTGCCAGAACTGCTAACCTTTGCAACCAGTGCTGCTTAATACTGACTTTAGGATTTTTTTTTTGTAATCCAAATTCTTACCCTTCTGACTTATATAGTACTTTTGGTTACTTTACGGAGCATACTGGATAGTTAACTGTTTGTGTCATGGTCCATATGTGATGGTTAGGACGTAAGTAGCTTTACTACGTAGCGGCTTCTCTTTTTCTTTCATTGTGGTAACTGCTAGGCAATACAATATCTTGGTCCAACGGAACATTTTACCCAGTTCTGTGGATGACATACATTCTTATTTCAATTTTCGTACATGTATGCATACCTTACATGATCCATATTTCAGCCATACAATTTTCTATTTGCTTCTATTGGTATTGTTTCTTTTCTATTTTAAGTAGTTATATTTTCCGTTTTAGGGAATATGGACCCTACTGTTTAGTTTGGCCAAATAGTGCTAAGTAGTTTCATTTGAATTTCTTTTGCTGTCTTTTGATTTTACCCATTTCATTGTTCTTTCAGTCTTATAAATCAGAACCATTACTTGCTTCATTGATTAGTCAGTGGTTCTGTTTTGGCATCTATGTAGTCCATTCTCAGTTGCTTTTCTCATCTTTCTGAAACCAGGGTTTTCCAACTGGAATTCGGAAGTGATATTTCCTTCACCGCTCCAGCTGAAGGTGCTTCTGCTGCACCAAGCATTCTGGATCAGCAGGCACTTGCTCTCGTTGATAACACAACTAGGTAATTTTGCAGCCATTTCATTTGTCACTCAAAAACATTTTGTAAAAGAACAAGTTTCATACATGTTGGCAACTATGCATGGTGTTTGCAGGGAACCAGTTGGGCTTTTTGATGATTCAGGCAATCCATATGTTGGTTCTGAGATCACAGCAGAACATCAGCAGGCACTTGACAATCCTATTGTTTTTTGGGATGACATTATCAAAGGTGTTGGTCAAGAATTTGATAATGTGAAGGATTTCCGTGCTCAGTTGTGTAAGTATGCCATTGGGAAAGGATTTGCATATCGGTTCATAAAAAATGAAACCACTCGTGTCACTGTGAAATGTGTTGTGGAGGGATGCACTTGGCGATTGCATGCATCGGAGTCATCTCGTAACAAGAAATTTGTAATCAAGAAAATGACAGATGAGCATACATGTGGAGGAGGAAGCGGAGAAGGTCAGCGTCGAGCGACAAGACAGTGGCTGACCGCCATTATCAAGGAGAAGCTGCATGATAATCCAATGTTGAAACCAAAGGAGCTTGTCAAAGAAATATATGAACAGTATGGAGTTACTTTAACCTATTCACAGGTCTGGCGTGGTAAAGAAGTAGCACAGAAGGAATTGTATCACGCTATAAGGGAGACTTACAGCCACCTGCCCTGGTATTGTGAGAAGCTTTTGGAGACCAACCCAGGAAGTATAGCTTTGTTGTCTCCTATGGTGGATACAAAATTCCGTCGCTTTTTTGTTGCATTCCATGCTTCTTTGCACGGCTTTGTGAATGGGTGCAGGCCTCTCTTATTTCTTGACAAAGTTCCACTCAAAGCGACAAATGAATACAAGTTGCTGGTGGCAGCTGCAGTTGATGCAGATGATGGTGTCTTTCCGGTGGCCTTTAATGTGGTTGAAGATGAAAATTATGATAGTTGGGTTTGGTTCTTAATGCAGCTGAAATTTGCTCTCCAGAATCATAACTACCCTTACAATGCCATGACATTTATGTCCAGTGGACAAAAGGGTCTTGATGCTGCTGTTTCCCAAGTTTTTGAAGATAGCCACCATGCCTTCTGTTTGCATCATATCATGGAGGAATTCAAAGGAGAGCTGAGGAAGGGACCATGGTCACAACAAATAAGGGAGGCAATGATTGAGGATTTTACCCGTGCAGCCCAAGCATGTAGCATCGAGGATTTTAACGCGTCCATTGAGAGCATTAGGAATATATCCACTGAAGCTGCTGAGTGGATCATTGCAAGCAAGCCGGAGCATTGGTCGGATGCTATTTTCAGAGGTTGTCGGTATGATCATTTCTCCTCAAACATTGTTGATGCCTTCAATAACTGGATACCAACCAAGAAGGAGGGTTCAATAGTGTTGATGATAGACTCATTGAGAATGAAAATTATGGAGGTAATAGAATCAAGGCGTGAAGCTTGCAAGTCGTGGTCTGGTCCTTTGACACCTTCCATGGAATTCAAAGCGCAAGAGGAGATGTTGAAGGCTGGTAAGATGACTGTGCTGTGCTCCTCTGAAACTGTGTTTGAAGTGCGGGGCAACGCAATTTTTGTTGTTAACCTGGCAAATTGGGAATGCACCTGCCGGAGGTGGCAACTTTCTGGCCTCCCGTGCATGCATGCTGTTGCTGTGTTCAACAGGATTGGCCGAAATTTCTATGACTACTGTTCAAAGTTTTTCAGAATAGAAAGCTACCACTTGACATACTCAGGAACGATCTTCCCAATACCTGACATGGATACTGTTGATTTAAGTGCTGGAGCAAATTTAATTCCACCTCCCAAGCAACGCACATCAGACAAACCAAGAAGGAAGCGGATTAACCCCAACAAGGTATCAACTGTTATACGACTCTGCAGCAGGTGCAAGCAAGCAGGCCACAATAAAGCAACCTGTGAAGCTGTTTTGTAGTTAAAAATAATTTTGTATCTGGAGTATGTACAACAGGTACCTTTCCTCTTCTGTCCTGATTCGACATTTTGGCCCTACATTTTCTCTAAAATATGATAACATTTTCCCCAAATATGTACACTTAACATCTTATTAAAATAGAATCAATTATATGTAGAATGAAAATAGGCTTGTCATTTGTACATCCATGCCAATAACATTATCTTCCATGTATAAGAGAAATTGCTGTTGAAAATTTGGCCATTCTAGTCTACACTAGCATCCTAAGGAAATAATATTGCAAACAAAATCTGCTAATCGTTTGGACTGTTTTCCCGGTTATCTCCTAAATTATTTAAGTAATGAGATTCGAAGCAATAAATTAGCGGGTCATCTTAGTAATAATACTTGACGACGGCTGTATTTTTATTATTGATATGCATCCCCGTTTTTTTATTGGCATTACTGGGTGTACTTATTTGAACCCTTCCTGTATTGATGTTGGTCTACCATATTCATCTCACCTTGTATTCCTGTATCTGTTTTACCATTTCAGTGTGAAAGGTATATCAGAAGGTTCTCTAGTGTTCTGCTGATGAGAAGATGGATGCTTTTGGCGATCTAATTTAGTGTGATGGATGGGATACTATGACTAATATTATTTTGTTTATGGTGAAGAATGCAATTTACTCTTCTGTAGAGTATGATGACAAGGTTGTAGTTTAATGTTGCCGCAGAAACAGAGTAGATCTTTAGCAGGTGAACTCTAGGTGACTATAATCAAACTTATATGTTTATTTGGATTGCTGTAGATCTATGTACATTTTATGTGATTTGTAGATGTAATAGTTATTCTAGTACTAGTTAATAATGTCCAATAGTTACCATCTGACTTTGTGAGATGGAGTGATGCAGCAATGCAACATTAACATAGTGCCGCGGTGCTATACCGTGCATAAACCGACAAAACAATGTGCGTGACATTTACATGTCAGCTGTGTCCCGCCGTGTCATATACTGTTTGTTTACAATGATGCTTAACTAGTCGTTGCAACGCTTCATTTTAGTGTACTATTTTTCTCGAGAGTGGGCTTATGACGATTAGCCTTATGATCAAATGGGAGAATGTTGGAAGGTGATCTCAGGCCAACGTCTAGGAACAGATTAACGAAGGGGATCAATCACCTTAATTACTTTCTAATGATAAATTAGTAAGTTTTTAATGATGTCCCCTAATTATGCGCCTTGATAGGAGGCGCGACCAACTTATTTGGTTGCGGCCCTGCTCCGCAGCAGTACAATACAAAAGGGCGAGCAGGTCCTTTCGTGATCCGACGATTGATGACAGCCTCTCCCGACACAAAAAAATACTAGATGATCACATCACGGTATTGCTAACAAAGTGAAGGTTGTCACCGCCACTTGCAGATCGTCGATGACGACCACTGCCTCCACGCCTGCATATAGCTAATGGCCTCTTTTGAGGCATTGGTAACTCCCAAGTAATCCTCTAGTGTGGTGTTCATTGCTAAGGCTAGGATAAGACCCTGTTTAACTGATGAGCATGGCGAATTAAGTCTATCATTAGGTATCAGTCGCCTACCATGTCCTTGCATGAAGCCTAAAGTTTAGATTAAGTTGTTATAAGCCTCTGTCTTATACACTGATGATCATGTTTAGGCCTCGAATTAAGTGCTAATGATACATATTAGGGTTAATCACTATGTTTTAGTATCTGTTTATGTCAAATTATCTCTAAATTATAGAAATTTAGATGCCAAAATGCATACTTACGTTAGCTCTCGGTCTAATGAAATCAAGAGGGAAATGCATCTCATGTCAAATTTCAGTTTTCCCCGAATAAACCCTAGCACAATCCCCAAATGAAGAACCCTAACTAATGCTAACAGGGAATTGATGTTGCTTACCAAATGTTGATGCAGATCTGGGCGTCCGACCGTCGTCCTCATTGACGAGCCGCTGTCCTTCGATCCCGGCCGCGCACGGCTCTCCTGAAGCTCGCTGACCCGTCGCGCCGTCGCCACCATGGGGTCTCCACCCCGCGTGTGCGCCGTCCCGACAACATCGTTGGGAAACTCATGGTCACGCGCCTACCATCTTTTGGGCGCCGCCATAGATCTCCTCGATAGAGGTGCGCATAGTATTGGCTGCACGTGTGCTCCGGTGAGTGGGCCCGCAGGGTCAGTGTGTTCTTCACGCTCCGCTGCGCTCACCCGCGCCCACCTGCCGCTTGTTGCGCCGCCGTGCGCTAGACGCACCGCGTTTACTAAGGAAAGAAGGCGGGGAAAAGAGGAAAGTGATGCTAAGGGTTAGGGTTTCCGAAAATTCTTCTTTTATAGGTCGTATAATGTTTCTGTCTGTGTGATTGAAATTTATAGTGTAGATTTGCTGGACATGATGACTTAAAATGGGCTGCACCGGGGGAGATAATGGGCTGGGCCAAATGCAGCCTGGTATGGTTAACTTAATTTTTAAGTTTATGGGCCACTTTGGACTTCTCTTATTTTCGGCTAATTTATGATATTTCTTTTTTGTTCTCGACCGCGCTCGCTAATGGGTCATAGAATGTGCTGCGGTTTTATGAGGTCTTTTCTTTTAATTAGGACTTCTATTTTGCTAATGATCTTTCTAATGTTTATGCACTGTTAAATTGCATGATAATTTTGAAGAAATTTACTAACGTCTACCGCTGCAAATTTATGCTAGTTCTCTAAATTAAGTTGAAACAATGGGATATTTATTTGGAGAATTTATTGTTAGTTTTAGTTTTAATGGCATAAAATTAATTCTAACCAACATTGATTTAATTGTATGTCATGTTGATAACTCATGTCTATTTTCACTTCTGCCCAACGGTGATGTGAAAATATTGTTTAAAGTGCTTTATTTAATAGTATGTCATGTTGATAACTTATGTATATTTATTGCTTCTGCCTAACGGTGATGTGGAAATATTGTTTAACATGATTACTTAACCAAACAAACCTTGGGTTATACTGTGCATGTTAATATTCTTGTTTTTTAGTAATAATTTTGTGTTTATTGCTTAGCTTCAAATGCTCCAAGTGTTGTTTGCATTCTCAATGACATTGAGAAGCCTAATGGAAGAAATTTCCTTGCCTAGAAGGGTATGATTAAAGTGGTTCTGGGTGTTTTTGATTTTTGACTGCATTGTTGTATGATGCTCCTGTTGCTCCCACCGAAGGTGTGGACAACTATGATGAGAAACATAAGGCCTACAAGGCAGAAGATGCTATATGAGAGTGCTCCAACCTATTGTCACTTAAGATAATGAACGGAGAAGGCAATTTATGAAAGGATAAGAGGGAGCAATCCCTAATTCCGACACTGCTAAGGCATACTTGACCTCTGTTGAAGAATATGTTCAAGGGAAACACCAAGGCCTATGCTACCACTCTCATGCATGAACACAAGTTTGACGGTGTTGGTTTATTGAAGTGGTTTGCTAATAAGAAGGGTAATGATACTATAACTTTTGTTGATGAATCCCTTTATGTTAATTATTCAATTGATTCGTGGTTGACTATGCATGTCACAAATTCACTGTAGGGATTCCATAGATGAAAAAAAAAGCTTAAGAAAAGTTGAAGTTGAAGTCAAAGTCATTGGGTCTCTTGCTCTACACTTAGATGGGGGTTCAATTTGAACTTCATCTTACTAATGTTCTTTTTGTTCCTAGTATGGGAGAAACTTGTCTTTTGTTCAGTTGTTAGAGGACAATGTTTATGAGTGTTGTTTTGGGAACAAGAGATACTTAAGTTAGTATAATGATGTGATGTTGGTTTTACCTTCTCACATGACAAACTTTATTTGCTTTCCCTTATGATTCTTGTGTGATGTTGATGACACTAAAAGGAAGCATAACAATAAGAATGAGACTTCATCGAGATTGTGGCTTTGTCGCTTAGGCCACATTTCGACTGGGAGAATTGAGTGTCTCATTAAAGAATAAATTTTCTTCCTGCTAGATTTCTCTAATTACGATCAATGCATAGATTGTATTAAGGGAAAATTTGTGAAAACAATAAAGAAAGGAGCAACACGAAGCACATGATCTTTGGAGTTAATTCACACGGATATATGTGGTCCTTTTCCTATAGCATCTGTGGATGGTTTTGAATGTTTCATAACATATCACCCAAAGAATATGTTTGTCAATTGTCACATAGTATGTCATTGTCATCAAACCAAAAAGAGACCAGATATGCTTAATCATCAACCTTTATTGTTTCATGAACCAATCAACCAATACCACACGATACACAATAAAGGGTGCGCGCACCGCACATGCGACACGCATTCAGCTACTCAGGTTCAGGGCACTGCCCTCGCATTTGTGCAAGGACTCAAGGAGTCGCCTCGAATTCCTGTTTGTTGTATGATCATCAATCACTTGATGTGAAAGGACTCAAGGAGTCACCATAATTTATCTTATAAGGAATGAAGAATAAATGGGCCGATGGGGTGAATAACTTTGAGAGTTGGAAATTGATGGATATAGAGTAAAATTTGGTCAAACCAGTTGGGTAATGCACTCAACAACAAGAATGCAAGTTATTTCAATTATTATTTTTTGCCATTGGATAGTAATTTACGGGTCACGGTAAGCCCGACATGCTATGAATATTTGAAATTTGCTACCGATACTTTTGTCACAGTTCCCAAGAAGATGACAAGCATGCCTATAGCGCCCTCCGAGAAAGCATCATCGGCCATATCATCTCCTTCAGTCAAGGAGGCTGAACACGCCTTTGGTGCTCTCCTGCCACTGGCATAACACCTTCGTCGACATCGACAACCCCTCTGAGTAAGTGGAGAGCTCGAGTGGCTCGACATCGCTAGGTCTACTATTTTTAACCTTTTGAGAAAAAGATCTAATTTTCTGTTATGGAAATAAAAACATATTTCATTAATTTGGATTCTTGTGCATTTTATGAGTAGAAATACAGTGACAGTTCAAATATTGGGGCCATTAGTGTCTGGTGAAAAATCGCTCTAGTGATGGATATGCCGTCCTATGTGGCTTTTGGACACCAAAATTACCCCATGTATAGTGGCGGGCGTGTAGTTGTCAGCTGTCTTTGTTTACTCAAGACTCAAGGCGTTGTATATTTCTCTTATCATGGAAATGAAGACATATTTCTGTTATTTGAATTCATTTGCATTACGTAGATAGACAATTTGTTTTTTTGATCCCTAGATAGATAAATTGATTGCCTTCCAGAGGGGAAAAGCTGAAACACACAAGGGTGTTCTATGTCATTTTGGTACACACATTTTCGCCCCTCTGATGCACTGAGAGTTTGAAAAAAAACCAAGAGCGTGCTTTTAGATCAGTTGACACTTGAAATTCAGGTAACAACATGTCAAAAAAAATGAAAAAGAAATTCAGGTAACAAACGACATTTTTAAGGTTCCCAGAGCTGTTTTTTTTTTTCTTTTCTTTTGGTCATAGCTGCAGTTACCATTTAGTCCAGACTAGAGTTATTTACTAGTCCGGGGCCGTTTTGCTGAAAAAGAGTAAATTGCATTAGTGGTCACTAAACTTGTTCAGCTGAAAAAGATGGGTACGGGTCCCAGGAGGTAAATCTTGCCATGTGGGATATCATGTACTTCCGTGATGTTTCTCGTTTTGGACATCATTCCCGCAAAGAATCTGTTTGTCAACACTACGGGAAACCCCCTATTTGCCGAGTGCCAGAGGCACTCGGCAAAGCCGGCAAACACCGGACGGCAAACAGTTCTCGGCAAAGCCGGGTTTGCCGAGTGCTTTTTGTCGGGCACTCGGCAAAGATTTTGCCGAGTGTCAAAAAGGCACTCGGCAAAATAAAGTAACGAGACGGTGGGAAACGGCCGTCAAGAGGGTTTGCCGAGTGCCCTGACGTCAGGCACTCGGCAAACAAAAAATTTTTGCCGGCAAACAATGGTAAGTTTGCCGAGTGCCAGGCACAAGCACTCGGCAAACAATTGCACATGTGCCGAGTGCCTCAGTTTTGGCACTCCGCAAAAATCTGAGGCACTCGGCAAAAAAAATCGACAGATTGCAATAAAATGTTTAAAATCACTGCAACCTGGACCAAAATCACACCAAATCATACATATATGCTCACCATCATGACATACACATATATATCATCACAAACACATAGAAATCACCACAAACACATAGAAACCACCACAAACACATAGAAATCCATCACAAACACATATTTGTCTCCATGTACACATAGAAATGTTTAAACTTGACATCCCCAAACACAACTAGTTGGTTCATGCAATTGAAGTACAAATACAACTACAACCTACATCGGAGGAGGGCGAGGATAAGGAGGGAACGGTGACTAAGCATTGGGAGGGGAAACCGGCTGATTGTTGGATCCAGCGGATATATTCTGCAAGAAGAAGATATTACATGATTAACACAATATTTCAGATAGAAGCATACAAGCTGAAGCATTCGAGATTATAATTGAAAGTTAGAAATGAAACTACAAGGATTTAGATAGACTCACCGGAGTGCCCTGACTCGGACTCGAAGTGCCGACAGGAGGAAGAGGTAGTGGCGGCGGTTGCATCCCACCACTGTGCCACTGGTGAAACATCATCTTCATTTGCCGCTGCAAGTCCTCCTGCATCCTTGCGTGCTGTTCCTGCAGCCTCGCATCGTACCTCGCCTGCTGTTACATCAGCTGCCTGGTACTTCGCCTCCTGTGCCTGCAGCTTCGCCTCCATCTCCTCCCGTAGCTGGGCCTACAATATGTCATCCCAATGTTACAATGCAAAGCAAACATATGTCAAACTCAACGAAACGACGAATAGAATAGAAATAACCTGGGCTTGGTCAAACTGAATCTGTGCAGCGCTTGGCCGTGGGCGTATGGGCGGGGCTGAGGACGAGCTCCTCGCTCGGATCTCAGAGAGGGTGGGAGTAGAGGCCGTATCCAGTGTGCTGTCTCCAATCCAGTACCGGCCATGCTTCTTACCTCCACCGATCCTCATGATGATCTCTCCATCAAGGTCCTCGGTGCTCGGGTTCCACTCTGGCCCGTGCTTCTCCCTAGCCATCTCGGTGTACTGCTGGAGGCGAGCGTGGACGGTGGCGTTGCTGTACGCCTCGGGCCCGTCCTCCGGGTTGTAGTCGACCTCGATCGACGACGCCTTGCCCTTGTGGGCCAATGCCCAAGCCATCAACGGGGGGCACTCTCGGCCCTCATGCGCCCGCGACTGCAAAGAAAATAGAAAGATGATTAGAAATTATGCAAAATTGAGCAGGACAAACAACGAAATGAATTCACGTACCCAGCTAGCCGCGTACTCGTCAAGGGTACGGTTGCCTTGATGGTGTGCTGGACCAGGCATTTTCAAACGCCGCTGCCGGCAAGCTTCGTGCGTCTTCTGCCACTCGGGGTCGCACCACCTACTCACAAAGTACTCTCAGCAGTCCCTGTGAGAGGCGCACCACCACGGAATCACCTACACGTCATTTGACCAAGTTAGATGTTAGTTATTGTGAAACTATGAGAATAACAAATTAAGCGTACTTAATCAAGTATAGAAAACATGAGAATGTCAAATTACCTGCATGTATTGTTCTGCAGCCAGCCATATGGTCCGAGCCTCCTTTTTCTCAATCTTCCTACCAAGTTTTTTGGCGTAGTAGGTCCTCACGGCCTGGACGCGCGCCTCGTAATGCATGTCCGTAATGAGTTTAGGACATGCATTGTACACCCGACGCACCGCACGGTCACTCCATTCCGGCTCGACCCTGAAAAAATCCTGCACATTGACGCGATGTATACTTTCATTATTTGAAGAATATCCAATGAACGAGATGTATTGACCAATTCAATGTAAACAAGACTTACCCACAGCTCTCCAACTACCCGGTCCGCCACGGTGCGAAAGTCTCTCCCATCCTCGTCTGGGACATCAGCGACGCGTTTGTAGTGGGCCCACGTCAAGGCCGGCTCCTGCCCCCCGTCGCGCAGTGGCACCATGCCAGGAAAGTGTCTCCTGCACAAAAGGCCGAGGATGCCGGCAGGAAGACGTTTGTGGTCACCCGGAACGATCGTCTCCCAGCCCCTGCCCAAGTGATCAAGACAATGATTAGTTTCTATTGAGATTTGAAACATAGCAAATGACTTAAAAGTTAAAGTTACTTACTTCTTCCCTTTGGGTCGAACCAACGGGCGTCTCTCAACAGGGATCGGTCGCTGTGGAAGTCGTGCGGGACCTCGCTCCCACACTTTCGGCACGTCCTCAGACGCCGCCTCGTCCTCCCCGTCCTCCTCCTCCTCCCCGTCCTCCTCCTCCTCCTCCCCGTCCTCCTCCTCCCCGTCCTCCTCCTCCTCCCCGTCCTCCTCCTCCTGCTCCGGGGCCTCCTTCTCCGGGGCCTCCTGCTCCGGCTGCTCCTCTGAGGCCTCCGAGGCCTCCTGCTCCCGCTCCTCCTCTGACTCGTGCACGGAAGGAGCAGGGGACGGTGGCCTCGACCCCCTCACTCGACGCCTGCCGCCACCTCTGCTGCCTCGAGCCTTGACTCGACTCCTCTCGCTCCCAGAACTCTCAGCGGACCGCTTCCCAGTCGCCTTTTGGTAGAGCGACTGGAGTGTCCTCGTCACACCACCCTTGCCCACCATCTTTGATCAATCACCTGCAATTAACAAGATTAAATCCATCAGTATTTCGAAATATATGCAAAAAAAATATAACATGTAATAGAAAGTAACATAGTATTGCAAAAATTAAATTAACTACTACGGGCCATATATGTATTAGAAATAATCATCAAGATCAGGATCTTGTGCATTGTTTGCCTCATCATCACTATAATCATCAAGGTCCATATCATCTTGCACGTGTTCTGAAGGCGGAATGTCATCGTCGTCTAAATGTAATCGCTCAAGTAATTTCAAGTCGTTCGCATTATGAACCTCATCTCCAGCATCGTCATCAACAACCGTTTCATTGTCTACTTCCATTTCGATCTCTTCGGTTAAGTCTATCACAAAACCCCCTTCTAGCCCATCTTCTTGGAAGAACTCTCCATCGACATATGTGTTTGGGTCTACATTGTAATCTTCATTGTTTGGGACCGGTAGTTTGCCGTGTGGCGATACCTTGTACACAACATCCCAACCCTTGAGACGGTCGTCAGTTTGGCACAGGTATGGGAGATAATAAACTTGTGTGGCATGTTGAGCAACAATATATACATCGTCTCCTAGATAGACGGATGACTGTCGAATTTCGACTAGCCCAAGATTAGGGGTCCGTCTAACTGCTTGAGGATCAAACCAATGGCATTTGAATACGACAAGAGGGAGAGGCTTGCAACCATCAAAACAAAATTCGTATATTTCTTCAACTCTTCCATAATATTCGACCCCATCGTCACCAGGAGTAAAAACTCCGGTGTTAGTGGTTTTACGATTAGGCCGATTCTGCTCGTAGCTTGTTGTGTGAAAGCGGTACCCATTAACATCATAGCTTTTAAATGACTTGACCGCATAAAGACAGCCCTTGGCAACCTGTCTTAACTCGGCATTCATTGTCGCTTCGATTCGGGCCTGCAAGTTCAAGCAGGATAGTTAGCTACATTATTCGCACGTACGAGGAACTTGTAATGTCATACTAAGAAAATGCTAAATACCTTCCTATTGAACCAAGAAATGAAATCGGGCAATCCATTTCCTGCACCGTTGCAAAGAAGGGTATCGACATCATGTGCGGTAGGAGGCACTTCATCATGCCAGAATACATCAAGAAATCCCCTGTAGCAATGAGGAACAAGTGGGTTGGATGTGGAACAAATGGGTTAGATGTCTAATTATGAAATTTGTTCATAACTTACTTGATGTACACGTCCACTTCTCTTAGGTTGGTCAGCACATACAGCATGATCGTGCGCCACTCTGGATATGTCAAGTTCTTCTTGGTCGCTTCACCTCCGCGCCCGTATTGCCCTTGGAAAAGGCTGAGGGTCGATTCATTTTCGTCAACGTTGTAACGAGAGGGTGGAAAATGCACACTCGGAAGGTTGTCAGAATAGTATTTTGTTGTGAAGTTTGACACCTCCTCCAGAACGTGTGCCTCTGCAATGGAAGCTTCAATTTTGCATTTATTTTTACATTTCGTTCGAAGAACCTTTTGACACCGCTCAATTGGGTAGCACCAACGGTTCTGCACAGGCCCCCCCCCCCCCCCATTCGAGCCTCATACGGGAGGTGCAAAATCATATGCACCATCGAAGTGAACAAGCCTGGTGGAAATACCTTCTCCAACTTACAGAGCAACACAGGCGCCATTTTTTCCATTTCTGCAATCACGGAAGGTGATATCTCCTTAGCACAAAGCTGGCGGAAGAAATAGCTCAACTCTGCCAGCACTTGCCACACATGATCAGGGAGATAGCCTCGAACCATCACGGGAAGAAGCCGCTGAATCCACATGTGGTAGTCATGAGTCTTGACTCCGTTGATTTGCATAGTAGCCAAGTTCACTCCCCTACTCATATTCGCTGCGTACCCATCAGGGAACATTAACGTTTTGAACCATTCTAGTACTTCCTTCCTTTGGGGCCTCGTCAGGACGAAATCCGCCTTAGGTTTTCTCCATGACTTGCCGGATGCAGGAGGCGCCATGTCTAGCTTTGGTCGATTGCACAAAGTAGCTTGATCGACTCTTGCCTTAACATTGTCCCTTGTCTTATCAGGAATGTCCATGATTGTTCCAAAAAGTGGAACGCCTAAGCCATGTTCAACGTGCATTAGGTCAATGTTATGTGGAAGAAGAAGATCTTTCATATACGAAAGCCTATACAAGCCACAGATCTGAGTGAAGGCATGTAGCTC
Source organism: Eragrostis curvula (assembly GCA_007726485.1). Classification (NCBI taxonomy): domain Eukaryota; kingdom Viridiplantae; phylum Streptophyta; class Magnoliopsida; order Poales; family Poaceae; genus Eragrostis; species Eragrostis curvula. The sequence goes on from CM017439.1 coordinate 36,512,946, forward strand.
ACCATATCCCACAAAACCACCGTCTGTTTCATCGACCTTGAGACCATCTAACATAGCACTCACCTGCGCACCTGTCAAGAACTGCGGTGGAGGGTTGAGAACTTGGACACCTTTCGTAAAGTTCTTTTTGTCTCTTCTGAATATGGTCAAGAGGGAGGAATTGTCGGTGTTGGTCGAACGAAGAAAACTTGCCACCCTTCTTCAACCAAATCCACCTCACAAGATGCTTGCATACCGGGCAAGGAAACTTTGAGTGAACGCCCCAGCCACAGAAACAACCATACGCCGGCATGTCATGCAGAGAGTAGAAGTACCAAACATACATTCTGAAGTTTGTCTTTGTAGCTTTGTCGTATGTCCATACCCCTTCCTCCCAAGCACGTTCCAAATCATCAATCAGAGGCTCCATATAAACAGACATATTACTCCTCGGGTTTTCAGAAATTATCAACGACAAGAAAATGTTCTGTCGTTGAAAGATGACGCCTGGAGGGAGATTGAGGGGTATAACGAACACGGGCCAACAACTGTACGGGGCAGCCCCCATGCCATATGGATTGAACCCATCTGTTGCCAGGGCCACACGTACATTACGAGCCTCCCGAGCTTTGATGTGATGAATGTTATCGAATCGTTGCCATGCTTCACCATCGGATGGATGTACAAGCTTATCGGCCTTGTATCGAACTCCATGTTTGTGCCATGTCATCTGTTTCGCGGATTCCTCGGTCATGTACAGCCGTTGGATCCTCGGTAAGAACGGAAGGTACCTTAGGATCTTCACGGGTACCGTGAGCTGCCTTTTTTGCCCATCACCCGCGTCTACCTCTATGAACCTAGAGGACCCACACTTTGGACAGTATTTTGCTTCTGCATGCTGTTTCCTGAATAAGATGCATCCTTTCGGACAAGCATGTATCTGCTCATATGGCATCTTAAGTGCACTAAGCACTTTCTGTGCCTCATACATGCTCATTGGTAGAATGTGACTTTCCGGAAGCAGGCTGGCAACAACTGTCAACATAACATCGAACGCGTTCCGACTCAAGCTAAACTGGGACTTCACGGCCATTAGACGTGCAATGGCATCCAGTTTTGAAACCCTGGTATGCCCGTGAAGAGGTTTCTGTGACGCTTCAAACATGTCATAGAAGCGCTTTGCGGACTCCTCTGGCTCCTCCTCCCCCCTAGGTTGTTCACGGAACTGGGCTTCCTGATAGTCCTGTAACATGTCCTCCACCCCGCCATCAGCATCACAATCATCGACGCGTTGTCTCACGACCTCCTCCCTCAATCTATGGGCTTCACCATGGTAGACCCACCGGGTATAGCCTGGCGTAAATCCATAGTTACAAAGATGCAACCCCATCTCCTCCTCTGTCTGCTCCCTTGTGTTGCCGCAACGGCTGCAGGGACACCAAGTCTTTCCACCTTTGCTGGCATTGGCAAATGCTTGTTTCAAGAAAGAAAGGGTCTTGTCAACCCATTCACTTGTTTCAGAACCCTTCCTTGGACGGCCCGTGTACATCCACGCACGGTCATCCATCTTCTATCATATGACGGAGCAATTTAAAATTCATTGGTATCTACACGATGCATACAATGTCTAATAGGTGAAGATAGGTCCTAATCCCACCCGACGATGCGTAGATGGGGCTAGTTTCCAAGGTCTACTCCGGTCCGAGACGGAATTTCGGCAGCACCTCTCCGCTGTTCTCCAAATACACGTCCTGAGAGGGAGATTGTGTATCCGGAGAACAACAGGGAGGCGCGGCCGAAACTCGGTCTCAAACCAAAATAGACAATGGAAACTAGCCCCATCTACGCATCCTCGGGCTGTCCAAGAAACGTGGACAATTCGCAACAGATACGGTCATAGATATGCAACCCTCGGGCATATCTCCAACTGTATCTATTTCGAACGGGAGACGACTAACTAGGTTACGCGTTTCCTACAAACAGAAAAGGAAAAGGGCGGGGGGGGGGGGGGGGGGGGTCCTTTATGTCTCACCTTGCTGTCCTGCAATATGACGAGTGGAAGACGGTGGAAAAGCCTCTCCTATCTTGCAAAGAACGAAACATAAAGCTGTCAATTCAAAATTTCGACAGCACCTCCCCTGTACGGTGAGGTTCCCAAAACCTGCAAGGAAACAACGGCGCGATGGCCGGCAAGCACAATCCAATTGAAATCAACGGCACAATGGCCGGCAACACAATCCAATTGAAAGCAACGGCACGATGGCCGGCAAACACAATCCAATCGAAACATAAATGGAAGTATTTCATCAATCTTTTCATTCAATATTTGCATACACCGTAATTTTCACATAAAAGCAATTCAATCAATTTTCGTATAAAAGTAATTCAATCAATCTTCACTTTCAATTTAATCTAACCTTTGCATACAAAGCAATTCAAATTTGCGGTCATTAGCATACAAAGCAATTAAAATTTGCATACATTTGCATACAAAGGAATTAAATATTGCATACAAATTTGCATTCAATTTAACCTGTTCATATTTCATTATTGACAGAAGGAAAAAACAGAAAAAAAAAGAGGAGAAGCTCACCTTTCCTGGACGTCGACGGCCGGGGAGCCCTTGGTGGCCGGTGGTGAGGGGGAGGCTGGGGAGGGGTGCGCGACGAGGGTGGTGACGGGCCCCTCGCCGTCAAGGCCCTCGGGGCGGGGGCGGCGGCGTCGGGCCCCGGCGGCGGCGTCCGGCCGCTGCTGGCGTCGGGGAGGGGAGGGGCGGGCGTCGTCGTCGGCGGAAGGGCGAGGCGGCGCGGTGGAGGGCGACGCGGTGGCAGGAGCGGCGCAGTGGAGGGCGGTGGAGGGCGGCGCGGTGGAGGGCGGGGCAGTGGCAGGAGCGGCGCAGTGGAGCGCGGTGGAGGGCGGCGTGGTGGAGGGCGGCGCAGTGGAGGGCGGCGCGGTGGCAGGAGCGGCGGTCGGGGGAGGGCGACGCGGTGGAGGGCAGCGGCGACGCGGGCGGGGCCGGGCGGTGGAGGGCGGCGGCGGTCGGGGAGGGCGGCGCAGTGGAGGGCGGCGCGGTGGTAGGAGCGGCAGTCGGGGGAGGGCGGCGCGGTGGAGGGCAGCGGCGACGCGGGCGGTGCCGGATGCGGCGCGGTGGAGGGCGGCGGCGACGCGGGGGATGAGCGCGGCGTGGAAGAAGATAAAGCCAGGAGAGGGAGAAAGGGAAACCGCGCGACGCGCCTAAGTCATACAAAGTTTGCCGAGTGCTAGATCTGAAAGCACTCGGCAAACAATAAAACACTCGGCAAAACTTGTTTGCCGAGAGCTGTGGGGCCGGCTCTCGGCAAACATTTTCAGCAGGAGTTTAAAAAAAATATAGAAATTCGACATAAATTCAAAAAATAGCCAAATTTTGTCATGAAACATTTCATATCATCTATTATCTATAAAAAAAGATTTATGGTCAAACCATATTATGACTGTCGTTTTGGTTCGAAATATAAACAATCACTTTATAAGTTCATGGATCTTCTTCGAGGATGCTTCGGTTTGTAAACAATGTACGTGACAACTTTTGTGAAAATTTTTCTACAATTTATCATGGCCTCCACGTATGATTTCATGATACTAGGACGAGTCTCGTAATTTTTAGACTTTTTTTGAATTTTATAAAAATAAAGTACTATTTGACCCAATGTTCGCCCTTATATTTTATGTACATCATGCGCTTATTTTCCGTTCATTTCATGGTTATGGACTAGCATTAGACTTATAAATATGAATATCATTTTTTTAGCCACTATATTTCAATATATGAATCACTTGTAATTCAAATTTGAAATATCTTAAATAAATACTTTAAAGGAAATAAATAACTTAAATATAACAAACATATCAGAAAAAATACCAAATTTTGACAATAAGTCACTTTCATACATAAATAGACGTCAGGACAAAATTTGTGGCCAAAAATGAAGAGAAAAAAAAAACTTTGCCGAGAGCCAAAGGGGGGCACTCGGCAAAAAGACTTAGTTGCCGAGGGCCCCACGTCTGGCTCTCGGCAAAATTGATGGCGCCACCCCATCCTCCCTGTTTGACGCTCGGGCGTGGCATGTGCCAGCGTTTGCCGAGGGCTTAATGGGCTGCCGAGCGCTTTGTATTGTTTGCCGAGTGCCGAGTCCGGTGGCACTCGGCAAACAAGAACTGTACCGAGTGTTGCTTTTTTGCCGAGAGCCGTGCCTTTGGCACTCGGCAACTAGCTAGTTTGCCGAGTGCCCGAGGAAAAGCCCTCGGCAAACGTCTTAGCACTCGGCATATATGAGCTTTCCCGTAGTGCAAGTGTCAGATAGTATGTCATTGTCATCAAACCGGAAAGAGACCGGATAGCTTAATCATCAGCCTTTATTGTTTCATGAACCAATCAACCAATACCGCACGATACACAATACAAATACAGGCGACACGCATTCAGCTATATATTCACGTTCAGGGCACTGCACTGGCATTTGTGCCTGGGAGGAGTCGCCTCGAATGCCTGTTTGTATGGTCGTCACATCACTTGCCGGGGACGAAGTTGGTGGCGTACGCCCATGCGTTGTTGTTGACGGGGTCAGCGATGTGGTCGGCCAGGTTCTCCAGGGGTCCCTTGCCGGTGACGATGGCCTGGACGAAGAAGCCGAACATGGAGAACATGGCGAGGCGGCCGTTCTTGATCTCCTTCACCTTGAGCTCTGCGAACTTCTCCGGGTCGTCGGCGAGACCCAGCGGGTCGAAGCTCCCTCCCGGGTACAGCGGATCGACCACCTCGCCGAGCGGCCCGCCGGCCACCCTGTACCCCTCCACGGCGCCCATCAACACAACCTGATCGATCGATCCAGGATACAATTAATTGTAACATCAGAGCACAATTCAGCAGATGCTGCTTATTAAGTGAAATCGTAGACAAATTGATTGATTTGTACCTGGCATGCCCAGATGGCGAGGATGCTCTGCGCGTGCACGAGGCTTGGGTTGCCGAGGTAGTCCAGCCCGCCCTCGCTGAAGATCTGTGCGCCGGCCTTGAACCAGACGGCCTCGCCGAACTTGACGCCGTTGCGGGCGAGCAGCTCCGGGAAGACGCAGCCCAGCGCGCCGAGCATGGCCCACCGGCAGTGGATCACCTCCAGCTCCCGGTTCTTGGCGAATGTCTCCGGGTCGGCCGATAGCCCCGCGGTGTCCCACCCGTAGTCGCCGGGGAACTCGCCGGTCAGGTAGGACGGCGGCTCGCCGGACAGCGGGCCCAGGTACAGGGCGCGGTCCGGGCCGTACCATGGGCTGCCGGACGCGGCGGCGGGCTTGGCCTTGCCGGCCGTCTTGCGCATCGTGACGCGGCCCTCGCCGAACACGCTGGAGGGGGCGATCTTCTTGGTGGCCTTGCCGGCGAGACCCGGGGATGAGAGTGACATGGTGGACGCCGCCATTGATGGATGAGCGCCGACGCCGAGGAGATTCTGCTCTGCTGCTGTACTTGACTTAGAGCTGGTGAGCTGTGTTGCTGCAGGCTGTAGTGCTTAGTGAAGAAGTAGGGAGGTGGAGTTTAAATAATGGCGGGAAACGGTGAGAGCTTTACGCTTTGATCCCTTGGATATGGACGGGCATATCGCTTGCGATCTCTGATTGGATACAATTGTTCTCTCTAGCTTGCCACCTGTGCTTGTGCTTTGCTGACTTGTAAAGTGAGCAGGGGTCCAGGAAGAAAAAAAATAATATAGTGGAGGCTTAGGAATTGGGCACGGCCAATCAGTAGAGGACGGGTGGAATGGTTATCTCGATGTAACTGGATAGAGTGGCGGCGTCGATGATTTTAGTGCCAAGCGGATGCTAGCATACTATCTTTGTATTTACGTCTTCTTGAAACAACATGTAAAATATTGGAAATTCCTTCTCAGCCACTAAAAAAGTTAGTTTCCCTTCTGTGCCACTGGATGAGTTTCTTGTGTCTTTCAGAGCAACTACACATGAGTTTATAGGGGCAAATGATTCATTTACCCTCGGGCTTCTTCCTAATCCTCCTCCTCTAGTTACAGTCGCACCAACTCGTTTCCGGCGCCCAACAGGCTGGACTGACCTGGCAAGGGTGAGGGACAAGCTAGCCACATACCGCATCTGCTCCACCACCCTCTACTGCTTCCATGTTGCAAAAGGAATACGATGTGACCGCCGGATAGGCCGGTGGCAGTAGGTGAGCACAGTAAGGAAGACGATTCTCGGCGAGCATGGCCGTACGGCAGCAGGCTAGCAACCCCCAATCCCTGCCTGCCCCAACCCGCGGACCCGAGCAGCCCCTATCCTGTTCTCCCACATCGTTGTCTTTTTACATATATTTTTTATTTTCAAAATTTAAAATTCATTTTAAATTGAAAACCGAAAATCGGTTCATTGTGGATCCAGACGGATGGTTTTTCCGTTAACCGTAAAAACCGGTCTTGTTTCCACCAGTTTTTTTTATGTAAACTTTGGTTTTAGGAAAAAACCAAATAAGGGAGCTAGTACTAGTTATCACATCCCGCTCCTCCTACCAAACAAGAAAGATAAGGAGGCTGTAACCTCCTATTTGCGTACTAGGTATATGCTTATGATAATGGTCCAACTCATCTTATTTCTCAACCTGCAATTTGTATAGTACTATAGGTATATATGCTTATTAGGTAAAATGCATTATAAGTCTCTAAACTTATTGGGATACCCGATGGAATCGGCAACAAACCTGTGTGTAGGATGAACAATGCGATGGCTACAACAGTAAATGAACTTATCATAGTCGTTCTTGGGACATAAATGCTCTTGCGTCTAATCTAATACCAGGTGATGTTGATGCGGTGCTGCGGATTCCTCTTGGAGGTGCTTCAGATGATTTTTGGGCTTGGTCTGCAGAGAAACATGGGCAGTACTCAGTTCGGTCCGCATATACGCTACTTTCATGTAGGGAAGCACAATATCAAGCTAATGCTGGTTCCAATCCGTCAACATCCATGGCTAATGCTGACCCTCTGTGGAAAATGCTTTGGAAAATGAGAGTTCCCCCTAAGATAAGGGTGTTCTGGTGGCGTGTGATTAATGACTTTCTACCATGCAAGGCAAATCTGCACCGAAGACATATTGAGCAATTGAGCATTTGTGAGGCATGTGGCGCTGAATTAGAGTCAACATATCATGCCTTGATAGAATGCACCTTTGCCAAACTTTTCTGGACAGAGGTGAAGGAGATGACTGGAGTCAAGCTACCAAGCCTACACCCGCAAACATGGGCTAGAGATCTGCTTGACAACAACATTTTCTGTAGAGATGATGCTTGTGTTGTTCTTTGTGGCATGTGGTGTTGGGAAGATGGCTGCGACTATGCACAGCGAAGGACTAGGCGATGCCAGAACACGCAATCACGGTAACGAACAAAGCGGAAAGGGAAGCGCAAAGGCACCCTGGATACATCGAAGGCTACCTGCATAAAGCGAAGCCATAAAGGGAGGCGTCGAAGGGGCTTCGCCAGGCGGTTGCGCTAGGACCGTTGCGGAGCTGTAATAGAATTTGCTAATGGCATAACTGTAATAACGGTCTTTCCTCCCCCTATAAATATGGAGGGAGGGGATCTTGTAATAACATCTGTTTTTTGGACCACGAGCCAGAGACACCTCATTTGCTCCGTCCACTTTTCTCTGTCATCTCTAACCCCTTCGCCCAGCATCACGGACGATTGAGGGCTTCGGGATTATATATAACGAAAGACCCAAGGAACAGCCTGTGCAGGAGAACCTTCATCTGGCAACGCGGACACATCAAGAGGGCTTCGCCGAGGAGGCAACAGGCGGCAAGGCAACCGGAGGGCTTCGCAAGGGGACCTTCGGATGTCATAACGTTCTAAGAGCTTCACAACGGCAAGATAATCAAATACACTCGTTGGAGGGCTTCGCTGAGTCCAATAGGGACCTCCGATACCCCAACATGTGGTCGCTGTGGTGCTCCAGAAATGATCGACGTCATGGTAAGATTGCTATTCCGGCGCGGAAGGCGATTGACACCACTGCCCACCTTCTGCATGTTCGTAATCCGATAACAGAAACTGTCCGACAAGATGGATCTGCAAGGTGGTCCCTCCTCCTCCTGGGACTATCGAGATTAATACTGATGCATCATTCTGCCCAACGGAACATCACGGTGAGCTTAGAGTGGTGACAATGGACTTAGGGGGACAGTTTGTTAAAGGCTTGGCGAGGTGGATGCCATCAGTCCAGTTTGCCCTGATTTCTGAAGCTGAAGCATGTCGAGCCGGACTGCAGATGGTAGCTGACGGAAGTGAGGCCAATATCATACTTGAAACTGACTCGAAGATTTTTGTTGATATGTGGAATTCAAGGAAATACGAACGTTCGGAGATAGCCACGATCCTAAACGACATTCAAGAGCTGTGTGCAAACTTCTCTTCTTTTTCTTTAGTTTTTGTTAAGCGCTCTGCGAACTGGGCAGCTCATCTTTGTGCTCAGCGGGCATCACATCATAGGGCTGTGTATGCATGGTCTCAATCCCCCCTTTTCCTTCTGCAATGTTTGCAGCTGGATTGTAGTCCCTATGATTAATTAAGAGACGTGCAATTGATTCCAAAAAAAAAGTACGGAGAGTGGTCGATTCTCCGATCCAGCTATCAGTTTCCCGATAGAGTTTTCCATTTACTAATTAGCAGTGTTATGTGCTGTAAAAGTCCTCCGTTTTCCGTGAAACAATAAGGATTTGGTTTTTTAGTCGGTTTCTGCTATACAATAATTTGGTCTCCTTTTCTTTTGCGACGGCTTCCATGACTTACTGTTTCGAATACATATTACACAGAGGAAAGTAACCGTTTCGGATACATATTACACAGGAAAGTAAAGTCATACTCCAGAATGAAGCGTCTCCGCTTTTCACAGGATCGAGTTGGTAAAGCGCTGATGAACAGGCGCAACAGTACATCACATAAAAAGCTCAAATTTTTACATCTTTAAGTTATTATACGAGTCAAATGATTTAAAACACGTAAGAACACAGTGGAAGCCTACAAAGTACCACAATACTACCACACTCGACGATAAGTGGCCGCACATCGAATCCCTACGATGTGGACCCGCTGAGGAACTCCACCAAGCAACAGCGGAAGCGAAATCTATACCTGCACAAAAACATAAAGAGCCAAACCCTGAGTACTAGTTACTCAGCAAGACTTACCCGTCAACATGGCTAACTACAGCCGACTCCTAGAATGCAAAGGCTACAAAGGGTTAGGCTGACTCACTTGCATAAAAACGCACTAATTACTTGGTCCTTACTTTCATGTTTTATTTCAAATTAAGTACTTAACCAATAAAATAGTACACTTATCTCTAAAACAGGTATAAGATAACAATACATCAATAAGCAGTATAGCAGTAAATAGATATACATATAACAGTAATGAACTAGCATCATCATATCATCAATCAGAGCACACTACGAGGTGACTCAGTGAGCAAGGTTGCTCTTGACCGAGAGCGGCGGCATCGATGTACATCCTGCAGGAGAAAACCTGACCATACGCCGCACACGCGTAAAGTCGCATGCGGCAACTGTTTGCAAGGATCCCCCTGAAGCTAGGCTGGGTCCAACCCCTCCGGAGAAAGGCCTTCCCGCACGGTCCCCGTCCCAGACGTACGCCCCGATTGGGAAGCATCATTTCTCTCCCGAATACCATGATAGAAAGGGCAGGCTTCCGCCGCACACCAGGGCAACCCAAGCTACTAAGTTTACTAGGCCCATAAAAACACTAGCATATGATCAGTATGTTCGAACTTGCTCAACAGGGCCAACAACGAACGGTCCTTAATCGACACAGACGGGGCTACACCACCGTGAAGGCCCAGCCTTCTCCAATCATCCTATACAAGCAATTCTCCGTCCGGTCTCAACAAATCCTAAATCCAACTAGTACAATCCAGGGGTCCCTATCATGCGAGTGGGACCTACCACTCGACTTCTACCGTCAGTTAGCCACTAAGCCTAGCAAGTTCTAACGTAACCTAGACCACATCTATAAAAATAGGACACAAGGTAGGATATGGAAGGGTAGTCCTAATGCAGTTCTAAGGTTTCACATCAACTCCTAATAAACCTAATGCACAATCAATTACTAGCCCCAATCAAGTGCGAAAATAAAATCCTAATTAGGGAGGCATGCACCGGGGCTTGCCTGGCTCAAGAACGACGCTATCTCTAGCACAGTCAGCAACGATCAGTCAGTGGCTCCACCTGAGCGGCTCAGCATCCTGGTCCTCCACCTGCTCCTTAAACACCTCGAGAGCTATATGCCATGACAAGGAAATGCAAGTTAGATGCAATAACATGATGCAATTAAAATGTATTTATTTATAGGACAGTCATTTACACTGTAAGTGCAAATGATTAATTTGTTTAATTACTTTCGTCTGGAGTATTTCTTTCATTGACTTTCAATTAAGTTAATCATTTAATTGATTTGAGTTGATTAAATAAATAATTTGATTTCAAAAATTAATTTATGTCTAGTGACATTTTTCTGGTGAAAGTCACCACTGTAAGTGATTTTTGGTGAAGTTTGATGATTTATGGATGAAGGGATTATTTATAATAATTTATACAATGCAGAGCATGATTTAAATCATAAGAAAATAATTAAACATCATCTGTTAGTAGAAAAATGCTCTATATGTGTGTAATTATTTTCTTAACAAGCATGCAAGAGTTCATGATTTATTGAGCAACAGAGAAATTATAGGAATTAAACAAGTCTTGCATCAATTACAATTTCATAGAAAACAGGAAAATGAGTTGTAAGATTTTTATTTAAGTATATCCGAGCATAAGGAAACTAACAAAATTCGTTTCATATTTTTCTGAGTTGTATTTATTTTTCTATCGATTTTACAAGTTTCAGGCAATTTCTGGCAATTTTAACTAATTTGGAAAAGGATTAAAAAGGGCGCGACCAATGAGATCTGGGCCATAAAGGTGACCACAGAGTCATGGCCGCAACAGATCTGGGCTGGCCACAAAGGATCCGGCCACTCAGATCTAAGAGCACACGAAGGACCACAAGGTGGGGAGCACCGGATTCGGCGTTGACACACTGGATCCCGACGCTGTGGCCTGCGTTGTGTTGGCCGGAGCCATCGCCGGCGGACGGCGGCGCAGCTCGCCGGAACAAGGTTCCGGTGGCTGTTTCGATGGATGGGGGATACGGGGAGGTAGCGCGCGAGATGTAGAGATCACCTCGACGGACGGGGGCTCGCGGGGATGGCCGCAACAGGCTCGGTGACGGGCGGTCGCGGCGACGAGAAGTTCGGCGGCGTCGCAAGCTCGCAGTGGTTGACGGTGAGGTGCACACGTGGGTGCTGAGGCTCCACGGTGACGCGGGGAATCTCGGCGGGGTGCTTGACGACGACAAGGTGGCCGGAAGGGTGGAGTTCACCGGAGGAGTCACGCACGGCGGCTCGACGGCGGCGGGGGAAAAGCTGGGTGGCGTCGTGTGGAGCTGCTGAAACGCAGAGGCAAGAAGGTCAGGGAATGCGTGTCATCTCGTAGGAGCTCATGGAGCAGCGAATCGACTCCATACTCACCGGAGGGAGGTCAATTTGACGGCGAGGCAACGGAGCTGAGGTTGGTCGGACTTGGGGACGACGACGAAATCCGCGCTATTCACGACAGGGGAGAGAGAATGGTGGCCATGGGAAGTTCGTAGGAGGTCTTGGCGAAGCTCGGGCGGGGTAGCTCGGTCGGGGTTCGCGTCACTGCAGCGGACGGCGAGCTCGAGCTCTAGCTCGGCAATGGCTGTGGTGGCGGCTAGGGTTGGAAGAGGCCGGGAATGAGTGGAATGGACGAGGGAGAGAGCGACGAGGGGTTCTTGACGCTCCGGCGTATGAACGAAAGGCGGAGGAGCGAGGAGCATGGCTCCGGCGGTCGTCGGAGACGTGGCGATGATGTTCCGACAGCTTCAGTGGGAGGAGTGAGGATGACAGGTGGGCCCTCGGGCATCTTTCATTTTTCCGACGAATTAATTCAAACTGAATTTTCCCCAAATTTTAGCACATCAATTGGACTAGCAATTTAACTCCAAAATTTACAAATTTGGTACTGTTGGAAAGATATTGAAAAGTTCTATCAACTGGCCAACATGCACATCTGGAATCCAAAGGAATTTCAAATGGCAACATTTCAAAATTGATCACTTTTTCAGCATTGGGCATTTATTTGAGCTGTCAAATGAATTTCTAAAATCGTGATAAATTCTCCAAAATTCTTTCTCTTTGACCTGCATCCACTGGTATTTTTGGTAGTCAAAGTGGTTATTCAAAATTTCGAGTTCCTTCACAAGCATTGGTTTGACATTTATTTGCACATTTGATTTCGAATTTTGAATTGATTTGAATTTGAGTTCAATTTACTTTTGGGCTGCTTGCACTATTAGCATTACAGTGACACGGGGTGTCACACAGAATACATTATGACGGCTGTACGTGATCGAGCGGAGCCCCTTGGTCGTACGGCGAAAACAAATCAATATAACTATATCGAGGAGGCGTACGTGCGTCACATTGACACGTTACATACACACAATTGTGAATTGTCTACGTCGAGGTCCGCGACGACGTAGCCATGGCTGCCGTGATCCGAAATGCGCTCCTTCGGTCGCCGGCGGCAAGCCTCCGCAGTGGAGCTGTAGCAGCTGCCGAGGCCCGGCTCGCTGGTCCTCATCCGTTGCTGCAACTGCTGCCCGCATCGTCAACCTCGCCATCGTCTCGAGCCTTGCACCACCTCGCCGACGGCTCTCTGTCGCTGGCACCCAAGTCGTCGGCGGCGACCATCACCCGCCGCAATGCCTCCTCCGCCAAACAGATCGAGGTATCTCTCTATCTATCTATCTGTCTGTCTGGACCATTATAATTTGGCTTATGTATTTCGATCGATCTGACCTGTGCCTCAATCGTGCCTGGATTATAAGAGGACGAGGGAGCTCGTGGAGGAGAAGAAAGCAGCCCTGCTGCAGCAGCTCCTTAAGGAGGAGGCGGACGCGGTCGTGGCTCGCGAGAAGGAGGAGGAGAAGGACAGGCTGAGGAAGATGCTCGCGGAGGCGGAAAAAGAGATCGTCACGGAGGAGGAGGAGAAGAAGGGATCATCGCTTGATTCGGTAAAAGAGAAGAATGCCAAGGCAGAGGAGCTGCTCGCGCTGATCGGTCGGCAGGCGGCGTCCGGCGTGGAGCAGGACAAGGACGCGATCCTGCTGGCAACGCTGCTGGCCTGGTCGTTGCGTTCGGACAAGGCGATTGAGGACCTCCAAGCCGACGTTCGGTCCTTGGAAACGGACGGGGTTGTCAGGAACGGACTCTTTTACGCGGGCGCAGTCACCTGTTTCTTCTATTGGCTTTTCCATTAACTAGCAATTTTGCCCGTGCGTTGCAACAGGTTAAAATTTTTAGAACCGTTTCATTAAATAAAATGATGTATGAACATCAGAGGTGTTGGGAAGACAGCTGCGATCCAAGTCAAGGGACAAACCACAACCAGAAGACACACGTGAAGGGGAATGCAACGTTGGGAACCACACCAAAGCCACCCGGAACCACGCGAAGGACGAGCGAAGCAGATCAGAAAGAGCAGACGGCGTAGGAACCCGAAGTTGCCAAGCTGAAAGCCATGCTAAAGCAGCCAATGGCACACTTGTAAATATAATCATCTCACCCCCTATAAATATGGAGGGAGATGATCTTGTAATCACATCTGTTTCTCGGGCCACGAGCCAAAGGAGGAGTCATTCGCACCGTACTCAAACCTCTCTAATCACTCGACCCCTTAGCCCGGCATCGCGGGTGAAGGAGAGCTTCGCGCAACAAACTGCAGGGAACCTGAGCAAGAACCCCTTCGTCCGGCATCGCGGACCAGGAAAGAGGGCTTCGCTCCAACCAGAAGGCAGCGATGACGAGCAAGGAGGGCTTCGCGAGGTGATTCGAAGGCGTCGACAACCTTCGAGGGCTTCGCCAGAACCAAGACACTTCTATCAACCGTTGGAGGGCTTCGATACGTCACACGAAGACCTTCGATCCCCCAACATTTGGCGCCGTCCGTGGATCGAACCCACGACAAATCCATGACCGCACAACGCGAAGCGAAGCTTTCTGCAATGACAAAATCTCATGGACGAAGCCTTTTATACAAATATTATGTCTGATGTATTTTCTCTTTTATATATGTTGCATATTAATCTTCGTTCCCTTTTTGACTCTTTCATAGAGAAGCCTCCTCCAATACTACAAAGCCTTCACCAAGATGACGAAACCTTCTCCAAGATGATAAGATCGAAGGATAAATGCAAAAAGAAAAATCGAAGCAAAAAACAAGGGATTCACAGCAAATCGCATAAACGAGAAGAATCTTAGAAAAGAAGAGTATGACAAGACACACAAAGCGAAAGGCATTCTTTTTCGTACTGCACGAAGTTACAGAAGTACAGACCAAAACCGAAGACTCATCGAAAACATTCGAAGCTAAAAATGCGAAGACACAAACATCTACTTCTTCGACTTACTACGAGTTCGACTAGCCACCCCAACCGGTGGCGAAGGCTTAACTTGATGACCTTCGGAGCCTTCGTCATCACTGATGATAATAACATGAGGAGGGACAACAGCAAGAGGAACCGGTTGCGGCGGAACTTCGACAATAGCATTTCTCACACTCAATCGATCAAGCTCATCGAAGTGATCCACAAGATCTTGAGGAAGAGCATCTCCACGTTTGTAACCACGACGCGTCAGATCCTTCACTATGCCTCGAGGAAGTCGATCCCACAAAGCCTCCATGAAGCAAAGAAGACTGAAAAAATTGAATAAGAAGACAGAGACACCTCGTATGTATATATACACCAAGAAAGAACATTCCAGACACCTACAAAAATATCTCCCCTTTTTTATAAAAAGAATGGAACCATGTCGCATTACAAGACATGATGACGAATACCTGCTCTAAAAGCAGATGCTTTGAATTCGCCGATAAAAGGCAGAAAAACACGTTTACCTTCGAACGAACATCATCGAAGCAAAGCTTCTAAAAAAAACCTCATCGAATAACAAGACAAGGTGATAAATACCTACCTTAAAGGTAGCCGGCTCAGATTCGCTTTTTCGAAGGCAGGAAAAATCACATCTACCTTCGAAAAGAGAATCATGAGAGTCAAATCCTTAAGAGGACGAAGCCTCATTGCAATACAGGACAGAAAGGAAGGAATTCAATTTAAGAACAGAAATTCGCCAAAAAGGCAGGAAAAGTGTCTCCATTTTCGTAAAGACTGCGAAGCAAGAGTCAAAGGCATAAGAGCCGAAACGGTAATTTTTCGTCAGAAGCAAAATTACCATCTAAGGGCTAAGAGAAAGCCAACCAAAAACGTCTTCGCCCAGAGAAGCGAAGCCAACATTGAAAAAAGAGACTCAAAAGAGTCATCATAAAAACTCAAAAAGGAACCCGCAAAAAATAGCGAAGGAATCATCCTCCAAAAAGGCCAAGTAAGCCAAAAAGGAGAGCACGACGAACAAAAGTATACCTTCGCACACAGCGAAGATAGAAATAGGAAAACAAGACGTACTCAGGTTTACTTCGTCAAAAGCAGACGAAGGCCAATGAAGTTACGAAGCAAACCATTACATCTAGTCATCGTCAAGCAATGAAAGTGGCAATAAAGTTAATTACCGAAGAGCAAAGGCAGATAAATAATCACAAGGTGCGCTTACACAAGACTACGAAAATTCGAAGGCTCAATACAGAGCTCGAAGTCATCGCAGAACATGAAGTACATGAATAAGGTATTTGATGCAACAAAGCTTCAGAGTTTTGATAAAGCAAATATTACATCAAAAAAGCGTATCCAAAATAGATACAGATCAAAGGACATTCAAAAGGGCTATCTACAACCAGTCGAAGGAGTTCAAGAAGAACCTTCGGGAAAGTCGGGGACAAGACACCTGACCCTGTTCCACCAGAAGTCATTGATCAGGCCAATACACTTGCCTTCGACAGCTCCGAAATCATGAGAAGGATCCGAAGGTTTCATTGAAAAATCAGAACGACTGACCAGGTTAACAGCATCGCTGCCTTCGCAAGAAAAGCTATGGAGGAGATCTCGAATCATGAGTACCACAGCATCATAAGAAAAGCTCCTGCATATTTCGGCAAGACCAGCCAAGTTCACGCGAAGCCACTCGTTCAAAACCTCCAAAGAAACATCCGCCGGTACCTCGTCATACTTCGCACCAAGTGCTTGAAACAGCTCTTTGACAAGATCACAAAGGGCAAGGGATTTAGCGAAGGAGTTATCAACAGAAGCGATCTTTAGCTGAGACACCTTCGACAGACGAGACGAAAGATGCTCATTAAATAACTTCTCCTTCTCCAGTGAAGCTTTCTTTTCTCGAATCTTTTCTTCAAGGACAGATAGATCCGAGATAACGTTAGACTTATGGCTTCGAAGAACCTCAACTTCAGCAAGCAAATCAGACATGGCAGCAGAAGAAGCTTTCAGGGAATCATCCTTCGCAGAAAGAGAGGCCTGGAGAGATGACGCGAGTGGCAAATCACCAGAAGAATCTTGGAATTCACGAGCGCAAGCTTGAGTAAGAATGATAGACTGCAAGAAGGAAGAAGCGAAGCTGTTAGAAAAACGAAACACGAAGTACAAAAAAAAAAGAGGGGGGGGAAGTGAGATACTAACTTTAACTTGATGAGCAACCAAGGAACGGAAGAGGACGTCACCCGAAAGGTTCGACAGGCCAAGCTCAACCTTCGGAAACCGGACCATACGGGCAGCAGATTCAAGAGGACCCGAAGCCTGAACGTCGTCATTGATAGACGATAGCATGGCCTCAACATCCAGTTCAAGAGACCCTAAGCTCGAAGCATCTAAAAAAAAAAGAAGAGAAGCGAAGGATCATGAGAATAATAATAAAAAAAAGAAAGAAGGAGGCAAAGCAATCCTTTAAAAATGAATACCAGGATTTGAAGATTGCGAAGGCGGAACAGCGACGTCAATCGAAGGCAAAGCAGTGCCCGAAGAAGAAGTAATATCCTGGCTTGGATCTGAAACTTCTGAAAGCTTCCGCTTGCCAAGTAAACCCAAAAACGAAGACTTCCTCGGAAGACCAAAAGTACCCTTCGAACCCTCAGGGACCAGCGGACAAGAATCAACTAACTCAGACCTTTTTGCAATTCCATCTATACAGACAACATCCGAAGCAATAGTTGGAGACCTTCGTAAACCCTCCGAAGGTATCGACGAAGAACTCCCGCAAGCAGTATTAGGCACAACAGGAGGAACAGCTGAATTCGAAGGATCGTCAGGAGACAGTTCTTCAAAGATAAGAGAATAAGTCGGCATAAGAAGAGAACCTGGCGGAGAAGGAATTTCAGCATTCCTAGGAATGGACTCAACATCGGGAGTAACAACAGCCAGCGAAGGATCCATCTCAACGGTTGAAGAGCCTGAAATACTGAAGTATGGAAAAATATCTCTTTCACACGAATTGTCCTCAGGAAAAGGACGATTGTGGAGACACAAGTCGAAGCTCAAATAAAACCGATTTATCCGAACACTGATGCCCCTTCGAGTGCTTTCAACCCACTCCTTCTGAGAGAACTTCCCAAGAAAAGAAGTAACTCGGTCTTGAGGTGACCAGAGATTGAAACCTGCAAAAGTAACAAAGTGTAAGCAAAAAGAAAAATTAAAAAAGGGAAAAGAAGAGGAAGCTATCAAAGGCAACGAAGCACAAGGAAGAGTCATACAGGGTCCCGATATCGAAGGAAAAACTGGCATTCTTAAGCCAAACTTATTTCTACCAAAAGAAGAGGGCCTCCAACTGCGACGAGCGAGGGGAAGAACACCAGCAGCGAAGCATTCCTCCAGAATATCACGAAGGGTCATCCTCTGACTAACCCTTCGGAAAGCATCAACACATTGAGAAATGAAGCCATTCTGCAGAGGCTCGAAGTCATTGGTAATCCATATGCCAGCGGCTTTCCCAGTATAAAAATCGATAGCAAGGTATTTATAGTAGAACCAATCTTTCACCCATTCATCAAAGGGTGGAGGATCGAAGCTACCAAGAGGCGTCAGAAACCCCTCCCTAGCCTCAAATCCAACAACTCCGAAGCAAGGGCTGAGATGGTTCTCATGATCATAAGTAGGAGTGTGCCGGGCTTGGTATACTCGATAAAAAGCATGAGGCTCAGGATTTAAACCTTCACTGATGCAAGCCCAAGCGAAGGCTGACATGGTTGCGACGGCAACAGGAGTAAGATGATGAAGTTGGAGATGGTATAAAGAAAGAACACGAAGGACAAAGCTCGAAGGAGGAAAGGATAGACCGGCATCCAGAAATGACGAAAAAACAACAAACTCATCGCTTCGAGGTCTTAGGCGGACCTCCGGAACTTGTTTCGGGCCATACAAAGGAAGACGAATTGAATCTATATCAACAAGACCAGACTCCGAATAGCACTGCGAAAAAATACCCTTATAACGGGAGGCAGAGATAGACCTTGTGAAATAATAACCAGCTCGAAGAGAATGGAAACCTCTAGGAAACGCTGGCGACTTCTGCCTAGCCATCGAAGGAAGAAAAGAAGTACCTTCGAAAGAAGAGATGCCAACAAAGCAGCCACGGCGGTAAAAAGATACGAACCGGAAAAGGTGAAAGCGACACATATTTAAAGACCTGCCGAAAGCTGGGGACATTGAGGTGAAAAACCGTACAACCAAGGGTTTCAGTAAGAATAGTGAAATATATTAAAATATAAACAATAAGAAATAAAATAAGGAAAAAATCGCAGCTAAAGAGATAACTGCTTCAAGGAAACGCCTTCGCTCACTTCCTTTCAACAGTTGAGGGCTAATGTTGGGAAGACAGCTGCGATCCAAGTCAAGGGACAAACCACAACCAGAAGACACACGCGAAGGGGAATGCAACGTTGGGAACCACACCGAAGCCACCCGGAACCACGCGAAGGACGAGCGAAGCAGATCAGAAAGAGCAGACGGCGCAGGAACCCGAAGTTGCCAAGCTGAAAGCCATGCTAAAGCAGCCAATGGCACACTTATAAATATAATCATCTCACCCCCTATAAATATGGAGGGAGATGATCCTGTAATCACATCTGTTTCTCGGGCCACGAGCCAAAGGAGGAGTCATTCGCACCGTACTCAAACCTCTCTAATCACTCGACCCCTTCGCCCGGCATCGCGGGTGAAGGAGAGCTTCGCGCAACAAACTGCAGGGAACCTGAGCAAGAACCCCTTCGTCCGGCATCGCGGACCAGGAAAGAGGGCTTCGCTCCAACCAGAAGGCAGCGACGACGAGCAAGGAGGGCTTCGCGAGGTGATTCGAAGGCGTCGACAACCTTCGAGGGCTTCGCCAGAACCAAGACACTTCTATCAACCGTTGGAGGGCTTCGATACGTCACACGAAGACCTTCGATCCCCCAACAAGAGGCTGATGTGGTTGACTGTTCCTGAGCACCTAGAGGAATCCTTTGGGGCGACAAATCATCCTATCATTAACTACCACAGAGCCACCTCCTCGAAGAAAAAAAAACTATCACAGCTGCCATGCATTTTGATGCTTCTTTCAATAAAAAGAAAAGGCAAATTCCCATCACTGAATATATATATCTATAAAACTATAAAGAAACCTGGTCCTCTCATCACCTGTTAGATTATGAAGCAAGACGTTTGGCATTTAGACTTGGTGCAATACAAATATCAAGGCCGTGTCTAAACTTTTGTCCTAACTAAACCATTATTTGTCATTGATTGTTGCCAAAACCTAAGATTGTCCACCCTCGTTGATGTGCATGTTTGACAAGCTGAAGCATTTCGCAACTGGTGTGGAAGAAACAAATTTATGATTAGTAGCATCCCATCAAACATGGTCTCTTAGCAGATCACAAAGCAAATCATCATAGATGATTGGAATGATGAACTAAATTAACCAATCTTTTTAATAAATTTGCATGTATGTTTTCCTAATCATCTTTCCAACGATCTTTTAAGTGGAAGCAAACTAAGACGCTGATTGATTTCTGAAACAGAACCATGCATTGCAATAGTAATATAACTGATCATGAAGAATCTTCTCGAAATGACATAGCTGTGACATTGGAGTATCACTACAGCAGAGTAGTTGTTTCTAACATAAAACAGTATAAACATGAAGGAATAAGAAATTTACAACCACTGAAATGTCTGCGTACTCGTAACTGCAAGGAATCTGTGGTCTCAAGAATAGAAAGTATTGAGTGAATTCCTAAATATTTCACAATGGTTTTAGGAAGAATTATAAAATTAATTAATGCTTACAAATTTCTTAAAGGCTCTCTGCACAAAAAGGTTCTGCTCAGTGGTCACTACCTATCTCAATGTCGACATCCCCTGCAAGGAACCATAGCAAACATAAACGAAAAAGGTATTAAGAGTTTGTTTTCCTGCTGTTCTGATGAGTGGTCTAGCATATAAAAGACATGAAAGCTCTTGACGTCCACTAACAAATGCATGGCACAATGAAGAACCTTAATCAAACAATCAGGTGTTTCATTGTACTACTGCAATGTGGTAGCTCGAAACTGAGTCGGAGAGCCTTCATATCACCTCATAATCCAGAAACAAGTTTGCATCGACTATAGATTAAGGATTGCAACAGACAACAGTACGTTCTAGTGCCCCAGCTGGCCAGCTACATGTATCTGTTGTAGAAACAATGCTGAAGATACGCATGGGTTAGTGAAACATGGACAGAAAACTATTGACCAAAAGTGAGTGGAAATGGACATGTAATCAGGATTCAGGTTGCATGACCAGAACAGCATCGATTAATTTGACTTCATTTATGAGAACCCTGGGTGGATGAAGAGTTATTTTTTGAAACCGTGGATGAAGAGTGATTGAGCGAAACTTTCTTTTCACAAATCCTCGCAAGCTGTTCGGTGTCCACATTTCTAAATCCTTAAAGAACCAGTTGGGAGAAATACACCTTTCACGTGTCAGAATCTAACCCACCTGTGTATCCACCGTTCATTTACACCTTCACCTTTTTAATCTACCATCTAATCCTACCAAAAGCGACCCCACCAGAGTCATCATGGGGACATAGGGGACGTTACTTCATCATTTACATTTCAAAAAACCTGACATTGCCTTTATCTTTTTCACCGCAAGCGATTTTCTACTCGCCCGCAAAACCCAACTCTCCTATTGCCGGTAATTTTGATTGCCTTCCGTTTTCCTACTGCCGGTCATCTTGATTGCTTTCCATTTTTACGCAATAAGGTTCCCAAATTGACTGAGGATCCACCGACGAGGTCCGTGCCTACGATGGCGAGGGGGTAGGTCGACCTGCATATGGTCCAGATTTGGGGAGGGCCCGACGGCTTCCGCGGTGGCGCGACGCGCGGAAGAGGGCGCTTCCACGGCGGTGCACGAAGGAGGTGCGACGGCGCGAGTCCGGCCTCCCTCCTCCACGGTGGATCGGGGAACCTGGCGAGGAGGCGGGACCAGAGGTCGTCGGGGAGCTCGTCTTGGTGGTGCGCTCGACGGCTTCATCAACGGAGAGGCGGCGCAGCGGCCCTCGGCTTTCACTCCTCGCCCTCGGCGCCTCCGGGCTCCCTTCTCGGCGTGAGCGCGTCCAGATCTGGACGCGGGAGATCGAGCGCGTCTCCGGGCGCAGTGGATCCGTGGGTCGCGCCAGGCGGCTCCTCGGCGCGGATCCGGCGAGCACGCCCGATGCACCAACGTGGATCCTCGATTCCATTGATGGTTGGTCTCTTTCCTCGATCTGTTTGATGTTTCTTTCCTTTAGCTGGTTCATTCTGACCCGTTTTGATCTGTTTCCTTTGGCTGGTTCATTCTGATACATGTTGTTCCCGTTGCCATGGCAACATAGCACCAATTACTCCGGAGTCAGGATAAAAAAGAAAACTCCAGAGTGATTGAGTGGTTGGTTGGTTTGTGAGACTGAAATTAAACAAAAATTGCAGCATTTTTTTACTGATAACCTGAGATAGGACTCATAGCTTGTATGAAATCAAAATGGTCGTTGCTCTATGAGACTGAAATAAACCTTGCAGCATTACATGCGATCGAAGATATGGCTCATAGCTTGTTTGCAGTTGGATTTTTCATACGTTGGTGAGTAAACTTGAAATGAATGCAATAGCTTGCTAGAATGGAGTATGAAATCTGTACATAGTAATCATGAATGATGGCCCAGGTATGCTCCTAATAGTTTGGGGAAAACACTCCTTACAATTTTGTTAGCACACAGCAACATAACTGTCTTTCTTTATTTTAAAGTGTTTCCTTTTGTCACATAAGTACCATTGATTTGTGTTAGTGCTGCTTAGAATGCCATTTTACAGGGTTGCGAATGAGGCTTCACATTAGCGTTCTGGACCTGCTACGCACGAGAAGGAATCATGTGAATACTGACCACCTGATTGTTTTTTGTTGCATTTCAGTTAGTTATTCCCAAAAAACTCATTTGTCCTTTGGATTGCGAAACTAGCTGTTTGTTTTGTAGTGGAAATACTCAGTTAGTTGAGTCCAGATGCATTTTGTGATAGATAAGCTAGATGAAATCACATTACTGCCATTAGTAATTTCTTTTATGCCTGGTTGCATTTATTTTCGGTTATGTTATAATTCTTTTTTTTTATGAACCTCATGATGTGTAAAACAAGCTGATGCAGTCTCTTGGATCAGTTGTGTAGCTTTGGAGTAAATTTTAAGAATTCCTGTGTTTGGATGATAAGAACATTTTTTTTTTTCAAGCTAAGGATCCCATCATGTGCTTCTACACTGAGCATTGTACTTGCCTGCAAATTCTTGAATTTTTTGTATTGTTAACAAATGCTTTTGCAATGATGCTTTTAGTGTAAACAAAAACAAGGTTACCACCAGGTTCAGAACTAGAGAAAGTTTGATGTAACTTTTAGAGATACAGGAATGTGCCATATGCTGTATGCTTGGTTGCATTTAGTTTTGGTTATGCTTGATTGCTTAATTTTCATGCCCCCAATGATTGTTGGTCACCCTGGTACTCTGTCTCAAATGTCAAAATGCATGTGGTCTCATCATAAATTTTTATTGCACACACTAGATCAATCAGAATGGTCTGAATGAATTATATTCCTGTCCTCTGCCCTACCTCTTATTTTGTTTCATATATTAGAACACGACACAAGCTTCAGGTGCTATTACTGATAGACTGAGAATGGTACAGTAGATATCAGGCATAGTGTCATTGTGCTGTACATGTTCTCCAAGATAAAATGATTTCTGAGCCATTGCAGTGGTAACTTATTCTCCTACCGTTCTTTGTCTTCCCTAGGTTTTGAATAATTTTCTTGAATTGGCCATTGACAAATGATATGTTATCTCAATTGCCTTGTGTTAAATAAAAGAGGTAATGAGGCTACAAAATTTATTCGACGAGACAATCTGAAAATGTATAATGATAATTAATTCACTTCATTCAAATGAGAAGATATTGTTGCTTTCTCTTATTCCAAAAAGAAAATGTATGGTGAGCATCTGAAACCCAGGTCAAACATTAGTCTGTTGAACTCAAGTGATGATATGGTGTTAATATCTGAGATATCATGTATTTTCATGTGGTATAGAATTGGTGTGTACTGCTTGATTGACTGCAGATTTTCTGCATACTGCGGGTAGTCTGTACAATGTATTATGATTTCGATGATTTTCAGTACCTTTTTCTAGAAAAGTAATAAAGATGCACAAAATCCTAATGTTCTTGCCAAGTGATGTTTTTTTTAATCATGTGTGTGGCGCACGGCATGTTAGAATTGGATTTTGCTAACCGCTTTCTTTATATGTTGATTCCAAAATTCTAGGATTTCTTGTGCTCAGTATTCATATTCTCATTATTCAGTTGCTTCTGTGGGATAAAAAAATGCATATATATAGCATGTTATACTTTTGATACTGATAACTATTCTTGCCTGTCTTTTATCAAGAATATGCGACAACTAGGAAAACAAGCTGATTTTTTCTCAGAAGTTATGTCAATTGTGCTCCAATCTCAACCTCTGGGATTAAGGGGGTCCATCTAGGGATGGTGGGTGGGTGGGTGGCTGGCTAGCATGGTGGTGAGTGGTGGCGGCGACTGGTGGCGAGTGTAGGAGGGCGGTGGGGATGGTCGGAGGGCAGGCTGGCAAGAGGGCGAGTAGGCAAGAAACTGATGACAAGGACAGCGACTTCTCTGATTGGGAAACTCTAAGAGCGATGATGACGACCGAAGCGAGATGGTCCCTTTTTTCTTGCCTTGTTTGCTGGTGAAGTTTGGGGTAGCCGCTTCTTTTGTTTTTTTCATACCGTGACACTGTAAGGTTTCCTTGGGTTGCAAGCTGGCCGTGGTGACTACTGTAAATTTGGAATATGCCTTTTTCTCTTAGATGTTGCCCAACTTTGCATGATGGTCATAAATTTTGCATAACCGATGGCTAACTCATAATTTATTTGTTTGATGCAACAAGTTTTGGAAACCTTTTAGTTCTCTTTTTCTGCAGTTGAGGAAATAGCAGTTAGCACTTTTTGGTAGGCATGCCTTTTGGGAAAGGGTCGCAGAAGCTGGTTGTATAGGTTGACAAGGCATGAAACTATTGATTTTGCCCAGCAGCTTTGTGTTTGTTTGAATAATATATTACGTCATGTTCATAATTGTTTGGGTTGAAGTGTTGAACACATAATCTCGTGAATGTTTTAGTTGAACTAAGAATGGTACAATTCCATTATATTATGTGATGAACAAAACATTGAAGTTGTTTTCTTGCCTATCTCACATTGAACAATATTTCAGCAGCCGGGCGTGCCGAAGCGTGCTTAGTAACTATCTTTATAAACGGATTACAATGTCCTTGACTTTTCTTTTTTCTTGCATATTATCAGAAGGCAAATAAGAAATGAATGAATAATATTTGTTTTGTGTCTTATTGTTTTAACAAATATAGCAGTGATATATAAATTTTGTTGGCTTAATTAATGTTTTTTTAGTGTCCAATTATAATACGTTGTCAGCTAAATTGTAATTATCATTTTAAGCCTTTTAAACATGTGCGTGGTGCACGTGCATTTTTACTAGTTAGCTGAAGTATACATAGATCAGATCAGGCAATGGATATTCAAATGGACATTCAAATTTAGGAGTCACCTACCCGGATCCGTCGCTCCTTAGGCCGGACACTGCGCCTCCCTGGTTCCTCACCTACGCTCTCAAATCTGATGCACCTCTTGGTTGTCCACACGGATGTCAGCTCCTGGACTCCTGGTGCCATGGCCTACGGTGAGGAAACCGTCGAGCCCGAGGCCACAACAGATGGTAGGGACATCAAAAGACATCGGAAGAAGTAGGTGGACGACTTAGAAAATTAATCAGGAGGAGGCAAGTAAAAGACGGGGACCCGCTAGTTGTGCAGTGGCATGAAGGCCACCTAAAGGCTCCCGTGCCGGCGCTCGCGAGAGAATCGTCACCGTTCTGGCGCCACCGTCAGCCTGTTCGAGCTCGAGCATGGTGGAGCGATGATGTCGCCATGCAGGAAGCGGAGCGGGCCGGAGTATATCCTCGCCACCCAGGGCTGTTGCTGGGCCCATTCTGATTTCCCAATCTCGGCCGGTTGGCCCAGCAACGCCCATCCTTTCAACCTTCGTCCAGAAGCAAACGACGACTCCATCCAGCATTAGAGGCGATTTGAGCTCACGAACCGACAAGATTAAAGCACTACAATTCCATTGGATGGGAAAAACGGATTCGAAACGGTTTCATCTTCGTTTTAGAGATTTTTCCACTGTCTAGGCTGTCCATGAGGTCGCCCACGGCGCCACGCTCGCTCGATGCCTCCCGTCTCCAAACCCTTTGATTGCAGGTACCTCCACGGCGGCTCGGGGCCGATTTTACGAGGACCAGAGGTGCGCACCGACCGCATCCTCGTGAATCACAATGAAGTTAAGGAGGAGGAGGCTGCCTCCTTGAAGTGCTGGTGCGTTTTGGAGTCGATCTCGGTGGGCAGAGTGTTTTGGAGTCGGATCGGCCGGCAGAGGGCTGAAAAATCAGGCTGAAAACTCCGGCAGAACTACAGTTGGCAGACATGTCACATTTTTTAACCTTATTAAGTAGTAGAGAAAAAGTACTGATCACATGGGGCTAGTTTTGTTGTTCTAGATACAGATATCTTTAGAGACAGTTATTCTTTTTTTTTGTGATTACACAGTATAACTCAGACACTCACAACGCACGCACACTCACCCTTATAAACGCACATACGCAAACCCTTTAGAGACAGTTATTCTACCGCTCTACTAATCCTAGGAGGTGGAGTACAAATTGAAACAGGGAAGGTACTATTTTTTTTTGGAGAGAGTAAAGGATATATAGCTCTTTTATTTGTTATTGCTGATCATTACGGAGAGTCGAGCAGATGAACTGATCTGGTGTGGGTTTGCAAACCACAGTGATACATCAAGATTAACTGCAGTTCTAGCTACTACATGGGCTACCTCGTTACAATTTCTTCTGACATGACTACTAATAGATGAGGAAAATTTCTCTCTGATTATATATGATCCTCGTATGAGAACGATCCGCAACCCGAAGTATAAGATAACGGTGCATAGTAGAAAGTGGCAAGACATGAATGTCTAAGTAATTCCATCTATGATGCATGCATTGGGTTCATTAAATGAATCTGGATGGGACCTTCCCATGAAGTTGTTTGCTTGAAGGTCAACGGTACGGATGGATCGATATGGGTCGTGTTCAGAACAGGTGGACCAAAAATCCACCAACAGTGAAACCCAGGACCGCTATGTAAACACACACCTAAGATATCACATTGGATAGACAAGTTCATATAATAAAACAAGGTTTGAATCATCACGTCACCTTAAATATAGAAAGTCTCGTAGATAACGACCACACATTGACATACACAGTTATCAGCTCGAGTCATAATAAGTTTATAGTTCCTCCCTGCGGGCCCGGCGCTCTACTGTTCAAAATTGACTGTAGCATTAGGCCATTGTGACTTTGAGCCGTTGGATTTCTTTGCTTGCTTTGATCGAGTCGTCCGTCCCCGCAACGTCCGAGCTCAAATTCCAGCACACCCCCAGCGCAGTCGCGAAGCCGCGAGTTCCCGAACCTTCCTTCACTGTCATTCTCTCCCCGTGCCGCCGCAAGCACGAAGCCGAGCATCCCTATGCCAGCCGGCCAGCACTGCCAGCCTCCAAATCAGATCGATCCGCCGCTCCTCTGCTTGGTTCCCCCTGTCCTTTCGTCCTCTTACCGCGCCGCAAGCCGGCAGTCCTCTCTGCCAGCTCCCACGTCCACTGTTCTGATGCCGCTGCTGGCGCTGATGCTTACTTCAGCGACCCGCACTCCACCTCAACAGAACAGCTCGACAAGGACGAAGGCAATAGGCGCACACACGCGAGCCACACCTACTGGAGGAGGTGAGCAGTTTCCTACTTTCTTCCCCGTTGGCCGTTCTTCTATTCCCCTTCCAGAATTGAGCAGTTTCTTTCTGTCCCCTTTCTGAGTTTTACAGCTCGATTTGATGGGAATATGGCCGATTTGGCCTCCTGAAGGTCGATTCAATATGTGGCAGTGTTGCCGTGGGTGCCAAAACATAGATTTGTGGATGGGAATATGGTGGACTACATGCGTATGAAGGGTGCTGCCGGCGACCATGTAAGAGCAACTCCAGCAGTCTCCCAATAAGTTGCCTCCCGATAACCTCTATTGGGAGGCTCCCAATAAGATTTTCAGGATATAGGAGGTGCAGCTCCGGCAGTCTCCCAATAACTCCCTCTCAATATCCCCTCCTCCTTTCTTCCCTTTTCCCCTCTCACATGAATCATTCAAACAATACTCGATGACATACAAATATTTCAAATATTCATAATTCATACATGAACAAGCTAAATTCGAATTTAGGTCCAAATTTCAAATTACAAATTCATAGTTGAATTCAAATTTAAACATGCTACAGTGCCAAAAAGGGAGAAATACAATCATGGATCAACCCGTTGGCCAAGTCTTTGCCACAAGTGCTCAACAAGATCTTCCCAAAGTTGATGGTGCTCCTCCTTGTTGGTGATCTTCTTATGCACTTCGAGGAATTTTTTGAGTCGGTCTTCATTCGTTTCTGGTTGTACCTCCGGAACGCGTGTGCCCTCCGTCTCATAGATGAAGTCCACATCTTGGCCTCGCTCATCCTCTAAGATCATGTTGTGCATGATGATACAAGCTATCATGATGTACAATAGTGTTTGTTGATCCCAAAATCTAGCAGGACCTCTCACAATTGTCCACCTCGCTTGCAACACACCGAATGCCCTCTCAACCCCTTCGCTAATTGATTCTTGAGTCTTGGCAAAGTTCATTTTCTTGTTACCAACTGGCTTGGAGATTGTCTTCACAAATGTTGACCATGAAGGATAAATGCCATCAGCCAAGTAGTATGGCATATCATATTGGTGGCCATTAACCTCATAGTTGACTTGTGGTGCCTTCTCAGCTGCTAACCTAGCAAACAAAGGAGACCTATGTAGGACATTGATGTCATTGCAGCTTCCTAGCATTCCAAAGTAAGCATGCCAAATCCAAAGATCATTGGATGCTACTGCCTTAAGAATGATAGCAGGATCTCTAGAATGACCTGTGAACTGACCATGCCATGCTGTCGGACACTTGTGCCACCTCCAATGCATACAATCGATGCTGCCCAACATCCCTGGAAATCCAAGCTCTTCACCCATCTGCTTTAGCCTTGCTATGTCTTCTTCATTTGGAGCTCTCAAGTATTGCTCTCCAAAAATCTCAACCACAGACTTGACAAACATCCTCAAGCTCTCATTTATGGTGCTCTCGGCCATGTAAAACCAATCGTCAATGAAATCAGCCGAACAACCGGTGCCTAGCATGCGAATTGCCGCTGCAACCTTCTTCAAACAACTATACCCAAGCTCACCGGCTGCATTCCTCTTCTGCCCAAAATAATCACAATGCCCTTCCACGCTACGTAGCACCGATACGCCGGCGAAGTGCCGTATCCGTGTCTGAAACATGAACGGACACGGATACGGCACTGATACGCCTGTGATACGTATCTGGCCCGTATCGAGAAAATAGATGAAAAAAATGAAATCAGACACGCCGTCGAGACGTCCTGGGCCATAATCTGATACGGCCTCATTGGCGGTGTACGTCGTGTGAGACCTAACAAGGCAGGCAACTAAGCGACCCTACAATGCTGAATCGCTGTATTCCTTTGCCGCCGCTTAGGCAGCAACGAACCAACGGCGGCGGCGCTGAATTCTCGTACGCATGCACGACGGCTGCCGCGACGCATCGCCATTTGCAGACATCCCTCCGATGGTAACACTCGCGTGCCTGATGACACTGCGCGACGAGGAGACGACGCGGCGGCCTTGCTTCTGCTTGCGGACACCTAGCGACAAGGCTAATTAATTGGGATTGGCATGCTTGCCTGCCTGTGCGTGATGCCATAACCCGGCCAAACAGTAGAATTAATTAGCCAAACAGTAGAAGAGCATGCTATTCTAGTAAAGTAGAACTATTCTAGCCTTCTGGGAGTGTGCTATTCTAGTGCAATAGAACAGTTCAAGTCTGAATTTGAATTATTTTAAAAATTTAGGAAACGTATTGGTATCAGGATTTTTTGAAAATTGACGTATCGATGTATCTGTATCGGCCCGATACTGATACACGTATCCGTATCGGTGCTGCATAGCTTCCACGGCATTGGCAATGCGCAAGAACAAATGCCGAGACATCCTAAAGCGACGACGAAAGAAGTAGTGGCCATAGATAGGATTCTCACTGAAATAGTCATCCCATAACTTGTCATGGCCTGCTTGACGCTTGCGATGAACTATGCCCCGTCCAATCACTGAACCACCACACTTGCGCCTCTTCTTCCTTCGAATGCCAATGAGCATCGAGGCAACCATGTCCAAACCAGCCATGTCTTCGTCATCGTCGGAAGACGACTCATCAAAGAATCCACTCTCCAATAATGAGTTCATCTGCAACAAATCAAAATCGTACCGCTCAACAATCAAATCCGAGAGCAACGAAACAAAGATTTTGAGGAGGAGAGAAACAACACAAACCTCCAGGCAGTTCTTTGCCGAGCCGACGACGCGAGGATGGCACTGGACGCGAGCACGGCCAAGCTGTGCCGAGGTGCTGGACGTCGATCACGGGCAAGCTGTGCCGAGGCGCGAGGATGGCACTTGGACGGCGGGGCCGTGCGCAGGCCGCAACGATGGGCGCCGAGGACGCCGCGACGAGGGGCGCCTTGCACACCGCGACAAGGGGCACACGGACGCGGAGCTTGACTGCGGGTCGCTGAGGAGGAGCTCGACGACGGCGGGCCTCGACCACGAGGAGGGGACGAGGAGGCGGATGCGGAGCTCGACGACGGCGGGTCTTGGGGCGAGGGGCCGAGGACGCGGATGCGAAGCTCGACGGCGGCAGACCGCGGACGAGGGTTGTGGCCGCGACGACGAGGATTGACGGTGGAGGGCGAGCTCGACGCCGTGAAACTCCGGCTCCGGATCTGGCACGGACGCCGAGCAATTCACGCGGAGAGGGAGCTTCACGGCGGTCCACAGAGCTCCATGGCGGGTCGCGGAGGAGGAGCTTGACGGCGGGAATCGAAGCCTCGGCGGCGGATCTGGCGGCGAGCAATTGGGCGGCGACACGGCGGGAAGGGGAAGAAGACTGCGCGCGCTCGGGGGGAAGAGGTGGGGCCCGCCAGGAGTTGGGATTGGGAGGGTGGGAGAGTTGAAGCAAATGTTGGGAGGTTGGGGCCTGTTTTTGGGAGGGGAGTAAAAATAGGCAACTTTTTGATAGATTGCTGGAGCAGTTTTTTTGCCCCCAACCTCTCTATATGACAGTTTTTTTAGGATTGGGAGGGGGATTGGGAGACTGCTGGAGTTGCTCTAAGCGCTCTTTTTACCTCTCCTGCTCATATATAGAAACTAGGTGCCCTGTAGTCGCTCATTTTGTTCTCACAAGAAGATTTAAGAAAGTGAGTTTCAGATACATCGATTCAAGGCCGAATGCCGCATAAGGGAGCTGGACTGCTTGATGTTCGATCTATGCAACTGAGATTGCATCCGGTTGATGACCTAAGGTACTGTTATGTCCTTCCCTTTCTCTGATTTAACGATTTGCGTGATGCATCACCTTTACTTTGTTGCTGAATTGTTCCTGACACTCCCGTAGATTTGATTCCTCTATAGTTTTTGAATTGGATCCAGGAACAAGTATCGTTAGATTGCTTTCACTTCTACAATGGGATATATCTTCTTTGATTCCTCTGTAGTTTTTGAAGGAGATCACCTTCTCGATTGCTAACAAATTCATGGGATATATTTGCTTTGAATTCTTGACTTGCAGTACTTTGTTTGTGCAGTCTGAAGTTTGGCTGCTTAATTTTCCTTAAATTTATCCCCCAGGCTTTGTTTTGTTTCTGAGCAACAATTCTGTTATCTGAATTTCAACACAATAATGCATCTGCATGCTGCTATTAGTTCATTACATTTTTATTTTGTGCTCAACGCTGCACTGCACTCTTC
Source organism: Eragrostis curvula (assembly GCA_007726485.1). Taxonomy (NCBI): domain Eukaryota; kingdom Viridiplantae; phylum Streptophyta; class Magnoliopsida; order Poales; family Poaceae; genus Eragrostis; species Eragrostis curvula. Next base: position 36,544,648 of record CM017439.1, read on the forward strand.
AGAAATGTTGTAGATAGCTATAACCACAAGGTATCTGGAATCAACCACATTGTGCATGAGAAAATACAATACAGTAATTATGTAATTGTAGTGTTCTCATCTGCCAACGATTAATCTCATGTTTCTATGCTGCAACCTTGGAATGCTCAAACTCCTCTATGTATGATTTACAATGTGCAATCAAACCTGAGTTCAATTAATCTATATTTTTGAATACTAAATTTGTATGCTTTGGTGGTTCCACCTGATAATGAAGATGAGTGAGCTGCCCAGCTGGATTGAGGCCATGGGAGGGAAATATCATCAACTGGTAACCATTATTTCTTTGCCATACTTCTGTATGATGACTAACTGGAAATATGGCATTGTACTTTTACATCTTTTTTAGTTCACTGATGCCTGCATTAATCGGTTTTTGAGAAAGAAACAATTGGAAAAGAAAAAGGTTTTCTCAACGATAATTTACACTGCATTGTGGTTAGACTGCATTCAAGTCTTATCTGAGCATGTCTGACTTCATATTTTCTCCTGCAACCACAACTCTATATTTAAGATGCGTTCAGCAAGATAAGAACTCTACGCTAGATATTTGGAGCCTTTTACCTCTTTCATTATTTGTTTTCTGCTTTTTTTCCTTTTTACAGACTATAGGGTTGTAGATTGATGCACCGGTCTCTACCAAGTGCCCAATGCATTGCAAACTTAATTTTACAACTGAGGGAAAATTATACTCTAACATATGGTCCAATATAGAGTATTTTTAACAGTAATAAGACATGAATGCCAACCTTAATGATTCACCATGATTTGTTTTAATGGAAATGCTGTCATTCTATGAACTAGCCTTATCCATTATTGGTTGTATGAGTTATAACTTCATGACAACTTTTCCACTAAAGAAGTTTCTCTTGCAACTGATGCAGAGAACACCGAGGTGGACAAGGACATCATGTAAGTATGTAACTGTCTCCTCAGAGCGCTAGGTTGGATTCAATTCCTCTGATACAAGGTGTGTGATGAAACAAACACTGTTAATTGATTCGATTGAGCTGACAAGAGTCCTGGTCCCACATACTGTTATTGTTCATTTTTGTCAGAAAAAGAAAAGCAGAATTAGCAAGCTATGGTGTTGACAGGTCTTGCCCGAGGGATGCTCGATGAGTACAAGCCTGGTGTTTCGGACAATAGTTCAACAGTATGATTGACAGGGTTTCCTCTTCCTGGTAGAAAGCAAGAGAAGGAGAAGGAGGCGACTGATCCAGTCCAAGAGGCTCATACGGTACAGTTTATCCACACCCAAAGAGCCAGGGTATTACTGATATGAGCTCATACTAAACACTGTTTAATTGTTTGTATCATGCATTTGTTTATGTTAGGCTCTGTTATGTGCGTATATGATACTTCAGCAGCTAATGTGTTTTTCAACCCCAATTGAAAGACTAATGAAAGACTGAGTCCTCGACATCTAATTGCTTTTGTTTCGATTTTGATTATATTTCTGCTACACTTTTTTTGTTCACGTGAGATGCAATAATCTTCTTCTAACAGCCACTTATATTTTTGAGGATAATGATGATCACTGATTGGTCTGGTGCTTGATTGCGTGTGTGCAATATTTACATGTAATGCCTATAATGTTACTGTGAATAGAAGTTAATCAATATCTATTAATGAATTTCATTGTTATGTCACATATCAAAATGGACCAACTCAAAAATTGCCGCGGGTTTTTGGCTAGTTCTAACATACAAGCCACGAGGTTACAAGCTCATAGATGAGGAGTGTTCATCACAGGATGGAGTGATGCATAAATATTACAAGCCACGTTCGTCAAAAAGCTGTGGAGAGGCGGAGGCGATGCCGCATCTGCTTTAGACTATTTTTAATGGGAGGTAACATTCTCATTGACATCGAGGTGGCCGAGTTGACTTTGTGAATCTAAAAATCAAGCCAGCCCAGTCTTTCAAAGGCGCTTATATATGAGTGGTGTGTGTGCATATGTATGCTTTTAGGTGTGAGTAATCGTGCGTATTTGTCAGTGTAAGCAGATGGATACTCTGATTTGTTGACACCGTTGATTTTTTTACGTTACGTTTCACCATTCGTTTTATTCAAAATATTAGTTCAAACATGCAAAATTATAAGCTATATATTTCAACTTCCTCTAGTGATAAAACAAATCATAACAAAATATATGATAATTTCTATTTTTTAATAAAATAAATTGTCAAATGTAATTTAAAAAGTCAACGGTGTCAACAATTTAAGAACAAAGGGAGTATTTCATAAAAGGAAATTTTTATATACTTAATATGTTTTATAACACGGGATCAAAGGGACTGAATTTGAACTCATCAAAAGTATCGATCGATCTTGTTATGATAAAGATGTAGGCAGAATGATTGGTTGTTTTTTTATTAGTTTTTGCTTGTCCAACCCGCACGCAACGTGGCGTATATACTCGATCCTAACAAGTTCGATCCCCAACAATATTGAACCACGTCGGTCGATCAAGAGACTCGATACCTACCAAAGGTGTACCATCCACATCACGCAACCATCAGATCCATTCGATGGCCGCCTCCGCGCTCCGAACCGTCATCCGCCGCCGGTGCTCTCTCCACCACGGCGGCGCTCTGCGAGGGCTCTACAACAGCGCCAACCAAGGCATGTTGGAGTTGGAGAAGAGGATGGCGCAGCAGAAGGTGGAGAGGAGGAAGGCGGAGCTGCTGCGCCAGATGATGCTCGAGGACAAGGCGACGCTCGGCGGCAGGGAGAAGGCGTACAAGATAGATGATCTGGAAGACTTCCTCCGCCGCCAGATCCAGCTCGATGCGGCAGGCGGCAGTAGTCTGGCAGGCGACATGGACAAGCACCTCTTGCTGGCGCTGCTCGTCAGGTCCACGCGGGCCGAGGAGATGCTAGGCTCACATGCGACACGGGTCATGCAGCTCCAAAAGGAGCTGAGGTCGACCATGCATTGGCTCGAAACCTTGTTGAGAGCCGTATTTCTGTGGATCCCCGGATTTGGGGTACTATGCATTGTCTTTAAATCAGTTTTTTCTTGAGTGTTGAAGATCAGAAGATGTCTATCTTGATTGAGATGATTCCTTTTGCTTTGACAACATGAATACTCGTTTTATCTATGTTACTACTAATGAGGGCATTGTAAATTCATTGTAGAGAATGTCCTGCAACTATGTACGTACAAGGCCTTTGCATTCACCTAGGTGTCGTATTTCAAAGCACAATCTTTTTTCATGAATCATTCGTACACTGTCAGTAAGGTGCTATGATCTAGCGGTACCAAAATCAATTGGGCGTCTTTGGCTTCATATTGCAATTGTACACCAATGTCCTGCAACAATCGTGTTTGATAGAACAATTTTGTCATAAATCATTTGTACACTGTCTATAATCCATTAGGCGTATCTGGCTTCATAGATCCAAGTTGGCCACAATATATTTATGTGTTTGTTTTATCATGGCCGAAGGTATACCAATTGAATTTGTGGTTACAATCAATGACCAAAGCAACCATTATTCTTCCATCAACTGGGATTTTTTGTCTTCCCCAAAAATAAACCTAAAGATCTCAGCCAAGATAGGGATTTTTTTTTTTTGCAGTGACAAACGGAGGAACACCAAGAGCTATATCGGCATGGTGGCACCCACAGAGACTAACCAGCTGCGCTATCGCAGGCTTCGAATCCGTAGTAGATGGTTACACAGAAACCGTTGCACCACTTCTGCAGTCAATGTGATCGATGACCCAGAACAAAACTCGGGGACAACAATAGGTCATTGTTGTTTGCAAACGTGAAAAAGATACCAAAAGTTCTCAATACGGGGAATTTATATTGACTCTAAGGATATGCTGGGACCACAAGTGGGGCTCCCATCAGATGGGGATGATTGGAGAAGGGGGCCCTGCAGGTTGTAGCTGATGATGGAACCAATGCGTGTTTTTTTTTGCGGCCGCACATAGATACGGTGCCTTCCAATGCAGGACACGTGTCCTGACTGAGGTGCACCAGGGAGCCTCCACTTCCGCATCCATCCGGCGTTCAGTTTTTCGTGAATGTTGATGCACATCTGACGGCTAAAAGTAAGGGGCCGTATCTATGTGTGGCCGCAAGACACGATTTGCGATGATGGAACCCTGGACGGGTGACACAAGAATGAATTCCTAGAAATTCATGCCTTTGTGTCGATTAGATTTCGTTGTGCCAAAGGAATCACATTTTGGGTATGTAAACCAGTACATGGAGTGAATTAGTAACACTAACATTAAAGCGGTGGTTTTGTGAAGGGGGATTCATATACACGATTTTCTCGGATTAAAGGTATTTGAAAGTGTGGTTGATTTTTGTAGTTTTAGGTTTTGGTGAAAGATTTGTAGATTTTTGTTGGGGGATGGCGCCATCACAGTACCCGAAATATCCTACAGGTTGCCTAAAAAAAGAAAAGAAATATCCTACAGATTCCATTTAAAGTTTTTCCGTGCCCAACACGACGCAACATGCACCTTATACGCTGCAAATCGTCGTAACAGATTCAACCGCATAAACTGATACAGGTAAGAGTCGATACCAGATCGATCGCCGTCGATGGCCGCCTCCATGCTCCGAAGCACGGCTGCCGGCGCGGTTCGCCGCCGTTGCTCGTCCCTCCTCCCCGGGGGGGGGGGGGGGGGGGGGGGGGGCTGTGTTTCGGCCGCTGGGTGCCCAGAGCAGCGCCGCAGTACCTCTGGCGCCGCCGACCATGATAGCTTCCCTGCGGCACCTGTCTACAACGAATGAAGGCACAACGACGGAGACGCCGGAGCGGAGGAAGAAGGTGGAGGAGACCAAGGCGGAGCTGTTACGGCTCCTGTTGGACAAAAAAGGGACGGCGGTCGCCACGGAGCAAAGACGCAAAACGGAGGAGCTCGTCGACTTGCTCCGCCACCAGATCCGGCTCGACGCTCCCGCGGCGGAGGAGGACGTACGCCAAGGACAACCACCTCTTGCTATCGCTGCTGGTCAGATCGGCGCGTGCCGAGGAGAAGCTGAGCCAGGTCGTGTTGCTCCAGAAGGAGCTGGACAAAATCATAGTATTCGATATCGTTGGCTTGAGTTTTACCGTGTTCGCCGTCTTGCCGACATGTGTCGCACTATACTGTATTGCCAAATAATTTTTTTGAGATATATATGGGAGGAAACAATCGATTTTCTTGTTTGCATGTTCATACTTAATCTCTGCGTTTGCTTAAACAATAAGAATTCATCTCTGCTAGATTAAAATTCTCATTTGATGGTGGCGCTACATATTGGGCAGTACGTCCAATCCTATCGGTGCCCCCTCCAACCGTGCAGGAGCTCGTCCGGCTACCCGCCGCGGACAACATGCTATGATGGACGATAAACGCTTCCAGGCTGTACCTCAAAGTGGAGCCAAAGAACGAGAGGAACCTTCGCTTTGTCTTGCACATCCCTAACGTTTCAGCTGATGTCTCGAGTTTTTGTGTTGTTGAATTAATCGAAGAATAGCCATATAAATACAAACACTCGTACTCATGTGGAAACTCAAAACAAGGTAGCTAGACAGGTTCCACTTACGCGACAAAAAAAAAACCACAATGAGGAACACTCAGTTTTCTCGTCAGAAATAAAGAGTAATCCGTAAAAGAAAAAAGAGTAGCGCTCAGTTCACAAATTCTAGAAAGAATAAATATGTGAAAGTTCCTGTTTTATTATTATCTCTTGAATCATATTTCTATTAATTCATTAATGAATCATTAATCATCAAAATGTATGCCACTACGGGCGACAGGAGCGGTTAGAGTGTCCAAGTTGCGCAGTTGGAGATGAATAGATCGTGGTCAGCCCTATCTTGATGGAGCTCTTCATAGCATCAGGAAAGCAGCAGCGAGCAGGCACGTAGTGGAGGCCTTCGATGGGCTAGGAGAGGATGGGATGGGAGATGTGGAGGCCTGCAGTGTTCGCCGTAGTTCTTGACGCGGAGGGTCGCACTAGGAGAGAGGAGCTGTTCTTCTGTGAGGCTGCATCGCTCTCCGGAGTAGTTCTCGATTGTTGACAGTCTTGCTCATCGGAGAAGAAAGGAGAGAGATCTGGCTAACGGAGTTTGACGGAACGATCATTCAGTTTGTAATCTGGGCCATTGGTTCCAAATCCAACGACTTAGTGCTAGACAGAGAAGAAAGGAATCAATCTAGTTCTAAGAGAGAAATTACTTTAAAAAGGATGGTATGTGAGCAAACCCCTTCGAGAAAAAGGATGGTATGTGAGCAAACCCCTTCGAGTCTGGTGCTATGAGAGCAATTTCGCCCTTTCATAATAGCAAAGGTAGATAATTTTTGAACATATGGAGTAACATTTTAAACTATTTTTTGTAATGACAGTGGTCTATAACCTTTTCTACAATGATTAATGTAGTAAGTCTAGCCCTTAAAGCAGCATATCATTTTTCTTGGCCAAATCATAAGTTAATAGATATATAGATTAAAAATATAGGATGCTAAGGTGTCATTATGGTCTTAAACATCCAATGTCTCCTTATATTATAAATTGACAACATGGTGTACGCATGTTGTCAGTTTATCTAGAATCCCCAAGATAACTTGCGACGTAACATTCGCCCGTTCTTTCCCCTTCACTCAGAGATCGCCTGGTGAAAAATGTGGCAATGGAAGGTGCTGCCAACCTCTTCATCACGACGACCACCATAATGCCGACATCCATTTTACAGGAAATCCCCAGCTTAGCTTTGAGTGCATGAACCGCTAGCTTCATTTTTACTCTCAATGGGCCACCATGGGCAGGGGTATCCTAGTCGTCTTGGCAAACCTTGGGTGCACAAAAGTTTAAAAAGGACCATTTAAAGGATTGTGACCTCCATCCTCTCTCACACTTTCCCCTCTGCTACCACCGAACGGCAAAAACCCTACTGTGTGGCTAGGGAAGTTTCCACCATCATTACCTGCTTTCACTAATTGTATACGACTTCCATCGCTTTGTGCTCCTGTTTTAATTATGTTGAGCGCCATATGCAGGAACACTTTTCACGAAGCTCTTGAAGCTGGCTGACACAAGAAGATCCTCATCGCTGACCACATTCTAGCTTTTGTGATATCATTCATGCACTCTCTCTCATTCTCTTATTTTCATTATGATGCTTCACTATGTCTAGAAGCCTAAATCTTGACCTTGTGTAGATTTCATGGAATGTCGTACTCGTACGTTGTCCACTCCCATCGCACGTCAAGATCGAGTTAGCCTAGTCCATTATCAGCCCATTTCCAATGTCACTACGCACTAGCTATAAGAGGACAAGATCGAGAAGAGATGTCCCGGTGGACACAAGGTACTAGAAGATTCGAAAATAGGATACATTTTACAGTAACTTAAAGCTTACAATAAACTACTTGAAATAATGGATCGGAGTTAAAGCAAAAACTATAATCCAAGTACCACATACTAGGAAAAATACACAATTTTCTTGGGTGCCAACATTTACTATAAAAATATTTGAAACAAATATTAAGAGAAATCAAATTATGTTAGAGCACAATGTAATGTCTTTTATATGTCCATGTTTAACGTTAGTTTCTTAATCATAGTATCCAAGTTTATATGGGATTCAAAACTCTAGTTCCTGATAGAGTTGACATAGCCTATTTAAATAAATGTCAAAGTAATTAATATATCATCTCTTTATACAACATGAGAGCTCTCATTCTTTCCGAGCTTGTCTCGGAACCTTACAAGGTTAGAATGATGCCATAATAATCATACAACAACATTCTTGTACTAGTAAATTAGCTCTCGATAATATCCTATCCAGCAAAATATCTCAGGGTCTAGAGATTTCTATCTTCCACTATGAAGCATGCCATATAATATGTTTCCATATTCAATTACCTGTGGTGTCCTACAAAACAGATGCATGCCTAGATTCATGCACTTCTGTCCATATTATTGTCATGTGTACTGGCACAAGCATAATGAAAGATATCTCATCAGGGCCACCAGTGAACAGTGTATAAGAAAACCTGAACTAACGCCAATAATTTTGAAATAAAGTCGTAGTACATATAAAGCAAGAATGTCTTAGGTACAATTCGGGGGAAAAAAAAGAGAGAACATGGAGTTCTTTCCCAATTACTTTTCACATATTCTCAAATGCCCATTGTTGTTGTAGCAAACCGGCCTGTCACTACAACTTTCAGAATAAAAATAGATCATGGCACAAAAATTATAACATATCATGACGTATACAACATAGCATCTTGCATTAACTTATGGTTTCAAATGATAAGCAGGTTCATCATCTTGGATTATTTTTTTTTGGTCGCTCTTGTTCAAAAGCATAGTTGAAAGCGAGAGCATTGGTGTTTCCAGCATCATGTTCATGTGTAGGTGTGTACCGACTTGAATGAAATTAAATTATTAAGTTTAGAGAAAGAGTATTATGGTAATAAAGATACAAATCAAAGAGTTTGTTTTGATTAATAGTTAATTGGTTGATTTTTTTAAAAAGTTTTGCGTGTCCAACACGACACAACGTGCATCATTCTATATATATACTGCACATAAATCCTCTCGTGCACTATATAGTATTGATACGATCCGTGCTCGTCGGTCGAGGGTCCACACCTAGCTACCCTACATTCACAACAGATCGATTCCATGGCCGCGTCGATCCTCCGAAGTGCGGCTGCCAGCACGCTGCGCCGCCGCCCATCCATCCCCCCGGCCCTGCGTGCTCTCCCAGGCGGCCCATCGCCGTTCGCGCTGCAACAAGGTCTCCATAACAGCGCCGCCACGCCCCTGACGCTGCCGCCGGCCACAATCACGAATGCGGATAGGCACCTGTCCTCCACGAACCATGGCATGTCGGCGTTGGAGAGAAGGCTGGAAAAGGAGAGGGTGGAGGAGAGGAAGGCGGAGCTGCTGCGCCAGATGCTTCTGGAGGACGCCACCGCAGACGAAGCGGTGCTTGCCAGGGAGAGGTGATACAGAACCAAGGACCTGGAAGACTTCCTCCGCAGCCAGATCCAACTCGACGCGGCCGGCAGTGCAGCTGCGACGGCGGGTTGTGACATCGACAAGAACCTCTTGCTGGCGCTGCTCGTAAGGTCGACACGGGCCGAGGAGACGCTGAGCTCAGATGCGAAAGCGGTCGAGCAGCTCGCGGTCAGAGTGAAGGAAATCAAGATCGTTGTTAAAGTCTTGAAGACACTCATGTACGTTGTCTTGCCAGGATTTGTAGCACTATGCTATCTATGTGCCTAAAATATGTTTCCTCCTGAATGTAGCAATTCCACACCGATTGATTTGTAGCAATTCCACATCATGTAGCTTGATGCCCTAACATAGCAGCGTCTTGTATGTGCAGTTTTTTATATTAGGTTTAGGGATATTTACGAAATATTATACCAAAATCATTGTAAAAATTGTCAAATGCTTTTTGATATTAAAATGTAAAAATCGGATTTGCCAGTGAAATCCCATAATTCTTTTGGGGTAAATTTTTCCTAGGCCGCTGCTCATGACCTTGCCTCAAAACTGTTCAACTTGATCAGCTATGCCCAGTTATCGCTGGGCATCTCTGCCACACCAGAACCGTGAGACCAGTGATTATACAATCATTTCAACGCCGAGGGCAACTCGGTAGGGGAGCCACGGCGCATTGCACCGGAAGAGCAGAGAGGAGCACTTCATGAGATTTGGAAAAACAGAGAGCACATCAGGCGTGCGGTAAACAGAGAGCCCAGCGGACCCACCTGTCAGCGCCGGTTTTTACGTTGTAAAATGAGCAGACCTGAACTTAGAAGAGAAATAATATAAGGAGTAGAGATTTTGTATTTCACATAGGATTCACAACAAACTATTCATTCAATGATAGTATTATAACCAACACATTCAATTATGTATGTGTCGTACCCCATTTCTGGAGCACTAGTGCTTACCGTACCAGTCCCTGGATCAGACGCTGATACGAACACTTTACACAGACTGATATCACAGAGTCATCACTTACATAAATATTACCGAGTCTCATCCAAGCCTTCATACATAAAAGGTCTTACAACAACCGGCCAAGGGCCACTTTATTACAACAAGCATCAAGCTGGTGGGCTGCAACAGCAGAACCACTTAAACACTACTATAGCGGAAGACGGAAACGGCACTAGCACAGGCATCTTGAGTGTAGATAGGACCCTACTCTTCATCACCAACCTCCTCGTACTCTGGTTCTTCATCTGAAGGATTAAAGCAAGGGTGAGTACATAAGGTACTCAGCAAGTCCTAACAATGAGGGTTACTTTGATGCAAGGGTGAAACCGAAGGATAGGCTGAGGGTTTAACATCTGGGCGGAAAGCCAGTTTTATGCAACGGTAGTTTGGAAAATAAAACAGTTCACAAACTACTATCAAGATTATCAGTGGTATTTAGTGGGGTTGTGGCCCTGGGGGAGATGCAGTCCATCCCGCCAGTTCCCAAGTTTTAATGCTGGCAGGAAACCAGCGCACGGTTCCACACCGGAGTATTCCAAAAACACACTAAGGAAGTAACTCACACCGTTATACTAATCATTGTGTGGCACAAGCTTTCGCGTTGCCCATTACCGTGGAACACGGCTATCATGATAGATTTGTAACTCTACAGAGGTTGTACACAATTCCCCACAAGGCATGCCAGCCCTTCCCATCGTCATGGATTGGACAGGCACACTAATGGTCTCGTACCTACTTGGTGTCACCACGGCACCACCACGGAAACACTGCAACCAGGGGCTTCACAATATCATCGTTATCATGTAGAAAGGCCTGAATAAACACCATATGCCGGACCCCGACACCTGCTATGTCGGGTCTTCTCCTGGCTTCCGCCGCAACTCCTGCCCTCCAGGTGGGTACCGGGTGAACACTATAGTAGGGTGTGGTTCCAAACCTTTCCCATTCAAGGCATGTGGTTGTACGAAATGTGCTAGGCAAGGCGGCACATGAACCGGTCCTTATACGACCGAAGCAAGCATCTTCAATAGCTATCCTCAAAGGAGGAATCGCATCCCAGAGATAGACCTCCCCACTGAGGACTACCTCGCCTGCTCCCGCCAGGAATATCCCCACTATGGATTGCACAAATATCACTAGTATATTACCATCCCACATTTCATATTCACACACACCCCACCAAACTCACACCATTTCACACCAAAACGTATGTATAGCAAGATTAATTAAGTTCGCATGGCAATAAGTCCTAAGCAGCATATCATTTCAGCATAAAGAATTAATGATAGTGAATCCTAGGTCTAACAATGGAATCAGGATAAGCAATGTCAAGGCATGGCAATCAGCAGTACTTAGGATCATACTAAGCATTTAAATCACATTTAAACATCATGCATATTTTATTTCTAAACTGGGCTCTAAGTTGGATATTTGCAAAATATAGGAACAACATGATCAAAGGGGTTAGAACTTGCCTTCACCAAAGTCTTCTTCTTCTAAGTCCTCGTAATCCGGATCCTCAGCTCCTTCCTCAAAGACTTGCTCCTCTATTGATCAAAAGCAAACGACGATCGAATAAATCTACCGATCAAACAATTAATTAACAAGCATATAAATCAAAAGAAGACCAAAAAGAGATCAACAACAGAGGGTTTTGGTAACAACAAATAGCTCATGATTTTAGATGAATTTTAGTGAAAGAATCACCCGAATCGGAGCTAAGATGAAACATATATAGATTTTACAAGTTTGCAACATAGGAAATAATTAGGATTAAGCTAAGTAATTAACTATAGACATAATCCTAATTATTATGGAGTAAACAAGTGTTGCAAAATGATTAGGAATTAATCTAGTATTTTTAGGAATTTTATGGAATTTTTCTGATAAAGGAAAGTGCTCGAAATGACAAGCTGTGTACACTAACTGTGTGGACTTAGCAATTTTCCAGAGGCTGTGTGGCTGACAGGTGGGCCACTGGGGCCGGGTTCACTGTGACCCACTGTTCCGTGGACTAGGTCCACAGGGCTGTGGACCGGAGGTGGCATGAGAGGGCGGTCCACGGTGCACCGCGCCCGTGGATGCGTGCTGACGCGGCAGGGGAGACCGGGTCGCCGCGGGCCCGGGCGCTGACGTGGCGGCCACGTCGGATGATGGCGCAACGCGGCCAGGGCGCGTCGGAGCGGTGCGCGCGCGGCGGCGGCTCGCCGGAAAGCTCGTCGGCGACAGCTACAGGGCGCGGATGGCGAAGCGGTGAGCACCTACGGCTTCTACGCGCGGAGGCGAAGCTACTAGCGCTACGCGTTGACGACGGCGGCGAGCGGAGCAGCGGCGCGGGCTCGCCGGAGGCCGGTAGCGCGGTGGCGCGCGAGGCGAGAGGCGCCTGCGCGCGGGCTCGCGCGCGTTCGTGTGGCCGTGCGCGTGCGCGTGAGTGCGCCGCGTGCGGGGCGCGCCTCGGAATGGCCGGGAAGCCTGCCGGCGACGAGGTCGCGCGGCGGCGGGTGGCGGAGCTCGAAGCCAAGCTCGTGTTCGTGCGCGGGGAAAGGGAGTGAATGGCGCGGGAGAGACAGGAGAGCGTGGGGAAGCTCACCGTGGGTTCGAAGAAGGCGGAGGGGGCCGGAAGCTCGGCGTTGACGTGCTTGCGGTGGCCGAAAACCTAGCCTCCCATGCCCGCCATGTTCCGCAGCTCAGCTGTAAAAATGGTGAGGCTCACGAGGTTAGAGGGAGCGAGAGGAGCAAGAAAGGGGGACGGAGGCCCACTAGTTGCTCAGCAATTGCTCGACGGAGCGGTCGCCGGAGTTGAGGCCGAGGGTGGGGAAAAGGAGAAATGGCGGCGCTTGCGCGCGAGTTGGCGAGATTGAGCTCGAGGGGAAGAAGAGGGATGCGGCGCGGAGCTCGGTGGCCTTTTATAGGCAGCCGAGGAGGAGCCGTTGGGCGCCAGCTCGAGACGGCGGGGTCGTCGGCTTGGTCGCCGAGCTTCAATGCGACGCGACGGATTGCCAGGGGGAGGACGACGCCCACGCGGTGATGACGGGCGCTCGGGATGGCCACAGTGCGGCGGACAGGACCGGGCGGGAGCGGGGCTGAGCGAGGCTGACGTTGCGGCATGGCCGCTCGCCGGTCTTGGTCGCTGGTCCGCGCGGGAGGAGAAGGGCGCGCTGCCGCGGGGTTGGCGGACGCGACGGAGCGACGGGACGAGACGACGCCTCCGCGAGCGCGTGCACGTGCGGTCCTGCAGGAGGCAGCGTGGTCGACACGACGGAGTGGGGACAGCCGGCATGGGCGCGCTGCGCCGCTGCCAGAGGAAGACGACGCTGACAGGTGGGGCCCACCTGTCAGTGGCTCGGCGCGGATGAACGGGCTGGCGCGGGCTGCTGGGCTGGAGGGGGAGACGGCCTGCTCGGCCCGCGAGAGGGAAAGAGAGGGAAGAGAGGGAGTGGGTCGGCGGGAAAGAAAGGAGAGGGGCGGCCCAAGAGAAAAAGAAATGGTTTAAACATTTCAAGAAATTTTCTAGGATTCAAATTTGAATGAAATTCAAATTTGAAAAAGGATCAAAACCTAAAGAACACTTAAATAAATTCAGAAAATTCGAAATATGTACATGGTGGTGTTTGATGCACATTTAAAATTCGAAATTTTAAAGTTGGCATGGATTTGACTTCTACTTTGTTTGAATTTGTTCAAATTTGAAAAAGTTCAAATTTTTAGTGATTTTTAAACATGGGCAAACACAGGGTGTTACAAACCTACCCCACTTAAACCGAATCTCGTCCTCGAGATTCAGGCTCTTCCTCGAACAGGTAGGGAAACTCCTTCTTAAGATTATCCTCACGTTCCCAGGTAGCTTCTGCTTCTGTGTGATTGCTCCATTGCACTCGGCAAAACCGTATGGCATTCATTCTTGTTAACCGAGTGGCAACATCCTAAATCTTGATAGGCCTCTCTTGGTAACGGAGATCCGGTTGAAGATCCAATACCTCCGGTGGTACTATCTCTTCCGGGACTCTCAGACATTTCTTCAATTGTGAGACATGGAAGACATTATGGATGTCTGACATCTCTTCGGGGAGCTCGAGGCGGTAAGCTACTGCTCCTATCTTTTTGAGTACCTTGAAAGATCCGATATATCTAGGTGCCAACTTTCTGGTACCTCGTATCGGGGATACCTTGAGGTACACATAGTCCCCTGCTTCAAAGCTCAGATCCCTGCGACGGGTATCTGCATAGCTTTTCTGCCTGCTCTGGGCTGCTTTCAGATTCTCTCTGATTAGAGCTACTTTCTCTTCGGCATCTTTAATGATTGACGGTCCAAAGAAAGATCGCTCTCCCACCTCTGACCACATCAGAGGTGTTCTGCACTTTCTGCCATAAAGAGCTTCAAAGGGTGCCATCTGTAGACTGGCCTGATAACTGCTGTTGTAGGAGAACTCTGCAAAGGAAAGACTTTTCTCCCAATCCTTTCCATAGGCTAGCACACATGCTCTCAACATATCTTCCAGGATTTGATTGACTCTTTCAGTCTGTCCATCTGTTTGCGGGTGATATGCAGAGCTGTAATCCAACTTAGTTTTCAACAGTTTGTGCAGACTTTGCCAGAACTTAGAGGTAAACTGGGTCCCTCTATCTGAGATTATTCTGCTCGGAACTCCATGCAACTTGAGTATGTGATCCACATACAACTGAGCATACTTGTCACCTCTATAGACTGTCTTGACAGGTATGAAGTGTGCAACCTTCGTCAGACGGTCCACTATTACCCATATTGAATCATTTCCTTTTTGGGTGCGGGGTAAACCCACAATGAAGTCCATGCTGATCTCATCCCATTTCCACACTGGAACATGCAGTGGTTGCAACAATCCTGCAGGTCTCTGATGTTCTGCCTTGACTCTGCTGCAGATATCACATCGGGCAACAAACTCTGCTATATCCTTCTTCATTCCTGCCCACCAATACCTCGGTTTTAGATCCAAGTACATCTTGGTGCTTCCTGGGTGGATGGAGTAAGCGGAGTTGTGGGCTTCATCCATGATAAGCTGCTGGTACCCACCATTCTTGGGTACACAAATTCGATCTTTATACCATAAGGTACCTTGATCATCTACTCTGAATCCGGGTGCTTTATCCACTCCGGTTTTAGCTTTGAGATCATGTATTTCCTCATCATCCACTTGAGCTTTTCGGATTAGACTTCCTAGAGTTGGTTCCACACACAGGTTGTTTATCTGGCTTGACTGTGTGCAATGAAGATTTAGTTGCTTGAACTCTGCCAGTAACTCAGGTCTTCTCTTATGTAACTTAATGTGGTTGCAGTGAGCTTTGCGACTCAGTGCGTCTGCAACTACATTGACCTTTCCAGGGTGATACTGTATATCCAGATTATAGTCTTTGATCAACTCTAACCACCTTCTCTGCCTGAGATTTAGGTCTGACTGCGTGAAGATGTACTTCAGACTCTTATGATCCGTGAAGATTTCACATTTATTTCCAATCAGATAGTTCCTCCAGATCTTTAGAGCATGAACAACTGCTGCTAGCTCTAGATCATGAGTTGGATAGTTCTGCTCATGAAATTTCAGCTGCCTTGATGCATAAGCCACTACTCGTCCATCTTGCAACACACAACCCAAACCTTGTCGAGATGCGTCGCAGTATACGACAAAATCTCGATATATATCCGGTAGGGTTAGCACTGGGGCTGTTGTCAACCTTTTCTTTGGCTCTTGAAAACTCTTCTCACAAGCTTCTGTCCACTTGAATTCTTTTCCTTTCTGAGTCAGGGCAGTCATTGGTCGGGCTAGCTTGGAGAACCCGTCTATAAATCTGCGGTAGTAACCTGCCAGTCCCAGAAAACTTCTGACTTTGGTCACATTTGTGGGCTACTTCCAGTTGGTAACTGCCTCAACTTTTGCTGGGTCTACTACAATGCCTTCTTCAGTGAAGATATGACCAAGGAAAGCGACTTCTTTTAACCAAAACTCACACTTGCTGAACTTGGCATAAAGTTCATGTGCTCTTAATTTCTCAAGTACAACTCTCAGGTGTTGTTCATGTTCCTTTGCGCTCTTAGAGTAGATCAAAATGTCGTCGATGAAGACAACGACAAATCGATCTAACTCTTTCATGAAGACCTTGTTCATCAGATTCATGAAGTATGCTGGTGCATTGGTGAGTCCAAAGGGCATCACTGTAAACTCATACTGACCATAGCGGGTGACAAAGGCTGTCTTGAGTATGTCTCCCTCTCGAATCTTCAGCTGGTAATACCCTGATCTCAGGTCAATCTTGGAGAAAAACTTGGCTCCCTTCAACTGGTCAAACAAGTCATCGATCCTGGGCAGTGGGTACTTGTTCTTGATAGTGACTTCATTGAGTGAACGGTAGTCAATGCACATTCTGAGACTGCCATCTTTCTTCTTGACAAACAGAACTGGTGATCCCCATTGTGAAGAGCTTGGTCTTATGAAACCTTTCTCTTGTAATTCTGCTATCTGCTCTTTTAATTCTGCTAACTCATTAGCTGCCATCCGGTAGGGTCTCTTGGCCATTGGGGAGGTTCCGGGAATGAGATCAATGATGAACTCTATGTCTCGGTCCGGTGGCATTCCAGGTAATTCATCAGGGAAAACGTCTGGGTACTCACAGACGACTGGTACTTCCTCCAGTGGTGTGGTTTCCAGACTGCATACCATCGGGGTGGCCTTCACTCTCCTTGGCTCACATTCCACCTTAATACCTTGATGGTTTACTAAGGAGACTTTCCTGGTATCACAGGCTATATTGCCCTGATGTTTGCTCAACCAGTCCATTTCAAGGACAACATCTATTCCGGCTGACTAGAGAACTATTAAGTTTGCTAGGAATACTACCCCACTTAAAAGAATCTTAACCCGGGGACATCCCAACAAACACTTGATTTCCGCTCCAGGCGAGCGTGTTATCAGTGGTTGTTTGAGCAAAACAGTTGGAAAACCATGTGTAGCAACAAACCTTGAAGATATGAACGAATGCGAAGCCCCAGAATCAAACAAAACTGTTGCAAGGGTGGAGTTGACAAGGTACTCACCGAGAACAACATCTGGTGCCTCTTCAGCTTCCTGGGTGTCAATGTGGTTGACTCTGCCTCGACCGAAGGTCTGATTGTTCCTTCGCTGTTGTCCTGAGGGTTGCTGTCCACCACATCCAACTCCTGACACTGCAGTTCTGGTGTTGCTTTGCTGATGAGACTGAGCTGGAGCTTGATTTTGGTTCATATAAGGGCACTTGGCAATCATGTGGCCTGGTTCACGGCAGTTAAAGCATGTTCTCTTGTCACTCTGAGCTGGCTGGGCAACACTGGCACTGCTCCTCTGCTGGCTGCTGGGATTCTGGTTGCGGTAAGAGGGTGCTGCATTCTTCTGGTTTGATGATGAGGCCCTGTACTGCATGGTTGGCTGGTACCTAGGCTTCTGAGAGAAATTCCTTCTTGACCTCTGGTTTCTTTCCTGCTGCCTGAACTTCTGTGCGTTGAACTTGCGCTTCCTGTCACTCTCGATGTGAGAACGTGCGTCTTCCAGAAGAATGGCACGGTTCATCAGAGTGTTAAAGTCTGGATAGATGTGAGTGACCAACTGCATCTTCAAACTAGGACTCAGTCCCTTCTTGAAGCGGTCCTGCTTCTTCTTGTCAGTGTTCACATCCTCAGGTGCATAACGTGCAAGCTTCATAAACTTTCTGATGTACTGGTTCACAGTCATGGCTCCTTGCTTCAGTGAGCGAAACTCATCTGCCTTCATGTCCATGATACCCTCAGGGATGTGGTATCTCCTGAACTCTTCCTGGAATTCATCCCAAGTGATAGCCTGGGGGTCCTCCGTAGCTTCTCGGTAGGTGTCCCACCACTCACTGGCTGCTCCCCTGAGTTGGTGCGATGCCAGAAGGACTTTCTCTCTGTCATTGGCATTCACAACCTGAAGCTTCTTGGTGATACCTCTCAGCCAATCATCTGCTGCCAGAGGGTCTTCTTCGGCATTCTCAAAGGTCGGTGGTCTGAGTTTCATGAATTCTGACATCTTGGTCTGGGGACCTGGTGCACGGTCAAGAAGTCCTTGAGCAATGATTTCCATCAAACGTGTCTGGTTGTCCATCACTGCGACAAGGTTGGTGACAGGTGGGTTGGGCAAGGGTCCATGTCGTCCACCTCGCCCACCTCTGCCATGGTTCTGGTTTCCTCCACCTCGGTTCTGGTTTTGTTGATGACCTTCACCTTCGCCCTGGCCTTCCTGGTCATTCTGGTTGTCCTGATTGTTCTGATTGTTCTGGCTTGCCTCATCTTCTTGGTCATGGCCTCCAATTCTGCCTCCACCTCTGCCACGCTGGTGGTTGACTCTGCCTCTTCCACGTCCACGTGCACCGCCCTGTCCTGGGGCATCCTCGTCGTGTGCAACTTGACGTTCACGACGCTGCCGTATTCGGGCGGACTGCCTTGCGGGAGGCATCTGTTAAGTTGACAGAGGATTGAGAAAGGTGAGGACAAGTCGAGGTTGAAACAAGCCGAGACTAGGTAACAAGACAGGAACACAAGATTTGCTAACACACAACAATAAAATCCAGCAACATTACAACATTACAGCATACATAAGCATCATAACAGAGTTCGATCATATATACCCAAGCCCTCACACAGGAGGACTTGACGGCTACAATTAAACAACAGGACTCAACAACATGGTACTCTAGGATACAACGACACACAACTGCTGGACTGATTACAAACTGCTAGCTAATAACTACAGATACAAGCACTGCTGCCACAAGTGATGCTGGTAACTGACTCCAACTGGGGTAGCTGCTCCTCAGTACTGGTCGTAACCGTGGTCCCTACGCCACGCACGGTACAGGTCGTAGGGGTCACTCCACTCCTCGTGGGCACGGAGAAGCTGGTAGTACTCGAAGAGGTCTGCGTCTCCGAGCATCTGCGGGGCCTGCTGTGGAGCTGCTGGGTAGTGCTGAGCTGTGGGTGGTGCAAGAACTGGCTGGTACGGGAACAGCGGTCCAAGTGCAACAAGTGCTAGCGGGTGCTGAGCTGCTGGAGGTTCCACAAAAGCTAGCTGGTGGTGAGCTGGTGGTACAAGGAGTACTGGCTGCTGCTGTGCGGCGGGTGCAACGGGTGCTGGCTCCTGCTGCGCTGGGGGTGCAACAGGTGCTGGCTGCTGCTGAGCTGGGGGTGCAACTGGTGCTGGCTCCTGCTGAGGTGGTGGGTCAATCACCACTGGCTGGTCGTCGACGTTGAACCAGAAGTTGACGACGTTGCCTACCTCCTCCATCACTAGGTCGTAGTGTGGTGGAGATAGGTCGATCTCTGGGAAGTCGTCCTCGTCCATCGAGTCTGAGTAGTCAGTGTCATTATCCGTCGGATAATCCATCTCGTGCTCGGTCTTAGTGTCCTCCTCACCCTGCAGAGGGTCCTCTAGTAACTCTAGCTCAGGGTCGTCCTCTGCCATCTGGGCATCCTCCTCCTCTGAGGGCTCCTCGTCGGACTCTGACAGAAAACCGTATGCTGGTGCTGGAGCTGGAACTGAAACTGGTGCAACCTCTGTAGGGGCTGGTGCTGGTGCAACCTCTGTGAGAACAGGAGCTGGTGCAACCTCTGGGGAAGCTGGGGCTGGTGCATCCTCTGTGGGGGCTGGTGCTGTCTGCTGTGCTCCTCCTGACGGTCCTGCACCTCCTGAGTCCTCACTGTCACTGGAGTCACCCTCTGAGTCTGTCGGGCAAGCGTAGTGCAGGTGGCGTCTGGGACCTCCGATCCTCGGTGTGAACCTGCGACGGGGTCCTGCTCCAACCTGGTGAAGTCTCACGTAGCAGCGGTCGACCTCTCTGATGAGGTACAGAGCGTCCTCCTCCCAAAGGCCCATAGCTGCCTCGAGAGTGGACTGAATCTGTGCCTGCTCTGTCTGAGACTCGGTGAGCTGGGTCTGGAGCTGTGCAAGTTGTGCTGGGCTGCTGCAAGCTGTGCCTGAACCTCTGTGAGCTTCTGTGTGTCCTCACCCCACATCTGTGCAGTCGACTCAAGGACGTGCGCTGTCTGTGTGGACTGTGCCTGGACCTCTGCAAGCTGAGTCTGGGTCTGCTGGAGTTGCTCCTGGAGATCTCTCTCTCTAGTCTCTGCTGCCTCAGCTCTGGTGATACTGCTCTCGAACCCTCTCTGGCGTGACTCGAACAGACTGTCTATGGCCATGATGTACCAAGCGGACGCTACCACAGTGGGGTCCTCCTCACGCTGGTTTGGTCCCTGTAGAGCACTCAACCTGTACTGCCACTGTGCCTCGGTGTGCTCGTACAGCGGGAAGTAGCGACACGGGGTGTCACGTACCTCCTCCTCGTGGCGCTGACAGAAGAGTAGAAGGGTCTTGCGAGCTGCAATTTGGTGGGCGTCTCCGGACTGGGTGCCGAAAGCTGTCACTGTCATGGGCTCCAGGTCTGGGCGTGTACGTGGCTGAAGAACTGTCACCTGCACCTCGCAGTACTGGGTGCCGTCCTGGACGAAGCTCAGAGAGCGGTACTCTGGACGGTCGGTGTAGCCGAACCTCTGCAACGCTTCCCACAGGATAGTAGGGAAGCCTGAAACACCGATCTGGTAGCTGCGGGTCCATCCGTCGTCTAGCAGCTGGTCCTCCATCTGTTTCAACAAAAGTTGAAGATGGGTAAGTACAAAGTAACAAAACAATTTGTAAAGTAGGTACAGAACTGAGAGTAAATTTTGTAATATAGTTTATATATATAAAATATCACTCTCTCACAAGCGTTTCCAGCCTAGGGTCCATCCTACGGTCAAGCATGGCTCTGATACCACTCTGTCGTACCCCATTTCTGGAGCACTAGTGCTTACCGTACCAGTCCCTGGATCAGACGCTGATACGAACACTTTACACAGACTGATATCATAGAGTCATCACTTACATAAATATTACCGAGTCTCATACAAGCCTTCATACATAAAAGGTCTTACAACAACCGGCCAAGGGCCACTTTATTACAACAAGCATCAAGCTGGTGGGCTGCAACAGCAGAACCACTTAAACACTACTACAGCGGAAGACGGAAACGGCACTAGCACAGGCATCTTGAGTGTAGATAGGACCCTACTCTTCATCACCAACCTCCTCGTACTCTGGTTCTTCATCTGAAGGATTAAAGCAAGGGTGAGTACATAAGGTACTCAGCAAGTCCTAACAATGAGGGTTACTTTGATGCAAGGGTGAAACCGAAGGATAGGCTGAGGGTTTAACATCTGGGCGGAAAGCCAGTTTTATGCAACGGTAGTTTGGAAAACAAAACAGTTCACAAACTACTATCAAGATTATCAGTGGTATTTAGTGGGATTGTGGCCCTGGGGGAGATGCATTCCATCCCGCCAGTTCCCAAGTTTTAATGCTGGCAGGAAACCAGCGCACGGTTCCACACCGGAGTATTCCAAAAACACACCAAGGAAGTAACTCACACCGTTATACTAATCATTGTGTGGCACAAGCTTTCGCGTTGCCCATTACCGTGGAACACGGCTATCATGATAGATTTGTAACTCTGCAGAGGTTGTACATAATTCCCCACAAGGCATGCCAGCCCTTCCCATCGTCATGGATTGGACAGGCACACTAATGGTCCCGTACCTACTTGGTGTCACCACGGCACCACCACGGAAACACTGCAACCAGGGGCTTCACAATATCATCGTTATCATGTAGAAATGCCTGAATAAACACCATATGCCGGACCCCGACACCTGCTATGTCGGGTCTTCTCCTGGCTTCCGCCGCAACTCCTGCCCTCCAGGTGGGTACCGGGTGAACACTATAGTAGGGTGTGGTTCCAAACCTTTCCCATTCAAGGCATGTGGTTGTACGAAATGTGCTAGGCAAGGCGGCACATGAACCGGTCCTTATACGACCGAAGCAAGCATCTTCAATAGCTATCCTCAAAGGAGGAATCGCATCCCAGAGATAGACCTCCCCACTGAGGACTACCTCGCCTGCTCCCGCCAGGAATATCCCCACTATGGATTGCACAAATATCACTAGTATATTACCATCCCACATTTCATATTCACACACACCCCACCAAACTCACACCATTTCACACCAAAACGTATGTATAGCAAGATTAATTAAGTTCGCATGGCAATAAGTCCTAAGCAGCATATCATTTCAGCATAAAGAATTAATGATAGTGAATCCTAGGTCTAACAATGGAATCAGGATAAGCAATGTCAAGGCATGGCAATCAGCAGTACTTAGGATCATACTAAGCATTTAAATCACATTTAAACATCATGCATATTTTATTTCTAAACTGGGCTCTAAGTTGGATATTTGCAAAATATAGGAACAACATGATCAAAGGGGTTAGAACTTGCCTTCACCAAAGTCTTCTTCTTCTAAGTCCTCGTAATCCGGATCCTCAGCTCCTTCCTCAAAGACTTGCTCCTCTATTGATCAAAAGCAAACGACGATCGAATAAATCTACCGATCAAACAATTAATTAACAAGCATATAAATCAAAAGAAGACCAAAAAGAGATCAACAACAGAGGGTTTTGGTAACAACAAATAGCTCATGATTTTAGATGAATTTTAGTGAAAGAATCACCCGAATCGGAGCTAAGATGAAACAAATATAGATTTTACAAGTTTGCAACATAGGAAATAATTAGGATTAAGCTAAGTAATTAACTATAGATATAATCCTAATTATTATGGAGTAAACAAGTGTTGCAAAATGATTAGGAATTAATCTAGTATTTTTAGGAATTTTATGGAATTTTTCTGATAAAGGAAAGTGCTCGAAATGACAAGCTGTGTACACTAACTGTGTGGACTTAGCAATTTTCCAGAGGCTGTGTGGCTGACAGGTGGGCCACTGGGGCCGGGTTCACTGCGACCCACTGTTCCGTGGACTAAGTCCACAGGGCTGTGGACCGGAGGTGGCATGAGAGGGCGGTCCACGGTGCACCGCGCCCGTGGACGCGTGCTGACGCGGTAGGGGAGACCGGGTCGCCGCGGGCCCGGGCGCTGACGTGGCGGCCACGTCGGATGATGGCGCAACGCGGCCAGGGCGCGTCGGACCGGTGCGCGCGCGGCGGCGGCTCGCCGAAAAGCTCGTCGGCGACAGCTACAGGGCGCGGATGGCGAAGCGGTGAGCACCTACGGCTTCTACGCGCGGAGGCGAAGCTACTAGCGCTACGCGTTGACGACGGCGGCGAGCGGAACAGCGGCGCGGGCTCGCCGGAGGCCGGTAGCGCGGTGGCGCGCGAGGCGAGAGGCGCCTGCATGCGGGCTCGCGCGCGTTCGTGTGGCCGTGCGCGTGCGCGTGAGTGCGCCGCTTGCGGGGCGCGCCTCGGAATGGCCGGGAAGCCTGCCGGCGACGAGGTCGCGCGGCGGCGGGTGGCGGAGCTCGAAGCCAAGCTCGTGTCCGTGCGCGGGGAAAGGGAGTGAATGGCGCGGGAGAGAGAGGAGAGCGTGGGGAAGCTCACCGTGGGTTCGAAGAAGGCAGAGGGGGCCGGAAGCTCGGCGTTGACGTGCTTGCGGTGACCGGAAACCTAGCCTCCCATGCCCGCCATGTTCCGCAGCTCAGCTGTAAAAATGGTGAGGCTCACGAGGTTAGAGGGAGCGAGAGGGAGCGAGAGGAGCAAGAAAGGGGGACGGAGGCCCACTAGTTGCTCAGCAATTGCTCGACGGAGCGGTCGCCGGAGTTGAGGCCGAGGGTGGGGAAAAGGAGAAATGGCGGCGCTTGCGCGCGAGTTGGCGAGATTGAGCTCGAGGGGAAGAAGAGGGATGCGGCGCGGAGCTCGGTGGCCTTTTATAGGCGGCCGAGGAGGAGCCGTTGGGCGCCGGCTCGAGACGGCGGGGTCGTCGGCTTGGTCGCCGAGCTTCAATGCGAAGCAACGGATTGCCAGGGGGAGGACGACGCCCACGCGGTGATGACGGGCGCTCGGGACGGCCACAGTGCGGCGGACAGGACCGGGCGGGAGCGGGGCTGAGCGAGGCTGACGTTGCGGCATGGCCGCTCGCCGGTCTTGGTCGCTGGTCCGCGCGGGAGGAGATGGGCGCGCTGCCGCGGGGTTGGCGGACGCGACGGAGCGACGGGACGAGACGACGCCTCCGCGAGCGCGTGCACGTGCGGTCCTGCAGGAGGCAGCGTGGTCGACGCGACGGAGCGGGGACAGCCGGCATGGGCGCGCTGCGCCGCTGCCAGAGGAAGACGACGCTGACAGGTGGGGCCCACCTGTCAGTGGCTCGGCGCGGATGAACGGGCTGGCGCGGGCTGCTGGGATGGAGGGGGAGACGGCCTGCTCGGCCCGCGAGAGGGAAAGAGAGGGAAGAGAGGGAGTGGGCCGGCGGGAAAGAAAGGAGAGGGGCGGCCCAAGAGAAAAAGAAATGGTTTAAACATTTCAAGAAATTTTCTAGGATTCAAATTTGAAAAAGGATCAAAACCAAAAGAACACTTAAATAAATTCAGAAAATTCCAAATATGTACATGGTGGTGTTTGATGCACATTTAAAATTCGAAATTTTAAAGTTGGCATGGATTTGACTTCTACTTTGTTTGAATTTGTTCAAATTTGAAAAAGTTCAAATTTTTAGTGATTTTTAAACATGGGCAAACACAGGGTGTTACAGTATGGAACATAAGTTTTACAACTATATATATATACATAAAGTATTTTTTTTGTCTAACGTGTTCACCTGTTCTGTATTTATCTGTCTATGAAAATTATATAGTTGCATTATTTTTTTCTCCATGTACAAAAGAATGTCATCCCTGTCTTACATCTTTCCTTTTTTTTTTAAGCTCGTCGTCATTGTGCAACTCTGAGCAGCACCACTGCAGGCACAGTAAACAAAGCAGATATAGGTCATTGCGTAGCTCTGCGCCACCTAGCAAATTTCCTCATGCCTCCCTGTCCCAAGGAAGGTCAAGGTACCCAACGATAGTCAATAATGATTGATAATTTATAGATTACAATATTGAGTAATATCTGAATAAAAAAACAATGCAAACCATGTCAATTCATCTAAACTAAACATAAATGATAATTAGGTGAGTGGTATGTTCTTCTCTAAGATAGTTTTGCCAAGCTGCGTGCTAAGAAATTAAATAGAGTGAATTGCACCGGTGGTACAACAACTTGTGAGGTGAGTGTGATTTAGTCCAACTACTTGAGAAATGCTCAAACAAGTCACATAACTTGTTATGGGTGTACAAATTAAGTCATAAACCATCACCACGACACTGCCTAGTTGATTTGGATATACCAAATAGATTAAGTATTGCTACATAACTAAGTGTTGACAAAGAAGCACATGTGAATAACCTTCTCTTCACTTGATATTATAAGGTAAGTCCTACAGAACAAAAACAGCAGCATCATTCATGTATATGTTTTCAATGATGTGTACTATAAAGAACATGCATTTCATGTATCATAGGCTATAAATTTACTTTATTTTCTTCATACTCTTGCAAATGCATAGCATGCATCATTGCCTACATGATGATTATTCTTTGCTCGCATGTCACCCTAATATGATGTTGTGACATGCTTTTGACTTACTTTGCATCCACATAACAAATTGTTTGATCCAATTGAACAATTTTCAAGTTGTGTGACTAAAATGCACCCACCTCATAAGTTGTTGCACCACTGATGCAGTTTACTCAATTAAATATTTACATGAATAGGAAATATGAACATCGAGAAATGATGATTTAAGTAATGACTGATCTATATGTCTAGAACATATAGGTTGAACTTGTGCTGATGATTAGATACCTAGCTCTGTTTTTTTACAATGAACCTAGGCATCTTTTAAACCAATTGTAAAAGGAAAGAAGAATCACTTATTTAGGATCAGCAGAAAAGAAATCGAAACCTTCTGTGCAAACAGGGAATTAGAAGTATTTTATAAATAATGCACTTTTCTCTGTTTATATCCTCATCTTCAACAATTAATGAACCTGCCACTATCTTGGGAAAATTAGTAACAAACTAAACACAAGTTTATACAAGAAAAAAAGAACATTGTTAGGAACACAGGGGACCACATTTTAGGATTATTGTCATGGACATATGCTTGGACTCCTGTTGCATGAAAAGATTAATTCTTCAGCATATTTATTTCAGTGGCATCAAAATCGTCCTCAGGCATACCACCAAATTATGAGCAAATTCCTTATTTGGCCTTAAAAAAGTTCCTAGTTCCTTTCTTGTCCCAATCTGAAAAAAAGTTCCCTCTATGATCCAAAACGTCATTTTCATTCCTTTCTTGACCCTTCCGTCAATTTAGAGGGTTAACGGTGTTAAATGGATGCTGAAATGACCATTTTACCCTGAATTGAATAAAAATGTAAAATTTATTTTTGAAATTATTTAATTGTTTCTGGAGTGTAGAGAATGATTTCCTCTCGGGGCTCATTTTTCCCATTATCTAAAAAAAGAGAGAATGATTTGCTCTTGTGCTACCATATAACTACAATCTCATCTCCTGGATCTTTCAGATGAAACTAGCATCGGTATTCATGATGTTAGCTTACCTGTTTGCTCTTCAGAAAGTTCAATCAATAGTGTTTCTGAATAGTAAACCTTCTTTTGTTCATCGTAAAGTGGAAAATGATACACTGAATGAATCGATGATTGATAAAGATTTAGCGTCAATTGATGAAAGAATTTTTACCATAGGTACAAATGGCCAAGTATCTCATACTGTTACGTACGTTGGTGTTCTCATCATCGACATTATATTCTAGATCTTTCTCTGAATGGCTGCCTTTCTGTGCTTATGTCCTGAACTCCTGATGTTCTTGTTTTTTTCTTCTTTGGATCCTGATTCGGTGCTTATAATGTGGTGTTATTGTTGGTTCTGTCAGTGTCACTGCTTCCCAGCCTTCCTCATAGTGAGCAGCGTATGTAGACATGTTGTTTCAGTCTGCACATAGTTCGGAAGTCTTTGATCTTATTTTTTTCAGTGTATCAGACATAACTGGGTGTACCCTTGTAACCTTTGTTGAGATTGTTTTATGAGACAGTTCATTTATTTGTTAACGTTGTACCATGCTTGAGCCATTTTTTTCTTGATGATGATCACTTTAAGGTCTAAAAGCTAATATATAAAGAGTTTGAACTCTGGTAACAGAGGGAAATGACTGCGTGGTCATGCAGGAAGTGGAGTCAACGGAGCAGATGTTCGGTAGGATCCAACCAGTGGTCTTTTTGCTTGATGAAGATGAAAAACTATATAGCGCCACAAGGTTCATCATCTTCATCTTCTAGCGTAACCAGATTATCGAGGGCACAGTCCGTACGTGTGCTATGAATGAACAAACAAATACCTGTCTTTAAAACTAAATTATTTCATCATGTATTCTCCTAGCATTCATGAACTGATAGGAGTATAGACTACAATAGGGAGTAGGTTAATCATAATATAGAGCTCAATTGACCTCTGTGAAAATAATCAACTTTCATCAAAGGTGTCAATAACAGAATTGCATTGAAGTTTTGCCTCAATGAGCGTTATGCTGGGCTCCTGTGATTTGTGTTACTTGCAACCTTATGGGATTTGGTTTTATATATGATCTTGAGCCCTGACTCCTGAGCAATGGAAAACAACGTCTGAAAAGTAGTGCCTTTGAAATTTAGAGACAAATCTAGCTCTTGCTTCCCTCTCCACTACAGCTACTGGCTACTACGTCAAGCTCTTGGAATGAGCAGTTCGGCTCCACTAATACTCGCTTTGAGTAATTAATTTTTAATTTGAGATTGGATGGTACCATCATAATATATTCTTTACATATTTTTGAAATGTTTCTTTTTTCTTTACACCAAATATGGAGCATGTGCATTTAAATGACAATAAGATCGCTACAATGGGCCATCTGAGTTTTTTTTTTTGTTACATCCAAGATTATTGTTCCTCTTTGAAATATCAGTTGTATAACTTTTTTTTATTCTGTGAACAATCTGATGGTAGACGTTATGTTATTTATTCAGTTACTTTTGGAGTGTAATTCTGTCCTTTGATTATAATTGGCTAGATGGCACTAATTATTTATTATGTTGCAACTGTGTGTGTACTAATAAGGGTGGCTTAGCAGCTCACACAAGTTCCTCACAACTGGTGCGTTAAAACAATATTGAGAGATTGTTTCCTGGCCATCATGTGACAACGCACGAGCACTTTGCTAGTAAAATATAAGAGAGCTGCTTTAGGTCCCACTGGTGTAACTGTTTCAAGACGCATCGTTTAGCCAGCAACCAATGGTGGAAGGCCAACAGAATTGGAACAGCACAAGAAACAAGTAGCGAGCCAGACGTGCAGGAGTTTTCTATAAATAATTGGTTTGCTCTTGGACTTCTACTAATCAGCATCCATGTAAATTTATCTACCTAGTATTACATTTATTACTTGAATATATTTTTATTCAAAATTATAGTTATGTTTGGTAGCAAATTGAAAGGGCAGATGCAAGAAATATCTACGTTTCAACTTGTCGTAGTTAGTGCATTTTGTTTTCTAGCACGAATGATAAGAAATTTGAGATCAAAAAATAACTACAAGACAAATGAAAAGACAAAATCGGCTTAAATAGTAGTGGATTGTACTCATTTTGAACTCTTTTTTAGATAATGAGAAAAGATGTCCCGGCCTTCACCTCAAGAGGCTAGAGCCAATTATTAGAAAGTTTGCAGTACATTAGTCTGCACCACAAAATAGAGAATAGAACACCACAAGTTCAAATAAAAGACAAGTCTAAGACATGAGCCTATCATTAAATATCCATCCATGGTGTGTGAACATCTGCAGCACCATAGTCTTCAGTCTACGGCAAGCATGCAAGCATCATCAACTCCTTGTCTTGATCACACTTTTGGTGTAGCAACCAGAACAGAAGCCTATGCGTTCTCTTATAGAGTATCCGCATATAAGTTTTTAGTTGAGTTCCAAGCCATCGCCCAACACAAAAGCAGATGCACCAACTAGTAGTTTCTTTTTTAATTTAACACCACTTCTACCAACCAATCTCCAAACATATGAGAGACACTATTAGTTGGATTCAAATCAAAAGTGTAGTGTACAACTCTCCAAAGAAATCTAGCATAATGACAATCCAAGAAAATGTGTTATATGGTTTCATCTCGATTACATAAACCAGCTTTATTCTTATCATTCCAATTATATATGTCTAGCTATATTATGTTTACTGAGCGCTACCCCTTATATAAGTACCACATGAAAATATTTATTTTTAGAGGCATTCTCAACTTCCACAGACCCTTATTCCTCTCAACAAAACCATTATTAATAAGAGACTTACATTAAACTAACGCTAAACTGTCCCTGTTGATGTAAGGCCCATTTAAACATGTCACTGTTACTATTTAAACCAACATAAGCTACTGTTACTATTTTACTATTTAAACCAACATAAGCTACTGTAGAAACTAAACTGTTACTATTTTAAAATTCACTAAAAGTTTGAACTTTTTGAATTCACAACAAACTAAAATAACTATGGGTTGAACTCTAGGAAATTCAACTTGAATTTAAAACCTTGAATTTAAACTTGCACAAACTTCATCATATGCATTTATGGTTTACTTGTTTTCATTTTGAGTGTGTGTTTGTTTTCGTCCAGTCAAATTTGAATTCTCCATTCAAATTTGATCAAACCCAAACCCCAGTAAAAGGAAAACTCATTTCTTTTTCCTAAACCTATCGGACCGAAACCCTTCTTCCCTTCCTGTCCAGCCCGGCCCAGCAGGCCACCCTTTTCTCCTTTTCTTTTTTTTTCCGAAAACCGCCAGTGGGCCGCGCCCCTCTCCTCGGCCCAGCAGCCGGCCCAGCCAGCCCTCTTCCTCCTTCTCTTGCTGACGAATGGGCCCCGCCTGTCAGCCCCTTCCCCTTCCTCCTGCCAGCGCCAGAGGCACGCACATGCCGCCGTGACGCCGCTCCGCGTCAGCCGGTGTCCCGCCGCGTCCGTCCTCGTGTAGCCGTGCCGCGCTCGCGTCATGGTCATGGGCGCCCACTCCTCTGCCCTCGCCTCGTCCCATCGCAGCAGAGCGCCCACGCTCCTCTCTCCTTGACCGGCGACCAAGACCGGCGAGCTCCCATGCCGTGATGCCACCCTACGCAAGCTCTCCCTCGACCAGTCTCATCTCCGGCACTATGGCCATCTCATGCGCTCATCACCACACATGGCTGCCCATCTCCCTCCCTGCAAGCTGTCACATCGGCCATCAACGCCGACGACCGGAGCTTGACCTTGACCACCCCGCTCTCTCCCGGCCTCCCTCACTTCCTCCCACCTATAAGACCGAGTGCGCCACACTCTCCTCTTCCTTTCCCCACTAGCCGTTGCCCTCCTCGACCACCACCGAGCTCCAATCGGAGCTTTTCCCCTTTCTTCTCCAACCCCGGCCACCTCCTGATTCGCCACTGTGGAGCTCTCCCCCGCCCTCTGCGAGCGTCCTCCAACTTCACAAGCTTGTCCTGCCACTTCCGCGCCTCTCCGTGCAGCTCAGGAAGCACGGGAGCACGGCCCCCACCAAGCGCTGTCGCGGACCGCCGTCCTCGCCCGCCGCTGGCCATCTCCGCGACGTGCCCGGCCAAGACGAGGCGCGCCCCGACTTTGCCGCATCGACGCGCACCCCCTCGCCCAGCAGCAACTCGACGAGGCGCACCCGAGCCCCCACTTCGCCAAGCACCGCCACGCACCGCCTCTAGCCCGAACTCGCCCCCGCACCGCTTCGCCAAGCCCCTCTGTGAGTTCGTCTCCCTCTCCTCTCTCTCCTAGACGTTACCTCGTCGTATTTGGACCACCGGAGCCCCGGGACGCCGAACTCCGGCGAGCCTAGTTAGGGCGCCGCCACCCCCGTGGTCACCGGCTGCCACCAGCCTCGCCGGAGCCGCCACAGACGTCCACTCCTCCACCAACGGCCCTGATTAGATCGTGCGTACCCCTTCGCCGATTTTAAATCTCAGCCTTCCATCCTAGATCCGGCGATCCACATCACCTCAGTCCACCATGGACCGTGGACCGCGGTCCTCGCCCGGTCTACGACCCCTGTGGACCCGGCCTATGCCTTTTCCACTAGAAAAATAATTCTAGAAATTCTAGAAAATCCCCGGCCCCTGTACTTTTACAGATAAGCCCTTGAACTTTTGCATAATTCTGTTTAGGTCCTGTGTTTTTACAGAAATAACCTTATACTTTCTGTAATTATGTTTTAGCCCCTGTCTTTTTGCATGAAAGCCCCTAAACTTTTCCATAATTACAGATTGGTCCCCAAGACCTTCTGTAATTACAACTAGGCCCCTAGAACCTTTCTGTAATTACAGATGTACCCTCTGAATGTTTCTGTAATCACACATAAGCTCCTAAAACCTTCGAATAGCTATAACTTCATCACCGTAGCTCCGTTTTGGGCGATTCTTGCGCCCACGCGTTCGTAGAAACGCGTAGTACCCTTTGGTACTACTCTTGGAGCTCTAGAATGGACCGGCAAACCGTCAATACCATATAATCTTCCCTCTTTTGATGTTCTTCCATATCGCCAATTTATGCAACGTCAATCTTGCATGTTGTAGCTACCTGCTTTATCGTTTAGCGTTGAACCTAACCAATCATGCAATATCTCTTTGCCCCACATCCTAGTACCCTCCTCATCGCAATACATCATTCCGCCTTAACCTTGTAGGTCACACGTACACCCTCACTCGCTAACAATAAACCTACCCAATCTTTCGTGATGTATCGCTCCGAAATCTAGTATCCTATTTACCATGACGACAAATCATGTGGCGTCGATATCACTTGTCGCCAATGCTCATTCACCTCCTAGCGTGAGTCTAACCAATCTTGTTGTATCATTTCACACCAAAACCTAATATCTTTTTATCGCAACTCAGCTACAAGTCTAACCTATCTCAACCATCGCTCAATCAACCTTAATCTATTGATTACCACCGATCCTTACCAAGCTTTGTTAATTATTATTATTCTCGTATTTGTGTGGTCTTTCTTTGGAGCTTATTGGATTTATTGTTCATTGTTATTTCAATTGCTAGTTAGTCTTATCGATTGATCCCTGTCTTTTATTCGCAACCATGCATTCATGCCATGCTTGATCACATACACGTGCCATCGTCATGCGCTTAGCGCATGACAAATAATTAATAGCTTTATCTTAGTAATTAACCAATTTAGTAAGTAATTAATAGCTAATCACCATTAGTTAATACCTTAATATAAGTAAGTAATTAAAGTGACACACCTTGCACTTGTACATTGTTGCATGAACTTTTATATAGGTTACGACCTATATAAAGCCGTAATGCCGCCAATGTACAACTAACACATGCACACGCCCTCTCCTACCTACACATGCAATCATGTTTTAGTGTCTCTCATGCACATCGAAAGCCTTAGTGCTCGATGCATCGCCCCTGATAGTCTTTTAAGATATTAGAGCCCCCTTACAGTAAAACCTAATGCATCATGCATAAATTGTGGTTCTCGTCTCTCTTCGGTGTTCTATCGGTTCTTTTGGAGTTAATTGGATCTTATTTGGTTCTTCTCGATTTTATTTTATTTTGCGGTAGTTTGTTTATACGGTATATTTGTATGCGCTAGCTTACGTGAGATTCGAGGAAGAGCTAAAAGCGCCCAAAGAAGATTCAGAAGACCCAAGCTTCAAGGACAAGCTTCGAGGAAAGACTTGGAGACATTGACCTCGACATAAGAGTCAGAAGATACAAGCTTCTAGGAAGAATCTGAGGACCCGGATTACGAGGACGTGAAGAAGAAGATTTTAGTGAAGGCAACCTCTACATCTCCTTGATCATGATTGAACCTACTGTTTTTGCAATGCACCTATAGAGCCTACTATAGTATTATGCATTAATTATTATTTTACTAATTGTGTAGCTATGGTCCTACTTGCTTATTGATATTGATGTCTGTTACTTAGGCGTTAATATCTAAATCCTTGTTTACCCTTTGTTTACCTATCACCTTGATAACCCTAGGATAGTTCCATCATTTCTATGATGGCACTTTTACCTTGCTACTAGACATGCTTAGGATCTCGCAATGTATTTACATTGCCACACCTTCTCACCTATATGTTTTACAACTGTGTTAAATGAGTTTAGTGGTGTGTGTGTGTGATATTTTGGGATTGGGAGTAGCACAACTGTGTTAGGTGATGATGTTGTTGGTGACGGTGATGATGGGATGGGTTGGATTGCGGGCAAGGCCACTAGTGGATTGTTGTTGGTGTGACAGACCCCTAGTGTGGGATATGGTACTTGCCCGGCCATATAAGGACCGGTTCTGACGCCCGTAAACATAATGATTCTCGTACAACCACGGAACCTCTATGGGAAGGACCTACCCTATCTTCTTGGTACTCTTGCAAATGCCATCTGGAGGCCAGTCGAGGCAACGAAAGCTCAGGAAAAGGACGTAGGAAACGTACCTAGGATCCGGCTCACGGAACCCGCTATAGGTTACGGGAGTGCCGCCCGTCCTGGTATGTGTTACAGGAT
The DNA here is from genome assembly GCA_007726485.1 of Eragrostis curvula. Lineage (NCBI taxonomy): Eukaryota > Viridiplantae > Streptophyta > Magnoliopsida > Poales > Poaceae > Eragrostis > Eragrostis curvula. The sequence continues at coordinate 36,578,254 of CM017439.1, forward strand.
CCTGTTATGTGTTACAGGAGCACGACGTACCCTGTGTACAGTGCCAGATGTGACCTTCATGTCATAAGCCCCTGAGTGTGATTTCGTGGTGGAATTGTGAGACTACTCGGAGAAGATGGACTAGGCGTTATGTACCCCCTTGCAAAGGGTGCATAGCCCGTGGGAAAAGATGTACAACCTCTGCAGAGTGTAAAATTCATCCGGATGGACGTTGTCACGGCATATGACACATTATTGTTACGCACGTATTGATTAGCCACTTCTCTCTTCCCTTGGCATGTGAGTGGGTTGTAGTCAGCCCGTGTTTTGGAAGTGATGGCAAGTGTGCCGGGTCGGTATGATCATTGAGATCAGAAGGCCCAACTAAAACTTAGGAACTGGCAGGAATGCCCATACTCCCCCAGGGCCAACCAACTAAAATATTGACAATCAATTCCCTGTTTTATCTATGAATCCTTGTTTTGCTTTAGTGAACCCTACATAAAGTTTGCTTTGCTGCAAATGAACCATAAGGCCTGCTCTTTGCTAAGACCAAACATGCATGTATTTAATCCTTGTGTAGTGTAGGGCTTGTTGAGTACCTTATGTACTCACGCGTTTGCGATTGTTGGTTTAGTAAGAGAAGACTTCGTAGAAGACGACGACGATTGGGTTTTCAGTTCTGCCCCTCAAGTTTGCTTGTGGCTTGGGGCCAAGGTTTCCGCTGTCTGCTTCACCTTTAGTCGGTTAGATGGACTTGGACAGTTATAAGTCCTGGTCGTACCACTACTAAGGGTCCTAAATCTCAGGTATTATACTTATTTACCTATTCGAAGTATGCTTTTGATTATCATATCTGTGTTCTTGTGCGTATTAGCTACTGATCAGGGACTGATACAGGATGCACAACATATTCCAGAAATGAGGTATGACACGGCGGGGCCTTGTCACCGCCGGCGGCCATGTCAACCATGACTGCCGGTTAAAGGCGCCACCTCTCCACCGGCATGTCGGAGGAGGAGAGGAGGAAGGTGGTGGCGGAGGCGGAGCAGGCCAAGTCCGAGCTGCTGTGGCAGCTGACGCTCGAGGACGCCACCGCCGACAAGGCGAAGCTCGATGAGGCGAGGAGGGCCAAGACGGAGGAGCTGGTGGACTTCCTCCGCCAACAGATCAAGCTTGACGCCGGCGGCGGCGGCGCTCCGGCGGCGACGGCGGCGGCGGGCGGCGGCGAGATGGACAAGAAGCTCCTGCTGGCGCTGCTCGCCAGGTCCACGCGGGTCGAGGAGGAGAGGACGAAGGCGCTGGCGGAGCTGAAGCAGATGAGGGCCGCGCTGCTGGAGCACCTGGAGCAAGAGGAGGCCACCGACGTGAACAAGGTCCGCAGCTGGGAGGAGCAGGATAAGTCGGAGGAGCTTGTCGGCGTCCTCCGCCGATGGATGCGGCAGCTCGAGGAGGCCGGGGACGTGGACGAGGACAAGATGCTCTTGCTGAGGCTCCTCGTCAGGCCAACGCGCGTCGAGCGGCAGATGAAGAAGGACATCTAGGACTTGCTAATTAGCATGAAAGGCCGAACGGCCGGCACAATAGTTATTGTGGTTCTTTTGCATGTAGCACTTAGCTCTTTGCTCGTCCTCGAGTAAAGCTATGAGTGGAATTTGGGGAGGACTCATCCCCTTTGATGAATGAAACCTGCACACAAGCTATTACAAGCCACACCTTTTTACCTGCGAACATGATGGTGGCTAACATGTATTCTTGGATGATTGAAAAGTGGAACGGTTCATGACTCAAATCACCTCGCTTTCATCCACTAAGTACCTTGGGGTTTTTGAAAGAGTTTTGAAAAATATAAACAACATAGCTCTTGCTCCTCTATTGATTCTCTCGGATCGCTCAAAAAGTGTGTTTTCCTTACCAAAGCATTGCCTCTTTTGTCCTACTTCTAAGGCTTGTATGTGGAGCTCAAGGTAGGGTTAGAGAGGCATACTTGTATCACAAATATTGCTAAACCAAAAGAAAGGATCCACGGAGAATTCAAGTCATACAACCTTGATCAAGAAGTGCATGTGTGGATGGATGTGTGGATGTTTATATGTGACGACTCCTTTATTGGATTTTACCTCTCTTTGTTTTGTATTTCCGAGACATGGGTAACATTTTTCTTTCTTTTCTTTTTCATGCTCTGTACATGAGCATTTTTTTTTCTTGCTCATCTTTTTGTGAGTCTTCTTTTTCTTTTGCAGAGCCATGTCCCTCTTTTGTTTATTTTGAGAGAGAGAGGTAAAATGGGGTAAAAGTGAGGAGTGTCTTTATTTGGACGGGTGGATGTGCTAACTCCCGGTGTAGGAGTTTTAGCAATTTTGGTGGATCGTGTACGTGATCTTGATCAAGAGAGCATGACAAGTATCTCATTAGGGTCACAAAATTTTGGAAAAGCTCATTGCAACACAAGCAGCATATGTGTGTGAGTTTGAAAATTGTGATCAACATATGGCATTGGTAGGAAATCATATACCAAGAGAGGAGCAGCGAGCCATGCTATTTTAACTTTTTGAAATAAAATTCCCAAGGACTTTGTAGATTGAGCAAAAGATCATTTCATCGAACCATATCACACTCGCCAATTATCTAGAAAAACATGGGTTCCTATGGATAGGTTGTTCACAAGCAAGTGGTAATGAAGCGAGTAATAACAAGTGTGCAAGTTCATGTTGAGAACAAAAAGGGAGAGTATTGGGATTCATAAGGATGTGCCAAAAAGAAATTTTCCCAAGTTTTAGTTGGTCAAGTTTTATTTAATTTTCGCGTCTCAGAAAGAACTTGACAGGTATGGTAGGCAAAAAGGGAGTGTGGGAAACAAACTTAAGTAGCACGGGAAAGCAGAGGACCAGTGGGACCCACCAGGGGTCGGCCGACCTGGTCAGGTGGGGTCGGCCGACCTGGTGTGGCCCCTGCTAGTGCCCAGATTTTGCACAATTGTTGGTGTTGTCCTTCCGGTGATGTTTCTGAGTGATTTGCTCGAGTTTGTTTCTGTTTTCGCGATGTATCCCCCCCACACTTGCCTTTTTGCCTGTTTCCTTCAAAATAGACAAAGATATTTTGGAAACACAAAATTGCTCTACCGGTATGCAAGCCCGGGGAGCACTAATTTGATTGAATTTAGAAACAAATATGAAGGCGCATTACAAACTTGCTGAGGGAATTAAAATGATGAAAGCAAATGTAATTAAACTAAGTAAATGCGCCATGGGAAAATGATGATCGCGGGAGGTTTTAGTCGTAGAACTTTTCTTCCTTTCCCGCGCTCTTGAAAAGACGCTTCATCTTTGAGTTGGTGCTGCGGCGATGGTCATCATGGGCATCTCGCATTTCAGCAAGAGCGTCTTTCATCTCCGCCACTTTATCGCTTAGGCGTTCATGAGCGTCGCGGAGATCATTGTGTTTAGCGAGGAGACGTTGATAGGGGCTCTTTTTCGGGGTCCTTTCCTACTCACTCTCATACATCCCTCTTGCCCTCTTGATGGGAGGAGGAGGGATGTGCCTCTTCACCTTCTTGGTTGGAGTGACGGGATCAAGGATGTTTTCAAGGTCGAAGAAGCGGCAAAGCTCACTAGTGGTAGCGGGGACGTCAAAGCGCGGGATGCTGCTGTCCATGGTGGTGGCAAAGGTTTCTTTGGGCGAAAAGATAAAGGTGGAAGAGAGGTGCAAGTGAAAAAGGGTGGAAATCACCTCTATTTATATAGAAAACTATGGAAAGAATTAATTCTGATTTTTCCGCAGCGGAGCAAGAGCTAAATCAGTGGGATTTGAGTATGTGAACGTTGGAGCTGAGTGTGAGAGAAAAAAGGGACCGTTGGGGCTCCCACAAAGGTCGCCCGACCTGAGAAAGGGAGGCCGGCCGACCTGCTGTGGGCCCCTCTGGCCACCTTCTTTTTCTGGCTAATTTCTTGCTATATTTATTCGAAGGAAAGTGCTACTACGGGTAATAAAACAAATCAGAGGATATCATGATAAAGATTCTAAATTAATCAAGTGCATGACATCAAACTCTTTATTTGTATCGGGTTCAAAATAAATTTTTAGACGCTGGCCATTTACCTTGAATACTTTACCTTCGTCGTCTTGGAGTGTGATTGCTCCGTGTGGCGAAGTTTCAATAACCGTGTATGGCCCGTCCCATTTGCTTCTCAATTTTCCGTGCCCGAATAGTTTCACCCGTGAGTTGAATAGCAAGACTCTATCTCCCACTTTGAATTCTTTTACTCTTATTCTTTTATCGTGCCACCGTTTAGTTCTCTCCTTATAAATGGCTGAGTTGTGGTAAGCTTTGTCTCTCCATTCTTCCAACTCAGCTATCTCCATTTTTCTTTTCCATCCGGCACCTCGAAGGTCCATATTCCATTTTCTAACGGCCCAATATGCTCGATGTTCCAACTTGATGGGTAAATGGCATGTTTTTCTGTATACGAGTTGGTATGGTGACATGCCTATGGGTGTCTTGTATGCTGTTCGGTATGCCCATAGTGCATCGGGTAGCTTGCTTTTCCATGACTTCCCCATTTCTAACACGGTCTTTTGCAGGATCCGTTTGATTTGCTTGTTTGAAGTCTCGGCCTGCCCACTTGTTTGAGGATGGTATGGAGTGGCTATGTTGTGTCGTGCTCCAAGTTCTCTAAGGAAGCTTCGGAAGGTCTTATCAATGAAATGAGACCCTCCGTCGCTTATCACTAGTCTCGGTGTTCCAAATCTTGGGAAGATAATCTCATGGAACATCCGGCGAGCGTGCTTGGAGTCGGCAGCTCGGCATGGCATTGCCTCTACCCATTTAGACACGTAGTCGACTGCCACCAAGATGTATTCGCAGTCATGTGACTTGGGGAATGGCCCCATGAAGTCGATGCCCCATACGTCGAAGAGTTCGACTTGTAAATTGAAGTTGAGGGGCATTGCATCCCTTGCCGTGATGCCTCCAAATCTTTGACATTGTGGGCATCGTCTGACGAATTCTTTTGTGTCTTCGTACATTGTTGGCCAAAAGAAACCACTTTGCCATATCTTGGCCTGAGTACGAAACACTCCATGGTGTCCCCCGTATGGAGCTGAATGACATTTCTCGATAATTTGTGTGCTCTCGGGTGTCGGCACACATCTTCTGAGCAGTCCATCGGCGCAGACACGGTAAAGGAAGGGCTCACTCCAAAGGTGACGACGACTCTCATAGATGAGTCGTCTCTTGTTTTCTCCCGGTGGTACGTACCCCGTCACTATGAAGTTCACAATGTCGGCGTACCACGGATGTGAGTCCTTGACGTGGAGTAGCATGTCGTCGCGCAAGAAGTCATTGATGGGTAATTCCTGCGGGTTAGTGAATTGCATGCGCGACAAATGATCCGCTACAGAATTTTCTACTCCTTTCTTATCACGAATTTCTAAATCAAACTCTTGGAGCAGAAGAATCCATCTTATCAAACGGGGTTTAGCATCTTTCTTAGAGAGCAAAAATTTCAAAGCAGCATGATCGGTGTAAACGATAACTTTTGCTCCAGCTAAGTAAGATCTAAATTTATCAAAAGCAAAAACAACAGCAAGGAGCTCTTTTTCAGTGGTAGTATAATTCAACTGAGCTCCAGACAGAGTTTTGCTAGCATAAGAAATTGCATGATGCTTCTTATCTCTAGTTTGACCAAGAACAGCCCCCACAGCAAAGTCGCTAGCATCACACATAATTTCAAACGGAAGGGTCCAATCAGGGGGTTGGATGATTGGAGCGGAGATGAGTGCATTTTTAAGAGTATTAAAAGCATTCATGCATTCATCAGTGAAATTAAAGGGTGCATCTTTTGCAAGCAAATTTGTAAGGGGTCTAGCAATTTGAGAGAAATCTTTGATAAAACGGCGATTGAACCCCGCATGTCCAAGAAAACTGCGAACACCCTTAATATTAACGGGAGGTGGAAGCTTTTCTATAACTTCTAATTTCGCCTTGTCCACCTCTATCCCTCTTTCAGAAATCAAGTGCCCAAGGACTATGCCTTCTTTAACCATAAAGTGGCATTTCTCCCAATTGAGCACTACGTCCTTTTCTTGACAACGTTGCAAGACTTTCTCTAAATTTTCTAAACAATGATCGAAGGTTTTCCCATAGACAGAGAAATCATCCATAAAAACCTCCATAATCTCTTCGATCATGTCAGAAAAGATAGACATCATGCATCGTTGAAAAGAAGCAGGCGCATTACATAGCCCAAAAGACATTCGACGATAAGCATAAGTTCCGTAAGGGCATGTGAAAGTCGTCTTACTCTGATCATCGGGATGGATGGGAATTTGATGATATCCCGAATACCCATCAAGGAAACAAAAGAAAGAATGATTTGCCAGCCGTTCCAACATCTCATCGATGAAGGGTAGTGGAAAATGATCTTTCTTTGTAGCCTTGTTAAGTTTTCGGTAATCGATGCACATCCTCCACCCCGTGACGGTTCGTTGAGGGATTAATTCATCCTTGTCGTTATGAATGACCGTCATTCCTCCCTTCTTGGGCACAACCTGCACTGGGCTCACCCACTCGCTGTGTGGAACTGGATAGATAATACCAGCATGCAAAAGTTTCAAGACCTCTTTCTTAACGACTTCCCTCATTGCATTATTCAACCTCCGTTGAGGTTCCCTAGAAGGTGTGCTATCGGGATCTATGGGAATGCGATGGGTGCAAAGAGCAGGGTTGATTCCCTTGAGGTCTCCTAGCGAGTAGCCAAGAACGGAGCGACGTTTCTCTAACACGGCTAAGAGCTTAGCGGTTTCTTCCTCCGAAAGCTTGTCACTTATGATGACGGGTGTTTCGGGGTTTCCGTGAAGAAAAGCGTAGCGTAAGCCTGGTGGGAGTGCTTTGAGCTCTATGGGAGGTGGCGGCGAGGCTAAGGTTTCGGGCAGCTCAAAGGTTTCTTCCGAATCGTCTTCTTCTAAAACAAAATTGAGAGCATCTTCTTCCAAGGACGATTCGGGGGTTTCATGAAGAAAAACTGCCATAACCTCCTCTATACAATCGTCTACTTCGGGGGACTCCTCGGCAAAAGTATTCAGCGTATGAACGATAGGGATAGAAAAAGGTTCCTTGCCGAGGGTGAAGTCAAGGGTTCCAGAAGGCGATATTTTTGAGAAAAGCTTTTCTATGGGATGGCCTACAAGAACATCAAAATCCAAAACCCCGAAGACGTGAAAATCCAGCGATACTTCAGCATCATCGTGCTTAATGCAGACGTCTCTAATGATCCCCAAACCCTCAAAGAAGTGCCCCGGAGAGGTTCTAAGGAGTTTGCTAGTGGGTGCCCAAACTTCGTTCCCAAACATGGTTAAAGCAAAAGATTCGGACATGATGTTGGCACCCACTAAAGGATTATAGAGAACATCTACCTTTGATCCCCGAATTTAGCTTTGAATGGTTGAGGTAGGATGTTCAAAACGAATAGTATCGGAAGAAAACTCATTTTCTCTCAACCATTCATCGCTTATGATCGATGTCAACTCCCGAATGGTTTCCAAAAGAAAATCTTTTTCTAAAGGTTCGGGGGTTGGTGCAGGGAGTCTTGGCCTCTTTTGACAAGAGTAGTTCGAGGAGTCTCCAAAATTTTCAAAAATTTCTTCCTCGAACTCAAACGGGAACTCAAGAGGTTCATCATCCTCTATCATTGTTCTTGTGTTAGATGGGGACTCGATTGTTGGGTCTACCATTGTAGGCACCAATTGTTGTGTTTCTTGTACAACGAGTTCCTCATCTTTTGACTCCGGCTCAACTAGTAAATCAGCAGAAAAAGGAGTGTTTTCCACAATGCGATCCAAAAGTTCGTGTGCTTCCGCTATGGTCTTATGAGTAAAAGATCCACCAGCGGCCGTGTCAAGATAAAGTGCGGTATCGCTGCTCAATCCTGAATAAAAATGTTGTAATAAAACGGGTTCGGGGAGCAACAATTCAGGTCCGGAGTCTGTTAATGAACAGAACCGAATCCATGATGCACTCAAGGTTTCCTCTTTTTCTTGCCGAAAGTTAATTATTTCCGCTCGTAGAGAAGTGATACGGGATACGGGGAAGAACGCTAGACAAAATTTGTCTCGCAATTCTTTCCAATCACCGTTCACTCTCTTAGCGGTGTAAGTGTACCATTACTTCGCCCTCTCATTGAGAGAGAAGGGAAACAATTTCCACTTCAACGTTTCTTGTGTCATGCCATGGATCGATCGGCATGAACACAAATGCTCAAACTCTCGCAAGTGTTCATAAGGATTTTCATGTTTAAAACCCGAAAAGGATAAACCTCTTATCATCGAAATGTAATCAGGGGAAAACTCATAGCCAAATGAAGAAATGGGTTGTGATGATGATGGTGGCTCTAAGAGCTCGCCCCGTGGAGTAGAGAATGATTGGATGGTTGGTTGTGACTCCATGAAATGTTTTTGTGAGTTTTTGAAATTAAGGGAAATAAAAATAGAACGGTAAGTAAGATAGATTACGAGGGCGAACTTAATTTGCAATAGAGATATCAACCGTTCCCCGGCAACGGCGCCAGAAATGCTTGTTGGTATTTCTTACGTCACAGATAAATCCGCAAGCGCACGGAATACCGTTGTAGCACTTCACCCGGGAGTATTCCAAGGTATCGTATTTGTTTTCCCCAAGGAACGGAGTTATTCTACCGCAGGGCAAGTTCTACCCAAGGACAACCAAGACAACTAGCAAACTAGGATGGAGAGGGTGATTAAATCTAGTTATCCTAGAGGATAGACGAACTCAAGCTCTACTTGTCTACTTCGGGCGCCGGCTTAGGCCTGGTCTGCCAAGCCACTCCGACCTATAGCTCTACTATGTACCCGAACGTGGAGGGTTCCTTTGGACGGACAGGGCTGTCACTTCCTGCCGCCTACCTCTACAAACCGTGGAGCACACAGCAAACAAAGGTAACCTCTAGCCTAGACACCACGTCTATGCCGTTGATTACTACTCTAACCTCGGCCCAAAGCTGAATTTAGAAGGCTAGAGCACCCCTTGCGGAGCGATGATCCCGTAAACAAGTATAACAGAAATTACGCCTAGTAAAGTAATATTGCTCGCTAGATAAATAATCACCACGTATAAATCACAAAGAGTGTTTACACGCCAAGGTAAAGAAATAGAACTAAACCTCCACCAAAGTGGAAGGAGTATTCCTTTCTCTCCCTTGCCCTCTCTCCTATTCTACTAGTGTACAAAAGGCTCTCAGCCTAAAGATTGGAGTGGAGCTCTATTGGAGAGTCTTGCGTCTTGTGGTGTGTGTTGAGAGGGAGGGGTGCCCCTTTATTTATAGCCTTGGAAGGTCGGCAACTTTGAGGCGGTTCCCGAGGTCGGTGACATTTAATGCAGGGGGAACCGACCTCCAGAAGTCGGTGATAAACCGCCATAAAAAGATGGGCCAGTGGGGCCTCCCTGGCAGGTCGGCCGACCTGGCCAGAGGGGGTCGGCCGACCTGGCCTGGGCCCCACTGGGCCTGGTCCTCCTCTGGCTGCTTCCTTGGCCTGTGGACTTGCCTAAACCACGTGCATTGCTTGATCTTGAAGCCTGATTCTGTGGTTTTGGGCTTTTGGACTAAGTTCTTTAGTCCGGGGAAAATCCGTCGATTGCAAAGTCCACGTTTAGTGCATGTTTTCCCCTGTTTTTGTATGGATTGCACCTGTACTTCATAATTCACCAAGACTAGTGGAATTTGTTAGAAATAAACCCTATGTCTACACTTGGTGATGGTGTTAGGTTCACAAAGGTGCATAAGGTTGACGGTAAAAATGGGTCGTAAGGACCGTCAACAGTAGCCCGTCAGTTTTGTATTATTATGCTTGGTCTCAAATGCTTTCATTATGTTGCCAAATTTCTGTTTTAATTAGTAAAATTTAATATATCAATTATAGTAGTCGAAGCTGTGTTTGTTTTGGAGAGACTGTCCCTATTTTGACTGCCAACGTATGGAGTAGCATGTTTTTGTTTTTAGAATTATATTCACATCTTATGTACTCTATAGCTTATTGTTTGTTCTGGCATAAACGTGCCATGAGCAATTTTGAATCCATGACATGATGTCCGAAACAGGGTCAATGTGCGGGATTCATCGGGCTCGCCTACGCGAGGCGAAGCGGTCGCTCGCGCACCCCCCGTGTCGTCAGCAAATACTGGACGCTCGGGGTCATGTCGTTGGAGGCCTCGTGGACGACGTGGAGTTGTGGGTAGATAGCGTTCCGTTTCCTCGCATGATCCAAATCAGTGCATGGCCCAGTCAACAGTTGCACCTGTTAGGTTATCGGTGGAACGACGGCACGTAGATCACGACAGATAACAAAAAGTAAAACTGGAATAGAGGAGACGAAATTCTTTATTGTGAAATTCTGGTGTCAGAGTACACAGGGGGGGGGGGGGTCTCCTCAACTATTTATAAGGGGGAAACCCTAACTTCGTGTTAGGCTCCAATTCGATAAAGTAGCCCACATGGACCAGGACAGCTTCTTCTAGAAGTTGGGCCTGGCCCATTAAGAGTTTTACAACACTCCCCCTTGGGCTCTTTATCGTGATAAGTATGCCTCATAAAAACTCCTAAAAACCCAGTGGGAAAAATTGGAGAAAAGAGCACATATTACCACCACTTGTATGCACACATTATCTCGTTAAAAACCTTATTGAGAAAACTTCATGTAAAAAACTCATAAGGGAAAAAGAGTGCAATGTTTTTAATCTTCATGATTAATGCTTATCAATCTTCATGACTAATATGAATTATCTTCGAGATAACTCATTTAGTTCGGGAATGTGATGTACTTAGGGAAGTTCTCCCCCTGTTCCAAGCATTTCTCTAAGTCTTCTCATGCCAATACCACGCCGACACTCTTCGAGAGTGCGGGAAGGTAAGGCCTTTGTGAACATATCTGCAAGATTGTCACAAGATCGGACATGTGTTACTAAAATCTCTCCCTGCTCTTGCATTTCATGCGTGTGGAAGAATTTAGGTAACATATGCTTTGTCCTGTTCGACTTTACGTATCCCGATTGTACTTGTGCAATACAAGCTTTCTTATCTTCATAGATAATTGTAGGGGATGGAGTATACGCCACTCCACAAGTATTCATTATATGGCTTGTCATCCTCCTGAGCCAGGCGCACTCCTTTGCAGCTTCAAACAATGCGATGATCTCCGAGTAATTTGTCGATGTAGCAACCAATGTTTGCTTCGTTGACTTCCAAGAAATTGCAGTTCCTCCAAATAAAAACACATATCCCGTCTGAGATATTGATTTATGTGGATCAGATAAATATCCAGCATCAACATAACCCACAAGGGTTAATTCTCCATTCTTCTTGAAAAATAATCCAAGGTCTTCAGTTCCTCTCAAATATCTGAGGATTTGCTTGATGCCATTCCAATGCCTTCGAGTCGGTGCTGAGCTATATCTTGCAAGTAGATTAACAGCAAAAGCTATGTCGGGCCTTGTACCATTCGCAAGGTACATCAAGGCTCCAATAGCACTGAGGTATGGATATTGAGGTCCCAATAATTCATTATCTTCCTGCTTCGGTCTAAAAGGATCTTGATCTATATCAAGGGATCTCACCACCATAGGTGATCGGAGTGGATATGCTTCGTGCATATTAAATCTCTCCAATACCTTCTTGGTATAGTTTGATTGATGCAAGAGTACCCCTTCAGGAGTATGTTCAAGTTGCAAACCTAAACAATATGTAGTCTTGCCCAGGTCTTTCATTTCAAATTCAGTCTTCAAGTATGAGCAAGTTTCTTCAATTTCCTTGGTAGTACCAATGATGTTCAAGTCATCAACATAAACAGAGATTATGCAAAAGCCTTTCTCTGATTTCTTTATGAATACACAAGGACAATCTTCATTCTTCACAAATCCCTTTTCCAAGAGAAATGTACTGAGCTTGTTGTACCACATTCTCCCTGATTGTTTCAAACCATATAGTGACTTCTGTAATTTGGCACTATATAATTTGCGGTCATCTTCATTTGGGACTTTAATACCTTCTGGAACTTTCATATAGATTTCTGTATCTAATGTTCCATATAGATATGCTGTGACCACATCCATAAGTCGCATCTGCAAATTCATATTCACCGCCATTGAGATTAAATACCGGAATGTGATTCCATCCATTACGGGAGAGTAGGTTTCTTCGTAGTCAATGCCAGGTCTCTGCGTGAAACCTTGCGCTACGAGTCTCGCTTTGTATCTAGTCACTTCATTTTGAGCATTTCTCTTCCGGACAAACACCCATTTGTGACCCACTGGTTTAATACCAGTTGGTGTAAGGTTTACACTACCAAACACCTCTCTTTTCTTTAGCGAGTTTAACTCTGCACAGATTGCATCTTTCCACTTTGGCCAATCAGGACGCTTCTTGCATTCCTTTATTGATTTTGGTTCAGATTCCAAATCAATTTGTGTTGCAATCGTTTCAGCAAAGTATGTATTGACTTCAAGTGTCTTTCTATTATATACCACTCCCGTCTCAACATAATTCGTTGAGTTTTCATTTCCTTGATCCTCATTATCAATGGATACATTGAGGTCAGGAATTTCCGGTATCCCCTCATGAGTTTCATGCACATTCTCACTTGGGTTTGGTTCTTCAAGTCTCACTACTTCATGTGGATCACTTTCACCTCCTTTGGTTTTCTTTTGAGTAGTTTGCTTAGGCTTCTTCTCCGCAGGACGTCTCCTAGGAGCTTTAGCTTGAGCTTGTACTCTAGGCTTCTTGGGTGCCCTTGTAACCGGTTCACTCCCCCTCTTCCTAGCATTCATTTCTTTTATGGAAGAAGGTTGGAATTCCATATATTCATCCTCTTCAAATGGGATTTCTATTCTTTCAGGAGCATTTACAGCCGGTATATGAGACTTCACAATGTCTCTTGTATTGGTGAAAGCTTCAGGCAATTCATTAGCAACTCTTTGCAAGTGGAGTATATTCTGAACTTCGAGTTCAGCTTCTTTAGTGTGAGGATCCATTCCTAGGATTCCTTTAGCATCCCAATCTATTTGCCGGCATTCTTCTCTAGAGAGATACTTTCCTCCCCCTAATGCCGGGAAATGATCTTCATTAAAGATACAATCAGCAAACCTTGTAGTATGCAAATCTCCAGTGGAGGGTTCTAAGTACTTGATTATGGACGGACTTTCATAGCCAACGTAAACTGCGAGTTTCCGTTGTGCGCCCATAGCAGTTCGCTGAGGTGGAGGGATTGGAATGTATACAGCACATCCAAATCTCCGTAAATGGGAAACATTTGGTATTCTACCACGCACCAATGCTAATGGTGATTCTTCATGTGTAGCAGATGGTCGTAATTGGATAAGTGCTGCTGCATGCAACACCGCATGCCCCAACAAGAGGTAGGCAATAAGCAATTCTGTAACCACTACTAGAATTCTAACCAAATCCGAGTGTGGAAGTGAATGGCCGACCAACCCTCGGTGAAATTAACTTTGCCCGACAGTTTAATACATTGGCGAGTGTTAGAAGCCCCCCGCACGGCCTTTTGCGTAATAGCCGACGGTTCAAACTTGTCCGCTCGGCTATTTGTCAATGTCGCCGACGGTTCAACTTGTCCGCTCGGCTAATTGTTCAAGTGACCTACGGTAGAGCACAATCTTCGATGGTGTAAAAGAAACGGACGGCAAAATGCCCAGTTGCCCACGACTTGCCTGCTATTCAGTCAAAGGAAGTTATTATCCACGCATGGATGGAGATGAAGAGATACTGGATACGTGAGGAGCTCTCCTTCATCGTACTTCCAGATCCGCAATTCTCGCTGCAAGCAGGCAGCGCCGCCACCATTTTCCGGTTGCCGCTAATGTACTGTGGCCGCGCTTGGGATGGGGCGCCTCCTACTCCGTTGCATCGGGAAGACCCTGACGCTGTGTTCGATCTGTTCTTGCAGGTAAGGAGAATGGATCGAATGGATACGGGTAGACCAGAATTCTTTTCTTCTCAATCTAATCGTCGTTCTCATGCTTCAGGGATAATTTCTATTTGATTTGCTGCCGTTAACACAACTGGATGTTGCATCGCGCGCCCGGCGCACAGCAGATCGATGCTGTTTTCCATCTGTTCCTGCAGGTAACAAAAATTGCTCCAACATGCAACAATGCTTTTGTTCTGAAACTCGTAATATCCTTTTCGTTTGCGCTAATCTGCTGGTATTGAGGATACTTATCAAATCTGAATATACAGATTCAGCTACCTGGCGCTCTCTCTCTCCCTCAATCCATGAAACGGTTTAGTCCTTTTGCCTCTTTCGATCCCAGTTTGTAATACGCTGTTTTTTTTTGAGGGATTGTAATACGATTTTCTGTTTTGATGGAGGTTCAGATTTGTGTCTCAAAGAAAAGTGACTTGGAGCTGAGAAGAATTAATTCTGACTTCTAACCACGTCAGATGGAGTCAACAACGGATCTGCATTTTTTTTTACACGTGGATCTGCATATTTTCCTCCTACATGCGACAGTGGATATGTGTTGTGATTGCTTACACAATGTATACGGCTGTCTTTTTTCTTTCAATGTAACAATCTTCCGGTTTAGTTTAGGAAAATATGTAGATTTTCCTCCGTCCAATGTAATTACCCATTGTAATTTATGCAGTGATTATTGATCTTTTGTATTCAACTCTTTTATCCTTGGATAAATGGGCAAAGATGAGAACTGAAATCAAATGCTTTTGGCAGAGTTGTAAAAAACATATGAACAAAAATTAAAAACTAAATAAACGGAATAATCATTTCAACTCTATAAATAGTGCATAAGTAAATTGTACAGGTTTTAATCATATAATTCAACAATATAGTGGCCGACGGTAGTCATTGGTCGGGCATCCAATGAATGACCGCCTTTTTCATATAGCTTGAACAGACAATTACCAAGAGTGCATCCGTCGGGCTTTCACGCTAGGTAATCCAATGGCCGAGCGTACCGTCGGGAAATAGGGGGATCCCCGACCACGAGTGCGCGACGGTAAATAGCCGACGGTCCACGCTCGGGGATTATGTTTCCCGATGGTCTAAGTTAATGCCCGAGGGTTGAAAAACCGTCGGCCTTGTTTGGTTTTCTAGTAGTGAACAATGGTCGAGCGATGAATTTGATCCTCTTGATTAATGATTCTGCAAGACCATTTTGTGTATGCACGTATGGTACGGAGTGTTCCACTTTGATGCCCATACTCATACAATAATCATCAAATACCTTCGATTTAAATTCTCCAGCATTATCCATTCGAATGTATTTGATTCTATGATCTGGAAAATGTGTCTTCAATTGTATGATCTGGGCAGTCAATCGTGCAAATGCATGGTTTCTAGTAGATAATAGACATACATGGCTCCACTTCGAGGAAGCGTCTATTAACACCATGAAATAGCGGAAAGGCCCTGATAAGGGACTAATTGGTCCGCATATATCACCTTGAATTCGTTCAAGGAATGGCATAGATTATGCTTGAATCTTAAGCTGCGAGGGGCGAGTAATAAGCTTCCCCTTTGCGCATGCAATGCACAAGAAATCTACTTGATTTGGGAAATCTTTTGTCTTCAAATTATGCCCCGTTGCATTCTTCGTAATTCTCTGCATCATATTAAGGCCAGGGTGACCAAGACGGTCATGCCATAATCTATATGCTTCTTGATTGGTAAAGATAGTCTTGAACGTAGCAAATTCTTTGTTTGGCTTAATATACGTGTAGTACAAGCCTTCTTTGACTGACGGACAACTTTCAATAGTGGTCTTCTTATTGCCTTCTTTCTTGGTTATGATCAGACGTTCTTCACCTCCATCATCATTGGCTTCTACGTGAAACCCATTTCTTCGGATATCCTTAAAGCTTAACAATGTCCGGGTTGAATCCGGATAAAGTAATGCTTCTTGGATTGTTAATTGCGTAACATTTGGTAGGACAAATGTGGCCCTTCCTGTGCCAACAATCTTATTGTTATTGCCAATAACAGTAAGAATATTCCCAGTATACTTTCGAAGTGTCTGGAAATAACAAGTGTCCCTTAGAATAGTAGCGGTGGTGCAACTGTCTACGAGACAGAGCTCTTCATCCATAGTCATTTTCCTCCACAATGCTGTAATTCATACCTAAGAAATGTATAAACAAAGAGAGTAATAAATGACAAACTCCACAAACTGATTTATTCAAAGCAAATGTCTTCTCTTCGAGAGATTACATAAACGAACTAATTCCTTCGAGAAATTTAAACTTATTTCACTCCTATTACAAATAAATAACTAAGTAATTCTTAATAGTCTTCATGACTACGCAGAATCTCCATGCACATCTTCTTCATCATCAATGTCCTCATCCACGAGATCATTGTCCAACTCCAGGTCAGAGGATTTGCTTGGTGTTGCATGGTCCATTGGTGCTTTTGCTGTTGGCTGCATGCCTTCAACAAAATTAGCCTCATGCTGCGCGAGTTTCTTTTTGAGGTCTTTGTACATGTCAACATACTTCTGTGGTGTTTCACATATTTTGGACCAATGGCCATGCATACCACACCTATAGCAATCTTGATCCTGTTCACCATATGCTCCCCCTGAAGGTGTCTTCTTTGACTTCCCTTTTGCGTTCTTCTTGAAAGCATTAGGTTTGTTTTGAGCCTTCGGGGGTGCATTTGGTGATGCTTTGGGAGCACCTTTACCCTTATTATTCTTGTTCTTCTTCTTCTTATTGAAGGAGACGGCATTTGCTTCATGCGGTGCCAAGGAGCCAGTAGGACGATTCTTATGATTCTCCATGATTAATTCGTCCTCCCCCTGATCTTGCTGCAATGCATTACTCAGGGCGACATAGGTTTCATAATTCTTTTTCTTGTACTGGCGGCTCACGTAAGTGAACTTAGGGTGAAAGGTGGAGAGGGTCTTGTTAATAAGATCCTTTTGCGTGAGCTCTTTGCCACAAAGCTTCATGCGTGTGACAATCCCATAAAGCTTGGTGTTGTAATCCTCCACAGTCTTGTAGTCTTGGTAGCGTAGGTTTTGCCATTCACGCTCAACCTTGGGGAGTAAGACATTTTCAATCTGCTCAAAGCGTTTCTTCAATGAGTCCCACAAGACTTTTGGATCACGTTCCATCATGTATTGACTCTTCAAAGTAGCACTTAAGTGGTGGCGCAAGAAATGCAATGCCTGCGCCTTCTCCACATTTGTTGCGGCAGTGTCACCCGCCTTAGGCAGAACGGTCTTCAAAAGATCTTTACTGCTTAGGAGGATCTCCGCATCAAGTGCCCATGACAGGTAGTTGCTTCCATGAGGAGTCAAGACTTCAAAGTCTCTCTTCACGAGGTCAGACATCTGCATGATGTCAATGTGCAAGGATTAATTCATGTATCCAAGTAATAGAGAGTATAAGTATAACAAAAACTGCATGTTTAAGTTATAATATTGGTGTTTCTATATAAAATCACCAAAAACTGGGGTGTTATATGCAAAAATAACACAATCCAGCAATTTTCGGATTATCCATGTCAATTTTCGTAATTAACAGGATTTTTCTGTAATTTTCAGATATTCCAGGGATATTCTGGTAATTTTCAGATATTCCGAGGATATTTTCATAATTTTCTGATACTCCGAGGGCTTCTCTGGTAATTTCCAGAGGGCTTCTTTATAATATTCAGAATTTCCGAGTACATACCCGTAATATCTGATATTTAGAGGACTTCTTCGCGATTTTCAGAGCTGCGGGAGGAAATCTTCATGATTTTGAAAAAAACACGAGGACATTTTTGTAAAATCGCGCCGGAGTATAAACACAGGGCCGAAACCCTAGTTTCTCTTCACTTCTCTCTCACTTTCTTCCTCCACCCGGCTGCGCCGCCACCTCCTCTTCCCCTTCTCTTCTCTTGCTTCCTCCACTAGATCTGGCGATGGGGATTAGGTAGCGATGTGCAGCGGCTCGCCATGGCCCGGTGGCTCGTGGCCCGGTGGCGTCGCCGCGGCTCGCGAGCTAGGACCGCGGCGCGACTGCTGTTGGCGTGAGCGGCAGCAGAGGCCGGGCCCCGGGGCGGCACGGCGTAGTGGCCGGGGGCCGGGCCGGAGCGCGCGGCTGCGCGCGTCGCGGGCGCCTGCGTGCGGCGCGGCGTCTCGCGGCGCAGTGTCCGTGGCCTCGAGGCGGCGTGGCTCGGGCTCGGGCGCGCGGTGCGCATGGCGGCTGCCGTGCTGGGGTGGCGCGAAGGCGCAGGGGCCAGGCCGGGGCCAAGGCGAGGCCGCGGCGCGCCTCACGGCGGCGGAGGCCGGGCCGAGGCCGGTCCAGCGACCGGGGCTCGCCACCGGCGGCGAGCGGCGGCGGAGCTTCGTCAGCGTGTGCTTGGGCCGGACGGCGCAGTCGAGGCGGCGCGGCCCATGGCGGCCAGGGCGCGTTGGCCCGTGGCGCGCGTCGGCCTGGGCGTGTTAGCCCACGGCGGCGCCGTCATTTTCTGTAGATCTAGGGTTAGGGTTGTTAAACCCGGTGCCCTTTTTGCTTCTGTTTGCTTGTAGATCTGGAGGAGCGCCGCGCTTTGGCTTGATTTCGCCGCATGTTTTTCTTGTGATGTAGATCTCGCCGGATGTTTGATGAACTCGGCGACGTTGCGCCTTTTCTGTACCGGACTTCGTGCCGGGTAGGGTTAGATGTAGGGTTCTTCGTGAACCGCTGTAGATCGAAGGAACAGAGCACTCCGGTGTCATTGCACCGAAGGCTTGCATCCCGGCGATGTTGCGCCTGATCTAGATCTGTTACTGGGTTATGTAACAGATCTCTTCTATGCGCGGATCAAGATCTGCACATCATGAACAGATCTGATCGTTGTGTACGTTTTGCTTCTGTTTTTCTTCTTGTTTTGACGATTCTTCTCAGATCCAGATCGTCTTTGGCCCAAAAAACCCTCGGATCTGGTCTTTTTTCTTTGATTTCTGGACAGATCTTGGCTGCAACGAGTCAAGATAGCAAAAATCATACGCAAAACAAGAACGTACCGTAGCTCACCGATCTTCTGGACGACTTCGATTAGAGCGTGCTGATAACGTGTTAGGTTATCGGCGGAACGACGGCACGTAGATCACGACAGATAACAAAAAGTAAAACTGGAATAGAGAAGACGAAATTCTTTATTGCGAAATTCTGGTGTCAGAGTACACAGGGGGGGTCTCCTCAACTATTTATAAGGGGGAAACCCTAACTTCGTGTTGGGCTCCAATTCGATAAAGTAGCCCACATGGACCAGGACAGCTTCTTCGAGAAGTTGGGCCTGGCCCATTAAGAGTTTTACAACAGCACCCTCTCCAACAACAAGTTCACGGGTTCTTTTTTTTTTTGCCACGCACGTTCCCTGGTTCCTGACTTTTTTCTATCCGTCAATTTATCTTTCTATTTCTTCTCCCTTTCTTTTATGATATACTTCTCCTTTCTTTTTTCTTTAGACAACTTATATTTTTCTAACTCCAACAACTGTTTACAAGTTATATTTACTTCATTATTTGTCCTTTTTATTTATTCTGCCGTATTGTATATTGTTTGTACGTCATGTCATGAGACCATGAAATGCGGGTCATAAAGTAAAACATTATTCATGAGTTAGTGGAACATTAGTTACCAACTGGCAGAACATTGTTCGTGAGCTAATGGAACATTAGTCACCATCTGGCAGAACATTGTTCGTGAGCTAATCGAACATTAGTCACCAACTGGCAGAACATTGTTCGTGAGCTAATGGAACATTAGTCACCATCTGGCAGAACATTGTTCGTGAGCTAATTAATCGAACATTAGTCACCAACTGGCAGAACATTGTTCGTGAGCTAATGGAACATTAGTCACCATCTGGCAGAACATTGTTCATGAGCTACATTTGTTGTAATCTAGCAGAACTTTGTTCGTGAGATGATGAAACATTTTAGTAGAACATTTTTCGTGAACTAATGGAACAATTTGTGGTAAACTAGTGGAACACTAGCCATAACTAATAGAACATTTTTCATGAGCTAATGGAACATGTGTAGTAAACTAGTAGAACACTGGTAACATACTAGCAAAACATTGTTTATATTTAATGAAATAATGGAGCATGTATCATAAACTATTTGTATAAATACTATGAAATAATCAATCTATACTATAATTAACATTTATAGGGAAGTAACAAAAATATGTATTTTCTACCTCAAATTCCATTTTGAGCAGCAGTCATAATGGTGAGCAGTCATAATTCCATTTTCTGCCTCCAACAACGAAGTTGATTGGGCTGCACCGCAGGCCCCACAAGGTGTCGGACCGCAGGAGCAAAACCCACAAGGCGTCGGACCGCAGGAGCAAATCAGGCTACGTTTGGATTGAAGGATTCTAAAAGGAATTTCAAAGAAACTGGTTCTTTTGGAATGCTGACGTCACGTAGCGTTTGGAACAAAGGAATGGAGATCTCCGTTCCTCTAGAAAGGGTTGCTTTCCTTCACAAAATGCAGGAACTGGAAAATCCAGTCCGAACCAATGGATTCGCGGAAGCCCGAGGTGAAGCGGAGAGAGAAAGCGCATTCGTGCCGTAGCCAACTAGCCATGCATGTGCGATGCGAAGGTATTGCTAGATTAAGCACGGCGCAGAGTACTTAGCAATGCTGATGTGTATTTCTTCTTTTTTTTCTATCCTTTTTTTGTAACCATGTATGTGCTGCTGCTCCATACCGACCAAAGCTTTCACATAATCACATTATTTAGTTGAGTCACGACTGGGTGGGGTCTATGATTAATAAGTCCTGCCTACATTGATCAAAGTTTGATTTTGATAAATCTTAGTGATTTAACTAAAAATTCTTCATTCCTGTGTTATGAATTCCTACAATCCAAACAACAAGATATCTCAATTTCTTTGTTTTTGATTCCTACGGTTTTCTTACTTACTTTATTCCTGTGTTTTTCTCATTCCTGTGTTTTTTCCTATTCCTCTGTTTTCATTCCTGCGTTTCAAACGGGGTCTCAGCCGGCCCGCGCGCGGGGGTTGCGCGAGAGGCGCTCGTTTCCTCGCGCACGCGAGTACGAGGCGGCCCCATCAATGTGTACCTGCTCTCCGTCGTACTACGACAATCCATTGAAATCCTTAGTCTGCACGGGCGGTGTCCCTAAAGGCGTGATTGGTACGCTGCATGCGCTTGGGCCAGGCTCACTGCGTGCAGAATCTTTTGGGTATGCGCGTGTTTGGATGGCTGCACGCGTCTTTAGGCCAGGTGCAACGCATGCAAACAGTGCCTCCGGGCTAGGCTCAGCGCGTACGCTCGATTCGGCCGTTCCTCCCGAGCCAGGCTGAGGCCGTCACCACGTGAGGTCACGTGACCATTCAGCTCACCTTCCTTTTGCGCTCGCGTAACCTGCTCACCGCTCCTCCTCCCTTCTTCGCCTGCTTCTCCCCGGGCGCCGACGAAGGCACGGCAGTCGACGCCGTCTGGGTCTCGACTCCGGCGCCTCTTGCTGTTCCTCCTCGACGTGCGGCCTCAACGCAGGCCGGCGCGCAGGAAGAGGACGGCGGCACGTCGCGATAACTGCGTCGGGGAGGTGCTCTTGTCGCAAGGTCTTTGCGACAGCGACAAGCCGTCGCCGGCGAGCCAGGCTGGGCAGGCTTGACGGCGCCCGGTGCCCTGCGCCATCCATGCTGCCGCACCCGTTGATGCCGACTAGATGCCGCCACCGAGTAAATCGATCTGGTCGTTGTTCTGTGATTTCGATGCGTGTGAGCAGCTCAAAGAGGAAGATGCAGCCGTGCGCATCAATTTTTTGTTGTGAAGCCCAAATCTAGTATTCACAAGTCGATTTTCTTGTGATTATCCTTTCGATTGCGATGATGTTTAGTCAAGCGGCCAAAAACTTGATCTGATTTTGCTCAGTTTAAATTGTTAATTGCAGTCTTTTTTTGACTTCTTTACTCGGTAAAAGCTCGATCTTAAAAATGGAGGCAAGGCTCAATCAGATTTCCGTCTATTGTTAGACTTGCTTTGTTGAGTCTTCTTTTTTATTTTCACCGGAGAAGGAATATGAGGTGGTAATCTGACCATATGAACATGCAAGGTAAGTCTATCATTCTTGTGTGCAGGCAACCAATCAAAATCTCAGATGAGCCAGGCTCACTTGTGAAATTCAACCAAACATGGCAAACTGCATGACTGGAGCCTGGCTTTGCTCAGCCTGCCTCCCACCCATACAGGCTCGGTTGAGCCAAGCAACCAATCACACCCTAAGTTGTCGTCCCTTCCTTCCCTTCTGGATCCAGATTGGGCCGATGCCTCTGCTCGTGCCCCACCACGCCCGTGCTCCGCCCCATCGCAGGCATGCCGTCATCCATCGGGGAGCACCACTGCAGCCATGCCGCCATGCCACCGTCCCTTGCCTGCGCCGCATTGTCGCCCCACTGCGGCCTGCGCACTTCCTCGCAGTCACTCGAGGCGGAGACGAGTAAGTTGCTCTCAACCTTTTTGTTCCTTTTAGCTTAAACCTTCAATCCGAGTTGAATCTAATGGAATCTAGGTTAAAACCTTGAATCTATGTTGAAACCATTTCAAATCCACATGAATCCGAGTTGAAACCATTTGAAATATACATGAATCCGAGGTGAAACCCATTTTAAATTCACTGGAAACATTTTTTAAAATTCACTTGATACATTTTAAAACTCACTTGATACATTTTTCAAATTGACTTGAAACGTTGTTAAATTGACCTGGAACATAATCCAATCGACCATGAAATTTGTTTCCATTTTGACGTGGTTCGGTCTCTGTTGAGGATGCGGGAAGTGAAGATCAATCAAGTTGTTGTGTGGGAAAGCAGGCGGGGCCAAGGGATCAAAAAAGAAAGGGAAAGCCTGCAGGATGAAAAGGGAAACCCAGAGGTGCACGATATTTTTCTTGCGCGGGGACGTAAGTCAGACGCTCCCACAATTCATACCCTCACAAAAAACCAGTCAAACCAGAGTTTTTTTTTTTTTTTTGTGTTTGGTGAGAAAATGACCAGCCCTGGTCGCAGTTCATTTGAAAAAAGAAAAAAATCTATTTTACTTCCCTAAACAATTCACTTTGTCTATTTTACCCTCTAAACAAAATGATGGCTCATTTTACCCCCCAAACAATTCTATTTGGTGCAATGTACATCTTTTAAAGTTTGTTTTTTTATCTCACCCTACAAGTGGAATTTGAAGCTCAAATTTTGCATGACGGTAACTCACACAAAAACCTATATTAAAAAATTTATGACATATTATTTTGATATTTTTTACATAGTTCAATAAAAATGAACATAATATGCATAAATATGATATAAAAAAATAATTTAAAAATATTTTAACATAGATTATTGTGGCAGCTAACATCATGCAAAATTTGAGCTTCAAATTTTACTTGTAAATTGAGAAACAAAAAAACAAACTTCAATAGAGTGTATATTACACCGAATAAAATTGTTTGAGGGAGTAAAGTGAGCCATTATTTTGTTTACGGGGTGAAACAGACAAAGTGAATTGTTAGGTAGAGTAAAATGGACTTTTTCCTTTGAAAAAAAGGAACTACCCACCCTAGTCGACCAACGGAAAGCACAAACATATCAAAATGGAAGGATGTTTTGCCCAAAAAAAAAAGAAAGATGTTTAATAACGCTTCACATATTATAATGCGAGGTTCCACAACCCACACAGGTACGCAATAACGAAAATGACTTTATTGGATGGCAAATGTTGCAAGTGACACCTATACTCATGGGATATACTGATATATAGTATATAATGGAGTAAAGAAGCACATATGGCCATGCTGTTCTCCAAGCTAATGGGAGGCAAAAAATAAAATTTTGATATAAGACGTTGCGGACATGCAAGCAGCTCAGGCTTTTCATCGTGAAAAAATTGTAAAACAATAACGCGCCAGGTAGGGGTCGAACCTACGGCCTTCTGCTTAGGAAACAGACGCTCTATCCACTGAGCTACAGGCGCCTCACCATAAATAATATATTCAAAAGTTAAATTGAATGATGTTACTACGTGAAGCATTAGTGGATCCCTAATTTTCGGAAGTAGATTTGAATGTAGTCGAGGAAAAAGGCAGATTAACTGATACGGATCAAATCTCTACTCCTCTTTATTTTCGTTGTGACTCCACCGTGCGTTGCGCAACCCGGCGCCGACAGGTGGACCCGTTTTGCTTTGTTAATCTTTTTCGTGCGGTCGCTGTCTCGTCGCTCCATCCCAGAGTCTCCCTCCCCTCCCCGTCCCCGACTCCTCCACGCCGCCACGCACCGCGCCCGCCGCCGCGAGCTTGAGACCTCCGCGTTGCCGTCCTCCTTCTCGCTCCGGCCACACAAGAGTGCCTTCCTGCGCCGCGTGCCTTTCGCCGTCTCGTCCTTCCGCTAGGACCGCCCCAACTCCTCCTCATCCGCTTCCCCCATCGACGCCGCAGCCGCCACCGTGTGGCTCCACCTCGCCACCCTCCTCTCCGCTTCCGCGCCCTCCTCCTCCCCTTCGCCATCCCCATCCATCCCGGCGCCCTGCCCCGCGCGAGTGCCGTGGCGGCGGATGGCCGATCTGAGTCAGGGCTTGGTCGCGCAGGGGCAGCGACTCGTCGTCCTGAGCGGGATGGGTGCCGGCGCGCCGCCAAGCCGAGCGGAACGCAACGGGCAAGGCTGGGCGTGGAGCCGCGGCAGTGCGAGCGTCAATTTACTGAGAGAAGCATTGAATCCTCTCCATTGCTGAGCCTATCTTTTATGGCGGATCGGCACTCCGTGCTCCTCTCCACCAGCGTCTGCTTCTGTCCTCCCGTCCCAGGTACACGGCTACTCTGTCCTCTCCTCCCTTTTTCTCTGCTGCTACTGTACTGAAGAATGTACCTGACCAACTGCCAGCTGATCTTCTTGATTGTTTACATATTCTTGCTTAAGGACTCAACAAATACATGAGACATTTGAATCTGTTGATTCTGTTATGTCGGTCCTCTTTAATTTTCTGCATTTTGTGATTGATGTTGGATTGCATATAAGAAACAACACAAAAGATTTAATTTGTTAGACTTACTGCCAAGGTTTGAAACCGGCCAAAAGTTCATGTTTACAACTGTAATAGTATTCTTTAGTTTAATAGCTGCTAACTATATTTTCGAGTTGGTAAGAAGGGATAACATATACTCCGTAGACACTTTTATCTTGGTCCCTACTGTAAATCTACTATAAATAAATTACTTCTTACTGTGCACAACATGAAATAAATGTGATATCGTTTTACTGCCATGTAACCTGCTTTGATTTTTTTGGTTGTGACTGAAATTACATAAACATAGTTAACACTTGGAAAAATGGGTGAAGTCTGACAATAGTTAATTGGAACTTTGCTGTTTTTTTCTGTTTTATTAACCATGCATCTCAATTTCATTGATCTGATGTACAAATAGTATTTTTGAAAAGACAGTAAGTCAAAGTTGGTGAAGTTTAAAAAGACAGTTTGGTTCAGAATGTTCTTATTATCTGATTTTTGTTAACCAAGAAATTATCCAGGTGTGTTGTTAAAAGGTTTGTTGGCACACAAGTTAGTGAGAGGTCCTTGTTACTTATCTGAGGCATCAGACTCATTCCTTTTTACTGCTCGCAATGTCCTCAGCTGATGCTAAAACTTTCTTATAATTTGACTACTCACAACGACATCGGTTGATGCTAATTTAGTAAAAGGATCATGCCTTGTGCATGATGCTGCGACCTTTTGGTAGCATACCTTGACAGATATGGTTTGCTTAGATTGGACGTCAATTGTTTTCTGTTGGAATTTTAGCACTGGAGTCATGTTCTGTTTGCGTTTGCGTGATTGTAGATACATCAAAGAATTGATCATCTTATTATAGACAAACCTCTAATCTGATTTGTTTGGCAGCCTTCAGCAACATGAAGAAAGATATACATCCTATGTAATTGGCAAGGATTCAAGTAGTCGTAGTAGTCCAAATCAAGGTCTAATCTCTGCTCCACTTCGTGTCACTTACCATGAAGCATATAGTCTTTCTCTTCGTTCCACTGTCTTTTTCATCACGGTCTTTTCCTTTTTTTTTTTCTTTTGCTTGATCCTAATTTGTCTCTACTGGTTTTAGCAACAATGACATATCTGGACAGAGTTGATTGTTGTCCATTATATTCAGTGCTAAGAATATGCAGACTTATTAGTTAGCATATAGCACTTTAAGACAATGACCAGATGTAGAGTGACTATGGTGCCTTTGATCTGTACATATATTGTAAATAGAATGTAATATTTAATAAAGATGTCTTCCTCGCCTGTTGTGTCCTAACTTGATATTTTAGGCCTGTAAATTTGTTAGCTAATAAGCCATGATAGAAGATATCCTTAAATTGGATTTGTCGCACAGATGAGGTAATTATTGGCTTGCTTGTTAGGATAAACTATAGGGAAACAATGTTCAATCGGACCGCAGTATAGCTACTTTAATCATGATTATTTTTTTCCTGTATAGTGCAATTCATCGGAACACCATACTTATGTTTTCGAGCTTTTTCTATACATGATCACTTCCAATGCAATCCACAAAATCAGGTGCACAACATGAGTCTACAATTGCCATACTTGATTGTATATAGCTAGGTGTTCTACAACGTTATGTTAGGGACTTCGTCTACCATACGAGGGGGGGTGCAAAGGATTTGTAACTTGTTGAATCTTCCCGCAAAGGATTTATGTATGAGGGATGATTCGCGGCCTCTCTTTCCTGCCTCCCCTATTGAGATTCTTGCATAATTGTTTCAGTTTTTAAGGTTTAGTTGTTTTAGTATTCTTTGTAGGTGATACTTCTGTTTCTTTATGTGATGTGACGTCCAAAATATTTCAGAACCATTTTTGGAATCTAAAGTTTTTTGCATGGGTTTTCTCTTGACATTTACTTTAACAACCCAATTTCAATTTGTTTTAAATCTCGATTTTTTTAGATGGTTTTAAAACATAGATTAATTAAATTTATATGTGTATTTTTTCTTGGCCAGCCCGTGGCAACGCACGGGCACTTTTGCTAGTTAATTTATAATATATGATGACATGGGTAGTTGTGTAGGATTATTTATGACAACAAAAGCTTCTTACGAGCCCCTCATATCAAAAGAAGAACCAGAGTAATTTACTAGAGATGCTGGCACATCAATTCATTCAGTACTTTTTACACTGAAATTTCTACATATACATTCCTGAGACTTAGATTTAAAGACTTCAAGCTCAGCTGCGTTTGATGGTGCGTCTGCTTCTATCTGCAGAAAAGGAAAGAAAAAAAATTGCATAATTAATTGACCAATTACAGTCTTTGACCTCCTTGACAGTGTTAAACTCCCATAAGACTTTTGAAGGCACCGACATTCATATGAAGTTGATCATAAGAAACAATATTGCCTGCTCGATATTTTATATTTGACAATGTTATATTTTATATTCAACAATATTATATAACCTTTTCCCTTTGCAGCTAGCTGTTGGACAAATACTACTGGATTTACATGGGATCGTTTTTTTTTTTTGCAATCGATTTACATGGGATCTTAATTTTGACGTGCCAAGCAGAATAAATCTTCAGAAGAGATCAACTTCACAATCCTTTTTCAAAGAACTGTCGATGAATATATTCTGGACTATGCGGACACACAGGAATAGCATCATTTTTTTTTTCACAAAACGGTGTCATTGACAAGATGGAGAGAACTAAAGGAAGAATTGACCTGAACTTTGATTAAGGTGAAGAGTTCCATCAAAGAGTCCAAGAGTGGATAGATAACTCACATATGTAATTTTGTCCTTTTTCTCTTTGGAGCTTACTGCTCCCGTACATTATTCTTCCCTTTTGTACAGGTTTGTTAATATTAATGAAAATGAAATTAGTAGGGCTCTCCCCTCCTGTTTCAGTAAAAAAAAAAGATTATATAACTTTTAAAAAAGTCTTAAAAAACAATATTGCCTACTCTATATTGTTGGATTTTCCTCACAGGGCTGCATGGTTCAGGAAACTTTGGAACAGCTAAATAACACCTGAGTAGCACTTCTTTTCCAATGTGTGTCTGAGGAAGAAGCAGAGCTCATGGCCTGTCGGGAAGGATTGCAACTGGCTCAGCAATGGAGCAACATGCCAGTAATTTTTGGGACGGACTGCAAACATTGTGTTCTCGCCATGTCTTAGCCACAAGGAGGGAGATCACATCTTGCGGCTATCCTGCAGGACATCATCGATCTGAGAGAGGCTTGAGTGAGGTAAAGGTAGTATCAGTAAAGAGAGGTCAGAAACTCAGAATGTTATTGCACATGAGTTAGCCAAGTATGCTAGACAGGAATGTAGCTCGGCTGTATGGCTAGCTGGGGTTCGATCTGCCTTAGAGCAGAGTGTAATTGCAGAATCTCTCTTTACCTCGCCAAAAAAAAAAAAAAAAAACTGAGAGTGTGAGTGATCCTACACCTGAATTTTGATGGCCCAGGTTTATTTCAAGATTTGTGCTTAGAGACAAAGTATAAGGAAAGAAAAATTCTGTGTTATAACTTATAAGGCCTTTCAACACCTGAAATTATAGGCATGTTATGCAAAATAATTACAGGGACGACATTTGGGTGTAACTTTTGAGTAATAGGTAGCCCATGTTTTGCGATGCAAAGAAGTAATCATCACTGCATTAATTTATTTAGGAATCCCATCGAGTAATTTAACACTTGTCATTGTTACTTCGGAATGTCAGGGCTAGAACGAAACGGAGCGCTGCTGCGCGGTGAAGGTGATGTTCAGCAACGAATCAGCTAAGAGCAACTCCAGCAGAAGCCTCTATATTTGAGCCCTTATATGGGATGTAGGGGCCGGCCCCTACATTCGAGTCCCCACAAAATGGTTCCAACTCCAGCAGCAGCCCCTGTCTTTGAGCCCCTACACGCGCGGGTCCCGCATGTCAGCCTCATCTCCCATCTCTTCTTCCTCGCATCGCAAGTGCCGCCATCCGGTCTTCCTCGCATCCGTAGCGGGTCTGCACGGCGGCGCGGCTCCCCGGCGAGATGGCGCCGAGCTTGCCGCCATCCGATGGCGCTGGACTAGCTCCCCGGCGCGACTCCTCAACCTGGCTTCTTTGGCAGGGCAGGCAAGCAAGACGAGCTTGCCTCGCGCGCCCAGCCTGGCCATGGCGGGCATCGTGCTCGAGCTAGGGGCGGAACGGCTGGTCTGCGCATGGAGGAGGGCCGGGCGAGGGAGGCAGAGCTCGCTCCATGGCGCGCGGCCTCGCCGGCGAGGCGCCACGGCGTGGCGACCCGTCTTGGCTCGCGGCGGGCATGGGGGAGGAGGTGGGGAGGCAGGCGTCCCGACGCGACTCACCGAGGATTGGCGGCGGCATCCTCCGCAGCCCTGCCCCGCGGAGTGGAAGGGCGAGCGCTGCGGAGAGGGAGGAGGAGGCCACGGCGAGCTCCTCGGCCTGGGCGCGCGGACGAATCGACGGAGGTGAGGCCGAATCGACGGTCGGCAGGGGCGAATCAAGGCCGGAGATGGAGCACAGTGCGACGAATCGACGGCGCACGGGCCGCGGTGTCCCCACCACGGCGCCCTGGGCGGCGCTCCTCGGCGTGGAGCGAGGATGCGGAGACGGACGGCGTGTCGGCGCAATCGATGGCGACGGCCCCAGATCTAGTCCCGTGCGTCCGTTTCCATGGCAGGGGAAGACCGGAAGGGGAGGAGAGGGACGGCGGCGGCAGAACGGCGAGGCGCGCGCTCGCTCGCGCGCGGGAGAGGGAAGCGGTGCGCGCGCGAGGTGGTTGGGCGGGTCCCACCCATATAGCGACCCCCTAGAGAGCCCCCAGATGTGGGGGCTTTGGGGGGAAATCTGGGAGCCTCCCTAGTGTAGGGGCTCATGTAGGGACTCTACTGGAGTTGGTTTTTTTGGCCAGGGCCCCTACATCCCATCTAGGGGCTCATGTAGGGGCCCTGCTGGAGTTGCTCTAACCGTACCACGTTGATGATGGCACAGGCCGTGCTTTTCAATATCCGCTAGCCCCTTGATATGTGCTGTTATCGCCGATGACACGTGTATGAGGTAGGTAGCTGGCTGACTCTTCTTAGCGCATCTCCAGTAAGGACTCTATTTGAGCCCCTACTCTATTATTTAGGGTCTTGAGTCAAAATATCAACTCCAACAAGACCGTACTTGGGCTCTTATTTTGCATGCCCCCTCAAACTCCATCTCCAAGCCCCCATTCCTAGGGTCCTTCAATCCTCCCTCTTATTTGTAGGTCTCACCTTTTTTTTTCACAAAATAGGGTCTTAGGCCACTTTACTGCTGGAGTTGAAATCAAATTTTAAGCCCTTATTTTTACATGCCGGCTTAGAAAATGAAAGTAAAAGCCTTATTTTAAGGTCTATTGCTGGAGATGCTCTTAGTGAGATGTCAAGGATGATGGATTGCGATCGTGCCGAACTGCTGGTGCATCTTCTCCCGCCGCTTCTTCTGGGCAATGGCATGATGCTCATGGACGCTCCAGCAAGCTTGTCCGTTCCCACATTTCCTCGTCATCCACGGTGCACACAACTTTCGCGCAATGGTACCGGCGATGCTCTTTTTTTTAAGATAATGGAAATTGTTCGAAAGTTTTCGGCCTCTGCACAGAATGCAGCCCGGAGTTTTTTTTGTCTATTTACTACAAAAATAGTGTCAATCTCTAGATTGACAAAAAGAGCTTAAACAAATAGTAAAGCAAACTATGAAGAACCGAATCTATTATTAAATTTCCATCCGTGAAAGGTATAAAGCTCCAATGCAGCGACTTCCATTGTAGCGCTCACGCCACGAACGTGGTCACGAACCTCCTCAGGCTGCAGCAGCGCCCAATACCGCACTCAGTAAGCTTCTTTGAAAAGTGCCTGCATATACGATGTATATTTTACATTATCGAAATAAATCTCATTCCTACATCGCCATATCGTTCAGCACATGGCAGCCATACCTACTAGGATAATGTTATTTTTGTCAGAGTTAATATGAGCAAGCCAATCTCCTGCAATATGAGTTAAAAATCTAGGTGGGCTAAACCTCGTAGCTGTTTGAACTACCCTTCAAATGGTTTTAGCATAATGACAGTCAAAGAACAAGTATTAGATTGTTTCATCATAATTACAGAAACAACACTTTTGACTCTCCGACCGGTTACGCTTAAATTAGCTAGGTTGTCTTTAGTTAAAATAACATCCTTTACCAGATATCAAAGGAAAATTATCTGTAAAGGTAGCTTCAACTTTCAAATTAACTTTTTTGATGAAAAGGAGTGCCTTGATTCATTAGAAATAAATACATAGACCGAGTCGAAAATTGCCTAGATTTCTGTGCAGCTTCCAGGATACTGTGTCTCGTTCATCAGTTAATCTAGAAATTGAGATTTTAGCTATAAGGTAATTATACCCTGTGAGTTTAATCCCTACCAAGGTGCGTCTAAAAGATAAGTTATAAGGCACACCATACATAACGCGAGCAATTGTATCATTGTGGTTATATGATATAGATTAGAATATAGCTCACTGAATGGTCTTGCTTCACACCATGTATCTTCTCAAAATTTAACTTGGGAGCCATAAAATATACATGATAAGAACTCATCTTTGACCTTTAGAAAAGCCCTAAAAAAATGAGAGTTACCTTGTTTGATCTCGACATGTACAAAGTCTTAGAACCTCAGTATTTATTCCGTATTAATGATTGCCACATGCCGTCCTCATTAAGCAATTTGAATAACTATTTGCTTAATTGGCATTTATTCTGGATCTCCAGATTAATAATGCCTAGGCCGCCTTGGTGCTTAGGACCACATAGAACATCCCATCTGGCTATGCTCTCTTGCTTTCGCTTTTTGATCGAGAAGCTCAGCTGCCCTTGAAGAGCTGTCAGCAAAGGAAAGCATTATGCTGCTGCTGCCGTCTGGGTTATTGATGGCTAGCGGGAAGACATCGGCGTATGATCTGCCGATATTCCTGAGGAACGGGAAGCCTGTCATGGATGCAATGGGGAATGCGCGTTGCGGCCATTGATTCAATTGTTCCTGCTGTTCTGATTCCTGCTTCTGTTGGTCCTGGAGCTTGTTCGTGCGGAGTTCAGCGAGATGCTGCATGCTCAGTGGATCGATGAACTCCAGATCTCAAGATCCTCACTTTCCTCCACTCAATTCAATGGAAACAACAGCATTATTCTTCTTCATTAGCAACATCTATATGTGATCTGCAAACTAAAACCCAAGGAACATTGATATGGATTAACTGCACGGTGCCTATCATCGATGTGTGGCCGAGGAGTCCATATCTAATTGCATGTGTACATACAGTACTGACAAAAAAAAAGAGATTTTGTCACTGCTCAAACATATTAGGTTTTTTAACCAAAAACATGCAGTTTATTAGTATGATGCTTCATGCTGAACAAAAAAGACTGACGGCTTCAATAAGAAAAAAAAACAGTTGAAGATCAAAGAAACCTGTATGTGAGTCTTTTGTGCTGCCGTTGATAACGCAAATTGAAAGAGGAAGAGATGATATCTCAGGCTTCTTATAGTTAAAGCAAACAATAGTTGCTTAAGTTCGTTATCAAAACAAAATAGTAGCTTAATTTACTAGTGTGATGGTTGTGCTTAGTTTCATCAAGCAACTGCTAGAGCTAGCTAGGATAGCTACCCTCCCTATATGTGTGATTAGCAACAGCCCGATCTAGACTTTTGGGTCCAGGGAAAATTCCTGATAAAATTTTACAAAAAAATTTCTGGATAAATAAATTTGCGTCATTTTCAATCCCACAACAAGGCCCTTACCTGAAGAACTAGTCCAAGTTTGTTTAATTTGCTGTCTCATCTGACCACTGTTAATAATTTTTCTTGGTGTGGGTCGATATAGTTTTGTAAATCAACTGTATAATTGTGAGAGCAAGCGATTTCCTGGTGTTGTTGCGCCCACAGCTTGAGCCCAAACCAACAGGAACTAGCTTCAACAAACATAGAGTATCAGTTCGAGGGACTAAAGATTCCGGTAAATAGATCTGGACTTTGTACCTGTCATTAAGAATATGGATAAGCCGTGCAGGTCATAGATATCTTAGTTGTCACCCTTAGCTAACTGTAGTAGCAATATTTAACCAACAACTTGACTCTAAAAAGTGTTAACATCTAGCAGTACGTAGGGCGCAACTTCCGACTTATCTAGATACATTGCATTTGTTGATTCATGTCAATGCATATCCCATTGACATACTCCCTCCATTTGTTTTTTGCGAAAAGGGAATTTTATTAATATTGAAACATATTACCTCATTTCAAAATTCAAGCTTCTACTCCCTACTTAATATTTGGTCAACTCTGGTTCAACATTTATCGATGTAGATATTACGAGAAAAATGGTAATAGCACACCAATTTTATTTAATCAATAATATACAAAAAAGTTAGTGACAATATAGGTCAACTTAGATATAGATATTTGCAACTAGACAAGTAAGCTAGACTTTTTAAAAAAATAAAACAGGAAGCATGGTATTCTATTAAAGGCCAACTGGTGACCAACTACAGGCACTGGCTCATGCCACAACACATAAGGGACATTCGGACCCATCATCAAACCTTGACAAGCAAGTTCAAGAGCTATTCAATTACACCGCATAGCTAGATTATAACCACCCAAAACACAATAAAAGTGATATGGATGAGGAACTTGATTTCTCCAAAACTCACACCAGTAGGAGCCAGATAAAGCTTTGTAGGGCTATTTTTAGGTTCTATGCTTTTGTTTTCATAATGATTTTGCCTACACCTTTGTCAGTTGCAAACTATAATCTCGAAAACAAGCTTCGGCTTTGGCTTGTAACATGTCAAGCACTCTGTACTTTATGCACCGCACCCACATCACAACATTGGCATTGATTATCCGTGATTACGAAGGCCGCCCACCCTCTGGAATAAAGCTGCCCAGGTGATAAAGATCCATTTCTTTTTGAAAAAAAAAATGTAGCTGTGGAGCTTGCCCTGTGTACCGGGTGGACTTTGTTGATTTGCAGGTTCCTTGACTAGATACTGAACCAATTCAGTAGTGTTACCTTATATCTTTTTCCCATTGTATAAGGGGTGAACATAAGTTGCTATTCGTAACATGATGCTAGTATGTATTCTTTCAAACTAAAAACACCTGAATTAACTGTGGTCCACCACAGAAAGCAGAAAGGTGATGACTTTTTTTTTTTACATTTCTTCTTCTATATCAGAAATTGGGCAAAATCACAATCTCAATGGGAGTTAGTAGCCAATTTGCATTTAAATTAGAAGAGATGCCTCCGTCCTTATCAAGTGGTCACCTAGTGTTTTTAAGACTTCCCCTACGAATTTGAGGTCTATGGAAACACATCGATTCTAGTAGTCTGAATCTGCAATTTGTCCGCAGAATTGAAATTCAAAATTTCCATTTATTAGGACGACATGGAAAAAATCCATAAAACATTCTCGGGAATTAATTTACTCTCATTACTATTTATGTGCCAATTTTCTTTTTTCCCCACATCTTGCACAAGTTTTTGTTAGATGTTAGTTTCTGTAATATGGTAGAAAACAATAAAGGATCTGATTTTCTTTGTTTAATGGGTAAATTACTTATAACCATACAGGTTAAGTTGTTAAAAATCCAACTATATTTTGATCATATATAGTTACAAGCATGATCATGCACACCAGATAGCGCTGAAGATGGCAATGAAGAATGAATAGCTGCAGTGCTAAGGAATTAAAAATTACAAGGTGCTGGGTATTTATATGATGGTGCGAATTGTATGAATAGTGTAGGATACAAAGACTCACGGTGGTGGTGGGAGCTTTGTCAGTAGTAAAGTACAAGTCTCGGCATGCGGAGGCACGCCTACAAGCAAAGCGAGGGCCGATAGTAGCGTTAAAGGCAATACTATCGAGGAGCATATTGCATGATTGTGGGCTAGCATTGGAATCCCAAGCGACCCGATCCCCCGATGAGAGGCTTCCACCTAAAAGCTCATGAGAGCTAAATTTAGGGCCTTCACAAGTTCAGTAATGGTAGAAGACCCATCTTCCATCTGCATAACCAGACCAGGAGAAACATGAGATACATACATCACAATTTCAGCTGTGACTTTAACAATTTTTTAGCTACTGAATTGGTTCAAATAAATCATATAAAATTTATGAAATCTTATGCAAGGCCTAAATCTCATTAATGGAGCGAAAACATTTCAAAATATCCTACTCCAAAAAATATTAAAAATGAGACAGCTGGACCAAAGTTCTGTGCTAGGCGGTCTTTTATGGTCGTTAAGGCAAAAAAAAAAAAAAAAAAAAAAAAAAAAAAAAAAAAAAAACCTTCAATCTACAGCTTTCAAGTTTCAAGTATTATGACCATGCTTTTAAAACCATGTCAATCAGTTCTAAAAAGAAACTTTTTGTGCAATGTTTTATCTTTTATAAGTCAATCTGACAAGGTTTGTTATATAAAAAGAAATGGAGAACCTGCGCCGTGATGATAATGTTCAGTGATGACTGCGCGAAAGGTACAACATTGGTGTTGATGATGGAGATGCCGTGCTTCTCCAGCTCCGTTAGCACCATCACCAGCACCCCCTTCTTCTCCCTGCACACCACCCTCAGAAGAACCGTTGCCCCCTGAACATCCATCTCAATCTTCGGCCTCATCACTGCCTCGTCATCACCATTGTTGGGCTTATTGCCGCCGATGCAGCAGCGAGCATCGAACGCCGGGGTCTCCCCCGAGCTGCTGCCAGTGATCTGGAGCTCATCTTGCAGGGCCTTGAGCCTGTCCTTGCGCTTATGCACGTACTCAATGGTGCTGCCAAGGAGGGACACCTTGTCCGTCTGTTAGTTACATACTGACGGCATTAGTCACTTTGTTCTATTACGCACCTACCAGGGTTGGCAGTTATAACTGGCTTACCTTGGTTATGTCAGGGATGATGGAAGCGAGCGTCGCGAATTGGTGGTGCATCTTCTCCCTCCGCTTCCTCTCGGCGATGACATGCTCCTGGACACTTGACGTCGACCTACGTCCACCGCCTCTCTCCGTCATTGATGGCGAGCAGCATTGCTTCGTGGTTGCATCAATCATGCTCTGCTGCATGCATTCTTTTTCCGTGAAGTTCAGTGGGCCTGACAAGTCGTCCGTGAATGAGAACATGTTATTTCCGAGGCCTGTGCCAACTGTAACCCCGTTGGTGTTCTTTGTGTCCCGAACAAAACAGCTGCCCGTCAGGGATGGGTTAGGGTACGCGCATTGCTCTTGCTGAATATCATGTTGTTCTTGCTGTTCTTGAGGAGGCTGGCCCCAGAGCTCGTTCGCAAGGGATTCTGCGAGCTTCTGCATGCTCAGTGGGTTGATGAACTCTAGTTCTCCAATATCGTTGTTTTCCTACACAGAAGATAACATATTGAGGCTGTGCCAGCTTCAAATATCATGTGCAAAGCTACAAGAGAAATTTTGTAACAGATATCACATTGTTAATTAATGGCCCTCCTTGATGCATAGTAATCTAAGTGGTTACATACCAGTACGTTCTTGAAGCCATCGATTATTTGCTGAGTCCATCTCAGTGGATCAAGTGCAATGTAAAGTGGACGAAGAGAGTGCCCGAAGCTACGCAATTGAGTGCAAAATAAAATTGGCCAGCTGCAGAAGAAACATGACAAAACACATTTTTTAGAAAAAGGAAATAGTTTCCCGCCTCTGCGTTTCCACACATAGCGTTCGTACTTATTACATTGTTTCAGCTCCCCGGCTGAGATCAAGGGATAAATAAATTAAAGACAAAGTCTATTATTGAATTTCCATCCATTCCTCGCGAAGAACTCCATGGCAATAATCTCCATAGAAAGGCTCGCTGAACGGAGCTTCTCTTTTGTCTCATCACGCTGCAGCAAAGCCCAAAACCGCAGCCAATACGTTCCCATGAAAACAGCCTGCATAAAGGAAGTATATTTGACATTATCGAAAACTATATCATTACGACAACGCCATATGGCCCAACATAGGGCAGCCGCCCCTACTAAAATAGTTTTTTTCTCTTCTAGATTTACTCCTGCTAGCCAATTCCCTAACATATGGGTTATAGAGAGAGGAGCGGGTAAGCTGGTAGCAATGGTAACAATCCTCCAAATTGTTTTCACATTGTGACAGTCAAAGAACAAATGATTGATTGTCTCATTGCAATTGCAAAAACAACATTTTTGACTGCCACGCCAATTGCGTTTTGCAAGGTTATCTTTCGTGAGAATTACCCCTTTTTGGAGGTACCATAGGAAAATCTTGATCTTTAGAGGGATTTTCAATTTCCATATCAATTTATGAGAGAATGGAGTAAATTAACATGATATTAACATGACAAAACACATAGATATTAACATGAAGAAATGTGTTAAAATCAAAGACCAAGTCAAAACTAATGCTGAACTATATTGCTCCGTAACGCCATACCTTCAATAGCTATTGATGTGACAAGAAGAGTAGAGGAGACGACACGAACCTGCTGCAGAGTTCTTATAGATAAGGGACACACAGTACTACAGCAGAACTGATCAGCTTGACAAAACGAATTTTCTATGAGTTGGTGTGGTGGTTCTTAATTATATATGCCTCCAAGCAATCCTTATCGTATTAGCAATCACCGCAGCAAAATTTGGAGATTCCGATCCATTCTACATTATATCTTTTATCTAACTAACACTTTACTCGTATTATCCACAAAGTATATGAATTGCTTATGAATTTCTAAAGTATTTGGACCTGCTAAAGGTTATAGACTTGTAAAACGTGTTCAAAGTTACATGAAAACAAAATTTTAGGTTATAAGTGCACAAATATATCAACATCAATATATATTTAACAAAATTACCTTGATAACATAATATGAAATTCTATTATTTACAATTGGATTGGGTATGGTATGGGCAAAATGCTGGCAAGGACAGTTTGCCAGTCTAAGCCCGCTGCCACCATATATTGGTTAGATTTTTGTCTTTTTCCAGGTTGACCTTCCCCTCATGGATCTTATTATCGATAAGACGAAGAGAATCTCGGCAGCCCT
This sequence comes from Eragrostis curvula, assembly GCA_007726485.1. NCBI lineage: Eukaryota > Viridiplantae > Streptophyta > Magnoliopsida > Poales > Poaceae > Eragrostis > Eragrostis curvula. The sequence goes on from CM017439.1 coordinate 36,616,388, forward strand.
CGTGTGCTGGCCGGCTATTGATCCAACCTGAGACATTCTTTATGAGGAAAGTCTGAACTCTCGCTGCACATGTTGCAGTCTCCTTTTTTAGAAAAAGAATAATTCCAGTACGTACACCATGTTGCTTACTTGGTTGATTGCACCAATTAATGTTTATACATTGATCCTGCCCTAATCGTCAACTAGTCAAAAGATTAGGCATTGCATAATGCAGGGGCGTCCAGGCAGTTTGTGTGATTGCACCCACGGTTTGGGCCTAAAACCAGCAGCTTCATTAGTTGCAGACCCTGTTCACTGTATGTCTTATTCATCATTCATACATGATCATAGCAAATCTAGCGCTGCATGACGGCCACCTGTGCTTGCATGTGCATGAACCCTCTGTGTAGTCTAGAATAATCCGAACGTACACAAGCTAGTACATCGATCCATGTATACATTCATAATGTAAGGAAGCTAGATTGTGATAATCTGTCATACATACACAGTGAGGGACTATTGATGTGTGCTCTAGTACATGCAGCCACTGGTAGTCTGGTACGACGATGCAAGTTCTAAGTGACAGATCTTGATACATTGCATGGCACCGCATTTTTTTGGGTAAGACATGGAACCGCATTGAAATGTATTGTGGTCAGTTGACTTGTATTAATGGCCAGGATGGCCAACTTGATCATCACCATGTGGCACGGCAAAGCGTTTCGTACGTATCACCTTGCTGTTTTAGCAGGTTCTTCGCTTGTCAGGAAAAAAGAGAGAGGAAAAGATAGCAAAGCAGTATAGTTCCCTGAGAGGCATGTGCCACTCTTTGAAGGCATGTTTAGATCCACACAACTATGCTATGGCAATGGCATAGCATCTTTGGACGGTCCTCAGCTGCGCTGCATACAGCACTTAGCGCGCTAATTAAGATGACATAGACAAATACACCAGCTTGTATGCTTGCTCTGACTGTCACATCACTGACTCCGGAACATGATCAAGGTCAGAAGCTACAAAATAGTGCCAAAATACAATTTTGTCTTCATCTGTTAAATTAAAATAGAGATGCAAAGTCTTTGAGAACACACGGTACAACAAATACTGTAACACCTCAGAACGACGACAAGATTCTGGAAAGTTACCACACTACACCACATCATCTATAAGAGATGATCAACAACTGTTTAGCAAAAGCGGAAGCATTAAACATATATACATAGAGGAATAAAGTATGTCGTCACTTAAAGGCAAGACAATTAAACTTGAAACAAAACTTTGGATCCTCGGGACATGGAAAAAACTAAAGACCAAGAGTCTATACATTACTACTACCACATAGTTTTGATTGTTTGATTCAATTCTTCATGAACCGTGCATAGTGCCACTACTCCCATCCCACATTCGTACCATCCAAGCTCAAGAATCTGTGTAAGAAGAAAGCGTATGAGGTTTATAGAAAACCTCAGCAAGTAAATTGCTTTAACAAAGTATTTAAATCATAGTTTGATTAGACAATAATTTGAATAAGTAAAGCTTCAAATAAGACTTCCAAAGTTATATAACTTCATGTATATTAAAGCTGCAATTTATAATTCATACTTCATAAGATGTATACCTTCATGTACATTCAACCTTCGATTCATCATAAATCATACTTCATAATTCATATGCAAATGATGAATTGTGATGCAATGCAATACAATGCAATGCAATGCATGTCTTCACTTCTACCCCTCACATTCCCAACGAAGGAAGTGAGGGCTGTAACCACATTGCTCAATTCAACGTGAGTTGCTATACCGGTACTTATCGCACCAACATCAGGCTACGGTGTCTTCATATGCATATCAATGGAAAGAGTGCAATGCATGATTGCAATGTATAAACTTCTCATACACTTCGAATTCAAGGTATCAAATAGCGAAACCATAACATAGATAAATCATACCGCAAGTAAAACCATAGCTTCATTTTCGGATTATCTGGCTAGTGTGATAAACAGAAATTAAATGGAGGCAATTCAAATAACATGTCAAAGCGTGTAGACCACGGCGCTACATTTACTTGCCTTCACCGACGATCAAGCAGAAGAGCTAATCATGCTCTGAAGATGCACCACCTGATCATAAACAATTCTCAGCACCAAACATTCATATAGATAAAAACAAACAACAAGGTAAAGCGGTCCTATGTCCGAACTCGTCGTTTAAACTATACACACTTCAAATACAAACAGCAGTATCATTGCTTCTTTTCCTCGAATCCTCCAAATACAAAACAGATAATATCTACAAAAATACACTTTTCTGGAAGTACAGAAAAGTGGGCTTCAAAAATACAGAGGAAACATACTTGATAATATACTAAAAATAGCTTGGATTGCACTTCAAAACTAACTGTCCAGAACTGATAGAGAGGCACCAAAACGGAGATATATAGAAATGTATTCATTCAACAATTCTCATAGTCTTGCAGAGAACATAAAACTTCATTATCTATAACTATGTAGTTAACTTCATCTTTCGGAAAAATCATTAAGGTTGTCTACTTTGAGGTGGACCATCAGAATGCCTCTGCACAATGACTGAACTAAAAGAACAATAACTTGAGCTATATAAATCCTATGAATATGCATTTTACTAATATAGAAAGCTTATGAAACAACCTACAACATTGCAGTAGATCACAAAACCAATTTCTACCATGAAAAGGGGTCAATCAACACTAGAACATCTACTGCTCAGAATTACAGAACTGCAAGTCACGCAACTTTAAAATTGCATAAATCTCAGATCGTAAGTCCACTGAGGCTCCACTTTACACGGATGGAAAGATCACAAAGTAATCTACAACTTCTATAAAAATTTTATATTTTTTTGAGATCACCAAAAAGGTCTAAAACAGAGAACAACAAACACTGCAAAAATCTGCCATAGGCCGAAACCAATTTCAAGGACAAGCCTAGAGACCTAATCAAAACCAACGGGATTACCACTAATTATATGATCTAATCCATCTCAAAACAGAGAGAATAACATGATGGCTATACCTTGATCTAAATTGATGGAGAGATCATCGACATGGACAAGTTCTTTCCCCATCGATCCCTCTCTCCTTTCCTTCTTCCTCTCCCTTCTTCCCTTTTCCTAATTTCTATTTGGCTTTTCTCCTTCTTTTTGAGGACGCCCAGCAGCAAGAAGGGCTGTCTCTTGGGGTTCCCTTGGTCTATTAAGTAGTTAGCAAGGAAACTCAAAGGTCAAGGCATACCATAGGTCATGGCTGGGTAAAATAAATCAAAATAAAATCCTGGGTGTTACAAATACAATGCAAAAAATGGCACGAATTTTATTTCTCATACTATAAAGTAATCAAACAATTGTTCTCAACTCGAACAAACTTTCAAAAATAGTGGAAGTCTCCCACGGACGCCATCAGAGGCGGAGCCAGGCCTAATTTGCGATGTCATTTGACACTAATGAACTATGCTAAACTCCATTAACATAGTAGTCTAAATAGTGGGGATTGCATAGCACAAATAAGAATCTTATAGAGGTGACACCAATGATTTATTTGGCTGGGTCTGCCTTTGGACGCCATGCCAAGCCGGTGTCACCGTCCCGCGTCACCCACCAGTCCACAACGGCCAGCAGATCTAGTCGTGGCTTGGCGTCCGCCTCGGCGGACCTCGCCGACCCCCCAGCGTGCCCTCTCCTTGGCCAGCACGATGTGGGAGAGGAGCTCGCAGCGTGTTTCGGGCCAGGGTGACGGGACGAGGTCGGGGCGGGTGGAAATCCTTGCGCAGCCCCCCGCCCAGCCAATCCTGAGCGGGGCCATATTCATCTCGCTTGGGCTGGGGAAGGGGATGGAGCTCGCGAGGAGGGGTGGAGAGGGGATCGGAGCTCGCAAGGCGGCGGAGGAAGCTCAGCCATGGCCGGTGACGCGCGCGGCCACCTTGCCATAGAGAGTGATGACGGACGGGGTTGGCTTGATGTAACATCCGGATTTTATTGGTAACTTTTGCAAATTTATTTATTTGCTTCTTGCTCTGTTTTGGAATCTATTGGAATTTTCATTAGATTTTTAAGAGTTTTTCCCGTATTTATTTGATTTTCTGGATTTATCTTTCACTACAAATATCTAAATCCTCTATTCCAATCACAATCCCTAAAGAGTAATGCTAGGTTTACAAAAAGTTTTACAAGATTCTCACAAAATGCTGACGTGTCGTTGAATTTATAGCAAATGTTGCTGACGTGTGATTGAATTTATAGCAAGTGTCTCCTTAAATTATATTAATCCTAAATCATGCAACCAACCATGTTTCGTCACAACAACATTTTGTGGAATGTTGCAAAACAGTTTTGTAGATGTAGCACTGCTCATCCTAAAACACTCCGTATAACCAGACAATGCTTTAGGCTCCGGTTAGTTGATAGTTGCCTTCTGAATATGGTGTCGTCGTGCGTACATACGCCGGCGTACACCAGCAGTGCTGTGGCACTATTGCTCTGCTCACTACGGGAAACCGGACGTTTGCCGAGTCCGAGCTCTTTACCGAGTGTACTTTTTCGGTCAAAGAGGTCTTTGCCGAGTGTCAACAAAAACGCTCGACAAAGAGGTGTTTGCCGAGTGTTTTTTTGGGCACTCGGCAAAGATTTAAAACTTTACCGAGTGTTTTTTTTTTGGCACTCGGCAAAGATTTAAAACTTTGCCGAGTTTTCCACCGTGCCCCTTTGCCGAGTGCTTTGGTGTACATTCAGCAAAGAGGCACTCGGCAAATAAAATTTCAATAAATTTTTTCATACATTAAATTAATTCAAATGAAAAAGTTTTAAACTACAAAGTTATGTAACTTATCAAATTCTACACTTTTTATTTTGTTCATTTTTTTCAATCGACAAAGCGTTAGTAAACTTGTCCACAAGATCTACATCTCCCATATAGTTTCATGAAACTAGAAGAGAGATATATAAGATTTGTGAATAATATTACTATCACTACGTTGTATGAATAAATGACCAATTAAAGTTGTAGATCCTCCAAATTTATGAAACTTTTTAGTTCAATACTTTTAAATTTGAATTAATTTTGCTAACGAAATAGAGGTTTGAATTTTCTTAATTTTGAATTTTGGATTTTTCAAACGACCTCACATGGAGAAACGACCAAAATAAAAGTTGTAGATCTGAAACAGTTATGAACCTTTGTTGTTGACAACTTTTTTATTTGAAATCATCTTGTCAAGGGAAACTAAGTTTGAAAGAGTTCAAATTTGAAATTCAAATTTTGTAAATGACCTTAGATGGAGAAACGACCAAAATGAAAGATGTAGATCTTGAAAACTTATGAAACTTTTTAGTTGAAAACGTTTTAATTTGAATTCGTTTAGGGCTTCAAACAAGCAATTGACACCGGTTTAGTTTAATATGTATAGAATCAAAACAGAATATGAGCACATGTAATGCTGTGGTGTAGTGGTAGAGGGAGTCTCGCGTCGGGTGAAAGCGGATCTTAATGGAGCGGATAATTCCTTCCCCATACCCTAATCCATTTTTTTCATCGGATTTCGGAGTGGAGCGGATAAATTGCAGATTGGATACGGATATTTTTGGATGTTGGAAATGGGACGGATTCGAAACGGAAGCGGATGGGAAGCATAACTTCAAATGTCAGATATTATATGTCTAACAATAGAGAATTATATGTTGAATAATAATTCATCCAAGCATGTAGAATAGCTAGCAGTAACCATACAGTAACCAAAGAAATCACACTATCTAAACTACAAGTTCTCAGTTTAAAATATCAAGGAAGCACATAAAAAAGTTCTAAAGAAAACTCCAGCTTGAGAATAACGTGGAAAATACAATTCATTAAAATGTATAGGAAGCCTTGTGGGTTAGAGAATTATACGGATGGGCAGAATTATAGATTGACTGTGGTTTCTTAGGCCTAGCAAGTATTGTCGGATAATCCTATTTTGAGTTTCGGATAATCTTCTTGAATATCTTGGATAATCCATATCCATCAGATTTTGCCAATCTCATATCCTAATCTGCATCCGCACCAATCGGATTCGAATTGGAACGGATCCTCTAGGATACCTAAAACTCTTCCACAAATCCTCTAAAATCGGATTTGGACCGGATCGGATCGGATAATTATCCACACCACTTTCACCCCTAGTCTCGCGCAAAGGAGAAATTATGGGTTCGAATCTCATTGACCGTGTAGCATGCGAATATTACGCGAAAAATGCCGTGACTTGGGACCGGTGGAGGCCTCCCCTCATTAAAAAAATATTTTTGCTATTTTTTCTCGCAAAACCAGTTCTTTATGAGTTCTTTCGTTCCTTTCACAAAACTGCTTAAACCTTGTTATGCAAGATGGTGCAGAATCACCGGCAAGCCATCTCGCTGCTCCAGAGTTGTGCCGCAAGGTCGGAGTACGGCCGCTCTGTCAATCTCATTCTATGTCATGTGTGCATGGCTGCAGCTCGTCACTCTGAACCGCCTCAAGCTGCATCAGTTGTTAGAGAACAGCTGTGGACAGCTCGTCCGGCTTCGTTGCTACGCCGTCGCCGTCTGCTGCATGTCAGCGCTGCTCCGTGGACTCGCTGGCTGTGTGCACTGCAGCTGTAATCCAATTTCCCCTGCCCCCGCCGGGGGCAAAGCTCGCTTGCTGTTAGGACGCGCACGCGTCACGCGTGCCTACTCTGTTTTAGACACCAATCTTCCCCTGTATTTCTACACGTGGATCAGTTAGGCCTGGTAACCAATAGCTGTTAGGTTATCGGCGGAACGACGGCACGTAGATCACGACAGATAACAAAAAGTAAAATTGGAATAGAGGAGACGAAATTCTTTATTGTGAAATTCTGGTGTCAGAGTACACAGGGGGGTCTCCTCAACTATTTATAAGGGGGAAACCCTAACTTCGTGTTGGGCTCCAATTCGATAAAGTAGTCCACATGGACCAGGACAGCTTCTTCTAGAAGTTAGGCCTGGCCCATTAAGAGTTTTACAACACTCCTCCTTGGGCTCTTTATCGTGATAAGTATGCCTCATAAAAACTCCTAAAAACCCAGTGGAAAAAATTGGAGAAAAGAGCACATATTACCACCACTTGTATGCACACATTGTCTCATTAAAAACCTTATTGAGAAAACTTCATGTGAAAAACTCATAAAGGAAAAAGAGTGCAATGTTTTTAATCTTCATGATTAATGTTTATCAATCTTCATGACTGATATGAATTATCTTCGACATAACTCATTTAGTTTGGAAATATGATGTACTTAGGGAAGTTCTCCCCCTATTCCAAGCACTTCTCTAAGTCTTCTCATGCCAATACCACGCCGACACTCTTCGAGAGTGTGAGAAGGTAAGGCCTTTGTGAACATATCTGCAAGATTGTTACAAGATCGGACATGTGTTACTAAAATCTCTCCCTGCTCTTGCATTTCATGCGTGTAGAAGAATTTAGGTAACATATACTTTGTCCTGTTTGACTTTACGTATCCCGATTGTACTTGTGCAATACAAGCTTTATTATCTTCATAGATAATTGTAGGGGATGGAGTATACGCCACTCCACAAGTATTCATTATATGGCTTGTCATCCTACTGAGCCAGGCGCACTCCTTTGCAGCTTCAAACAATGCGATGATCTCCGAGTAATTTGTCGGTGTAGCAACCAATATTTGCTTCGTTGACTTCCACAAAATTGCAGTTCCTCCAAATAAAAACACATATCCCGTCTGAGATATTAATTTATATGGATCGGATAAATATCCAGCATCAACATAACCCACAAGGGTTAATTCTCCATTCTTCTTGAAAAATAATTCAAGGTCTTCAGTTCCTCTCAAATATCGGAGGATTTGCTTGATGCCATTCTAATGCCTTCGAGTTGGTGCTGAGCTATATCTTGCAAGTAGATTAACAGCAAAAACTATGTCGGGCCTTGTACCATTCGCAAGGTACATCAAGGCTCCAATGGCACTGAGATATGGGTATTGAGGTCCCAATAATTCCTCATCTTCCTGCTTCGGTCTAAAAGGATCTTGATCTATATCAAGTGATCTCACCACCATAGGTGCTCAGAGTGGATATGCTTCGGGCATATTAAATCTCTCTAATACCTTCTTGGTATAGTTTGATTGGTGCAAGAGTACCCCTTCAGGAGTATGTTCAAGTTGCAAACCTAAACAATATGTAGTCTTGCCCAAGTCTTTCATTTCAAATTCAGTCTTCAAGTATGAGCAAGTTTCTTCAATTTCATTGGTAGTACCAATGATGTTCAAGTCATCAACATAAACAGAGATTATGCAAAAGCCTTTCTCTGATTTCTTTATGAATACACAAGGACAATCTTCATTCTTCACAAATCCCTTTTGCAAGAGAAATGTACTCAACTTGTTGTACCACATTCTCCCAGATTGTTTCAAACCATATAGTGACTTCTGTAATTTGACACTATATAATTTGCGGTCATCTTCATTTGGAACTTTGATACCTTCTGGAACTTTCATATAGATTTATGTATCTAATGTTCCATATAGATATGCTGTGACCACATCCATAAGTCGCATCTGCAAATTCATATTCACCGCCATTGAGATCAAATACCGGAATGTAATTCCATCCATTACAGGAGAGTAGGTTTCTTCGTAGTCAATGCCAGGTCTCTGCGTGAAACCTTGCGCTACGAGTCTCACCTTGTATCTAGTCACTTCATTTTGAGCATTTCTCTTCCGGACAAACACCCATTTGTGACTCACTGGTTTAATGCCAGTTGGTGTAAGGTTTACACTACCAAACACTTCTCTTTTCTTTAGCGAGTTTAACTCTGCACAGATTGCATCTTTCTACTTTGGCCAATCAGGACGCTTCTTGCATTCCTTCATTGATTTTGGTTCAGATTCCAAATCAATTTGTGTTGCAATCGTTTCGGCAAAGTATGTATTGACTTCAAGTGTCTTTCTATTATATACCACTCCCGTCTCAACATAATTCGTTGAGTTTTCGTTTCCTTGATCCTCATTATCAATGGATACATTGAGGTCAGGAATTTCAGGTATCCCCTCATGAGTTTCATGCACATTCTCACTTGGGTTTGGTTCTTCAAGTCTCACCACTTTATGTGGATCACTTTCACCTTCTTTGGTTTTCTTTTGAGCAGTTTGCTTAGGCTTCTTCTCCGCAGGACGTCTCCTAGGAGTTTTAGCTTGAGCTTGTACTCTAGGCTTCTTGGGTGCCCTTGTAACCGGTTCACTCCCCCTCTTCCTAGCATTCGTTGCTTTTATGGAAGAAGGTTGGAATTCCATATATTCATCCCCTTCAAATAGGATTTCTATTCTTTCAGGAGCATTTACAGCCGGTATATGAGACTTCACAATGTCTCTTGTGTTGGTGAAAGCTTCAGTCAATTCATTAGCAACTCTCTGCAAGTGGAGTATATTCTGAACTTCGAGTTCAGCTTCTTTAGTGCGAGGATCCATTCCTAGGATTCCTTTAGCATCCCAATCTATTTGCCGGCATTCTTCTCTAGAGAGATACTTTCCTCCCCCTAAAGCCGGAAAATGATCTTCATTAAAGATACAATCAGCAAACCTTGTAGTATGCAAATCTCCAGTGGAGGGTTCTAAGTACTTGATTATGGACGGACTTTCATATCCAACGTAAACTGCGAGTTTCCGTTGTGCACCCATTGCAGTTCGCTGAGGTGGAAGAATTGGAATGTATACAGCACATCCAAACCTTCGTAAATGGGAAACATTTGGTATTCTACCACGCACCAATGCTAATGGTGATTCTTCATGTGTTGCAGATGGTCGTAATTGGATAAGTGCTGCTACATGCAACACCGCATGCCCCCAACAAGAGGTAGGCAATAAGCAATTCTGTAACAATGGTCGAGCGATCAATTTGATCCTCTTGATTAATGATTCTGCGAGACCATTTTGTGTATGCACGTGTGGTACGGAGTGTTCCACTTTGATGCCGATACTCATACAATAATCATCAAATACCTTCGATTTAAATTCTCCAACATTATCCATTCGAATGGATTTGATTCTATGGTCTGAAAATATGTCTTTAATTGTATGATCTGGGCAGTCAATCATGCAAATACATGGTTTCTAGTAGATAATAGACATACATGGCTTCACTTCGAGGAAGCGTCTATTAACACCATGAAATAGCGGAAATGCCCTGATAAGGGACTAATTGGTCCGCATATATCACCTTGAATTCGTTCAAGGAATGGCATAGATTCTGCTTGAATCTTAAGCTGCGAGGGGCGAGTAATAAGCTTCCCCTTTGCGCATGCAATGCACAAGAAATCTGCTTGATTTGGGAAATCTTTTGTCTTCAAGTTATGCCCCGTTGTATTCTTCGTAATTCTCTGCATCATATTAAGGCCAGGATGACCAAGACGGTCATGCCATAGTCTATATGCTTCTTGATTGGTAAAGATGGTCTTGAACCTAGCAAATTCTTTGTTTGGCTTAATATACGTATAGTACAAGCCTTCTTTGACTGACGGACAACTTTCAATGTTGGTCTTCTTATTACCTTCTTTCTTGGTTATGATAAGACGTTCTTCACCTCCATCGTCATTGGTTTCTACATGAAACCCATTTCTTCGGATATCCTTAAAGCTTAACAATGTCCGGGTTGAATCCGGATAAAGTAATGCTTCTTGGATTGTTAATTGCGTACCATTTGGTAGGACAAATGTGGCTCTTCCTGTGCCAACATCTTATTGTTATTGCCAATAACAGTAAGAATATTTCCAGTGTACTTTCGAAGCGTTTGGAAATAGCAAGTGTCCCTTAAAATAGTAGCGGTGGTGCAACTGTCTACGAGACAGAGCTCCTCATCCATAGTCATTTTGCTCCACAATGCTGTAATTCATACATAAGAAATGTATAAACAAAGAGAATAATAAATGAGAAACTTCACAAACTGATTTATTCAAAGCAAATGTCTTCTCTTCGAGAGATTACATAAACGAACTAATTCCTTCAAGAAATTTAAACTTATTTCACTCCTATTACAAATAGATAACTAAGTAATTCTTAATAGTCTTCATGACTACGCAGAATCTCCATGCACATCTTCCTCATCATCAATGTCCTCATCCACGAGATCATTGTCCAACTCCAGGTCAGAAGATTGGCTTGGTGTTGTCTGGCCCATTGGTGCTTTTGCTGTTGGCATGCCTTCAACAAAATTAGCCTCATGCTGCGCGAGCTTCTTTTTGAGGTCTTTGTACATGTCAACATACTTCTGTCGTGTTTCACATATTTTGGACCAATGGCAATGCATACCACACCTATAGCAATCTTGATCCTGTTCACCATACGCTCCCCCTGAAGGTGTCTTCTTTGACTTCCCTTTTGCGTTCTTCTTGAAAGCATTAGGTTTGTTTTGAGCCTTCGGGGGGGGGGGGGCATTTGGTGACGCTTTGGGAGCACCTTTACCTTTATTATTCTTGTTCTTCTTCTTATTCTTATTGAAGGAGACGGCATTCGCTTCATGCGGTGCCAATGAGCCAGTAGGACGATTCTTATGATTCTCCATGATCAATTTGTCCTCCCCCTGATCTTGCTGCAATGCATTACTCAGGGCGACATAGGTTTCATAATTCTCCTTCTTGTACTGGCGGCTCACATGAGTGAACTTAGAGTGAAAGGTGGAGAGGGTCTTGTTAATAAGATCCTTTTGCGTGAGCTCTTTGCCACAAAGCTTCATGCGTGTGACAATCCCGTAAAGCTTGGTGTTGTAATCCTCCATAGTCTTGTAGTCTTGGTAGCGTAGGTTTTGCCATTCACGCTCAACCTTGGGGAGTAAGATATTTTCAATCTGCTCAAAGCGTTTCTTCAATGAGTCCCACAAGACTTTTGGATCACGTTTTGTCATGTATTCACTCTTCAGAGTAGCACTGAAGTGGTGGCGCAAGAAATGCAAAGCCTGCGCCTTCTCCACATTTGTTGCGGCAGTGTCTCCCGCCTTAGGCAGAACGGTCTTCAAAAGATCTTTGCTGCTTAGGAGGATCTCCGCATCAAGTGCCCATGACAAGTAGTTGCTTCCATGAGGATTCAAGACTTCAAAGTCTCTCTTCACGAGGTCAGACATCTGCATGATGTCAATGTGCAAGGATTAATTCATGTATCCAAGTAATAGAGAGCATAAGTATAACAAAAACTGCGTGTTTAAGTTATATTTATTGGTGTTTTTATATAAAATCACCAAAATCTGGGGTGTTATATGCAAAAATAACACAATCCAGTAATTTTTGGAGTATCCATGTCAATTTTCGTAATTAACAGGATTTTTCTGTAATTTTCAGATATTCCAAGGATTTTCTGGTAATTTCCAGGCATCCATAGGATATTTTCATAATATTCAGTAATTCCCGAGGACATTCTGGTAATTTCCAGAGGGCTTCTTTGTAATTTTCAGAGTTTCCGAGTATATTCTCGTAATTTCTGATATCCTGAGGGCTTCCTTGTAATTTTCAGGACCGCTGGAGGACTTGTTTGCAATTTCTGAAAACGTTGAGGTCTTCTTCGTAAAAATCGCGTTGGAGATAAAAACAGGGCCGAAACCCTAACTCCTTCACTTTCTTCACTCTCTCCCTCCAGCCAGCCGCCACTTTCTCTTCTCCCTTCCTTCTTCTTGCTTTCTTCTAGATCCAGCCCGTGTGGAGTAAGGGGAGGGTGGAGGGACATGGCTGCGCGCCTCCGGTGGCCGTGAGTGCCCGCGGGTGACGGGACTCGGGGCGGCACGGTGGCCGGAGCCCGGAGCAGCGCGGCTCGCCCGGCGGCCGTGCGTCGCGGCACGCGCGCATGGCGCGGAGGCCGGGGACTGGGTCCCGGGTGGCGCGGCAGCCGGGGCCCGCGTGGCCCAACCGTTGATGCGGCGCGAGGGCCAGGGGCCGCGTTGGCGCGCGCGGCACGCCGTGGTGCGCGTGGCCGGGGTAGCGCGCGGCCAGGCCGAGGCCATGGCATGACGGCGCGGTGCGGCGGCCCGCGGTCCAGTGCGGCGCAGAGGCCATGGCCGTGGGTCCTCGGCCCGCTGCGGCGCACGGTGGCCAAGGCCGAATCCGGTGCTGCGGTGGCCGGGGGGGGGGGTCCCGTGGCTGGGCTGTGCGGCGGAGGCCGGGCCGGGGGTCACCCGGCGGCGGCTCGGCCCGCGGCTTCTTCTTTTTTTCTTTGTTTCATTGCATGGATCTAGGGTTAGGGTTTGGAACCCAATGCCCTTTTCTTCTGTTTTTGCATGTTGATCTCGATCCGTCGACGAACTAGGGTTAGGGTAGAACCCGGTCCCCTTCTTTTGCTTCTGTGATGCTGATATTTTGGATCCCGACGGATTCAGCGACGTTGCGCTTGTACGGACTTCGTGCCGGGTAGGGGTAGATCTGAGGAACTCGGCGCTCCGGCGATGTTACACCGGAGGCGTTGTCCTGGCGACGTTGCGCCTGATCTTTGCTTTTGGTTTTTCTTCTTTTTCGGATCTAGATCTAGATCTGCACATCATGAACAGATCCAGTCTTTGCATGGATCTAGATCTGCGCGGAATTCCAGCGCGGATTGTGCGGGGCACGAGGCCCTTGCGCGGATTTTGCGGTGCGGGGCACGACCTCGATTAGAGCGTGCTGATAACGTGTTAGGTTATCGGCGAAACGACGGCACGTAGATCATGACAGATAACAAAAAGTAAAACTGGAATAGAAGAGACGAAATTCTTTATTGCGAAATTTTGGTGTCAGAGTACACAGGGGGGGGTCTCCTCAACTATTTATAAGGGGGAAACTCTAACTTCATGTTGGGCTCCAATTCGATAAAGTAGCCCACATGGACCAGGACAGCTTCTTCTAGAAGTTGAGCCTGGCCCATTAAGAGTTTTACAACAATAGCAAGCCTAAATGCCGGCTTAAACCCCAATTCAAACGAATCTTGCAGCTTGCTTAAGAATCTCGTAGCAGAATATCCGAATAAGCTGAATGCGTATCTGCACTCCACAGACCAACAGATAGCACCTATCTTTATTATTTAAATACTACCATATACCCAATCATACAAGTGGCCATTAGAACTGGATTAGCACGTCTCCAGATTACACTACAGACAAATTTAAAAGGTTGTCATGATAGTCTCGACAACTATGGATTGTTCATAGTTGCACTTTTGAGGTCCTGAGTTCGACTCCCTGTGGAAGCAATTTTTTTAGGATTTAACGGCTTTGTGCTTTCAGCGGTAGGCGACGTGACCGTCGACAACGAGGCGTCAGTGGTGACTTCGTTAATCTCAAAGATTTACCGGCTCGGTCTTCGAAGATGCTCATAGAGATAGGATTTGCGTATATACGTTCATAGGGATGAGTGTGCGTGCGTTATGAGTGTCTGAGTTGTACTGTGTAATAAAAAAATATATACCGTCTATTTAAATATATTTTGAGGCATAATATGAACTCTTGCACATTAGGGTGAAAGACTTCAACAATAAATGCTTTGGTACAAATGAATGAGAAAGGGTCAGTGAAAGGGGTCTTAGCCTAGCGGGCACCCGAGTAGCACCTTTGAGGTCCTGGGTTCGACTCTCCGTGGGAGCGAATTTTCTAGAATTTAACAGCTTTGTGCTTTTCAGCGGTAGGCGACGTGGCCGTCGACAGCGAGGCGTTAGTGGTGACTTCGTCAATCTCGAGGATTTGTCGGTTTAGTCTTCAAAGATGGTCATAGAGGTAGGGTTTACGTATGTGCGTTCATAAAAGAGAGTATGCGTGCGTTATGAGTGTCTGAGCTGTACTGTGTAATAAAAAAAAAGAACGAGAAAGGGTCCGCTTTGTCCTCCTGGACATGAGAAGGAAGTAAATCCTCACAACTCAGCAGCGGCACCTCAATACGAAAGAATCCATGGGGGGCTGGCTGGATATTCCTTTCTGGTTTTCTATCACTTCCCTTTTCCTTGCAAATTGTTTTGTGCAACCTAAACTAATAGTTTGAAAAACTTTTGTTCGAGAAAAATTCCTTCCACACCCAAAAAAGCTAGGGACAATGTTTCCAAAACTGAACGAAATTCCATGTCAAAGCACAAAAAATGCGGTGCATCAAAGGAGAGAGGAAATTGACGCATAACCAAAACAAGGAACAAATTTTTATAAAAATAAATATAGTGAACATATTTCTGCTTCCAGGTCAAACACATTAGCATCCAAATATTTTTTTCTCTTAGAGAAAAAAGGGCCGAAATATACAGCAACGTCCTTGTTTATGTCATTTTTCTCACTATTAATGATTATGCATAAATGAGATGTCAAAGTCCCAGAAAAGGGAAAAATGTCAAAGGGTGATTGATGCTTTACATACCAAAGAAAGGTGTTGATTAATACAGGTTAGATTCCGCATGAAGTCATACCCCAAACGGAGAATCTCCATAGAGGTCAACGCAACTTTCCATTCTGAAATGATTAATAGAAAGGTCAACTCAATTTCATTGTGTATAATCGTGTAAACGTGTATCTATTTCTCATTCGCCACAACTTTCATATAGTATTTATAAAAGGGTAATGGAATTCGAAGGACACGTGCGTTCCAGTAGCAAAAAGTTCAATATTGGTTATAAATAGGCATCACAAATATGTCGAAGAACTTGTGACCGAAAGATGATCAAGACAGAAGCTAGTAGCAGAAAACAACAATTGAATCAAAGGAGTGGCAGTCATGGATCACATGATCCATCATGTGGTGCAAACAAGAAATTGTGTCCGCTGATGGTGACCTGCTTGGAAAGTTAACAAGAGGCCTTAATCCCTCTCTAGGCTGGCTTGTCTCATCGGGCTTGTGTGTGCTTGATGGTAACGACTCGCTCTCAGTGCAGAAATATATTGTTACTTATTTCGTCAGGACAAGTCTTTGACTAGCAATAACTCCATAAATATATCATCTACTCTCTCCGTCCAAGAATATAGTGTACATTTAGTTTTGTCTTAAGTCAAACTTTTTAAACTTTGACCAATAATATCTAGAAAACCGTAAAGGTTGACAACATAAAAATATTTTTACTAGATTCATTGTGAAATAAACTTTCATCCTATATAATTATCTTACTTTAAAATAATATATATTTTTAGATATTGTTGGTCGAAGTTTAAAAAATTTGACTTAGGACAAAACTAGATGTACACTATATTGTTGGACGAAGGGAGTAGTATTTTAATACTCTCTCCGTTCCACTTTAAAAGTCACTTTAACAATCTTTAGTTTTTTATTTTAAGTGTCATTCTCTTTCCAATGCAATTCTCTCTATCTCTCTCCTCCTTCACTCTGTACTTTTGCATATCTTTTTGACTCTTGTGCTCAAACTCTAATTGCACTTAAAACTGAACGAAGATGTCCAATTTTATGTCATATGACCTTAATTTTATGCCATAAAACTTTATATCAGTAGTGTATTGCTGTCAAAGGCATCTCCTAAGGATACGAGTATGCTATTTCAAGAATAGTGCGAGCGGCATGCACCATATAATTTTCTTTTTACTGGACGGACCCCTCCGAGATGGCTATGTTTTCTAAATTGCCTTTCGACCTTCAACATATTGGTAAATAAAAGTTATTCATCAAGATTCTGTGCATAGTAGTTAAAAACTAACATACTTCCACGAGTTTTGGTAATATTTGGATGCAGGAGCAAATAATGGAGGAAATAAGGCATGTGTGCAAGAAAACACAGGCCGGCCGGCCCCCTTGACGCCCAAAGGCTGCGGCCTTCCTCCAGCAGGCTGAACACGGGCCAAAACGTCAGAAACCAAAGCTGTTTAGCAGAACTCCACTGACATACCAGCTGGTGGGCTGTTTGGGCCTCAACTTGGCCCTCACTCCAGTTCTGCCGCCACCACGAAGGAACCGACCTTCAAACTGACACCATGAGGCAATCTGGAGCGTCCACGCAAGAGGCGGTGGCGAACTGCCACAGTGGACGGCCGGCCTGCCTTGGTGGCCCCGCCAAGTCTCCTTCGTCTACATAAGCCCCCCTGTCCTAAGAAGGCTATAAATAGCCCTGGTGTCCGCAGAAATAATTCGCACCTTACTGATCCAAGAGATCCATTACTCATTTGTGTAGAAGTAGAGTTAGTTTTGGGAGTTAGAGTAGAGTAGAGTGAGAGCTCTTCTCGAGGTTCCGAAGTCTTCTCGGAGCTTCGGTATTGTTCTTGTACTTTAACTCTTGTAGAATTATTCTTTTAGTATTTATATAATTATTTTTATAATTATTTAGTTTATTTCTTATTTATTTCTTTTAGTAATTATTTCCTATTTAAGTTTATTTACTTAGTTAAGTTAGTGTTCATAGAAATTTTGTTGTGGGTTTCGTGATTGTGTCTAAGTAGTATGAGTGAGTGCTTTTGCCGAAATGGAGTTCGCGCTTAGTGCAAGCTATGCTACATTCTTAGATAGGGCTATTCCCTCGATCGGGAGTAGTTCCTCTAGGCGAGTTGTAAGCGTGGCGCTTAGAGCTTTCCATATGCACGATTGGCGTGCATCTTTACGGAGATGTTAGCTCTATATGTGACAGGCGTGTTTAGGCCTTTGCAATCTACCACGTTCAAAGGCGAACCAACCGAGTTTTCAATAGCGGTTAGATCCCAAAGGGAACCTGCGGTATTGGGGTTCATCCAAACCTTGGCACGATGGTCGTGCTCTGAAACAACATGACTTGTATGTGCATAATCTTAGCTAGAGTACATAATCTTGTAGAACTAATTGCTAGAAGTAAATAGATGTAAAATTAAAGCATAGGAATCTTTGTCTCTATATCGTTGTTCTCCCAATGTAACTTCTACTCTCTATTTATTTTCTTGGATTATATGGTGAGTGCCACCCATATTATCATGTACCCCTTTTACCCTGTACTAAGTAATGTCTTGTTATTTTGTATAACAATGTATTTACTTTGTTACATTTCAATTTCCTATTGCTCCTTCCTGCGGAGAAATAAATACGATAACCCTGGAATACTCCAAGGTAAAATTCTACAATGGTGATCCGTACGCTTGCAGAATTAATAAATATTAATTAAACGCATAACAACCGCCAACCGACACTGTTTAAATATGTCTTTACCAGAAGACACTATTTATTTGTGGTAATTTGCTGACGGAAATTCAAGTCATTAAAATACTCATTTGAGCTTTATAAATAGACCAAATTATCCTTACCCTTTCATCCTTGTTTAAAAATGTGGAAACTGGTAGCTCACCCGTTTTTCCAACGCACCATCCATGTACCACATGTTGAACCATAAATGAATTGATCATAAACTTACGTTTTTTTAGTGCAACTAGTCCGTGCATAGTAGCTTAAAATATGCTATCGAGCCAGGGATCTCAAGGAGCCTCCACGTGAGAGGGGGAGGGGGGGGGGGGGGGGGGGGTCATAAATGAATTGTATATCGTTCTCCATCAGCTTAGACATATAGGTGCAACTGGTCACTACAAAGTAGCTTAAAATCTTTATTCCAAATAATGCATTTAGGCCCTATCACTTCCAACTCCAGTTGTCGTTCTCTTCAAAAGTAAGATATATATGCCACAAATATTCCATCCATATCTGGCGTGGCGTCCATATAGCATGGAAAGGTCGTGTTTATCAGCCACAGTTTGAGTGACTTCGTGACTCACATGGTCCTCGCTGCAATTTCACTTTAGTCCTAATTTTTAATGAAGAGATTATTCCCTTGGTGTCCGAAACAAAAGCATGTTCTTTACATGTCCTACAAATATCTTACACCCATTGCCCCATAATTAGCTTGGAGTATACTAAGATTGTTAGGTGCTCAAATCATTAAAAAAAAGGAGACCATTCACTCTCTGGGACTTGTATATAATTTGGTCAATGAGGATATATATGTCATAAAGTATACACACCATTTTCAGTTGTATTAGCTAGTCCTCTGCCTAGTGCTCATAAGGAGTCCTATTATTTTGCAAATGGTTACGTGCATGTACGACACTGGTGATCAAGTGAAGCACTTCGCAGACAATTTTTTTTTTGTGCAAGTGGCATGTGCACTAGCAAATGGGAGTGGTAGGCTCACTATTGCACGCGGCAAAAACGAGAGTAATGGCCTTTCTAACTCAGATCCATGCTTATCCATAAAAGCAATAAGAAGTTGCGAACACAGCTTTTGGTAAAGTTGTGGGATCAGGTTCCCCAATTTTATTGTCTGGGTGACTTTGCACTTGATCAAGATGGATATTCACCAAAAGCATATATCATGGGTTCCCTTTTCGCACGCATGCATGATCACTATATAAAACAATTTCCGTTACCAGTCACAATAAGCTTTTGTCCTATAAAACATTTTTATACATGCTCCAAAGTGGACAACAAATTAAATGTGGGATTTATCTAGAGAG
This sequence comes from Eragrostis curvula, assembly GCA_007726485.1. Lineage (NCBI taxonomy): Eukaryota > Viridiplantae > Streptophyta > Magnoliopsida > Poales > Poaceae > Eragrostis > Eragrostis curvula. The sequence continues at coordinate 36,635,794 of CM017439.1, forward strand.
GGATATATATATATATATATATATATATATATATATATATATATATATATATATATATATATATATATATATATATATATAAGACCTTTTGATTCAGATCCTACTGAAAAGAGATAGCTGTGACTTTTTTTTCCACGAAAAATAAACATGTAACTTCTCGTGAATGCATTACCTTTGTTCAAATGACCTGCACCACTCATGCTTAGCCGCATCCGATCCCCTAGTATGTGGAAATTTTACTCTGCATAGTACATGCTTTGTCACATACGTCCATTTAACTTGTTTCGAGATTATTGTTTTTGCATCATAATCTGTGATTTATTAATCATGATGCGAAGTCACTCATCTCGAAGCACAAGTAACAGATGCATGTGATAGGGCATATGCTCAGTAGAGTAACTTTTCCATTACGCACTTCCAGTGACTAAAACATAAAGGGTTGAATCTACATGGTTTTGTTTTCAGTACTAGAGTGCATACTCGCCTACACAAGATCTTCGCCTTTCCTTCTGCTTCCTTTTCTCTCCACTCCATGAGAATCTCCAATCGTCCTACAGTTCCAACAATTCCTGCCTCGACATTTGTCGGTCAGTACATGGAACTTTGTGATCATCATTTATACCAACTTGTGTCTTCGTTGTCACAATTCAATTAAGCTTCACCTAAACTCTAGTAGATGTTAATTAGATATCAAAATTAATTTATGCACCTTTACTGAATTTATAGGGCTGTCACTCCTGAAAAATTTGTGACCATCATTCCATCTGAAATTCGTTCGTTTAACATATTTAGTTAGATACTATCGTTGAAATAACCTAATTAACTGAATTAGAGTGGATAACGACTGATAAAGGAACTTTAGAAATGAAACTAAACTGCTTGAACGGCACTTTACAGATGAATCAGAGATTGCGTGCACGCACATGTCCTCGATCCTTAGCAACCAAGGATCCACCTGACATATATCAAAGAAGCCTTTTGTTCATGCATGCATCTGCATGTGTGCGATAAAGTAATGAACGTGTGGAACGATGCTGATATCTGGCATATATATACTGTTAAAAACCTAAAAAAATTCAAAACAATATATAACACTAAAAGGAGAGCGAATGATACGATTGTAAAATCTCTAGTAACATTTCTATAGTACGCCTAACTAAATATTTTTTTGTTTTCGGCACTCGGAATTCCCAAATTTCTTGTCGTGCATACCTGTTTGTAGAGTTGTTCCCACAGCTTGTAACCAACCAATGTGAAGCAGTCCTTCAGTGACATGCAGCATGCATATGTGGTCCATTCGTGAACTGGGACACGGACACCGTCACCCAAGAGCCGGCTTTGACATTTATCTGACGACGACGTGTCGTTAGGTCAACTGTGTAAGCAGCTGGTTGTCCTCCAGCAAATCCTGTCTGAATTGGATCGCAACAATTCAGTTCCATCCCCACACGTCAAAAGGAAACAGAGAGCTATAGGCATCCACATCTCTGTGATACTGGTTGCTTTATTGCTTTGGCATCAACCCCATTACCTGCACCAACTTATCTTTTGAAAGACTCCATGACCAACTTTAGCAATACTAATGGCTGAAATCTGATCGAATACGATACAGCAAATTCAATAAAAGAATATAGTGGACTTCAGGTACTAAAGATGTGGGTTGTGTCTTCTCGTGAGGTCAAGGCCGAGTACTCTTTTCCCATTATCGAAAAAGGTAATAAAGATGTTATCACTCCCATCATTGTTTATTTTGAACCTATTATACAGTCAAATTTCTTAATTTTAATCTTCAACATACGCGTACTTGAACTGGCCACTGGAAAAAGTTCACATTTGAATATTTTTGTCTATAAATATTTGCATTAAAGACATAGTGTGTTCAAAGGCAAACAATATCGGAACTGAATGAGTTCCAAATGTGTCCAAAGTGCTGCATGTACGCAGAATCCTACAAGTTTAGTTCTTATTGGATTTCGTCCAAATTATACTCCTACTTTGTTAAGATCCAATCTGATTATTAAACTAAACTCGATTGATCAGTAGTCCTATTGTTTTGTTTCCTACTACTTTGAGGGGATTTGGTCTTTCCGGAAAAAAATCATGAGGTGATTCTAGGTGTGAGATGGATCATGCATGAACTATCCTAATTAAAAACTCAACTTGCACCGTACCGGATCAGATTCTTGTGTCTGTGAAAACTAATCGGCTAATCTCTATATACATTGAGCCACTACCTGCAGCTTTCAGCATTCTGCATGCATATTCTCGTTAACTACAATTAACTTGTAGCATTATGTATCAGATCCACTACACAAAAGTAAGATGAAAAATTAATATGCCGTCCTATATGGTTCGGTGATACCATGTGACGGACACGCACTTGGGCAAACCAAAGAATGGTCGATTATGCATTGAAGCTTCACTAGAACAACATATCCCCTAGAAAAACTCTTACCCTTTTTCTTCTTACAGCTCCTATCTTGCTCCCTACTATCTTCTTTCGTATCCAACCCCCCCCCCCCCCCCCCCCCCTCTCTCTCCACCTCTACCTCTTCCTCTCTCATCCCCAACATGCCCTGGCCACTGCCGGCTGGTGCGTGTGGAAGATGTTCCATCCATCCATCCATACTATTTGTGCATGGGTTCAGGAGACAAATGTGTATTCAATATTTTACACCATTGAACACTTGAAAAAACGTTGAGGCCTGAAGTATTCAACACTTGAAAAAACATTGCATCAACAATCTATAGGAAAATATTTATCAACAACTTGTGAAATATATTGGGGCCAAATTTAACTTTTTAAAAATTATTTATACTACATAATATATAAGTCATTTGACGCAGCAAAAATAAATGTTGGAGCAATAAAAAAAAGATTCAGAAAGGAAATTCCAAAAGTAGAAGGATCCAAAAATAAAATAGGAAAATTGTTGTAAAAGAAAATCTTCAATAAAGCCTTTTTTAAATAGTAGAAAACTCCAAGACATATAGCCCTTACCGATTTGCCATTATTATTTAGCTTACATGAAGGTTTTAGGATATGGTGGGTATTTAATTACATTTCCAGCATAGCATCTAATTAACATTCGATATGTATTTTGATGTTCCCTTTGAAAATTGTAAAGAACCCATGAACAACATAGAATTTTATGGTAATTTATAAAGTGTGTGTTAATGTAACTATGCGTCAATTTTGTGCGACCACACATTTATTAGGTGTGCTAGCCATGCGTTAGGGTTCTTCACCTGAACCATACCCATGCACAAATAGCATAAATTGTTTTACATAAATTAACCGGCATTTTTGGCAAGTAAAAATCAACTCAACTGCAATACTTTATACCGGCCAGTACGCCAAAATAATAAAATAATTCTTTCCCCATATTTATATATATGTAAAATATTTATATGTGGAAAATATGCAAATCTGAACTTTTATATACTAGTATTGGTCGCAAGCTAGATCTGGTGGGTCAGTAAAGTGTCTTATATAATAACGGATTTATTTAATAATTATTTTCTTTAGTGTCGCAAGCTAGATCACTTTTGGACGTTGGGTTTTACATCCCAAGTGGACACAGGTGCGATTTTGCATACATGAAGATTTGCAAGTTCTTTTTAGCTCTACATTATCAATTTTATCGATCCTGGGCATTTGAACCTAAACCATTTGCATCCCTAGTAAACACCACTAGCATATTATCTGCCATCTCGGTCTCTTTCCAGCAACAACCATGATACTAAAGCAATATCCCCCCGGCCGCGAAGCTTATTCCAGGGGATGTTTTTTATTTGCATTCACACCAATTTATTCTTTCAAAAAACACTTTTAGAATTGGGTACACATGTAGTGTAATGTGGAGATAATTTTTACGTGTCTTTCACACCTAAAATTTTCTTTGTTTCATGGAAGAAAAAAACCATGCACATAGAAATGTGGAGTATATTATTTGTCGTGCTAGCTAAACAAGCCTCCCACCTCGCATGGACTGATCGAAATGATTGGCTCAAGTCCCGCCTACAGACTGTTGCCCTATGGATACGAGGAGTTGGCCTGAATATGCCGCTGCTGATATATTGTATTATGCTCTCATGGAAATGATGATTCCTTGTTATTTACAAGATGTTAATTGGAGCGTGCATTAAACTACGAAATAAAAACTAGATAGCAAATTCTCTATTGAGAGGAATAGCCCAAAACAAAACACAAAACCGGTTGTAGTTGCTCTTTAAGTAGAACCTTACCTGATGTGAATTGATCTTTCCATCTTCTTGGCCTCTTTTATTGACGCTATATGGCTAGCTTGGAAAATCTAGGGTCATGGTATTGCCTAATAAACTCTGTCTCTCATATATTTGGTAATATGATGCTTTTTCTGAGCAATTATGTGTTTAAATCTCAAACAATTTTAGTTGAATATCAAAATAGGTAATCCACTTCATGACGGCATAATGTTAGCTTTCTGAAACATCTTTATTGAAACTATATAGCAAACACATTATTTGTTGCGAGACCTTAACCAAGGCTTTGCAAAGATATGTCAGGTGAAGTGGCAAATACAAAAGTGTGTAGAGAACTATAGCTCACCTTATATACCATGGTGTGCCTAATGTTTAATACAACTATGTTTGGTTACCAAAACCACACACGTTCTATATAATTAATCTCTTAAAAAAATACATCCTAGCTAGAAAAATCTATGGTTAAGAGTGATAAAATCGTAAGAATCAAATATACTTTATAGTCTCTTTCATTATGTGTTTCTCTTGCTAAGTAACATTTGTTTTGTTTAACAAATCCAAATACAATACTAAATGGGGGTTGAAATAAACCGTATAAATAATTTTCCAAATCATGCGAATCAAGTATTTATAGATAGGTTTCTGAGTGCAGAAATTGATGAGTAAGTGCCACCCAAAAGTTTGTCCCACCAAGGCTATTTCTAGTGAATAACAAAATTTAATACAATGATTCGTGCATGAAGGGAAAATTATGCCAAAGAAGATTCCCGTGTCATGATATTGTTCCAATATCTATAAATACTCAAAGGATACCGGGGAATAGACTTTTTGACCACTTCATGTATTAGAGCATCTCCCAGAGAGCCCCATAAACCTCCTTTAAATTTAGTTATTGGGATTTTAGGCAAAAAAAAACTATCTCGAACAGGGTCCCAAAACAAACCCCAACTTTTCCATAGCCCTTAAACTCCCCTCATTTGTAGCTACAAACAGGGAAGAATTGGGGGCCTCATTCCTTCTTTTTCCACTACAATTAATGTTTTTTGGCCCCAAATGCTGATGTGGCCCAATCAAATTTGTTTTGATCAACTTTTAGGGAGGAACTGTTGGAGGAGACATGACAAATTGCCCCTCATAATTTTTTGGTTGCTCCTAAAAACAAGTTTATGGGATCAATTTTATGGGGTTCTCTTGGACATGCTCTTATGGAGCCAATTAATCAATTATTTTTTGTGTCCTCACATGCTTTGTTCACACGGCATCAACCATCATATTTCAGAACAAAAATAAATATATCAAAATTACCCATAAATAGTGTCATACCACAAATATCTCTGTCATCTCTATTTCATAAGTATCCCTACCATCTCATACCGTAAAAACGCATGTTCAATGGTAGAGGTGGAATGTTACAAGTTTATGTTTGACTTTGGGGAGAACCAAGAATCAAGAGATAATTCCTTCTATGCCATTAAAAATTTACTTGTTTCCTTATTTGCCATGGAATTTTTTGAAGTTCCTTATTTGCCATCGACCTTAAATTTGATGCCTCTAATATCACTATTTATCAGTTTTTGTTTGTTTTGATCACGAAACATGTTAGTTTTTGTTATATTGCGACTGGAGGTGATAGAGGATGGTGACACGTTACTTTTTCTATGATTTTTGTAAGAACATTGTTGCATTATGTTGTTGATATGTGCACTGTTGTCTGCATATTGTCTTCGTTTATTTTCAGAAATTGGATCTGGTGGTCTTCTCAAATAACATGTGTGTTATTCTAGAGGCAATGTCATCATTACATGTTTTATTTAGCACCGGATGATCAAATTAACAAAAAATGGCACTGGAGGCATCAAAATTTAAGGTTGATGGCAAATAAGGAACTTCAAAAGTTTCTATAGCAAATAAAGAAACGAGTAAATTTTTAATGGCATAAAAAGAATTCTCTCAAGAATCAATCCACTGTCCATGTGTAGGTATAAAAGTTTTGAATTGCCTCCAGCCGCACGTGCACTGCAGACGATAGAGTGGGAGCCGCAGAGTTGTGTTACCGGAAATTTTTTTTTAAATAATAGTATTTTAATGATTAATCGCAGTTATGGGGTTCGATTAGGAAAAATAGCAGAAATGGGTGCCTGTCGGTCACCCAATTACCGACAGGGGGGCTATCGGTCACTGGATGACCGATATGTGTCGTGGCAGATGACGTGGCGGAGGTGACGACGCCTATCGGTCAGCGAAATACCGATAATGCCTATCGGCCCGATACCCAGGCCCGACAGGGACCTGTCGGTCATGGGCCGCCCGACAGGTATCTGTCGGTCATGGGCCGCCCGACAGGTACCTGTCGGTCATGGGGCAACCGACAGGCAACTGTCGGTCATGGGCCGCCCGACAGGTACCTGTCGGTCATGGGCCACCCGACAGGTTCGTTTTGGTTTTTTCCCAGCGCTCCCTGCTACAAAACCTCTCTACCTTCTCTTTTTTCGGAGCACTCTTCTTCCACTCTTCAACAACACCCTCCATGGCAGGACCATCTAGTGAAGGTTTTCCATGAACACCACAAACCATCGAGAGAGCACTGGAAGCAATCTGGCGTGTAGTGCGTGAACACCGAGATGATCTTTTAGGGAGAACAATCTCGAACAAGCTGTCTTGATGTTAAACGCAACAATAGCGCCGCAACATCTCACCACAGATGACCTTAGGGCCCTCTTAGAAGATCAAAGGCATTTGTATCATAGGGTTTGCGAGCTGGCAAACCACCCTTCAGTGTTAGGTTTCTCTAGCACTAGATTCAAGATAATGATGCTCCCCGATAAATATGCCTCCCACATTCAGGTACACTATAATTTATTTTTTTTATTTTTATGTTATCGGTTTATATGTCGATGCTAATTCGACTGCTTCTCTTATGTTAGGCATTTCCGGAAGACAAAGAATTGATCGACAACCCTATCCCAAACTTTTTCTATCTATTTATGTTCTTCGGTGGAGGTTGCATGTCAGGTTCACGTAGAAGGCGACATACCTCATCCAACCGTAGTGTTTCGGAGGCATCCAACACAGGAACATCCCGTCGAAGAAACACTGCAAGCAGACGCGCTCCACCAACGCGCGTGCAACCAAACGCCAACGACGATGAAGACGACGATTTCATGCCCATGCCACCCTCAAGACCTCCGCCTCCACCCGAAGACCCTGACGACGAGGCATTTAGTGAATCTATTTTGCGAGAACGACCCTCCAATAGCGACTTCTCAGCGCCACCTCGCCCACAGCCATCATCCAACCCCTACAGTATGGACATTAACTTCAGTAATATGCATCGGCGGTGGGATCGAAGATCGTAAGATTAGGTGGCAAAAAATGAGTTGCATGTATTTATCATATGTACCAAATTTTAATTTCGTTTCCTATGTTGTGCATTGTGTTGACTGTATCCTATGTACTGTAATATGCATTGTGTTGACTGTATCCTATGTACCAAATGTTATCATATGTACCCCTACTGCTTGGAAAAGCTGTTCGTGCAGAATGATGAAAAATACATTGGATGCTCTGCCCGTCTGGTAGTTTGGCAGTGATGCAGTGGAGGCAGTGATGCAGTGGAGGCAGTGATGCAGTGGAGGCAGTGATTCAGTGATTCAGAGCATCCTGAATTGTGGGCCAATGCATCAGGTCTGATGCATTGAGGCAGGCACATTACATAAAAATGATGAAAACAAAAGAACCCGGATTTAAAATTCATAGTAACATGCAACATAACGACCAACATACATAACGACGAGGGAATGACATATTCGGTGCACACAATTGCTGATAGGCAACATGAAAATTAAAGGACTAATCGACGCCTAGGACTAATCTACTGAGTGGAACGGGGATATTTCCCCTTTCTGAAGGCATCAGGACCTGCTGCCCTAGCGCGGCGAGCTCTCTCGCGCATCCTCTCCCTTTCGGCCTCACGGGCCTCATGAGCAAGGCGTTCTTCCTCTTGTTTGCGCCTTCGTTCCGCCTCCTCTCTTAGCTTGCGTTCCGCTTCGTAGTTGCGTCGACGTTCTTCCTCCTCCTGGCTCCTCTTCCTGCGTTCCTCCTTTCTCCTTTCCTCATCTTCCATATCAAACCAACGCCTTCTTGCACTTTCAGCGACCTCGTTGACATGGGCTATATCCTCTGGTGTCTGCTCAGTGTCAACATACTCGATGAACTCACACAGAGGTGGTGGGGACTGCAATGTTATGAACGTATTAGTGAGTAAGAATCAATGGTGAAAGCAAAGAATGAAGAAGTACAAGTAGTGACCCTTGGCCTCGTAGCGGAAGAGTAAAGACGTTGAGAAGGGTCATATTGGTAGTTCTTGCACATCCAAAGTCTTTTGCCGTAGTCATCACCGAGAACGAGTGACTTCACTAGCCTGCATGGTGTGCCACAGAGGCACATAGGAGCGATGAAGCCTTCTCCGAGACGTAAGGTCTGTTTGTTGTGGGGTGGGTCATTGGGGAACTCCATAACTATGGAAGAAATTGCGGTGTTGGTTAGATTGCGAGGTGGCTGAGATTAATGGACAGACCATGTGTGCATTTTATAGGCATAAGGAACGTGGTCTATAGACGAAGACTACAAAGAAAAGAAGAGGAGATCTCATCGGATGCTCTGCAAAAGTCTCTCCGGAACAAATAATGGCAGCCTCCGGGAATCAATCATCTCTTGTCCAGCTTTTTCATAAATCCGACAGCATCCAATGGGCCAAAGCATCTCTGCATCGCCTGCCTGCCACAAACACAATTATTGAAGGCAGGGCATGCCCACTTTAATAGTGACAATGACACATCACGCAGAGCATCCTATGCATTGGATACCTGCATTAATTAGGCTCCCCCTAGGGTTACATTCAACTTCTATATAAACAGCATTCGTGTGTCGTCACGTCACTAACTTTAGCGCCGAAAGCTGCTCACTCATGTTACCCTCATGCAGCACTTGTCTTTATAAAGACCTCGGGTAGAGATCGGGGACGGCATCTCAGAAATGGCAAACAACACACATCCAAGAGTGCCTAACCCTGAATGGAAGGATCGTCCATTGTGTGACTGTGGAGAAACCGCGAAGCTTTCTACCTATGGGGGTAGTAGGTTCTTCCATTGCCCAGTTGAGACCCCTGGCGCGGAGGTATGTATGTGCCATATTTATGTTAATATGTTGTAAATTAGATTAGATTACTTACACGGTATTTCTAAGTGTAGTGTGAGTTTGAAGAATGGATTGACAACCTGCCACCCTCTAGAAACGAAGGATACATCACTATCGAGGAAAGCAATGAAGATTACAATAGGCTGAAGGATGAGTTCGAAAGAATACAGAGGGCTCTTATCACTGTACCGATGCAACTGCCTGAACGCGAAATAGGAATTAAATTACGGGATGATCAAGTAGCGAGGCGATACATTAACCGTATACGGGCGAGCGAAGAAAGAGCCCGCAACGAAGGAAGCAAGAGTTCAGGGTCAAAATAAATAATTAGTACCAATTATGAACTGCTCATGAAATTTCTTTGTTTTAATAACTCTATGTATGTGTCAAATTTCCATGTTCTAATATTTCCATGTTGTATTATTTCTTCAATTTAGAGTCACGCCACGCAGAAGTTGCCCGTGAATCGATGTGTCGCCATGCAGAAACAATAATTGTGAGTCGTCACGTCACTAAATGTTGTCTAGTCATGTCGCAGGTGTCTAGTCATGTCACGGTCCAAAAGTTCATAAAAAAAGTAGTTGATAACGAAAGAAATATAACAAGTCCATGATCTGAGAGTCATACAAATAACTGTAAGTAATACACATAAACATATCCATGATCTCTAAGTCATCCTCCACGCCTACGCTTGCTGGGCTCGCCTTCGGCCCTCTTGCCCTGGCCCTTTCTCCCTCGTGGCCGAATCTGATCGGTGGGGTACGTGAGGTGGTCTGGTGGGCGACTCACCCTGGGAGCCTCTAGTGGTGTCGAGGGAAACTGCTGGGTGGGCTGTGTCGCTGGAGGAGCCTCTGGCATCTGAGAGTAACCATGGACCTCTGGGTGTCCATAAGAAGACCCATGCCCAAAGCTCCCAGAAGCAGAGTGCAAGGAGTAGTCAGGCGCGACGAACTGTGCTGCTGGGCCTGTAAAACAACAATGTAAGATTATAATAACATATGGTTAGAAATAAAAAAATGACATGTTATTATACCAGTGGTCCATCCAGGAGTAGGCATGAAAGGGGGGGCTGCAGGTAGCCCCGACGACGAGTCCCCGGCGTGGAAACGAGACGAACTGGGTGCACTAACAGGTGTAGAGAGAGGTGGGGACCTCTGTCGTGGCCTCGGCTGCACATCTGTGGTGCTGGTACAGGAAGCGCACCGTAGAGCATCCCTACATCGCCGCGCAAGACGGAGTAGTGCTGTCCCCAAGTCACGTGACTCGGCTCGTGGAGGGTTGTTGTAGCATTGCGACCCCAAACCCTGTAGCTCCGCAGCGACCTCCTGGAACGTGTCAGTCTGCAAAAACAATAATATAACATTAATAATTAAAGTGAAGGAATAAAGCGAAACAATAATATAACATTAATAATATAAATATGTTACCATCAAGTGAAAGGCCTGAGTCGGCTGAGTGGCGAAGGTGTCTGTAATTTCTGGCTCGTGGACTACAGGTGGGCCAGCCGCAGCGAACAACCGCACACGCGTCGCACTGTGGAACCACCTAAGGTACGCCCCGTAAGTCAACGGGTCGAACGCGCCCTGTGGAATGTGCACATCTGTCGCTGCACCAACCCACTGCTGTATCCACGACTCCATCTTTGTAGCCCACGTAGTGTCGTAAGCAAGACCCTGACCTTTCCTGTTGTACCTGCAATGAAGATATTGTCAGAACGTCAATATTTAGATAACTTGATGAATACATTAATTAGGCAATGTTGCACTTACGTGTGGCTGTGATCTAGCTGCAGTCTAGGAACAGGGAAGTCCTGAAAGTATCCGAACTGACGAAAGACTCGATGCACAGCGTATGGCTCGACACAGATGTCGAAGACCAAGCGACGCCTCGTAAGCCAGAAAGCTGCGTCACGCGTGCACAAGGCAGAGAGTCCACGTGGTGCACGCCTCGCGACCTCCTCGTCGGTGTACGGCGTCCACCTGACCCGGTCCGCCATAAGCTGGTCGAAATCAGCAACGAACTGTGGGTACGCCCTACGTACAGTCCCTGTAGCCCAACTCGGCTGCAAGAATCGAAACAATGATCAAGTTAGTAGCGAAAATAAAATGAAAACTTTAATACACAACAAATGTTAACTACTTACATCGCGCTTGCACCAAATCGAACCCATAGTAGGTCCACCGAGAGGATCGTACTCTCCAAAATCGTCGACCTCGTACATGTCATCCTCGTATCCGTCGTACGAGCTCAGCTTCGGTCGCCCGATGTCCACACGCTCGAACGACCACAACATCAGAAACAAAGGGCACCCTGTCAACGAACCCGCACTGCTCGTCCGCCTGCACGCCTCGCACAACGCCCTGTACGTCGCGGCTAACACAGCTGAGCCCCAACTGTACTGTGGCATCTCTGAAGGATCTGTGTCTGCTATCTGCCGTGCAATCTGGATCAAGCGCTTATCTACCGAGTCCTGGTGCGTACTAGTGAACATGACCCACCCAAACAACCAGAGCAGGTACGCCTCGAGGTGCCTACGAACCCTCCAGTCCTCTGAGTCAACGGTCAACCTCTCAGCACGAAACTGCTCAAGCCACATCTTCGTCGGACCGTGCTTATCGGTAAAACCAAACTGCTGGTGCTCCTCATCTGCGGGGAGCACACCTGCAAACCTCTCCAAGATATCCGCCATCCACCCCGGCTGCACAACAGGAGGAACCACTGCAGCTCCGGCTATAGGAAGCCCAAGTAGCATGGAGACGTCCTGTAGTGTCGGCGCCATCTCACCAACGGTGAGGTGGAACGTGTGTGTCTCAGGCCTCCACCGATCCACCCACGCTGTCAAGAGTGCACGGTCTACTGGAAAACGAGGGGTCCTGCGGCCCCTCGGGTCCAACAACTGGGCAAGAGGTAGCAACCCTGCCGCACGTAACCTGTCATTCGAGCGTTAGAGCATTAAATTTAGGAAAAAACACAATATGAAGAAATAGACAATTATTGAAAATTACAATTGACATATGCGTACCTCGGCGTCCAACGTGGATCCACACTCCAGAAGTCGTCAAAAGTCCTAAGTCTCAGTGTGTCGTGAAGCTCCCCAGAAGGCGAGCGTGATCGATGCTTAGCATCGATCACTGGATCGATCAACTCCAGGTTAGCCATCTACCTATGAAACATGTAATTGTGCACAAAAGCATTAACATATAAATAGAAAAATAAATAAACAAACATTTCTTAAAACATTACAATACGTAGTGTTCCAAATAATTATTACACACATTGTTTGATAGCGTAGGCATACGGAATTGGAAGACATAGTTCTACACACATGATGAATACAGGTACAAAGAAACAAACATAAATAGATTAGACTTCATGAAATTAAGTCGATGGGCCAGCTTCTTGGTTCTGCTTCCTTGGCTTCCGCATAGGAACACGCCTGAACTCCACGTTGTCGGGCCCCTTCTCCACCGGGTATCGGCTACAATCTTTCCTTAGATGATCTCCACCACATACCAAGCACTCCTTTGTACGACGTTTGACATTCGCTTCATCCATATCATTCTTTATACGCCTAACCTTTCTGCGACCTTTTGCTGTCACCTTTTTTTCAGGATCTGGAACCCAAATACGTTCACCCTCTGGTGGCTTTGTGAAATCGGCCACAGCCCGCCATCCCAGTAGCTCGCCCTGCCATGTAGCCATCACAGCTTCCTTCAGGTAGTACGGTGAGACAAAGTGGTGAGGATTAATCTTTGCCTTGGCACATGCAGTGAATACATGTGAGCAGGGCAAATGCATTAGCTTTGGCTTATTGCAACTGCACTCGCATTTGTTCAACTCTGGCCACAATGTGCACTCCATCGTAACTTCGGATCGACCAATCCCAAGTCCGCTCTTACCCCGCAACAACACTTCAAAGACGAAATCCCTATTACCTGTTCTCCTAACCATGTGCATCTGCCCCTTCGCACTCTTTTCTTCGATGTACTCAGTGATCTTAGCACTAAACACCACTTGTGGGTTGGCAACACGCAAAACTGCTTTTGCATAGCGATCTTGCAGGTATGTTTGAATTCCACGAGTTATACACTCTAAAATCCCCACTAAAGGCAAGCACCGACTCCCTTTCAATACCCAATTATAAACTTCTGCCCCATTTGTGGTCATAATGTCATAGCGTGATCCATCCGTATCTGCAATCAATGCCCATTTCTCCATCGGCTCATCCTTTATCCAATCCGAGAAGCAGTTCACCCTTCGTCCACCCCTCCTGCGCCTAATTTTGTCGTGCGGTTCATTGGGCAAAGGATCTAACCCCTTCGGCTCCTCATCACGTGGCATAGGAGGCTTTTTTTTAACATCGTCCATGTAGTTGCCAGTGAGCTTGTCCAGCTCGCCCCATAATGTGTCAAATTTGCTCCTTCGGTTCTGTTTGCACAACTTCTTAAACATATCCATAAGTCGCTTGCTCTTAAACTGCCTGTAGAAGTTTGCCCCCAGATGCCTCATGCACCATCGACTATGCAGGTCGGGCCAAAATTCTTGATCATTATAGTCTGTCTGCAGCGTTTCAATTGCTGACAGTAATCCCGCATGGCGATCATGTAAGATGCAGACATTGGGTCTCTGCATAACAACCGCTCGCTTCAACCACCTCAAAAACCACAACCAACTCTCTGTATTCTCACTCTCCACAATTGCGAAAGCAATTGGCACAAGCTGATTCTCCCCATCCACTCCAATAGCTGTGAGGATCTGCCCCTTGTACTTCCCAGTTAAGAAAGTGCCGTCCACAGCAATAACAGGTCGGCAATGCATGAATGCTTGTATCATACAACCAAATGACCAAAAAGCACGGCGTAGGACCCTGTCCCCATTTGTATTCTGAAACTCGTCCACTGCAACCACAGTACCTATATTCCTAGCTTGCATAAGCTCAAGCAGGCCAGGTAGGTTGTGGTACGAGTCCTCATATGTCCCGAACCTTCTTTCCAGGGCCTTTTGTTTCGCTCTCCATGCCATATCATAGCTTATCTCATAGCCAAGTCGATTCTCTATGGCAAGCATTATAGCAAAAGGAGACATACCAGTCTTCTGCACAATCTCAGGATACATGTACTCAGCTACAAATTGTGTAGTCATGTTCTTGTGTTTCAGAAGAGTCCTATCCAATGAACACGAATGGCCTACCACGATAGACGCCACAAATGACGTCTCAGCTTTTGGCAGGTATCCGTGAACCCTCCATGTGCAACCCGGAGCCGTGCACTTGACGTCATACGTCCTCGGGTTTGAAATGACCACCGTGAACTCCTTCTTCTCAGAGAACGCCCACCTCTTTACGGCATGCTGAAAAGATATCTTATCAGGAAACATCTGCCCCTGCCGGACCTCTATAGCATCATACTCCCAACATGAATTGTGACCATCATTAACAGCTAAGTTCTCCATATTGATCCAGTCCCGCGGCTCTTCATATCCCATGCCCCATCCCTGACCGGCTGTTCCATCAACGAAAGTACGAAACTCGTCATCATCCCTGTCCATTTCATCCACAATTGCCTCGTTGACCTCTCCCGAATCTGCTTCTAGTGTGCCAACATTTATTTGCGACCCATCCTCAATAGTTGGATGAACCACAGGATTTGGAGCAACTTGACTTGGCTCGGCACCAACATGACTCGGCTCGTCACCAACATATTGCTCCGCATGAACAATTTGTCCCACGACTCCATCTTGCTCTGTATTTACGACATTGTCATCAACCTCCTCCTCCAGACGGGTCGTTGTCGGATTACATTGCACCAGCAACAAGTGAGCAAAATGCCGTTGCAATCCCATAGTGACAAATTGCTTCCAATGTTTAGTGCTTCTCACCTCCACAAGTTCCCATTTGTATGAGCCTTCACGCTTTTTAGGAATCATAGCTCTCACTACAAATCGATACTCTAAAGGATTCACATTCAAGAGACTATGTAACCAGCCATACACTTCGCATCGCTGCATCTCTACCGGATCATTCAAAACACTGTCCACATACTGAAAATTACTCAAATCTACCCCATAATCACGATGCTCAATTTGACCTTCTCCGTAAAAAACTCGGAAACTCACTACACTGGACATCCTGCTCAAAATAAATTAATTACTCTCGGCATTATATGTTTCACATAATTAATTTATCCGTATACATAAATATTTTAACACTCATTAACAGATAACAATGCATCTTTTTTAACAAAAGTAATTCTACATTTCATAATTTAATAACTACCTACCATTACAAATCACTAAAAATACTACTCTACTACTTACACTAACTTCCCTACCGTTAACTAATCTAACTAATCCATACCTTTAACTAATCCATACCTTTAACTCTAACTAATCCATAACTAATCCATACACTAATATTATTAAACTCATCTAAAGCTACTTTACTAATCCCTATACTAGTTTACTAATCAAACTACTTAACCTAACTAAACAAATCAGAAAAATAAAAAAAAAAGACTCACCTCGCCGCGGCGACAACCGCGCGCGCGGTCCGAGCGCGCTGTCGGTCGGCGGGTGACCGACAGGCGCTCCTCCACGGCTCCCGGTCCTCCTCCTCCTCTCGCCTCGCCCGTCGCCCTCTCTCTCTCTCTCGCCGTCGTTCGCTCGGAACGATTCGAATGGAGGAGAGAGAGAGAGGGGACGGCGCGGGCAGCGGATAAGATTGGGTGCCTGTCGGTCACCGGACGACCGACAGGCCCCTATCGGGCGCGGCGTTACCGATAAGCAACCTATCGGGCCCGCCGTTACCGACAACCTTCCTATCGGGCTCCGCGTTACCGACAGGTTGCTATCGGTTGCCGGGCTACCGACAGCGTGCGTGGACTTGCGTCGACTCTCCGATAGGCGACGTGGACAGCTAATCGGTCGTCCAGTGACCGATAGCCCACCTGTCGGTGATTGGGTGACCGACAGGCACCCATTTCTGCTATTTTTCCTAATCGAACCCCATAACTGCGATTAATCATTAAAATACTATTATTTAAAAAAAAAATTCGTGTTACCGCGGAGGATCCCTGCTCCCCTCGTCGTCTACAAATACCATCCCGCTCTGCCTCCTCTCGCCTCCTCCCTCTCTCCTCACACTCGCCTCGCCTCGCCATTAAAACGCCGCAAAGCTCCAAAAGAAAAAAAAACATAACTTTTGGGCAAAAAATTGCTCTTCTCCTGCCCCCGAATCAACCCTGAATCCCCCTCCCGAACCATACCCGGTCGCAAATTCCTCGCACCCGCTCGCCGCCAGGACTTTCCCCTGATTTTTCCCCTATTTTTCGAGGTATTTTTCGTTGGGGGTAGGTTTAATCGCCATTCCTAGAGTGGGTTAGGGTTAGGGATCCTGGGGATGAGGGTGCACGGGGAGGTGTCGGACGACACGGAGGCGGCGGCGGCTGGGGAGCCGGTGGCCTTGTCCTCGCCGCCGGCGTTGGTGCAGCAGCGGCTGGTGGTGGGTTACGCGCTCACCAAGAAGAAGGTGAAGAGCTTCCTGCAGCCCAAGCTGCTCGCGCTCGCCAGGTACACAAAAAACATGATCCCGCGTCAAAACTTGAATCTTTTCTGTGGTTGTCCCTCGAGAAGAGGCGTGTGGTGTACCTTGTGGTGGTTTGGTGGCCGATTTGGTTGACCGAGAAATATTTTCTCATTCTTCGTTTTAAAACCGTAATATTGTAAGCCAAGGGAAAACCAAATGGTGGTCGGAGCTGATTTGCGTAGGGGCCTGAGCTGTTGCTTTCAACCTCTGTTTTGCATTGCTGATTGAATCACGTTCGTATTTTGTTGTTAACACTCATTGGACCATTTCCTTAAGACCAGGTGGAATTTGTTGATTCAGGGGCCAGGAAATAGGGAAGCGATTTGATTACTTACTGATTTTATTTCTAAGGTTCTAGATGTCGTGTAATGGAATTGACTGCGTATTTGCTGTACCAGTAAGGTAGTGTACCAGTAGCAGCTATGAAATTGTGATCTTGTGCATGTTGTAGGAGTTTCGGGACAGTGGTAGAGTGCCTTCTGCCTGAGTTGTGGAAGCTAAGGACGGAGGCAATTATTTTACTATTGTTAGAACCAAACTGGATGTTGCTTGTTATATCTTAATTGTGGCTCCAGTGATCAGTAGTCGCCGTTACGTCTCTGTTCAGTTGACTCTGATAGCCTACTGCTGCGCTTACTTGGAAATATGGGTACTTTTGTATGCACATTGCATTTGGTTGGTATCTAAGATTCTCATGTTGGAATATTCTTGTGAGCCAGCACATCACATGTCCCAGATATGCCTTTAGTATGACCACTGTTGGGACCAAAAAAAAAAAAACAATGCATCCAGATTGTTTGCTGAAGTCTTAAACTTGAATTAAGCTTCATGTTTGGCTATAATATGGATAGATTGTGTTGACCAAAACCTGAGACACGGTCCCGTCAGCAAAGGCTGTAGCAAAGGGAAAATAGAAGACACGGAACATGACAATTTTTTTGGTTTCTTTTGAAAATAGTTGATATAAGAACAGAGCTTGGCATCTGCTATGCCTATTGCTCTAGATTTACTGGTAGGCTGCTCCAGAAAATGCATTGTTATGTCATGCAAATCCTGATTGAATTCTTTCTATATGAATTCTATATGGTACTGCAGTGGTAGAAGATCATGTGAAAGCAAGAAAACAATCTAATATGTTTGCTACCTATTGAAGGGGGTTGACAGAATTCTGATTGAATCTTTAGGATCTTCTCTAATAATCATAGGACCACAGTTTTATCTAGTTACTTTACTCCTAAACACGAGTATATACCTCAATTGTCCCAAAGGATTCTGTGCCCGTTAAACTCATGTTCTCATATAACATATTGTAGTTCAATTGTACTGTACCTTATTGGGTGTATTCGAAGAAGGCAACAAGGTGTAAGTAGGCCCTTGTGAATTGTGATGATCTGATGGTGCCTTGTCGCTTGGCCACACCGCAAGAACTATGGCATTTATATTAGTAAAGCCTATTTACCTGTCTTGGAGTCAGTAAATTTAATCTGCACTTTTTGATTTATCGATGTTCATTTTTGTAAGAATAATACTCTTAGATAATATAATTTAAATTCTATTCCGGCTGAAGTTATTTTGAATTTTATTTCACTTGTTGCTCTTAGATCATTTGTATAATTAGTGCTAGTAAGCTCTTAACTCTTAAGAGTATTGTGTTATTGTCATTTGATTAATATTTCTGCTTTTGCTCAGGAAGAAAGGCATTCATTTCGTGTCGATTGATGAGACTCGTCCTCTATCTGAACAAGGTCCATTCGACATTATTTTGCACAAGGTTAGTTACATTATTTTTTGGGGAATTCTGTAAACATAATCTTTTATAGTTCAATTCTGGATATTACATTTTTTGATAATCTATGTGCACTTTCTATATCATATCTGTAATATGTCCACACCCTGCGTCCTGTTTCTGGAACTTGTCTTTATACCTTTATACTCCTGTGCTGATTTGTAACTGGAATTCTTTCTTTCTTGGTATCAGCTTACTAACAAGGAGTGGCAGCAAGTTCTTGAGGTAGCCCTCAACATCGAGTGATACTATCTGTGAGCAGTGTGTAAAACTTAGAACAGGGTTTACATCCAATGTAGCAACATCGAGTGATGCTTCCTTCTGTCTGTAACACGCAACATGGCGCAATGTGTCACTTAAAATTGTGATTGCAATAGTTTAGGCTTATTGTAATATTAACCATTGTGAACATAAACTAACATCTCTCTGTTGTAATTTTTTTCCTGATTATCTTACCTTCATGTTTTTGAAGGATTATCGCGAAGCGCACCCAGAAGTGACGGTCCTTGATCCACCAAATGCTATCAAACATTTGCACAATCGCCAGTCGATGCTTCAAGAAGTTGCTGATCTAAACCTGTCCAATGGCTATGGTAATATTTGTGATCTCAGTATTGACATCCATAGTGAACCCTAGGGCTCCTCGCGTAATTTCAATCATAATAATATTAACATCTAACGTTTTCATATAGATCTAAGTTAGTGTAGTTTTCTTTCAATTGCTGTTCTCTTCTGTGTAAATGAACTTTGTTATGTTGTGATCCATTGTAAAACAGATCCTGGATAAAGAGACTTTGCCCCTGGCCCATTAAAACTGTATGTGGAATGATACACTAATTGATGACGTGCTCTCTCAAAATCAACGGGTATTAGGTTGACACCCATCTAGTCAGTTGTTGAATTTACTTTTAGGATTGGTACAAACTACAGTTGTCTTGGGAGCACTACTTTTGTGAATGCCCTGGTTAAATATGTACGGAAAAATCTTAATAATTTCATATAGCTAAAAATGTGCTATTTACCTTTCTTTCTACGAAACCAATATGTTGATCCTTCCATTTGATTTTTTGGTAACCATTACAGGTGAAGTTTGCACACCACGACAGCTGGTGATCATGAATGACCCGTCTTCTATACCTGATGCGGTTGCCAAGGCTGGACTAACCTTGCCCTTGGGTGAGTTATTCACATCTAGTTACGACCATTTGACTCAAAGAGAGGTGACTAAATGGTATTGAGAAGTTAGTGAATGTTAGAATTATTCATGTTAAACTACCATAGAATTCTTTTTACTACTGAAAAGGAATAGAGCATTATATTGACAGGAATTTACATGCTTTACTTTAAATGCGACATATGTGCTGGTGTTATAAAAATGGCTAGTGCCTCTTTAATGCTACCAGAGATATTCTTCTTTTGGTGATTTGCTGTCCTGCTGTCTGGATACAGAGTTGTCTATATGTGTTGATTATGAATTAGGCGTCTCTAATATCTCCAATGTGCTTTGTTGCTACAAGGAAAAAAAAAGCACCCTATATCCTTTAAGGAGGTGTTATCAAACAAATTAAAATTTAAAAATCTTTTGTACAAGTAATCTAGGTTTTAGTTAGTTTGCAAAATTGATAATATTAATTCGTTTGGTAAATGAAGGTGATGCTTGTAAATAGGTGTTTATTTTTGTGTTTAGTTACATGCTTACATGGGTATGAAGTTGAGACTTGTGCTGGGCTATACTGTGCGTGTGTAAAATGGGTATTTTCTGTTCTCTTGTAGATGAATGCAGAATTCCATTGTTTAAATCTCTGTCATGCCTTTCAGTTTCAATATTTGTTCAGTAGCTTCCTATGTATTCTATATTTATCCATTCCTCGATCATGAGATGTAATATATTAGAAAAGTGTAAAATCTTACCATTTTTCTGCTGTGATCACACCTCTTTGTGCAGTTGCCAAACCATTGGTTGTTGATGGAACATCAAAATCTCATGAATTATCTCTTGCATATGTTGAGGCATCATTGCCTTTGCTTGATCCTCCTCTGGTTCTCCAAGAATTTGTCAACCATGGTAACATTTGATCCCCATTCCATGTATATTTGTATTTTTTTATATTATGTACTCACACTAACCAACTTTGATGTCTTTATAGGTGGCATCCTATTTAAGGTATACATTGTTGGCGACACAATACGAGTCGTTCGGCGGTTTTCTCTTCCTGATGTTAACACCTATGACATGGGTAACAATGACGGGATCTTTCGGTTTCCAAGAGTTTCCTGTGCTACAAACAACGCAGAAGATGCAGATGTTGACCCTTGTATTGCAGGTAAAGGATATTTTAGGGTAGTCCCTCCGGGGAGCTAAAACGAATCTGGACTGTTGAATTTAACAGGAGTTTTTAAGTAATAGTTCTAAAATACATTAATTGACCAAACCTGTTACTACCTGATCTTCATATCTTCATATGGAATGCCTCACCGCCTTTTCTTTCTCCTGGCTTCCGAAAGGAAATGCTTGATTTTAATCTTCCTCTTCAATTTTTGATATGATTGGAACCGTGACATGCTAGTGGACTGTCATGTCCTAAATCCAACTAAATGTCACATTTCCTTATCTTCATTTCGTTAGATAGGAACTATACCACGACGCAACTGAAGTAACTTTCACGCTCACATGTTATATGGCCATTACCACAACTCATGTGATGTCTTACATTTATGCATCATCATGTCATTCTGGCCAGTGATTTTTCATATATTAGAAGCACAGAATTAGTTAGCCAAAATTCACTTTTAATGCACCAGAATAGTGTGTACATTTTGGCAGCTTAGTTTTCTGAAACAGATGGTCAAAGTTGTTTTAACTTTTCTGAAACCAATATTAAAAATTGTAGTTTTCTGATACAAGGTCAGTAACAGTTGTAGTTTTGTGACATTTTCTCCACTTTGATGAGTGGCCTATTATTATTCTGTTGCCCTTTTTTCTTTCTTTGAGATGTTCGGTCTCTCAGAATAGGCAGTCACTTTCTAATATTTATGTTGCTGAAGAAACTTATTCCTATCACATGACAGAACTTCCCCCGAAGCCACTTTTGGAGAAACTTGGCAGGGAGCTCCGACGTCGATTAGTATGAAAAAATTCATTCATGTTATGTGTGTGCAAAATATTTTTTTCGTTCTCACCTGACACAGTTAAATTATCAGGGTCTAAGACTGTTTAACATAGATATGATTCGAGAATATGGAAGGAAGGATCGGTATTTTGTCATTGACATCAATTATTTTCCTGGTAAGTAACACTTGTGGTATTATTATTATTATTATTATTATTATTATTATTATTATTATTATTATTTGTTGAACGAGCTTGCAATTTGTTTGTGAAGCAAAGCACTATATTGCTATTCAGCAATGTGTTTCCTGATTTTTCTGATTTCTAAACTTGCAGGATATGGTAAGATGCCAGGCTATGAACACATATTTACTGACTTCCTGCTAAGCATCGTGCAAAGCAAGTACAGGAGGCGTCTAAGCGGGAGCTGAGGCATCGACGATCATGCTGAATTGGAAACCACTAACAGATGGCAGGCAGCCACGTAACAGTGGCAAGTAGATAGATTTTAATCTTTGTACATATTAAGAGGGTTGAATGTTAACCTGAGGCGCTGAGGCTTTGAAGTGGCACATACCAGAAAAAATGTACCTGTGCTTCAATGATGTTAGAAGAAAGGAAGGTTCGGTCGCCCTGTTGCCAACCTGTGTAAATCGTGAGTGTTGACTTGAAGGCCTCTGTTCAATAAAATAATGTAGGTTTCTGTCTCAGGTTAGCTGATGCGTTTGGTTCGTAGTTGGTTGAGGTGTTGCAAGTTCGTGATGGCTCACAGAAGTCGAAGGTTTGAAGGAGAACTGATGATTCAGTTGGCAGTTGCCATATGAGAACTTCAGTGAGTAAAGATTTTGAGCTTCTTTACCATTCTTAGAGTGATACCATCAATTAAACTTAGGTGGTATAAAAAAGTTACAAATGCACCAATGTTGGTACTGCTAAAGTTTAATTTTTTGGTGAACTTAATTTTGTTTTTGAAAAAGTATGAAGGACCGTAATCTATTTTTCCTTTTGATGACAAACAAAATTTGCATAGCACCTATATCAAAGGCAATATCATATGTCCGCAATAATCCGGTTAAGCCATGTAGTGTGGTGGTTTATGCGTCATAATGTACTCTAAAGCATGCTGATATCGCCAAACAAAAAAAAAAAAAAGCTTTTCAGTCTGTTTAGATACAATGAACAATCTAGCATTAGATTTTTCAAAATAGCGGACCAATATGATGTCACGCATGCGTCACCAGAACTAAAACCCGTGTTAGCATGTCCTGCTTTCCCTTCACGACAGCCAGCCCAGAAGGCCTCCGGGAGATGTAAAAGAACCCAAACCTATAGCAAGAGGCAATGATCATCCATCTTCGAGAAGCATGATTTTTTTAAAAACTTTGTAAAATAGAAAAAAAGTTTTTTTAAAAAAAATTGTTCTGTGCCAGTCAAATCACCGTTCAAAAGTGCAAAGCTCTGGATCACACCACGTTTTCAGTCTTTCAGATGACTCCAGATGTGAATTTTCAACTTGTTTTCTTTAGTTCATCCACTAAATGAGGATCATTATCTCTGATTCGCGAGGAGCACTTTCTTAATTTCCATGTAGTTCCATATGCAGGTAGGGATGTCTGTCTCTGTCCTTCTTTCTCTGTTTTGTTCTATGCTTTTTGGTGGTGCAGTGGTTCTCGGCAGGGAGCCTAAGAAGCAAACCAAAACTATGTACAGTTCATGGACTTCAAAGCGTCTGATGCAAAACTAGCTCTCATTACTTGTATTGTCGAACTTCTAGCGATGTTTTTTATTTATTTGGATGAAGCAACTGCACTGAAATTGCTCAGGCATGCTGCAGCACAATATGGAACAGAGATTCTTCAGAAAATAATTACTTGCTGACTGCATTCAGAATAAGAACATAAACCTGGTAATCAAGAATAAATTCTCCAGCTTGCATTGGACCGGAGAAATCTCGCTTGTTATTCAGAAATATATGCGGGCTAAGAATATGCTAAAATAACATATATCTGACTGCTATTTTATTGTCCTGATTGGAACATGCCAGTGAGATGACACAATAGATGATTCAAGTGTCACACAATGATTTGTCAGCCCATGCTTTTCACATAGGAAAGGTCTCAGAAGATTATCTTCATCGGTCGAGATCACTTACTTTATCTCACACATTACGTAACGAACATATCGCACACCAATCATGTTAATCAACACACTTTTGTGGTTGCTATTTCATCTAATCGGCAGGTCTTCATCTTACAACTTAACAAATCAAGTCAACACGTAGCTTTTAGCAAAGGAGAGGATAAGTAGACATCAAATGTTTGTTAATTTCAATGCCTTCAACCAAGCGTTAGGTAATGGCGATCGATGGGGCATCCTTATGTCAATATCTTTTTTAAAGTGTTGAAGCAAACATGTATTATAAAGTTCCTTTCTGAAAACCATATATTTTAGGAGCGGTTAGCATGACCACATGATTGGTCTCAGTCATATGCTATAGAAGAAATGATCTATTAGTGGAGGTTGGTTTTCCCTGCCTGCAGGTTTTCCCAAGCTGACCTAATGATAGGTTGGCCAGTGCAGTGCAGCCAGCAGATACAAGGCGAACAGGAAGATTTGGACCTGATGAAAGGTTGCCGTTGGCAGTCACAGTTCTGCTTACTCCCTTGCATGATACTATAAAGAATATTATCCACAAAATAAATTGGCAGTATATTTACGATTCAAGTTACACTCATGAATTGATGAAAGACTATTACAGAAAAATCAACGAGAATTCTACTGTGCACATACTTATTACTTTAATATACTTTTGCAGAGTAAAAATGCAGTTACAGGATATGATCTAACAGAAGAAGATGTGTCTTTCTGTAGTAGCTAATACGTTGACAGTTCACATGAATTTTTACAAGTTTCGAGAAGGTATATTCTTCGAGCTTAGCCAATAGCTGCGCATATCATATTTCTGATGTTTCCCTCTCTCTCTCTCTCTCTCTCTCTCTCTCTCTCTCTCTCTCTCTCTCTCTCTCTGGTACAATATCTGAAACAATTTTCCTTCAACCTCACTATGCTTGTCTAGTATCTGAAGGACTATTCGTCGGCAAGGGAATCCTCGGGGCCCCATGCAAATCTGCTTTCAGGGATAGTATTATTGCACTAAACAAGGCTTTTTGCACAAGGACGAAAGAAAATCTATCCACCTTTTTTTTTACTTGATACTTTTTTTCTCGGGTATTTGATTTGATACTTTGCCACACCTTTCTACTATACCTCCATAGCATGGATTTATACTGATGACCATAGATTTTTGTTCCTTTTTTTCTGTTAATTTCAGGTTCTTAGAAAAGTCGATGCACAACTTGGCATTTTTGCATGTTTTCTCACAACATGTCGGCCTGAACTTATTCGTGGTGTAGAAATGCAGTTAATTCAATTCTTTGTTTTGACAGATGAGAATGGATACAAATTGGCTTCCAACCATACATAAAAAGGACTTGACTCTAGAGATATATAAGTTTCAAATTAACCATATCCGTCAATTAGATGGAGCTCCAATGCCATCTCTTGTGCACGAGATCTTTGATTTCCGGCACCTTTCTAATAAATTAGGCAAGAGCATTCCTTCCCGGCATTATTAGTCCCCTGGCATCAGTTTAGTTTTTTTTTTTTTTTTTTTTTTTTTTTTTTTTTTGCAATCCAACATAGGAGATAATCATAACAAAGGAGAAAAAATTACTAACATATACTGACATTCATGAATGAAAACAGTTTAAATCAGGAAACTTGTACAATACTTCCTTCGTCCCACAAAGACTCTATTTCTAGTATTCGTCAAAGTCAAATTAACTTGAGTTTTCCTCACAAAAGAAAAAGGAGTAACTTGACTTTGATCAATTATATAAATAAGTATCAATATTTAAAATACATCACAAATTGTATTTTCATAGTGCTTTTGGTTCCTGTGAAATGAAGCACTGTGGTGAGGCTTGACTCGTCCATGCTCTGAAGTGTGGGTGACTATGTGTGGAACTATCGAAGAGGTACCAAGATCTATCTGTGGACTAAGTATACTTTTAGTGCCAGGGGTATCCAACTATTGACCATTACGCAGTAGAAATATTATTCTCACTTGATATAATTATCCTCAAATTGAGGGTGGATCCAATCATCAAAATTCACAAAAGTGTATTCTAGAGTTCAAAAAAGATTATTTTAGGGTTCAAAGTCAAACGAGATTAAGTTTGACCAATTTTAAAGAGAAGAGTACCAACATCTACGATATCAAATACATAACTATAAAAATGTACTTCATGATGGATATGATGATATAATTTGTTGCCATAAATATTGATTTTTTTCTATAAACTTTGGCCAAACATAGAATGCATGTTTTGACTTTGTCCATCTCAAAAAGTACACCTATTTTGGGACAGAGGCAGTATTAGGGGAAAACTGTTCCATCATTTTGGTACCTATTAATATCGCTGGCAAGTATTTTATTATAACAATAGTTGTTGACAACAAAAAACAGGAAATACAGCGCTTTTCAGTTGGATGCATGAGTCATTGGTCACATTACATTCAAGTGTTTGGTTATTTAGCAAGGTGGGCAAGGAGTCGCCCTCACAGATTGTGGAGGATTTGGTGATGGTGATTGGAACGTGATTCAGATGCCACATGAGCATGGATTAGAATTCATCAGAGAACCGTTGTCCTTGTCCTCCTGCTATGTCAGTTCATTTTCAGTACGTGTGGTATTATGTCCATTTGAGACAGGAACTAATACTTTTTAATTTGCAAATATTGAAGAACAGATCGAAATTTCTCATATGAGAAAAAAATGGAGAAATTTTGCATATTTGCCGTATGGTGACGAATCTCAATCGTCATCAAGATATCTAGTATTTGTTTTCCATGAATCGAATGATCTGGTGGGGAAGTCCCATGAGGCCAAGCAGCATTGCACTCTGTTAGAG
Organism: Eragrostis curvula; assembly: GCA_007726485.1. NCBI lineage: Eukaryota > Viridiplantae > Streptophyta > Magnoliopsida > Poales > Poaceae > Eragrostis > Eragrostis curvula. Next base: position 36,662,685 of record CM017439.1, read on the forward strand.
GGATGTGATTGCTTCTACAAAAAAAGATTAGCTTATATTAATTACTATAAGGTTATTCGTTCCTAATATCATGCATCTGATAGACTGAAATTTTTGCCAGATAAAAAAAATCTGTGCAATAGAAGAATTATGACGTACTGATCTTATCATAAGGAAACATTAGGTATTTTTAGTCTTTTTTTAGATAATGGGTAAAAGAGTACCCGGCCTTGACCTCAAGAAAGGTTAAGGCCGTTTATTACAAATGTTGCAGCACCTCCGTCCGCACTTATATGAATCAAGTAAAACAAACTAGATGACATAACCATCCCTCAAAAAAAAAAAATAGATGACAAACCAACAAAGTTTGATGGAAAAATTTATTAGACACCATTCCTATTGATAAACCTTCATCCATGATTGGTGAAGACCTGCATAATCAACACCTCCAGCGCTAGGCATGCACTCCTCATCGTCTCCTTGTCTTCATTATGCCGTTGCAAGTGCAGGAACAAAAGAGTGGATGCATAGCTAGCGTAATTTACTTTTAGGTAATTTTTCTCCCTAACATGTAAAAATAATGTTTCTTAAATTGCTCACTCTAAGTTGCAAATTATGTGCAAGAAAAAGGTTGTAGTCAAAAGATTTGTTAATTTCAACAGAATGTTGGGCCGACCTTTGCGTTGGTAGAGGTGTCGCTTACGTAGAAAAGGTGTTCAACGAAGCATCCACGATGCTTCCTCCAAGCGTGTCTAGGACAAAACACATCTATACTAACACCAAGGCTCCACTACTCTGTGTATGAACCCTCTTGCTTCTCTCCACAAATCATTTTACTTGTACATAAAAATGACATCATATTTCATCATTATTGTCGTTCTTTTATTCTTTACTATATATATCCTGAACCATGTTAAACTCATGTTGCATTTGTTGTTCGTTAGAAACAAATATATACCAGTTGAATTAACAAAAGATATTATCATGTAAAGCACCGGAATTTGTTGTTGCTTCGCCAATATCTAAAGAATAACTACTTATTTACATTTTTTTATTATTCCAAAATGGATATGGGATATCTACAGGAGAGCCATGTCAACTGAATTCATAAATCACAAAATTAATTTTCATTGTGTATTTATGAGTAAATAAATAGTTGCAATAATAACTACGGAGAGATTAAAAATTAAACATTTTGTTTCAATGCCCATGGAAGTTCTACGACCTCCTATTACAAGTATATGTGATGACTGAAAATCAATTTGAAAATGATTTCTTTAATAAGTACATTTAGTTTCTTTTGTTTCAACTACTACACAGAGCACAACTTTGAAATCTTTTATTGATACTGTAATTCTATCCACCCCCTTTAGTTTTGAAAGTTCGGTTCAGTCTCCTAATGCAAACAGGACACAATCAGGAAATTTCCGTGATAGAATGTACTGTGAAGGATAGCAAGTGATCAACAAACAAAACAAAACTGATAACTAGTCGATAGTTGTAGCCAGTGACAGTACATGCTGATATCACCACGATCACACATAATAAAAAAGGGATTTGTTCATTCTTTTTGGACTTTCGGATAAGGATATGTGTGTGTGCCGTTAGGTGACAAGGAGGTCCGCACGGAAGGCGCTTTTGAAGACAACATTGGTCGGCTGAGGTTTTTCTGTTGGGGAGAGAAAAGGCTATTCCAGATAGAAATAGGCAGCTACCAGAGGGGCGGGCACAATAGGATTAGACAAGCAAGCAAATACCTTATCTATGTGGTCTTGGTGGCACTCGGCCAAATGGCCAGGATATATCTTCAACCTAGACATTTCTTTTCCATCACCATACAGAAAGTGCCATGATTGCTTACTCCTACTGCTCACAAATGTTTGATCCTATGTGGATATGTACCTGATAGTCACAGAACTTTTTCCTAGACTTATTTTTTTCTTGGAACGAAAAGCTACGAGTTCTGCCGTTGCTATTCAATAAGAAGAGAAAAGGAACTCTTGTCAATTAAGTCCAGAGCAGGCAGTATGGCCATAAACAAGGGTCTGGTATCCAACAGCCTGGCCTGAGGCGCCACAAGAAACACGATTATGTTTTCAAGTTTAATTACAAAGTTAAGACATAAATTTCAACTAATTGTATATGCTTTTGTCTTTGATTACGCGCAGCAAGAATTTTAGGGAGCAATAATACAGAAAAGAAATGAAGTTTGGATTTATTATTTCACTGGTGTAGTGTGTAGCTACAAATTGGAGCAATGATATGCCCTAGTATGGTGATGACTTCAACTATGAGTGGGACAATTTTACAGTATCGTGGTGACGAATTCTACTCCCTCTATCCATCACTATAAGCAGTTATTATTGCATTACTATATAATTTTCGTGACGTAAAAGAAGTAAGAATTTTTAGAATGAATCTCATAACATGATTTTTTTTTTTGTTAAAGTTGGGAGTACTTTTGTATTCAAATTTATATTGAAAGCTTCGATAATAATCATAAACGCCAAATGTCAGAAATAAAATAACAGTATTATTGTCACCAAACATAAATGCTAGTGAAGTGGCAGAATGCCATACATACATACCTGAGCGAACAATGCAGAGAGCAAAGAATCCAGAGCTGAAAGAGAGGTTATGGCCAGGCCAAGTCATCATTCAACCATCCAAACGAGATCGAATGTTGCCCCACTGCATGATGGCAAATCATTAGTGGACCCACACCGAATCCTCATCAGCATGTGGACCTGTCAAAACAAACGTAGTGAAACGTCAACGGTCGGCAGGATTTTCTTGCTTCGTTGTGAGGCAACCCAGTACTTTAACCTTTTCATCCCATCCTTAACTCTCATTTATAGAATTGAAGAAAACTATGTGATGTTTGTCAGTTACTTTTGGACATATATTGGCGTACTATATTAGCAGGTTTATTACATTTCTGTTGATAAAATTCATATAAAGTACACCGCCCTAAAGGCCTCTCATTCGAAGTATTGGGCTTATGATTTGCTCATGATGTTGCCAAATAACAGTAGCTGCTAATTTCTTCAGTTGTTTTCATTCTACTATGTTAGGGGAGACAAAATACGGCATTTGCACCTTGGTCTTAGCATCAAGATCGTTCAGATAGAAGGTCTGAGCCATGTTTGTTGCGAAATACTTGACGTCTTAAGCTTAAGCTCTAAAAAGTACTTGAGCTATTCGATGCTAATATATTAAGTAATTTTTATTAATTTTTTATTCTAGAGTCTTCATTGAACTCATAATGATAAGGTAAAGAATGCTAAGGGAGACATTTAATTAATTAAGGATAAACAAGGGGTTAAGAAACACTCTATTAGCCTGCTTTACAATTGCTTATATATTTACGTATGTGATGATGCTGGTGATTGTTTTAAAAAGGTTCTAAGTTTGATATGTGGGTTTATGTAAAGATCATTGTCGGTAACTCGTCACTATAAAATAAGAGCTCAGCAACATCTATGCACTAGTTGTGTATTAGACGCGTGACACAGGGAGTTGTTTTTTATGTGGAAATCAATGATAGTGCCGAATCTAGGAGTACTCTAGACCACATGATTTGTACTTTATTTGAATGACTGCATTGATGCCAAAGAAAAATGCACATATTAGGAGCATATCAGGTGTCATTCTTGTTGGTAAGATCAAGAATTAATCATTGGACTTGCCCTAGTTGATTATATCACAGTAATTTTTTTTAGGAAAATAATTATCAAATCCCATTTTCTGTTGCTTGCTTATAGGAACAAGTGGAACACACTCAATCATAATGTTTGGTGGTTGTCTCTTGACAACAATAAGACCATCACCTGATATTAACATCCATCTTCAGGCTGAACACATCAAACACATCATTGCCAAAAGTGAGGGGACACATCAAATGCTCAAATGATATGTTCCTCAAAAGTCCCCAACAGTGGATCCCTGTGAGACATCAAGATCCTGATGCCTTACTCGATTACATATCATCATCTATCCCATATAGCCAAGACAATGAGGCCATCCTTCATTGGTCACCGTACCATTATGGCCCATATATCCTTTTCCACTCCAGCACTAGTTATAGATGTGCATATAGTGTCAAATAAGGGACCATACAACCGGCGGAGCCCATTCCGTGTATTATGATCCTTGTCGAGAACATAAAGGCGATTCGTTTGCAATTTTTCAATATACCTGTTCATATAAAATAGACGTGAGCTGATATATAGAGCCTAGCTCTATTAATTAGGAAAACATTGTCCTGATTCCTTTAGGAATTGAACTATTGCCTCACCATTCTGCAGCAGGTGTACACTATGATATAAAGTTCAAATATGAAAAGGATTGTTCATTGTATTTACAATTCATAATCACAATTTTTTTTTTTGAGAAATTACACAGTACAACTCAGACACTCACAACGCACGCACACTCACCCCTATGAACGCACATACGCAAACCCTACCCCTATGAGCATCTTCGAAGACTGAGCCGGCAAATTCTCCAGATTCCCGAAGTCACCACTGGCGCCTCGCTGTCGACGGCCACGTCGCCTACCGCTGAAAGCACAAATGCCGTTAAATCCTTGAAAATTCGCTCCCACCGGGAGTCAAACCCAGAACCTCAAAGGTGCTACTCGGATGCCTTAACCACTAGGCCAAGACCCCTATCACAATTCATAATCACAATTGATTATTCATGCAAAATGAATTTGATCTAAGGCCCATTAATTTTGGATAACATATCACGCGCGCGGATCCTCTGCTGAACGGCACCGTGACGCGAGGGTCACTGCCTGGTGGCCCGGTGCTGTGGGGGCCTCGTGCGTTAGTGAGCCCACGTCACGTGACCGCATTAACACATCACCCCCCCCCCCCCCCCCCCCCCCCCCCCCCGCGCGCGCGCCCCAATTCGATTTGTATAGGGATTATGCACTATTGTGATATGTTTTATAAATGTGTCGTTTTGTTACAGTTCATATAATCAGAAACTTATAAATTGACCATTTCATTGATCTCAAGGCTTGAAAATATATCCCACCTGTTATGACCATCAGACCAATGAAAGTTTACGTACATTTTTAGGAGAGAGGAACTAGTTCAAAAGGGATTTTGGGAGGCCACCTCAGTCATTTATACCTACACGCCCCAATTGGCCAGGGAATGGAGATCTATAATATTGCAATTGTGACTTTTGTGACCACCCATCATTAAAAAGTTTCTTACAATATGAGCTAACCACATCAGATAGACCTTTCAATTAACAGGCCAAATATTCAGTGACCCATGTGGAAAGCAATTAGATGGTGTGTAACGAGAGCAATTGCTTACCAATGACAGGATAATGATAAGATCGAGCAAATCTTGGCAGATATACATGGTAGTACTAGCTTATGAAGACACAAAAGTTACTTTGGTGTACGTCACCACACGGAATACCATATATTGTGCGACAAGTAAATGGGCACATATAGGTGCGGTTGATGAGTGCGTGGTGTTGGCACAGTCACCACCACACACCTACTAATAGGAACAAAGTTCCACAATTTCGCACTAACTAAATGTGTGATACACAAAAGGGGTAATTTTCTTTAAAAATTATTTCCAATTTCTTGTTTATAAACCCGGCCTCAAGCAATAAATCAAGTGCCTACCCTTTGGTATCATGTGGTAGCCAAGCCAATCATCTAAGAAAAGAACACAAAAGGTATTAAAATCTGAGAAAAGGGGGAGTGCAATTCCTATACCTTTTTCATTTTTGTCAACCTTTGCAAGTGTGAATCGCATTATTGTGTTTGTGTTTGCTTGTTTTGGCTCATCTGGCCTGCCTGTCTGCCTATATGTATGGGTTTCCATCCTCCTCTTCTCTCTCCCCCTCCTCATATTCTCACCATTCGATTCCCACCTCTCTCTCAACTACACACAACAAAGGCACACAAAGGTAAGGAAGTAGCTAGAGAGTACATGCACAAAGATCATAGGTAAAGAGCCGCAGCAAAATCTCCTTCCAGACAAAAAGCAATACATGGAGCACGAAGATGTCGGCCTAGCCCTGGGTCTCTCCCTCGGCTCCGGCCACCAGGCGCCCAAGGAAGAGCCATCGCCGTTGTCTCAGCCATGTTCCCTGGAGCCGTCCTTGTCGCTCAGTCTCTCAGCCGATGATGGAGGCCTGACAACGCCGGTGCGGCCGCTCTTCTCTGCCGTGAAGAGGGAGTTGCCAGTGGAAGAGGACGATGAGGTTATGGACAGGGCTCTTTACTCGGTGGTGTCGTCGGCGGCGGCTGATGAGGATGAAGGGTGCAACAGCCGGAAGAAGCTGAGGCTGACCAAGGAACAATCAGCACTGCTTGAGAACCGCTTCAAGGAGCACAGCACCCTGAACCCCGTAAGTTCTAGGACATATGCATATGTTCTTCATAAGTTTGAATTGAATGAGCTTTTGTTTATCTGAAAATGGTTGATAGATGTTTGGTTTGTCCTTTCCATAACTGGTCTTCCTTTTTCTCTTACATGTGAGAAGAAGCAAAAGGTTGCTTTGGCGAAGCAACTAAACCTGAGGCCAAGGCAAGTTGAGGTGTGGTTCCAAAATAGGAGAGCCAGGTTAGTCAGTCATATTCACCTCAAAATCCCTATCCATTTCTTCTTTCCATTTTTTTCTTCTTCATATAATATCTTGCAGATTTATTAGGACGTACAATTAGTTCATCAGCTTGCATACCTTTTTTTGAAACACAATTAGTTCATCAGCTTGCATATTTTGAAGTCAAAAGATATTTCCCCGAAACAAAATTGTGTAATACATCCATACACACGGAACTATCAACAAATTAATCCTGCTGTTCATGGATGGTTGCAGGACAAAGCTGAAGCAGACAGAGGTAGACTGTGAGCTTCTCAAGCGCTGCTGCGATTCTTTAACGGAGGAGAACCGTCGTCTCCACCGCGAGCTCCAGCAGCTCCGCTCCCTCAACCACTCTCATGCCGCTGCCTTTTTCATGCCCGCCACTGCGCTCTCCCTCTGCCCCTCCTGTGAGCGCCTCGCCAGTGCTCCTGCGGCCACCGCCGCAGACCGGCCCAAGGCGGCCGGACCTGGTCGAGCAGCCCACTTGTTCAGCACGTTCACCAAATCTGCTGCGTGCTGAATGTGCATGACTCAGTTGATAGAAATTTATTCAATAGTTACATGTGTATATACATATATTCCTAGCTAGCTAGCGGTTCTATATCTGCATCTATCATTAGTCGATCGTCATGTAAGATACAGTAGATGTTCATTGGCTAGATCATATTCCTCTCCCTTCACCCTGAATTGGTTAGCTTTGTTTTTTCACAAGCTAATTAATTGATTATTAGTGTTAGGAGGATGGAGCACCACGTGTGTAGGAAAATTATAAGAAAAGTCTAGTTTGGTGTTATTGTTAGTATATAGTGGCTTTTGTCGGTGAAGCTGTAGCTTTAGTAGTTGTTACTGATGATGAATTTATTTTGTTGCCATGGAAGTATGATTAGATGATGACGACACGACACCCAACACATCTCAGTTTCTTTGGATGTGGATTCATGTATGTATACGGATATCATGTATTTGTTTCACCAAATATATAATATATTGCATTGTTTTTGAGATATTAATGCTCATGTGGATGTTAATCAATAGAGATATCTGTGTATTGGTGAATTGTGACGCTGACAAATTAGTGATCGATCCTTTTTTTTTTTTTTGCTAAAATAGATATTTTAGTCAGGATAAAGCTTGATGATATATTGTTTTGGAGAAACCAAATAGATGTGATAATATTCCGAGAAGATTATGCTGAAGAAAACTTCAGCATACTTCAGTTTTAAGCTGGGAATATAGCAATTAATTTAATTAATCACCTGTACGTATCTTATAAACATGATATGGAACAACTAATATACATGTTTCAGTAGAACAAAGCAACAGATGGATATCCAAATCTCTCTTGCTAATTATAAGGAGAGGAGCACATATCTTGTGAGCAACGGCATGAACTAGTCGTGATACACCAAAACTGGTTGGACTGTGGTAGTTTGCGAGGCATGACTTGCATGCATGTGTGGGTGTGCATGCAGGAGACACAGACAAGCAATGATCTTTCTGTTGAGACGACACACACACCATCAGAGATCTTGCCACCCAAACTCTTGGCAATTTCTTGATGAACCCGTCAACTACGGAGGGCGGCGACATCACGAATCTTCTATGCAAGGCATGCATGTTGATCTGTTCGACTCAGTACTACTGCTGTTTCAAAATTCAGGTCATCATCTTTACCATCGTTTTCATTGCACCTCCGCTGACTAAGGCAACATATATTTGGAGAGACCATAGTACATTAGCACGAATAATTTCAATGCTTGGGATATTTAACTTTTTCCGTGGGGCTAAGCTAAAGTAGTCCATGTCATCATCATTGTCTACTTGTGAAGGTGGTATGAATTTCTGTGATTTAGAATGAATTTCCATGCTTTTTTTAAGGTGGTGAGGGGGACGTATATATGGATGTGTCTTGTTTGTGTGTGGTCTGAAAAGTCTTGGATGGAAGGAAGAAGTGTTGGAAAATTAGGCTGGCGTGTTGCTGAAGCTGGAAGTGATCGATGATTGGTAAGTCAGCCAATGATGGCTCATGTAGTGCACATTATCATGAACTTTCTCATCCTTAGCTAGTATTTCTCCAGGAGATTTGATAGTGTTGACGTAAAAACGAGTCTACGTGGACACCTCAATGCCATCATTACCTTTAATTAGTTATTATTTTGTTTCCCAAATAGCACGCTTCCTATGTCAGACGATCCATGGACAATATATAGCTCGGTCAGACTTTCACATTTATAAAGGTATCTATCACATGAAAGTGATACTAATAGATTCATCACAGAATTACCTGAAGTTCAAGTTGTTAACTGGCTATATCTTAGTGTTATTCATTATTAATAATATCGGTAAAAGAATGGGTTTTTCTTACACCATATCATATTGCCGCGTATCGGTTTGGATCAGCAGATAAGTTTCCAATTGGAATAAAAATATTACTCATACCCGAGCTTGCTGATAACACTGTTTAACCTTGCGGATGGAAAAAAAAAGAAGCAGCCGCCATGAAAGCGACCTTTATTTTCTCCAGGGCTTATCCCGCAACAAGCCAACAAGGCTATTGGGCTGGGCCGAATTCCAGAGCCTCCCTTGACCAAGGAATTTTTTTTATTTTTAATCGATTTTTTTATTATATTTTCATTAATAGTCGCACGTTTTAAAAATTTGCAATACTAGTCGCCCAATCGCCCGTCCATAGGGCGATTAGGGCTTATAGCTCGGCCAAAGGGCGAGAAGAAGCCTAGTCGCCCTGCGGGTGGGCGACAGGACCCTTGTCGCCCGGCAGTTGGGCGACATGCACTGTAGCGGCTCTTGTCGCCCCCGACAGGGGTACTGTAGCATTTTTTTATTTTTCGAATTTTCCCGCATTAACCGTTAAGCCTTCTAAAGACTAAATTAAAAATACTTTTACACATCTAAAGACAATGATAATTTTAATGGTGGTGAATAATATGTTGATACAACCATTTTAACACAGAACAGCCCAAAAGTTGTTGGTAGTTTTAAACTAAAAATCCCTGAATCAAGCTAGCTGTTAAGCGCTAATTGAATTTTTAGACCATCTTAATCTTCTGTAAAAATTAAGAAAAAATTACCTAAATTCATTGCATCCTTAGTAGTACCAATATAATGTTTTTAGTGTTATGTTTCATATAAAATATTTGAATTATTTGAATTTAATTTGAATTTGAATTTGAATTCAAAGTACAAATGATATTGGTACGGAACCTAATGCTAAAAAAAATTATATTGGTACTACTAAGGATGCAATGAATTTAGGTAATTTTTTCTTAATTTTTAGAGAAGACTAAGATGGACTAAAAATTCAATTAGCGCTTAACAGCTAGCTTGATTCAGGGATTTTTAGTTTAAAACTACCAACAATTTTTGGGCTGTTCTGTGTTAAAATTATTGCATCAACATATTATTTACCACCATTAAAATCACCATGATCTTTAGATGTGTAAAAGTATTTTTAATTTAGTCTTTGGGAGGCTTAACTGTTAATGCAGAAAAAATCGAAAAAAAAAAAACGCTACAGTACCCTGTCGCCCTACAGTAAGGCGACAAGAGCCGCTACAGTGCCTGTCGCCCAACTGCCGGGCGACAAGGGTCCTGTCGCCCGCCCGAAGGGCGACTAGGCCCCATCGCGCTTCTTCTTGCCCGTTGGCCGGGCGATAAGTCCTAATCGCCCTATGAACGGGCGATTGGGCGGCTAGTCTTGCAAATTTTTAAAACGTGCGACTATTAATAAAAATATAATAAAAAAATGATTAAAAATAAAAAAAATTCCTTGACCAAGCAAGTGTTCTCACAAGCACTGGTAACCATCCTCATCAACACACAAACACACATAGCAGCCCCTCAAAAAAAAAAAAAAATATCAAAACACATAGCAACCAAAGTGAATTCCACAACAGAGAGAATGAAAGAGAAGGCCAACCTATGATTAAGCTATTTGGGGTTATTATTCGCAAAAAAAAAAAACACTATTTGTAGCCATGGAGAAGCCCATACCATACAAGCTATAATTTGTTCTGAGAAACTTAATTCCAAAATAAGCTATATGGAGTCATGCATGGATATCGCTGGGCGTAATAAGGCACACAGAAGATTATGTTACTGTTGCAGTGCAGAGGCGCCATTGCGGCGAGACGCTGGATGAGATCGCGCTCGTAGGGGCAATACCTGAACGGCAGCAAGCTCGTGTCACTGTTCCTGCAGCTCCTCCTTACCGTGCACACCACCTTCTCCGCCTCCAGGTCGAGCACCATGAGCCCCACGCCGGCCACCTGCGCCACCACCACGGCGCCGCTCATCTCCCCAGCCCACTCCAGCCGCACGATGCCACTGAGCAACCTCTGGCTCCGGAGCACAGTCTCTGCCGGCACGTTCATGATCTTCTCCAGGTCCACCGTGGCACGCCGAGTCCACTCGTCTCCCGTCGCCGTCGTCTGCAGCACCCACACCGAGATCACCAGCCTCTCCACGACGAGCAAGCTCAGCTCCCCGTTCGGCGTCGACGCGAGTAGCTGCTTCTGCGCCAGGGGCATGTTCCGGCAGAGGTGGTGGCCGTGCGGGATCTGGACGGCGCCCACCTCGGACGTGTCGGAGTCGAACGTCAGGACGGTGCGCTGGTCGGTGCACAGCCAGTGGAGCACGCCGCCGAGGATCACTGGCGACTGCCGCGCCACGTCGACGCGGGGCCAGAGGTCGTCGGGCGTGAAAGCCTCAACGACGGCGCCCCACGCTCCGCCGCCGCCGTCGTCCGGCGAGAAGCTCTGCGCCCGGACGGTGTACCAGAACCGGAGCCGGCTCAGATCCACGACGATCAGCCGGCGGAACATGCTGGAGACGCCGCCACCGGCCGTGGCGCTGCCGTCGACGTCATTGTCGCGACGAGGAGCAAGCAGCAGGGCGTACGACTGCTGGTGCACCTCCGGCGGCGGGAGGAACGCGCGGCGGCCGGTGACGGGGTCGCAGACGCACAGGTCGGCGCGCTCGGCGAACAGGGCGCTGCGGCGGAGGACGAGGAGGCCGCCGCGGCACTCGACCGGGGTGTAGCCGTCGTCTTCGAACACGTCGTGGGCGAACGGCGTCCTGACGACGCCGGGCGTCGTCGGCGTGAAGGGCGTTGGGCGCTGCACGGCCGGCTCGCCCTCGTAGTGCCGGTAGAAGAGACCGAGGAGGCGGCTGGACGGCGCGAAGCGGCCGGCGGCGCGGAGGCGCTCGATGAAAGCCGGGTCGAGGATGCGGCGGCGGAGGAGCCGGCACGTAGCGGCGCAGATGATGAGCGTCGCGGGGTCGCACCGGTCCACGATCTCCAGGACCAGCTCCGTCGGGAGCCACGCCGGCGCCGGTCGAGTACTCGGCTTGTCTGGTTATTTAGAATTTGCATGTTAATTAATTATGTCTCCTGCAACTTCTTGTGTACTCCATTACTACAAGAAAGCCGAGGATCTAGAGACAACGATACGCTCGAATAATAATAAGCTAATATAATGGTTCTTCCTACCGTCGATCGAACGTATATACCTTGTGATGGTGCTCCGGATCCGTGACCACGGCGGCTCCTTTTCCTCCTCTTCGACCCCGCGTCTTGATCTCCATGTCGCCAACGACGGCGAGGCACATCCATTATTGTAAGCTGTGAGGGATCGAAAAAGAGGAGCTGAAAGCGTCGAGATGCCGTCGTTGGCGGCTGGGGCTTGGCTCGGAGCTTCACGTCAGGGGGAGGGTTATAATTTGGTGTCTGTTGCTCTGGCCGTTGGATATGCTGATCCAAGGGATAGCAACAAACAGCCAGTCGTGGACTAACCAAACACTTATCGAACGCGGCTACCAAAACGTAATCGATATGATAAAAAAAAAGAAGAAATTATAATGTTATACAATGTTGCATCGATTTTTTCTTTTCTTTTTTCATTCTTGTTACGTAGCATTTTGCAATAGGTATAACAGTTTGTTGCAATTTCTCATATAACTGATTTGATCAAGATTTCCATAGAAGAAAGGAGTAACAGCAACGTGCCAGCACCAAAGAACAACATGCTAAAAGCGAACTTTTACATGGCGCCATGGGACCATGGTTTTTCCATTGCCGAATGACTGCGTGCGCGCAACGTAGCCAACGTTCCTACATCGACACGCCGTGACCAGCTGCCTTGTGACTGAAATGACCCAAAAGGATAGTAACGCGAAACCTCGGATGATGGGTGCGAAGAAGCGCAAGGTTCCCGTCGGGCGTGGACCCTAGGTGAAGAGAAGTCGACATTGGTGTATTGCCACGTTGCAATCCCCTTGGGGAGTTGGATCGCCCCCATGGTCGCCTTGCCAACGTCGTAGGTGCCGACGTCGCATCAGGAAGTGGACCACGCCGCCGACGTCGTCGTTGCGGTTGTCGGACACGGCCTGCGACGCCCACGGCGGGCCTGGTTTTGCAGCGACGCTGACAGGGCTCCATTGTCGCCGCCGTCATCCTGAGGCAGCAGGTGTACGTCCAACGCGGTGACGGCCGGCTGGTGGCGTCGTCCTGAGTGACGGCGGTGGACGCGCTCGCCGCCGGGGCGCTCCTGTCGGGCGGCCTGGACGACACGGCGCGCGCGCTGAGTTGCGACGCGAGGCTGGCGGCGCTCTGGCGCGGGTCTCCGGGACGCGCTGTGCCCGCGCGCCGTCATCGATCGACCTGTGCCGCGACAACGCCCTCGTCGCGCTGGAGCCCAAGTTCATGTCGCTTCCCGGCGACGTAATGGCCACGATCCTGGCGCGGACCTCGCGAGGGTCACGGCACCTTGCGCCGCAGTCGCGGAGGCTGTCCAGATGCACGGCGAGCAGCAGGAAGGAGCAGGACGTAGTTGTAACGGAGGTTGGCGGTTGCTGTACTGCTCAATGTTGCCCGGCGGCAAGGGAAGGAAGGTGCGGCCGCCGGTCATGGGGTCGTACACGCACTGGTCGGGCCTCTTCTCCCAGTCCTCCATGTCGCGACGTCGTCTAAGGAGGAGGACAAGCCCTCCGCGCGACGTCAAGGCCTCGCAGTGCTCCAGGAGGCTAGGAAAACAATTTCAGCGAAATTTCACCGAAATATCCGACATTTCGTCTTTTTCGGCAGGGTTTCCGCCTTTGACCACCTTAATACGTCTATATTGTCTTGTTTGGATTTGCAAGTTTTCTTGATTTGAGACAATATTTTGTGAAATCAAGTCAAAACTTTTTAAAAAAATCAAATTTTGTTTGCCGAAATTTCCGAAATTCCCGAAATTTCATGTTTATCGGTGACCTCCGAAATATTTTTGTCCCCGAAATATTTTTCCTAGCCAGGAGGTCGTCGTCGGCGCCGCGCGACATGAAGGGCGCGAGATGGCTCTCGGAGAACGACGACGCCGGTCGCCGGGTGGACGAGGGAGAATCCCCTGTTCAGGAAGCCGAGCAGCCTCGGAGGCATGACGCCGCCCGGCGTCTCGCTGACCCGGCGGACGAATTCCGGGCTCGCGATCTCGCGCCGGAGGAGCTTGCACGCGGCGGCGCACTGGAAGAGGGTGGCGGCGTCCTCCGAGCGCGCGACGATCACGAGCATGAGCTCCGTTTGGAGCGTACCCGTCTCGGACGTACGCGCGTGCGTGGCGCGCCGCCATGGCTTTGCTTGCGTACGTGTGGCGCACAAAGCAAAACAAAGCACCTGATCGAATAGAAAGGGACTGGCCATTGAACCGAACCCAATATGTCGACAAGGCTGTCGCAGGAGGCGGTTCTCGATGAAGAAGCTTTCGTGTATTGAATTGAAAAACAGTGGAGCTTGGGTGTCATGCCAACGGGTGCTCAACCCTCATAGCAGACGCAGCAGGCGAACGTGGGATTGAGGATCTCGTGCACCGTGCACAATGTGGTTCTCTCTTTAAGCACCTGTCACACATGCACTTCGCACTGTACATGCCCTTGCATATACGGAAACCGAATCAAACATCTTGTGCAAGTGCCGCATTATTTTCATTCAACAACACGTCCAAGGTATAAACTACTGCAAGAATACTAAGGAGTTCATCAACCAATAACCATGACGGACGCAATGTACGTCCATCAACAATATCAAAGCTATCACAGGAGAATATGAAAACAAACGAATCAAAAGCTCACCAAATCTAACTCCCTGGTGTATCATATGGAAAATTAAGGAGTTTCCTGGATCACATGCTACTGGTCGAGCTAGAACATTTTCATGGTCGATAACCGAGATGACAGATCAACCATGTATGGGACACCGTACGGTCCAATTGTCCTTGTCATCCTGCGTACGTCAGCTGTGTCCATGTCGAACAAAAACTTTGAATTTGGCAGTCGCAGAAACACGACACCGCTCCTCTGATCTCCTATGCCTTCCACCCGAACGCGGTCAGTGTACCACGAACAAAACTCCTCGAAATCGTCATTGTCGCCATCATCCTCGGACTCATCATCCCTCCACCGCCCCACGAGTGAGTGCAACCTAGCAAACGCATCAACATCGACACGCTGTGACCAACTGTCCCCTGACAACACCCAAAAGGATAACGTGAAGCCACGGATGGGTGCAAACAAGCGCAGCTTCCCGTCGGGCGTCAATCCAATGTGGACCAAGCCTTGTGCGACGTCGCAATCTTTGGGGAGTTCAATCATCCTGATCATTGCCTTGCCAACTTCGTAGGTGACGACGTACCCACACACCAGGAAGTGGACCACGCCGCCGAGGACTACCGCAGGGTCATTGCAGAACACGAGCGATGCCAATGGCGGGCCTGGATTCCCAACATGACTCACCGGGCTCCATTGGCCTGAAGTGTCCGACGACGCGGTGCGGACACAGATGCAGCTTGAGATGCAGTCTCTGAGTGTTTCCAGATGCACGGCGAGCAGCAGGAAGGAGCAGCCGATGCCATCGGCTGCGGTGAGCACGACGTACTTGTAGATCCTCTCATATCGGTTTTTCCAATCAATGTCCGGTGGCAAGGGAAGGAAGGTGCGGTCGCCGGTCATGGGGTCGTACACGCACATGTCGGACGCGCGCTCTGAGCTCTGGTTCCAATCAAATTCGCGTCGCTCCAGGAGGACAAGGCCGCCGCGGGAGGTCAAGGCCTCGTAGCGGTGCAGAAGATTGCCGGCGCTGCGCGCGGGACACGAAGGGCGCCAGGTGGTTCTCCGCGAACGACTCGGCAGCCGGCGACGAGGGAGAATCCCCAGTCGGGTGGACGAGGGAGAATCCCCAGTCGACGAAGCCGAGCAGCCTCGGGGGCATCATGTCGCCAGGCGTCTCGCAGACCTGGCGGACGAAGTCCGGGCTAGCGATCTCGCGCCGGAGGAGCTTGCACGCGGCGGCGCACCGGAAGAGGGTGGCGACGTCGTCGGAGCGCGCGGCGATCTCGAGCAGGAGCTCCGTCGGGAGCGTCGCGGACGCGCGTGCGTGGCTGCGCCGTTGGTGCGCCGCCATGGCTTTTCTTGCGTGCTGGTGTATCGTGAGGTGTGGGGAGTTTACCGGTTAATGGATAGAAAAAAAAACATAATATTGGAAGGAGTATAAGGTCAAGTGGGCCTTCGAAAAATTCGGGAACTTTGGGCTTTTTTTTGGGCCAATGACCATGCTTGGGTAAAGAAGTAGATAATGACATTGTCTTTTTTTTTAGGTAACGAATGATTCTTTACAATTATAATAAAGAAAACATTGTGCTAAAAACATAGAATTGTAATAACGAAATACTACATTTAACAAAGACATTGTGGGATGTTAAGCTAACCGAAATATAAAAGCAAAATACAATGCATTTTTTCGTATGCTTATTTGACATGTAAATAATCTATGAAACGCCCTAGTAATGGGTGGTAAACTCACCACACTATAAATTGAAGTAATTATATGCAAGTTTGGCTATGAACCAAACTGCTACCACAATGTTTTGCCAAACTTCTTCCTTTGTGTCATGAAGTGAACCCAAACAACAGGACACAACTAAATAACAAAATGATTCTGGTTAGTGACGAAGCTTGAAATAAATGTTTGGAGGGCCAACAGAAACTAGTTGATGAATTCACATGTAAATATTAGAGATTAATTAGTGATTTGGCACAATATTACTGTTTACTAAAAAATAATCAAATGTTGAGGGGGCCAAGGCCCCGCCATTGGTCTTAAAGAAGCCCTGTTACTTCTTAAATAGTTTGCATAATACTCCCTCTGTTTTTAATTATATGACACCGTTGATTTTTTTTTGTTATTTTGACCATTCGTCTTATTCATAAATATTTATGCAAATAGCTAAATGTATAAGTTAATCTTAAAGTGCTTTTGATGATAGATCCAACAATATACATCTTACGTTAACAACTAATTATTTTCACATGGTCAAAGCTCAACAAAAAAAGTCAACGGCGTTATATATAATTAAAAATGGAGGGAGTAGTTCAGAAGAATACAAATATCCATGTATGCATCGCGAGAATGACATTATTTTGCCTGTCAAGACTCCCGTGGACAGGTTTCCCAGGAAAAGTAATTTTAACTCTTGGGACTACTACACACAAGAGGAGCCTATTGCTTTAATTTGACCGCGTTCTAGTAGTGGTTGAGCTAGAACATTTTCATGGTGGATAGCCGGGACGATAGATCCACCATGTATGGGACACCAAGTAGCTTTCTATTATTTTTTATCCTACTTATCTCTGTCGTGTCCATGTCGAGCAAAAAGTGTATATTTTCCATTCGCAGCAGCACAACTCCGGTCCTCTGATCTCCTATGCTCTTCACTTTAACCCGGTCTCCATATCTCAGGAAAAACTCCTCAACATCGTCGTCGTTATCTTCCTCCCACTGATCATTGTCAGGCACTCCCCCCTCTTCTTCCGCCATAAGTCCTCCTCCTCCTTCCACGGCTCTAACAGCGAGCGCAATGTGTCCAACGTTTCTATGTCAACACGTTGTGACCAGCTGTGTCCTGACATCACCCAAAAGGATAACGTGAAGCCGTAGATTGGGCCAAACAAGCGCAGGCTCCCGTCACGCGTCGACCCAAGGTGAAGACCGTCAACGTTGCAATCCTTGGGGAGTTGGATCATCCCCGTCGTTGTCGTGCCAACATCGTAGGTGATGATGTACCCTGGCATCAGGAAGTGGACCACGCCGTCGAGGACCACCGCGGTATGGTAGTCTTCGTCGGACAAGGGTGATGCCAACGGCGGGCCTGGTTTGGCAGCGAGACTAACCGCGCTCCATTGGCAGCCTGCAGTGTCCGACGACACGGTGCGGACACTGATGCACCTTGAGCTGAGGTCCCCGACGCCGTCCAGGTTCACCGCGAGCAGCAGGAAGGAGCAGCCGATGCCATCGGCTTCGGTGAGCAGTACGTATTTGTAGAAAAATGATCCGTCTTGTTGGTTGTCCAGCTGATAAAGGGAAGGCGGCAAAGGAAAGAAGGTGCGGGTGCCGGTCATGGGGTCGTACACGCACATGTCGGACGTGCGCTCCGAGTCCTGCTCCCAAGCAATCTCGAGACGCTCCAGGAGGACAAGCCCGCCGCGCGATGTCACGGCCTCGCAGTGCTTCAGGAGGTCGTCGGCGCCGCGCGAAATAAAGGGCGCCAGGTGGCTCTCGGCGAACGACGCGGCGGCCGGCGTCGCCGGGTGGATGAGGGAGAATTCCTTGTCGAGGAAGCCGAGCATCCTCGAGGGCATGACGCCGCCCGGCGTCTCGCAGATCCGGCGGACGAAGTTCGGGCTCGCGATCTCGCGCCTGAGGACCTTGCACGCGGCGGCGCACCGGAAGAAGGTGGCGGTGGCGTCGGAGCGCGCGACGATCTCGAGCAGGAGCTCCGTCGGGAGCGTCTCCGTCCCGGACGCGCATGCGTGGCGGCGCCGTTGGTGCGCCGCCATGGCTTTTTTCCGTGTGGATGCTGCGGTATCCGTGAGGCGGTGGGGGGATTTTACCGGTTTATTTATAGGCAAAAACAAAACGAAGCACCCGATCGAACAGAAAGTGACTATAGGGATTCAATGCAACCGAAACCGGATCGGTTTCCCTTTTCTCACCCTGAAACTCTTGGATAAAATTTGGACAGGACGATGGAAAACATCCAGGCCTAGGACAACATTGGGTAGCCTATGATCAAGAGAAACACTTGTTTCTTTTTTGCGCCACTGGCCTTGCTTGTGCATAGGACCTACACTGCCTTTTGTCATTATATATTTCATAAAGTTGGTATTTATTTTTGTCAAAATGGAGATAAATCGGTGCCGAATGCAGTTTCCTTCGTTTCTTTTTCCATAAGACCTAAGGAACGCAGTACACAAGAGGGCAAGAAGCCAGTGCACGGTCAAGAAAGGACTTCACGACATCAGGGATATAAATGAACATCTCACCATCATGGCGCTACTGCAGTGCTTGCAGATTTGGCGACCAGAGGTTGATGAAAAGATCATTTGGAGATGGACAGCCTCAGGAACCTACACGGCCAAATCAGCATACAAAATACTCTTTATTAAGGGGAACACGCGCGCTCTTTGCTGGAGCAGAGCCAATATGGAAAGCTTAGCCCCCCCCCCCCCTCCCCTCCAAGGTCAATTTCTTCATGTACCTAGCACTACATCGAAGAACATGGACATCGGATCGTAGAAAAAGACATGGCCTATGAGATGATGACACATGCGCTTTATGCGACCAGGCAGTTGAGACAATTGATCACCTGCTGGGACATTGTCCCTTCGGAAGGCAGTTGCCGCAGCGCTTTGCCATCTCCCAGGACTGCCTCACTGACATTTGGATCCAAATGAGAGGGATTGGCAAAACAACCACGGAAAGGCCTCGAGCCCTGGACTCCATGTTCATGCTGGTCTCTTGGCACTTATATATGGAAAGAGACAAACAGCAGGGTCTTCGAGGGAAAAACATCAACAACGTAGCAGGTAGCGGACAAAATCAAGGAAGAGGCCACGTCATGGTTCGCTGCGGGTGCAAGGCACATGGGTTGTTATCTAGCTCGAGAGTAGGATTTCATCTTGTAACTTAGGTAGCTTTCTCTTTGTTTCATGCATGATCCGACTTGTAAAGCTACCTGCCAGCTGCTTCGGCGCGCACGCGTTATGTAAGGTCATCCGACCAAACCTTCTTTCTTAATACAAAAATACGTAGTTCTCCCCGTGTTCTTGAAAAAAAACTATTATTAAACTAAATCGAACAAAAAAATCAATAATCATATCTGGACATATAATTAATTATGTGGGAAATCAGCTAGTTCGTTAGAATTTTTTTTCCAAAGCATTAGAGCATGATTTTTGCATGTTTCTCTTAATTAAGCATGAAAAATATGATGCTGAGAAAAAACCTTCTTACATGATCCAACAGTTGGACACAACAAGAGTTGGCTCAGCTCTCAAATCTAGCTTCTTATGACCTTTTGTTTGCAACTCTCTTTGTTTTGATTGGACCTATCATACACACTTTGCCATTCGGATGGCCTGCGTCCTCACACCAAAGAATGCAAAACCATGAACATATTCCCATAAAGTCACATAATCCGCCAGCTCTGGTTGACGGATGAAACAATCGATTTTCTTTGATCTTACTGTCTCAATATCTTGTTCTACATTACCATATCTATGATCTCTTCTGCCTTTAAATACTTTGATTTCATCACTTTTCATCAAGCCTTCAAAACTTCCATGGGGCACGAATCCAGCCCAAAGCTGCAGAGGTGGTGACAAATCAAACAGGTCGTTTCTGCCTGCTTCATCAATTAAACCATGCAAGCTGCACTGAATATAGATCGAAATAACCTGTTCTGGAAATTTGTTTGATAATCCTGAAGAGATGACGTTATTAGCAAAAGTTTCATGCCCATTTGATTTGCAACATATTGGATCCGGTCGACAAACTTGAGTAAGTTGGGTACTATATGTCTCTTGAAACCCAACCCATGAAGGGGCAAACGAATGAGAAAGTTCATGTAAATCAGGTAGCAGCGTTAGTTCTCCTATTGCAGTTTCAGCAACAAGCTTGAACTGTGATGCCAAATACATCAAACATTTAATAACAATTCCAACTAAGTCCGTGCTTTCAGATAATCGCAGCATGAACCCGAGATGGAAACTATTCTCTGGCATCCTGTAATCCTCATACCGATAGGATAGTTTTGCCTCTATGCCACGCTCTTCCAAGCATATGGGCCATATATAAATATCACGAAGCTGATTTCCATGCACCTTTTCATACCTGAGAGTTTTCCCTTCAAGAAGCTGCCTGAGAAGAGGGCTGCAAAATGTGTAGTGCCGAATTGAACACCCATACTCCACATCTCTTACAAACTTACCAGCACAATCTGCAAGCCATTCAAACCTTCGAACATCGGAGCGGCACAGTCCATCTTGTTTTGTGGCAGACAAATACACAATGGACGATTGGGTAGCACGGGCAATCCGTTTAGGGAAAGAGGAATGCATTACCGTTCGCCCTTGCTCAATCTCTCTGTCTTCTTCTGCCTGAATCTTGCACCTGTGGAGGAGATCACTGCACTCTTCAAAAGAACGCTTCAGAATCTTCCTGCGACGAAGCAATGAAACATCGGTAATTGGTAACTTGCCGGTTCTTTCCAATGCAAACTCCAGCTCGGTGTGTGCCATCTCCAGCCTCTCAATGTTGTGCCAGTGGACGCTTTCTCCTCACGTTTGCTGAAGATGTACGAGGCCACTCTACTGACGGCATCCTGAACAAAAGCAGAACCCACAAGCTCGCGCATGTGAATAGTTGCAGTCACTTTGAGATCTCCAGAACTGCTTGTCACAAACAAAACGTGCTGCTACAGATAGAAGAGTCTCGGGAAGTTAGGGGCAAGACAGAGGATAGTCCCTGGACCTCAGAGCAGTCAGTATAAAACTGCACCAATTCGATTATACAAAAGATTGTACCCTTCTGAGTGGCATGATTAATATAACTGGCAATTATAATGTGGCGTAACATACAAAGCCACGTTACTTGTCTGATCTCTGCTTATTCATCGTGAATGTTCCTATCTATTGTTTGCATTCAAACATAGGACGGCATATCTCATCGTAGTAGTGCTCCCAAGAAGTCAGATAAGCAAGGAGGACTTCAGAATGTTGAATTTGTCAACAATGGGCACTACGAATAGTACAAGCAGTCAAGATAAATTCTCCATTCTAAAATTGTCGCACTGAATAAAGAACAAACGTATTACAAAGGGCAAGAAATCTCGGATTTTTCTTTTGGCGGAGAAGGCAAGGAGGACTTCAGAATGTTGAATTTGTCAACAATGGGCACTACGAATAGTACAAGCAGTCAAGATAAATTCTCCATTCTAAAATTGTCGCACTGAATAAAGAACAAACGTATTACAAAGGGCAAGAAATCTCGGATTTTTTTTTTTTTTGGTGACGAAGTGCTGGCAGGAAGTATTTTTTTTTAAAGGACTGGCAGGAAGTCTTGCCATTTTCAACAGTTCAGTTCCCATTATATTAGAGAACTAACTGTCATCTTCTTCTTCTTCCTCTTTTTTTTTTGCAAACCACAGTCATCTTTGTAATTCAAAAAAATGAGCTGCCACTCAATTAAGTTTAACGGGACGTTGGAGTTTCCAAAAACTATGGTACTGAGAAACTAGGGTTTTGAAAACCATAGATTTTTAGCGACATATGACCTTATGGCCTGTACATGCGGATTTCTTTTGACCTTCCGCTGTAGTTTTGTGACTCACCATATATGCTCTTTTCCAAAAAAAAATTGAAACAAAATTCATGTTTACTGACGCACACCGTGGATTCATGGGTCAATTAATTATTCAATTTGAGGGCATTTGGCTTATAGCCCGTAGCGTAGATACCAATGCACACAATGGACTCTCAAAAAAAAAAAAAAAAAAAAAAAACCTTGATTGGGGCCGACCATGCGGTTCAGGGATTGGGAGATATATTTGCCGATTGAGGCTGCAGTTGAAGGCCGCCTTGGGCTTGGTGTGGGTTGTGCAACCAAATTTGGGGCCCTGCAGTTTGGGGGCTTGTGCCAAAGTACGAGTCTGTTGCGGATTTCCTATAATTAGCACGCTGCACGGAGTCGACTCATAGCGTGCTTTGAGATTCGTGCACAAACTAGATCGTTCGGCTGCGGTGCGTCTTCTTCCTCCGTCGGCTTTTCTTCTCCCCTGCGTTGCGCCGCCGCCGTCCCGCTCCCCCGCACTGCCGCCGGTGCCCGGCTTCTCCGCACGGCTCGGGCACTTGTTTGGGCGGCGTGAAGAGTTGTTCCGGCGGCGAGAGGGAGGCAGGCAGGCAGGGGCGTGCGAGGGAGGTGCGGCGACAGCAAGCAGCGGCGCGCGGCTGCGGCGGCGGCTTCTTGATGAAGAAGAAAGCTGGTAGATGGACTTTGATGGGCCGTGCTACATGTTGGCTTCCTGTAGCGCGACGTACGCATAGGAGGTCCTAGTCTGTTGGCAAGCGAGTTAGGAAGGCGAGCAAGAAACGTGTTCGCTCTCGCCCCTATCAGCCGCCTAGGGTTCCTGCAGCCGCCGCTTCCGGCCCCCCTCCTCTCCCTCCGGCATCCTCGCGCGACGAGCAGGAAGGGGAAGCCCTCCCTTTAGTTTAGGTAGTAAATTATTAGCTTGACTTCCCATTGTTCCTCTCGTGGGCCATGTGCCGCCCTCCTCACTCCGTCCCCGAGTCGCCATGGGTGCGGTCGCCGTCCTTCTGCTCATCGGCAGCGACTTCCAAGGTGTTTGATCGGTACTGGATGAGGGGACAAAATATAAAGTAGCTTCAGGTCCCTTACCTCCCCACCATCCACCGCAATCACAACCCCATATGCTGGCGAATCTCGGAGTCCATGATATTTTTTGGCGGTCTTTTGCCAGGTCCGTGTGAACCAGTGCGGGATCTGATGGTGCAGCGTACGGATCCGGCCTTGCCGGGCAGCAACCTCCCCCATGTCGACTCCCTCTCCGCTACATCCGGGCACTGCAGGTCTTCACCGAGCGCGACCTCCATGGCGGTGCACAACTTCACCTCCTCCGTCAACAGGTTAGGCTTGCCCTTCCACCACGTCTTTCGCCAAGCCGATGTCCGCCCTTGGGCCCACTCATTGTGCACCTGCCTAGGTGCCGTCGCCCATCTCTGGTGATGCAGCAACAAATCCTCTACATGCCTCTGGTATTGCATCCCCTTCAACATTCAACTCGGCGATGAGCACAACAACGAGCTCCTCCCTTCCTCGCACGGCGACGCCAACCCCGGCCGCGACTTGTGTGCTCAGTGAGGGCCATGACGTGGCAGCCATGCACAGCCTCTCCGAGGCACATGGCATGCCACGTGTTTGATGTGACTGTGGTGCTTTCTGCCCTATTATGTGTTCTGTAGGGTATCAAGGATCACATGACAGACATCCTCCTATGGTACATGGTTCCTCGACGTCTATGGCAACAGCAACATTCCGTTCTCGGAATCTCAAGACTATCAACCATCACGGATGGTCCGGCCATTGTGACTCGGATCCACAAAGTCTGGCTCTGATTGTTTTGCCTTATTTCATATGGGTCATGGTGAACGATATACAGATTCAGATTCACCGACAATATTTCATTAGGTAGGCAACAAGGCCCTCAATCAACCTACGCTAATGCAGCGAGGCCCCTTAGACAGCTATTCGGCACTCAGCCCATGGGATGCTTGTCTAGTAGTTCTTACTCTAACTACTGTTAAGTTTCCACACCCACGTAGGGGTTCTTTGTAATCTAAAGGGAGCAAATCCCTTTGCTCTGTACTCTGCTTTGTCAGGTTAATACATCCGAGTACTCTTTTTACCAAAAAAAGAATAAAATACAAGTCTGTTAATCAGTAGGGACAATCCCAATTCTTAAAAACAGTAGTGGTTCTGCCGCTTTGGCTTTCTCTCTATCGTTCTCTTTAGGTAGCTTAGTTAGCTGTTTTTTTTTTTCTCTTTTTTCGCTTTTCAGGTAAGTTGCTGAACTTGTTGGTTGAGCTTGTTGGTTTCCTTTATTTTAATGAAAATTTTGTGGGGATCTCCCCCACAGTTGCCTTTCAAAAAAAAAAAAAGTAGTGGCAATCCCTCGTGTTCTCATAAAAAAAAAATACTTCCCCTGTTTCACAATATTTGTGATTTAGCCTTTAAAATTTTTATCACAATACTTGTGATTCTCATTTCCTAATGCATCTCTATCTTGTTTTCTGTGCACTACTTTCTTTCACTTCTCCTTGTTTCACGTGCTCAGAGCTAGAATCACAAATATTGTGAATTAGAGGGAGTATTAAAGTTTGCTATCTGTCACTTCGATACAGAACCTTATCTCTCTCTTTTTTTTTGCGAATTATATCTTTGCTAATTATCAGTTGATGCCCAGCAACGAGAGGAAAGGAAAATGATATTTAATTGGTTAATGCCCAGTAAAGATTTTTTTTTTGCGAGTAACCAGTAAAGATATTCAATGAAAAAAATGGTGTACAAATGTATTGCCACCTCACTTTGTCTAAAAAAATGTATTGTCACCTCAACAGTCGGGTAAACACTGTCCACGACAGCACATCTATTAGCAACACACCTCATTGATGAACTATGTGCGTCAAGTAGCCGCACGGGTTATTTTTGATCAGTGATCGATAACCTTATTTATCTTTCTTCCTATGATTGACCATAAACATATGAATGTCAAAACATATAATTTCATTAGAGAAAAGACAGGATGATAAGACATATTAATCGAGACAATTGTTTGAGAGCTTTCAGTGCTCAATTACTATAGGCAACCTCCATATACCTCTAGCTCAGAGATTGTAATAAGGTCCTCAAAGCAATTTGTTACGGTAGTCTCAAATAACTGTGAAATCTATTTAATTAATTAGATCTCGAAGAATAAAATGAACTCTTGCACCATAGGGTGCAAGACTTCACCTAATTACATTTTTTTCTATTTTAGAAAGTAAATCTTTTTAGAAAACAAACTATCACATGCTATTAGTCCTGATTTTTTTATGACTGGTTGCCGTGATGCTTTTTTTTTTCTTTGTCACACGTGATGGCGCAATCTTGCATGCAGAGAATATTATGATGGTGGATCGTAATCTAAACTTTTTTATTTTCTTTTCACACCGTACATGATGCTGCATTCTTTTTTTTTTTGAAATGGAAGTTTCCATTAAACCGAAGGTGTCGCAGAATCGCGATCAACCAGTTCCCGAATACAACTTGGAAGACTGCCAACAATAGGGGTTAGCCTCCGATAAGCAAACAGAGCCCAGCTCAGCTAGAGCGTGAGCAACAGAATTACATGATGCTGCATTCTACGTTAGTGGTTGAAGAAGAACGTAACATGGTTTCTGTCTTTGGTTCCTCATCACATGCACATGATGGTGCAGCCTATATATATAGTTTATGGGTGAAAAAAAACGTATGCTGGTCTCTATTAGAGATGTTGTACACTAGCCTTAGCTCTTTTGTATTTGGGCCTTGCCCTGTTGTATTCGACCCATAGGGTCTTGTAAACCCTAGCCCGGCCTAGTGCCTGAGGCTTCTATAAAACGGCACCCCTGGCCACAGTGCCATGTGTGGTTGATTGCCTCCAATCCTCTCTTCCTAACATGGTATCAGACAAACCCTAGTATCCTAGGCTTTCCGCTGCCCTACAGCCGCCGCCGCCGCACATCCTCGTGCCGCCGCCGCCGCCAAACCTCGCGATCGCTTCGCGCCTCCACTACTCCCCACCATGTCGACGGTCCCGAACGCCTCCTCTGCTGTCGCCGGATCGCCCTCCTCCGCTGCCCTCACCAACACGGTCGCTGCTGCCTTCATTAACCCCTACTCCACCGTAGCCGTCCGCAGCCACGTCCCCGTCCTCCTCGACCTCGACCACCCCAACTACACCAAATGGTCCAACTTCTTCCTCACCATGTGCGGGAAGTTCGGACTTCTTCACCACGTCGACGGCACGGACGGCCGCCCCGACGATCCCGCCTGGGCTCAGGCGGATTACGCCGTCAAGAGCTGGATCCAGTGCTCCGTCACCGACGGTGTTCTGGACCTCGCCATGGAGATCGACCAGAGCGCACACGCCCTCTGGACTGCGGTCAAGTCCCTCTTCGACGACAACAAGGAGTCCGCGCGATCTTCCTCTACAACGAGTTCCACTCCATCGTCCAAGGTGACATGCCTGACTTCGAGTACTGCACCAAGGTCAAGCTGCTCGCCGACACTCTTCGCGACGTTGGCCACGCCGTCAAGGAATCCCAGCTCGTCCTTAACCTCCTCCGCGGCGTCCTCCTTGCGGCGTCAACCCCAAATTCTCCGGCACCGCCGAGAACCTTGTCAACATGTCGCCCTTCCCACCCTTCAGCAAGGTGCAGTCACAGCTCTCCCTCCGCGAGCGTCGCATGAAGCAGGAGACGGCCGTGGCGCAGGACACTGCCCTCGTCGCCGCCTCGGGCTGCAGCGGCTCGGGCCCCTGCCGCTCCTCCGCGCCCCAGCAAGGCGCCAACTCCTCCACCGCCGCGGGCCTCCACGGCGCCTCCTCCAACGCTCCGCAAGGCAACCGCGACAATCGCCGCGGCGGGCGCCACCGCGACAACCGCCGCCGCGGCGACAACCAAGGCGGCCGCAACCCCGGCGTCCCCAACCTGCCTCCGGGCCCTTGGATTTGCATCAATCCACAGGCGCTCCAGCAGCACGGCGTTCCGAACAGCAACGCCTCCGTGGGCGTCCTTGGGCGGGCTCCAGCCGGGCAGGCGTACCACACCACCTACGCTCCCCTGCAGCTCCCGGCACCGCCGACATCGTCATCCTCGTCGACCACATCGGCCCCTGCATGGGATCAGGCGGGCTTGATCGCTGCACTCAACAACCTGTCCGCCAACGGGTGGGTCGTCGACACCGGTGCCACCTCGCACATGGCGTCCGAGGAAGGTATATTCCTCCGTCTTCGCCGTCTCTCACACCCATCGACTGTCACCGTGGGCAATGGCTCGAGTGTTCCCATCACTCACCACGGCGACACACACCTACGCACTCCTTCATCCAACTTTGTGCTTAATAATGTTCTTTTCGTTCCTTCTCTTATCAAGAACCTTATTTCAGTTCGTACAATTCACTCGTGATAACCCTTGCACCATTGAATTTGACTATGATGGCTTTTCCATTAAGGACCTCAGGACCCGACGCGTGATTTGTCGCTGCGATAGCGATGGCGATCTTTACACCATACCGCCGTCCGTCCTGTCGTTGCTACTGCGCGCTCTCCTCTCCGTCGCCGCCCCGTCTTCACTTTGGCATCAACGACTTGGTCACCCAGGCTCTGTCGTCCTCAATAAACTACAGAGTCTCTCTTCGATTGTGTGCAATAAGGAGTCCCCAACATCTTTGCCATGCTTGTCAACTTGGCAAACACAAGCGGCTCCCATTTGTTACCTCCACTTCACGGAGTTCCATTTGTTTTGAGTTGTTACATTGTGATGTGTGGACATCCCCGGTTGTTAGCAATTCGGGTTACAAATATTACCTTATGATACTTGATGATTTTTCTCACTATTGCTGGACGTTTCCACTAAACAAAAATCAGATGTTCATGACACTCTTGTGCGTTTCTATGCCTATGTTCTAACTCAGTTTGGCACTCCTATTAAAGCTCTTCAGGCTGACAATGGAATCGAGTTCATCAACACAGCCACCACCTCATTCCTGGCACAACATGGCACCCTCCTACGCCTCATGCCCCTACATGTCGCCGCAAAATGTTAAAGCTGAACGTATGCTGCGCACATTAAACAACGCCGTTCGTTCTCTTTTGTTCCATGCGCACATGCCGGCCACATACTGGGCAGAAGCACTCGACACCGCCACCATACTCTCCAACCGGCTCCCAGCCACTTCCACCCCGAAAACTACCCCATATCACCGACTCCACAAGCATCCTCCATCCTACGATCATCTCCGAGTCTTCGGATGTCTTTGCTATCCCAACACCTCAGCCACAACTCCTCACAAACTCGCGCCGCGCTCCACAGCTTGTGTGTTCATCGGCTACCCCACCTCTCATAAAGGATACCGCTGTCTCGATCTCACAACACAAAAGATTATAATCTCACGACATGTTGTTTTCGACGAGGCAACATTTCCTTTTCGTTTCAGGAACAACACCGCTCCGGAGTTTGACTTCCTGCTGACACCGCGCCACAGCACGCATGCTTTGCGTGGCGATGAAGCGGGTGCGCTCACCGGGCGTCGCGGCCCCTCGCCCGCTGCACGCCCGGCCTCCCACATGGACGCCGACGACGACCCCTTCCGGTCCTGGTGCCCGTGGTTCCACAGCCCGGCGAGCCCCTGCAGCAACCCGCGCTCGACGACCCCCTCGTCGGGTCACCTGCGCCTGCACACGACGCTCCCGCGGCGCCCGCGGCGACCCCGCCGGCACTCCCACCGCCACCTCCACGTCGTCCGCGCGCCCGGGCTCCACCACCACCAGCGCGCACCATGACGACGCGTCGTGATCATGGGATCATCAAGCCTGTGGACCGGCTCAACCTCTCCGCCGTCGTCTCCGCCTCGCCCATCCCGGCCAACTACCGCAGTGCCCTCGCCGATGCGAATTGGCGCGCTGCGATGACGGACGAGTACCGCGCCCTCATGGACAACGGCACGTGGTGCCTCGTCCCTCATCCTCATGGCGCGAACATCGTCTCCGGCAAGTGGATCTTCAAGCACAAGCACAACGCCGACGGCTCCCTCGCACGCCACAAAGCTCGGTGGGTCGTTTGTGGCTACTTTCAACGTCCCGGTGTGGACTTTGATGAGACGTTCAGCCCCGTCGTCAAGCCGGCCACCATCCGCGTCGTCCTCAGCCTCGCCACCTCCCGTGGCTGGTCGATCCATCAGCTCGACGTCAAGAACGCCTTCCTCCACGGCTACCTCGACGAGACCGTCTACTGTCAACAACCACCGGGCTTCGTCGACCCCACGGCCCCTGATCACGTCTGCCTCTTGCAGAAGTCACTCTATGGACTCAAACAGGCTCCCCGCGCTTGGTACCAGCGTTTCGCCTCCTTCATCAGCACCATGGGGTTCACTTCCTCCTCCTCTGACACGTTGCTGTTCATCTACAAGGATGGGGCTCGCACGGCCTATCTACTCCTGTACGTGGATGACATCGTCCTCACGGCTTCGTCCCCTGAGCTTCTCCAACAAATCATGGGGCGCCTCCACTCCGAGTTCTCGATGACGGACCTTGGCGCATTGTCCTTCTTCCTCGGCATCTCCGTGCAGCGCTCCTCCGACGGCCTCTTCCTGTCTCAACGGCAGTACGCGATCGACCTTCTTCAGCGAGCTGGCACGGCCGAATGCCACCCCACCTTGACATCGGTCGACACGCGCGCGGCCGCGACGGAGGGTGCTCCCGTCACGGACCCGATGGACTACTGCAGCCTCGCCGGTGGGCTGCAGTACCTCACGCTCACGCGCCCCGAGCTCGCCTACGCCGTCCAACAGGTGTGCTTGTACATGCACGACCCTCGGGAACCGAACCTTGCGTTCATCAAGCGCATCCTGCGGTACATCAGAGACACACTCGACTACGGCCTTCACATCGCCGCTTCATCGACCTCCAGCCTCATTGCCTACTCCGACGCCGACTGGGCTGGCTGCCCCGACACTCGTCGCTCCACCTCAGGCTACTGCGTCTACCTCGGCGACAACCTGATCTCATAGTCATCCAAACGTCAGACCACGGTCTCTCGCTCCAGTGCCGAAGCCGAGTACCGTGCCGTCGCACATGTCGTCGCTGAGTGCTGCTGGTTGCGGCAACTACTTCAAGAGCTTCATCAACCCATCACCACAGCCACCGTTGTCTATTGTGACAATGTGAGTGCTGTCTATATGTCGACGAACCCGGTCCATCATCGACGCACGAAGCATATCGAGCTCGACATTCACTTTGTTCGGGAGAAAGTCTCTCTTGGTCAAGTGCGTGTTCTCCCTGTGCCTTCAGCTCATCAATTCGCCGATATCATGACCAAGGGCCTGCCTTTGCCGCTCTTCACTGAGTTTAGATCCAGCCTTTGCGTTCGCCAAGCTACCGCTTCGACTGCGGGCGGGTATTAGAGATGTTGTACACTAGCCTTAGCTCTTTTGTATTTGGGCCTTGCCCTGTTGTATTCGACCCATAGGGTCTTGTAAACCCTAGCCCGGCCTAGTGCCTGAGGCTTCTATAAAACGGCACCCCTGGCCACAGTGCCATGTGTGGTTGATTGCCCTCAATCCTCTCTTCCTAACAGTCTCTTCCTTTTTTTGAGTTCTTTTTTTCTCCCTTTGACGTGATGGTGGAACGTAACACATGTTGGCGGAAAAATAAAAGGTAAAATGCACATGGGGTCCTTTAACTTGCTTATGTGTGTCATCTATAGGTCAATGAACTCTCAAACAGCACATCTAAGTCCCGCAAACTATCAAAACCGTTCATCAGCACTCTATACCGGTTTTTAGCACTATTTTGACTTTCAAAACGTGCAGAGAGGCCCCCGAGTTTACCTTTGTTCACGCACGCGAGCCCTCACCTTCGCACCTTGTACAGCAGCGGCCGGGAGCACCTTGCCGCCGCGATTCCTGCCCAATAGTGCTTCTTTGCCGGCCCCCAGCCCCACTCCAGATTCGTGCTCGGCAGGCTCCATTCCCCCGCCTCTGTGCAGCTTTGTCCGAGTTGATTGGTGGGTTGCTGGAGTCAACTCTTGTCAATGACTGCGAGCTCAACACATGAGTTTTGCTTTGTCCGCAATGAATTATTTGGTTTTACCGCTGAAATTCTTTTTTGTTTGGAGCAGCTTGATTTGCTTGCGGAGAGGCTGCTCAAAGCAAGGGCCGGTGCTAGAGGGAGGCAAACGGTATGGCCGCACCGAGCCCCCAAATCTAAGAGGCCCTTTCCCAAGACATGCACGTTCTGCAGAATTGTTCTAATCATGTTGTACTCGCAACCGCGAAATGGGTCTTGGCCTAGTGGTTAAGGCATCCGATTAGCATCTTTGAGGTCCTGGGTTCGACTCCCCGTAGGAGCGAATTTTCTAGGATTTAACGGCTTTGTGCTTTCAGCGGTAGGCGACGTGGCCGTTGACAGCGAGACGCCAGTGGTGACTTCGTCAATCTCGAGGATTTGTGTAGGGTTTGCGTATGTACGGTTATAGGGGTGAGTGTGCGTGCGGTGTGAGTGTCTGAGTTGTACTGTGTAATAAAAAAAATTGTTGTACTCGCAACCTTTAATGCCAGTTTATCATGTTCGGTTCCACGCGCACGCAAATACGACTAGATGTTAGTTCTGAGCCTAACATGTCAACATGGTAAATTACGTAGAATACAAATCGCAGAGCACATGGCACATTCACACAACTACAACTTACCAGTATACATGCATCGAGATAAAAAAAAAAAGAGAAGAACAAATACTAGTATCCATCAAATAAAAAAGGAAGCACTTCTGAATTTTTCTAAGATAATATAAGTATTTTACTCTTTTAGAGTAAAATGCAGAACAGGTCCTTAAACTATTGGTAGATGGTTATCTAGATCCATGAACTCTTAAAGTATACATCTAGGTCCTTAAACTATTTTTGAATGGTCATTTAGGTCCACGAACTCTTTAGTGATCACATGAGTCCATAAACTATTTATGTTGTGTCAATCAGGTCTACAAACTCTTAATATTTAGATGAAATATTAACATATAGGCTATATATATATATTAACATATAGGTTTTTCACTTCTTTTTCTTTACTAGCATTTCACCCTCGCTTGAAGCAGTTATATATTGTTGTCACACATCGTCGAAGTATCGATCGCGATTAACGATGCAAGGGACCTGGCATTGGGATTCTCACTACAACATTACTCCGAAGGGATGGAACCATCATTGTGCACTCGCCTCCAACCAGTGTCTCCTAGCACGAGGTCGCTCATAAAAGTTGGGTCACTTTCTTTCTTACATGGCTCATAGAAGTAGGATCACTCTCATGTAGATAATTCCACGGTTCACATCTACATGTCATTTGTCTGCACGCCATCAGATCCAGGTTGGATGTTTTTGTCACTCAAAAAAAGATTTTGTTGACACAATATAAATAGTTTGTGGACTCAGGTGGTCATTTAAAAGTTTGTGGACCTAAATGACCATCCGAAAATAGTTTAAGGACCCAGGTGGACGCTTTGAGAGTTCATGAACCTAGATGAACATCTGTCAATAGTTTAAGGACCTGGGGTGCATTTTACTCTTTAATTTATAAGTACTGCTAAGTTTTTCTTTTATATCGAATGGTCGGGGCCTCCGTAATTTCGCCCCAGGTTCCCGAAATCTCAGGACCGGCCCTGCTCAAAGCTTGACCCGAGCTCTCACGTACAGCACGTCACACGAGCTTGAACAGACCTCCCGATGCTCGTTGCCGTGCGAGCTCCCCGGCCTCATCAGACCCCGGCTCCTATGTCCCTTGAGCTCGGCGTTCATGAGCCAACAAGCAACAGCCTAGGAAGGAGGCACCACGCCGGAGCAGCTCGACGATACTCCCACCCCAGGATGGAGTGCGGAGAACGCATCCACGGGCCACCTCGCCTGCCCCTGCCAAGGCTGAGGGCTTGTGTGCGACAAGAATGGTAAACTCTAGAGCCTCTTTGCATTTTTCTAAAGTCAAAACCTTGCTCAAAACCGGTATAGACTACCAACGAACGGTTTTGATAGTTTGAGGATCTGGATGTGCGGTTTGAGAATTGATGAACATAGATGACACATCTAGACAAGTTTGAGGACCGTCAGTACATTTTACTCAAAAAAGAAAATCTAAGTGGAAGCGGAACAATTGGACGTTGTGGATTAACAGGTTGTAGGATAAGAACGGAATGTCGCGTTAGTGTACATTTTTTTGTTCTCCTATGATGACACGTTAAAAGAAAGACCAAACAATTATTATGGGTTTAATTGGAATATATAAAAAAAAAATCAACAGGAATAGTTATGGCATGTTCATGCAGCCATGTAGGTGAGTAAGGGCCTCTTTGGTAGGGTTGTGGCTTCTTTAGAAAAATGGTTGTGCTGGCTGTGCCGGCGGCTGTGTCTAAAACATTTGACAAAACGGCTTTTTCTGCAGCTTCTCCATATTTCTAGAAACAAATATGGAAAGATGAGGGCGTCGTAGAGAAAAGAAGCCGGTGAAGCTACCATTTTGTGGCTTCATGCTTCACCTTATTTGTGGATACGGCTTCCTCCTTTTTTTAAGGAGAAACACTTGAAGAAGCACCCTCTTTGGTTGAAAAACATGTGAAGCCGTTAAAGAAGTCATTGGAGAAACCCTACCAAAGGGGGCCTAAATAGCGGGTAGTCCGATGGAAAAGAGAAATTGACGGGAAACCATGCAGATTTCAATCTATCTTCTTGTTTTGGAAAGGATTTTTTCCATTTTTTTAAGAAATGACGAGGGAAGGGATTTCTTCTCTCTCTAATAAAAATCAAAGGCTCAGACTACCGTAAAAGGACCCATATAACAGTGAATGAGAACGTGGTCACTCCTCCAAAAGGAGGGAAGAATTTCCCTGCTAAAGGTATGCCGACTTTTAGAGGTGGTCACAATGGACATCTTCACCAAAAAGTAAGTGCAAGTTTAATAATAGATTGTGTTAAGATGAATTGTTTACTATCTTTTCACCTTGGTTTTGTTCTATAGGGCCTTGATCGAGTGAAGTTGTTTCTTGAGATCACTCAAATTTTATAGCTTAATTAAAAAGGTTTTATGGTCTCTCTTGGATTTGGATATGGTCCAATACAAGAAAGAGTATGAATGCACAAGTGAAATATTTGCACCATGGTCGTGGCAGAGAGCTGCGCATCATATCCCAGGGTGATGGAGCTCTAGAGAGGAGAGGTGTGCACTGTTCAGTGAGCGGATGAGCTGATGACGTCAGCATACTATTTAAATACGTCATCAACTTGAAAATGTCATATCTTTTTCATTCGACGTCTGTTTTTATTTTCGTTTGCACCATTGCTTTCAACATGATGAGATTAACAATACTAGACCCCATTTGTCTATATTGTACAAAACACTAGTACTTATGTTTTATAGCAAAAATTTACCAGAACACATGCAATTGAGATATAGTTTTGTTCACCTCTTTAGGTAGAATACATTGGTGCAAACGAAACCGAAAAAAACACCGTACCAAAGAGTTATGATGAATTTAAGATAACAAAATCAGTTTTCGCTGTTGACATCAGCTTTTGCAGATAGACCCCATTTGTATATATTGTACAAAACACTAGTACTTATGTTTTATAACAAAAATTTACCAGAACATATGCAATTGAGATATAGTTTTGTTCACCTCTTCAGGTAGAATACATTGGTGCAAACGAAACCAAAGAGTTATGATGAATTTAAGATAACAAAATCAGTTTTCGCTGTTGACATCAGCTTTTGCAGATAAGGATGGGCGCCTATCGGTCACGGGAAGACCGATAGGTACCAGTCAGGTTTTAGGCAACTGACTAGCTAACGTGGACACGGGGCATTCAGCTGACAGGCTATCAGGTCCTAGAGGACCAATTAGTGGCAACGGTTTCCTGTGACCGACAGGCATCTATTTTTGTAATTTTTTGAAAACATGCCCCGAAACTGTAATTGTTTTAATAAAATAGTATAATTTCAGAAAAAAAACGTATATAAAAATGTAGTAACAACTAGGATATTGAGTATAACTCTATCTGAACTCAATTCAACTGGAAACCGAAATGAACTCAGATGGCAGAGGGCTGAAAATTGAGGCTGCTGACTCATATCAACTTTAGTATAGAGATTACGTAGTAATCAAACTATACAACATCTTTTTTTAATTGAAATTTTTCTAGATTTATCTGGACGTTGATTAAACTTTTGTTGGGCTAGAACCACAAACTAGTATTGCTAATATGTTTGGTAATTGGATTGGGAGATTTTGGTCTAAGGAAAAGAATCAAATGCTTGTGGGAATTAGATTTATTTGTTGGGTAATTTGGCTAAGGAGGAATGATGTTGTTTATAAAAAGAAAGGTATTCTAACTAATATGCAGGTAATCTACATGGGCACGCATTTGATGAGAATGTGCAGTGGTCACTTTTCTAAAAGGAGGGAATAATTTCCCTGCTAAAGGTATGTCGACTTTTGAAGGTGTTCACAGTGGACATCTTCACCAAAAATAGGTCAAGGTTTAGTATAATAGGTTGTGTTAAGATATGAACTCTTTACCATCTTTTCATTATTGGTTTTATCCAACGGGGCAGACGGAGTGCACACATAGTGAAAAATTGTAATAATCTATTGAACAATTGCTAGGCCGGGTTGTTTTTCATGTGCCGGATGAAATGAATTTTCCTTTATCTATGTAGTAATCAAACTGCATGATGGCTTACTGAAATACATAAAACATTGCAACTTGATCGGACCATCCATTCCCTAGGTCAGCCGCAGCTTTCTGTCTTCCTAGTTCCGCAAGGGCCTAGGGCCTTGATGGAGTGAAAGTTGTTTTTTGGGTGAGCAAAATTTTGCTAAAATTTTGGGAAGGTTCTCTAGGGCCTTGATGAAGTGAAGTTGTTTTTAGGGATCACTCAAATTTTATAGCAAGGTTTTCTGGTCTCTCTTAGATTTAGATGTGCTCCAACACCCGAAAGAGTATGAATGTACAAGTGGAATATTTGCACTGAAGAACACAAAAAATGAACTAATACAAAAAATAGTACGGGGCCTTCTTTCAAAAAAAAAAAAGTACGTGGCCCATCAACATTTACATATCTGCGGACATCGAAGGTGAGGATGTACGTGGTCGGCTTGGAACATCAGCCAGTGGACGACCCCGTCTAGAACAGAACAACGGTGGAGTCGTCTTGCCCGACGAGTATTTCCTTGGGCAGGTTTCGATGATAAGATCGTGTGACACGGCTCCACTTTCCATGAGCAGCCGATGACACTTGGCTGGAACGTTGCGAGGTCCAGTTCCGTCCTGCCTAGCGCCCTCCTCGACTTCTTGTTGCGTACAGCCTACACAGGGCTGGCCATGACCAGAAACGGCTGGACACGAAGTCCGCACCTGCGGGATGATCCTCGGAGTCGGAGAAGGGCAACGCGGATGCTGTTGGGTGCTCGGTGCTCCAGTAGGCAAAAGGTCTTGTCGACGAAGCTGTGGAGCCTGGCCGGCAGGAGCCCGGCGGGCGCCGTGCAGACGGGGCCGAAAAAGTCCAGGGTGAGGATCTCGCGACGGAGGAGCTTGCACGTGGCGGCGCACCGGAAGAGGGTTTCGGCGTCCGAACGCGCGGCGATCTCGAGCAGGACCTCCACCGGGAGTCTGATGCTCACCGGCGACGGCGCTTTCGCCGGCCGCGCGCGTGTGGTTGATTGGTGGTGCTTGCGTGGCACCATGGCTTCCTATCAGATTCGCTTAGATTGGTTCTGTATGTAGATAGCTAGGGTGGGTGCACTATATACTGCATGTATATACACAACGCCAATCAGAGTCGGATACTGACTGGCGCACGAGGAGTAATCAGATGTATCCGACTTAGCATCTACTATTCTGCTAGGTTTACTTGCCCTCAATGGAGGATCAAGCCAAATCTC
This sequence comes from Eragrostis curvula, assembly GCA_007726485.1. Classification (NCBI taxonomy): domain Eukaryota; kingdom Viridiplantae; phylum Streptophyta; class Magnoliopsida; order Poales; family Poaceae; genus Eragrostis; species Eragrostis curvula. The sequence goes on from CM017439.1 coordinate 36,699,908, forward strand.
TACTACTTAAAAAGGCTGAACGATGTGTCATGTCTGCCTAATTAATCGGTCTGCTATCGTCCATCGGTCTGCCAATGAGTCCGCCTGCCGCGTGAAAATCAAATTGTATACGTATGTATAAGAGTCCCGGACTACGTTCCTGTTGGATTCGACTCGGATCCTTGCAATGGACACCACATCATCCTTTGTGCCCTATGCGTGATCGGTGATCAGGCCAAGCCTTGTGCGTTGGACATCGTGGTCTCGGACGCCCTCCAAGACGCGGTACGTTGCTATGGCCTGGAGCTTGTCCGCCGGCCCGGACGTCGCTCCATGCCAGATCTCGGCGACCTCGCTACCACATGCCGTGGTCCGTAGGTTGAGCTCGTCGTCTGCCTTGCCACAGCTCTAAGGCCAGCCGAGCTTTGCACTCAGCGCGCAGCGGGTCGAGCTCGCCGTCCGGATCACGCGGCGCTGCACCTCGACGACGTGACTCGATGTCATCACGGCACCAGCGGCTGCCGCCTCGAGCTGTCGGTCACCACGAGCGCTGCACAAAATCAGCTCGAAATGGGCTCATGGTGGCCTATGCGACCGGAGGTTGCAGTCGTGCGGAGCTCAGCAGATCAACGCCCGAACAAAATTGCCTGCCTAAAGAAAGCGCCGTGCTATCGTCCATGACCTGCTCACCCTCCTCAACCCAACCTCTGGGCTGCTCTAACACTGCTCGACCCAGCTGCAAGGAAGCCCAACGGCTCGTTACAGTCGCAACGCTACAATCTTGTTCGTGGAACACCAGATTGATGTTCATTTAAATTTCCCAACCAGATTGCTATCTTAATGTTTCATCATGTATGCAGCAACATGTCTGTCCTCTGATTACATGTTAAATCTTGCCTGAAGACAAATCTTTGTTGGGCATGCATGCTTGATGGGCTTCACACTTTATAAAAATTCTGCTTGTTAACAAATAACAATCCGTTACCATCTTTGAATCAGTTGTCTTTGTACATCTATTTAGTTGCATGAAGATACTTCACATTCGTGCAGTGCATTGGAGCGTTAAGCTTCTGTCTATATAACTTTCTGATTAACATTAAACCACTAACTTCGTTTAGGTAAACTTCATATTCTGCAGTTCCAGAAAACTTCTTGTTCTGATTGTGTAGGTCAGACATAAAACCCTTTTGGATTTGTCTTGAAATTTGCATCATGTATTTCTTAGAAATGCGAAACATGTGTTTGCTATTTTACTTTGGTTAAGAAAGTGATTGTTTCTGGAGTACTGGCAAGTTCAATAGGTGTGGATACTCCTTTGGATAGAGACTAATATTGTGATATTTTTAACATGATAATTACGTTTATAAAATATGTTGTTCCCGTAGCAACGCACGGGCAATTTGCTAGTACAAAATTCAAGGTCAAAGTTGCGGTTCTGCTGAGAGGTGAAACACACACTACCTGTGACCTTGTCCGCGCAAAAGCGTCTACTCTAGTTTACATGTGCGGCCTCCCTTCACTTCAATAACTTAATGTTTCTGGAATAACCTATTTTCAACGAAAAAATCAAGAAGTATCAACTAGAAGGGCACAACATGGAAGTTTTAACTCTAAATAAAGCTATGGATCCCTGTTGCCGACGGCTTCAGTGAGCGTCGTGGCAGAAGCCCTGCCTTCTGGCAGACAGGCAGCGGGTTCCTCGTCCGACGAGACTACGAACGAACACTGCCATGCGCGTGCGGGCAGTGGGAGTTCAACCTCCTCCCCATTATAGGAGGCGTACGTATGAACTTCGAGCCCTTTTGGTACTGGTTAATTCGTGCCTGACCATCATAGGAGGCATGTTTGTGGTGTGTGCACATGTCTCATCCTTTTATTCTTGGTTACCAACTATCGGCTGCTTCTGCAAGAAATCGATGAGAAAAATTAGGAGGAATTGGTGGCAGTCACATGACTCACTAAAAGTAAAACGACTATTAGTCACTTAGGTACTGGTCTTTGTATATGGATTGTTGGTCACAATAGCTATTTTCTCACCAACAAGCTTGGTCACATTTTGGTAGCTAAAATCTTATCACTATATGTATATAATGACCAACAATTGTCTATATTGTTCACTAAAACTCTATGGCAACCAACACAAGCTTGGTAACTATATATAATGTTGGTCACTAAAACCATATATTCACAAAAAATCTCAAACTTGGTTGCTATTGATTAATTTTAGTGACCAACAAAGAATTTTTTTTCTTGGTCGCTAAAACTGCTTGATGACTAAAACTCTATTTTCTTTTAGTTTCATTTTATTTTAACTACCTACGCAAATTAGTAGAACCTTAAATCTGCCGCTGGGGCAAGCCGTGGGCACGATATTTTGCAGGCTAATCCGATCACAGATTGAAGGTATGTTGCGAGCCGCCGGTTAGTGGACTAGAACAGAGACACGTTTCAACATGAATAAAGGTGGGTTGCACGCGTTTGATTTGAACCACCTTTAGAATAAAATGAAACAAAATGAGACCTCACATGAATATTTTTATATGTTATTAATTTCAAAAAGTTCAATGTTTTAAAATTATGATTTCAACATTTTACTTGTATTTTTCTTACCATTTCCTTTTTTTAAAATTTTACAAAAAAAATGTTGAAACTATATATTAAAAATAGTTGAACTACTTTTCATCAAATGTTAAATATTCTTCCATGACGTTGGAATGTTTTTATACCTGTCGTAATAAAAAAAATTATACCTGTCAAAAAAATTCACATATTGTTTCAACTAGCCTAAGCCCGCTAAGGTTGTATCAATGAAAAAGCAACAACTCTAGACCTAGTCATTGCCGACTTGCCGTGGATCGCAATCACTAGAACAGATATGCTGATTAGTGACGTTTTAAACGCGTCACCGACTGCTTGTAGTGACGAAATTTTCGTCATAAATCGCGATTTATGACCTTTTAGGGTCCAGCAATCGAGCGTGGTCAGTCGTGATTTATGACCTTTTTTAGACACAGACCACAGGATGGTGACGGTTGCTCATTTGTCATAAACTGTGCCGAACCTAGCCACTGGCCACGTCGGATGGCGATCCGACATGGCTGCTGACATGGCATCGCCTATTTTCATCATAAATCGTGATTTGGTCCATTAACGGCCCAATTTCAGCTGGGTCGTTTTGTTACTGTTTCAGCAGCATATAGGCCCAACAAATATGGTGGGTCCCACACAAAGTGAGCCGTTTTGTTACTGTTTAAGCTGACATGTAGGGCCAGGATTGATGGTGGGTCCCACCAATAGTGGGCCGTTTGTTACTGTTCCTTTGTGGACTGAATGGGCCGGGTCCACATGTCAGTGCGCATTTCAGTCACGGATTTTTTCACGGTCCAAATAGAGCCCGGAAGAAGCCCAACGTAATTATTGGGCAATTGTGTTTATAGCCCATACACGTAATTTGTTTCCGTTCATACAACAGCTGGGCCGGGTTGCCATTTTGCTGCTGGCCCATTTCTTTGTCCAATAACAATCCCAAAACTCATTTATATTGGAATTGATGTTACACAGATGACAGAACAGAAATGACAGAATATATATACAAGCTTCTTGTTGACTGTTCATTAACATGTGCCGCAGAGGCATAATCTCAAATAACTAACAAACGAAACTACATCCATCGCACAACCAAAGGGTAAGGAGAGCATACTTAAGATTTCAGTGTACAGTTTGTCCAGGATGAGACAAGTGATGGAGCTTCAGCAGTTTCTCCAGGCGGACATTGTCAGCTTCAGTTTGCTTCTTCAAACATTCAATCTCATTGGACTGAGACTTCCTTGCTGCATCTGCTTCTTTTGCCTCCTTCTTCAACGTTGCCAACTCTTGATGCTGCTTATCCATCAGTCGTCGAAGTGCTTAGTGGCATTCTTTAGTTGTCAGAACTTCAGCATGAAGCTCTTGTAAACGGTCGAAGGGGTCCTTGGAGAGTGACTTGATGCCCATAACTTTAACAACTGTACCAGATCCCACAACTTGAGGACCAACTTCGTTATCAACATCCTGACAAATAAAGAGCGTCAACTCAGATTTCCATCATATACTAAGACTGCCTGAAGTGAACCAATGTGCAAGATGAGAAAACGGGACAAGGACTTACAAAAGGATCCTGGCTATCCTCAAAAGTGTCACATCCGGTCACCTCCGCAGCGCGATGCATCACTTTCTTCTGGAAAGATGTGGACAAAAATGTAAACGGTAAGCTTGCAACGACAAAGAAAATAAAGCTTTCGTGATTGGTTATCTAAGGCATCGTTTCTTTAGCTTCTTACCACAGAGATGTAGCATTGAGACCCTGTGGATTCGATCTCCTCACTCTTCTGTTCCATTGTCACACGCTTTTCCTGCATATGTGCATTATGGTAAGATGAGGTTATCTGATATAGTATGCTTTGTATTGAAAGAAGCCAAATGAGATTAACATTGTTCATAAGATATAAAATTGATGCAATCAGACGTTGTGATACCTTCTGGAAGGGGCTTGACCGCATCTCCAACAGGTCTTCAGCTGGTAGGTCTCCTTTAATTGTTGTTCCTTCCACATGCATATAGAAGCGACGTCAATAACCAGTGTCTTCTCGGAACTAGTGTCTCCTCTGAGTGCATCAAACTCATCTGAGTAGCAGTCAATAAACCAGTGTCTCCTCGGAACCAATCATCTTCTGGTACATCGCGTAACCTTCTGATCTTCCTACTGCCGACGCCCCTCAGATCCATCAACGGCTCATCTTCAGCTGGGGGTTGTTCTTCTTGCTCTGTATACTCCTCATAGTCGAGACCCGAAGTACGCTCAGTTAAGCGATGCCGCTTCTTTCTATAACCCTCCAGAGGCATCGTCATTCCAGGCCTCTTGTTCATAGAACGGATCCTACCTCGTGCCCGCGCATAAAAAAACCACGATTGGCCGAGGTACCTACTGTCTTAACCTCAGTGATCTGCTGTAAACTAGATCTTCCTCTCTGCCTCGTCTGGAATCAGATGTCTGGGCATGAGTGACCACATGCATCATCCCTGATCGCTGATTGTTCCCAACATGGTCAGCAACATGCCGTCCTTGCAACGGCCAGCGTGTTTGCTTGCGACGAGCCATCTGTCACTGAATTGCCCGGAAGCAGTGGCATAGCGTGAGCAACTAAACACATAAGATATTTCATAATTATCGATAATCAATCTGATGAAATTGCATAAGGCGACGACAAGTATGGAATTTCAAAAGCGTTTGTCTTAGAGTTTCTATGAATAACTGAACATAGTGCCTAAGAAAAACTTGGGGTACGTATTGCTCGAAAAAGGAAAAAATACATGGGGTCTCACCACTGCAGAAGATGAAGAGGGCGATGGGGGAACCACCAGCGTAGATCGCCGGCAGCAGATCTCGGATTTGCGGAAATGTGGCGGCGAAACACTGGAGCTAGGGTTACGCGGCCGGGGACTCGAATCCGCAGAGGACGGCGGCAGTGAAACTCTATTATCTAGTGCCTGTGTTACGGCAGCCGGAGGAGAGACAAGGGGTTGAGGCCGGCCGTGCAGTGCTTTGTATCAGCAAGAGGGAGAGAGAGGCAGCTCGGCGGCGCCGGCGAGGATAAGAGACGGAGCGAACGGGCACTCAACTACAGACATGGGAAAGGAGCAGGGCCGATGAGATCACATACCGGACAAAATACGGGTCCAATCATCGCTACAGAGCGGCGGCCTGCCCAAATGTTTCTCTTCGAATACGTATTTAGGTTACTGTACATGAGCTTAATTTCCCCTTTTTTGCATAAGTACATGGGCCGTGGTACGAAATTTGAATTGGGTCCACTCGCAGGCCCGTAATGACGAAAACTGCCTGACCTGCGGGTCCTGATGTTCTCAATAGGATGCATGTGGGTCCGCTATGTGCCTAAAATATGCGCGGGTATAATCCCCCAATATATAGTGACGAACACTGCCTGACATGTGGGTCCATAATATGCTGATTGGATGCGTGTGGGTCCGCCATGTGCTGATTAGGATATGCGTGGGCACAATTTTAATGACGAATAATGCCTGACGTGTAGGTCCAAAATATGTTGACTGGGGTGCGTGTGGGTCCGTCATGTGTTGACTAGGATGCGTGTAGGCATATTTCCCAATTTATGACGAATACTGCCTTACGTGTGGGTCAACAATATGCTAACTGGGGAGTGTGGGTCCGCCATGTGCTGATTAGGATATGCGTGGGCACAATTTTACTGACGAATAATGCCTGACTTCTGGGGTCAAAATATGCTGACTGGGATGCGTGTGGGTCCGCCATGTGCTGACTAGGATGCGTGCGGGAAATCCTTTAGCAAAGAACGAATTTTGACTGACGTGTGGGTACGCCATGTGCTGACTAGGATGCGTGTGGGCATATTTCCCTATTTTATTAATGACGAATTGTACCTGACGTGTGGGTCCACGCTATGCTGACTGGGATGCATGTGTGGGAAATCCTCTAGCAAAGGACGAATTCTGACTGACGTGTGGGTCCACAATATGCTGACTAGGATGCGGGTAGGCGAAATCCCCCCTCCTGCGACGAATGTGTGGGTCCATTGTTCGCTGACTAGGATGTGGGCGGACGAAATCCCCCTCCCGCGACGAATATGTGGGTCCGCCCATATGCGAAATCTTGGAATGAACGGTAGTGACGCTTAGTTTTCGTCATAAACAACATGACCAGTGGGTCCGAAAGGCAACAGTGACGTTTTTTCGTAACCAAACGGGTCTGTTTTGGCGTTTTTAGTGACGAAACGCCGAAACGTCATAAAAGTTGGCCGAAAACAGGAAAAACCTCCAAATTAGTGACGGATCTACAATAAAATCGTCATTAATCTGCATATCTGTACTAGTGAATCAGATCGTCTGCTATCTGTTCTCTTGGTCTCTGCTCACATCTTTGTGTTGCATATACCACAATACATCGCTATTGCACGGCAACCTGAGCCATCAAGCCGACAAACCAAATCATATTTGCTACTGCACCGTGCTTCTAGCTAAACTGCAGTTATCCATGTTCATTATATTGTTGTGTAAAAATGGATATGCTTAGGATGTAACGATCTAATGACAGTGTGCTATATATATAAGAATTTTGATATGTTATCCATGTTGCAATATTTTTATGCGTGTATAATTATCAATTTATTGTACTTCCTTGGCTCCTGGCTGCCTTCTAATGACATCACACTACCAATTCACCCCTCAATGCTCAATTTCTTCTTTCGACAGAATGGGACAAATCGCCATAAATGGCGACAAGCTTTGATTTGAAGCACGCCTCAATCGTGAGAACATTCAAGAAGTTGGAAACTTTTGCTGATGACGCACTGCTAGAGCTTGTTCTTTATGTAGCTACTCGATAAGTTCTTGATTAATTTGTCCATCTGCCATGTTGATGGTGCTTATCAAGATTTGTAGGTCAATATGAGATCGAAATGACGTTTGTATTATCGATGCGACCCATTTGATAGTAATCAACTTTACCAACCTATGGTATGCCTGTTGATAGTAATCAACTTTACCAACCGACATGGGTCACGTGCAACCTCACGCATGGATGCACGTGAGGCCAGCAGTTAGCTCTTGCTTAGTTTGGATAATTCGTGTTGCCGACACTGACCCTGATCTTAGCATTCGTTATTGTTCGAATCCATGTATGACGTCAGTGTATATGACGTCACTGCTTATCAAATCCGAATTGGAGGTACATGCATGAAGTTGCACTGGAGCACTTTTGCTACCGCTTACTTTTAAGTTTGTCCACGATAGGAGGCACATATGTGACATCCATGTGATAAAAACATTGACAATCATTTGTATGAAAGCGATGCATATGTGAATTCCTTGAAGTTCAAAGAGAATGATAGAGCACTTCCGCTCTTAAGTGTATGATATGCATCCATACATTTAAGCTATAAATAATAAAATAAATGACACTCACTATAGTGGCTTCATGCATGTACCACCATGCACCGTGCTGAACACCAATAATCATCTCTTCTTCACATAATAATCATAGAAAGAAATCAGCCCTTCATGCATGCACACCAATATATTTCCAGCCCCTCGCTTCAGCAAAATCTGGGCCTGCGAGCTTTATGCTCTGCACCACCATGCACCGTGCGGAACTGCGCATCGGTGCATGCGGCATGCGCACAGACAAAGCAACCAATCGATGCGACAAATTACGCAGCTCCGTGCACCGTGCTGACCACTGCGTGCACTACAGAGTTCAAGTGCAAGGCAACAACTGGACGAGACAGATTAGCCAGGCGGGGACGAAAGAGGTGGCAGGCACGTGACAGACAAATTGCGCTGATATATTAAGTGTCTAATAGGAGAAGAAATCCCCAGCTCGGTGGTTAATCCATACAATCCGCGCGAATCGTGCGTCGCCGCGTGCGTTTCCCGATTTTAATGGCGAATCGTGTGTCGCCGCGTAGGCGCTTGTGGGGCCATCATTTCTGCCGACTCGGCGGTCGCGGCGTATGCCTTCCGAGCTCTGCGGTCCTTCGTCGACCCATTCCCTTCTGCCTCTATCTGGGCCTGGCCTGTATTCCTGGCGACGCTCCCCCTTCTGTTGTACATGCCACGCGCCGATCGCTCCCTCGTCAGGCCAAGGTCGGCTCCATCAATTCTCGTGGCGCCGACGGTCTACTCTGCTTTGCATCGCCTCGGTTGCTCCGGTCTCCAGTTTGTCCTGTGTTGCCTGCCTCCGTCCCCGGAGCTTCATCGTCAGCGCGGCGTCCAGGTTTCTTGCTTTCCTCTCCTTTTTCCATCTGCGTTTTGCTTATATGCAATATATACATGTACCCTAAGTCCCTGATGCACTATGCTTGAAGCTGAAGCTGTAGGTGGTTTCAATATGATGACCGTTTAAGTCTGAAGAAGAAGGTTTGTCCGTCGAGGAGTCAAGCAGTACGTCAGCCCACAGCTTGCGCCACGACAAGGCGGCAAACGGATTGGCCAGCAACGACTGCAGATCGAGGAGAACTTCCCGGGCACGAGGACCTTTTCTCCCCTTGCGGATGTCGGAACTTCCCGAGCGGCTTCAGTGGATTTGGGAACGAGGCTCATTTGAAGAGAAATCTTGCCAAGTGGAAAACTTGCGTGCATGAATCTAATTGTAAGGATGAATTTAGTTGGGCGGGCCAAGTAAAATCGCTGACATGGTTGACCCAAACTCTAGTATTAACTTGCAGCTTGCAATAAATAGTACTCATACATTTGACATATGTACTTGTGGCCCTACAATTCTTTTACATGTCATGGAGCTCAGTCCGAATTGGAACACTTTTCCCTGTCAAAAAGGGGAGTAAATCTCACATAGACAAAGCAAATTGTTCAGAGCAGTAAAAAATGATTTTTCCCTACAAAATTGTTTGTTTCTGTAACTTGTTTCAGCTCGGAAATCCTTGATGAGAACTCTGTCACTTGTTTCAGTCTTGATGGGAGCTCTGTCACTTATGTCGAGCTCTTTCGAGGCCACAACAATTCTATTATTAGGTCATTAAAATGCAGCCAAGAGGCAACTATTCTACCAGTACCTTCGTCTCTAGAAAGCTAAGATACTTGTGGACGAAGGTGCTGGTGGAACAACTTGTTCTAGGACACATATTTTTCTCATGTGCAAACCTTTATTCCGGTGAGAACTAGAAAATATGGTAATAATATCATGTGCTGACGTTATATGTAGTCCTATACCATTCTATTAGATTTACTCTTACGTAATTATTCTATTAGATTATTTGAAACTTCTGTGATGTTAAATGGTAGTAATAAATCTCGGAATAAATTACTCGGACAATGCAGCATTTAAGACATGATTTTAGAAGTATTGTTATTTGATCATTAAAACTTTATCAAATTATACTCTACGATTTTTTTTGATGTTGTTTGTACAAATTTTTTGCTAAAAATAAACTTACCTAACGTCATCGATTAAAAATTAGAGGGAGTAATTTGGAAAATCATCGCCCTACACTACAGGAAACCTGTTATTTGCCGAGTGCAAGGAGCACTCGGCAAAACCCTGTTCCCTCTCGGCAAAGGGTTTGCCGAGTGTAACTCTCGGCAAACCCCTCTCGGTAAATTCCAGTCGGCAAAGAGGGGTTTGCCGAGAGCCAAATGTCGGGCACTCGGCAAACCCTTTGCCTAGTGCCACCTTAGCTCTCGGCAAAAAAAGGTAGGCTAACGGCCCAAACGGCCGTCAGCCCTAGTTTGCCGAGAGCCACTGACGCCAGGCTCTCGGCAAACAGTGGGCACTTTGCCGAGAGCAAGCTCTCGGCAAACTCTGGGTCACTTTGCCGAGAGTCTTTGCATTGCTCTCGGCAAATGTTGGTCATTTTGCCGAGAGTCATCTCCTTACTCTCGGCAAATTATTGTTCCAGGTTGCAATATATTGTTTATTTTTGCTACAACCTGGACCACAATCACAAATAAACGACACATATATTATCAGCATGATCAGATACACATACTTATCATCACCATCACCATCACAAGCATATAAAATGACCACAAACACTAAACCACATCACATTCACCTCAAGTCCACATAGAGAGTGCCACATAGTTCAAATACAAAGTGTCCACGTAGTTCAAATACAAAGTGCTCGACAACGACAACTAAAAGTCCATGAAATGCAAGCTAAGGATCGTAGGTTCATGAAATAAAAATACAACTACAAGTTCATTGAGGTGGCCACTCGCCCAAGGGCTTGTAGGCGAGATCGGAAAGTTGGATGCCTCGGATTGGTTCTGCAAAATCAAAAGATTGCATGTGACACAAGATTCATAGAAGCTAAGACATTGGATATCCTATTGCGAGGGAAAAAATGAAAGTCCAAGTATCTCAAGTGACTCACCGGAGTTCCGACTGGAGAAGCGCCGACGTTAGGAGTAACGCCGCCGGGAGGAGGAATGCCAACGGGAGGAGGAATGCCGGCTAGTCCCAGGAATAGGTCCCGGTACGCTGAAAGTACGTGATCATCGCCTCCATTTGCGACCTCATCCTCGCCTCATACCTCTCCCGCAACTTCTGCTCCATTTTCGCCTCCATCGTCGCCTACAATATGACATCCCAATGTTACAATGCAAAGCAAACATATGTCGAAATCAATGAACGTCGAATGAAACAGAAATGACCTGGACTTGCTCAATCTGGATCTGTGCCGCGGTCGGCCGTGGGCGTATCAGCGGGGCTGAGTCCGTGCTCCTTGCTCGGATCTGCGAGAGGGTCGGAGTAGAGACCGTGTCGATTGTGCTGTCGCCAATCCAGTACCGGCCATGCTTCTTGCCTCCACCCACCCTCATCACAAGCTCTCCATCAAGGTCGTGGGTGCTCGGGTCCCAATCTTGCCCATGGATCTGCCTTGCCGCTGATGTGTACTGACTGATGCGACTGTGGATGGTTGCGTTGCTGTACGCCGAGGGGGGGTCCTCTGGGTTGAAGTCGACGTTGGAGGTCGCCTTGCCCTTGTGGGCCAAAGCAAACGCTTTGAACTGGCCGCAAGGCTGGCCACCATGTGCCGCCGACTGCAAAGAAAACATATAGATGATTAGAAATTATGTTGACTTGAAGAGTGTTATAATGAAGAAATGAAGTCACGTACCAAACTAGCCGCGTATTTGCTAAGGCTTTGGCTGCCTTGATGGTGTGTTGGCCCAGGCATCTTCAAACGCCGCGCCCGGGCAGCCTTGTGCGTCTGTTCCCACCACTCGGGGTCGCACCACCTCCTCACCAGAAAGTCCCATGTGTCGTAATGGGTGGCCAACCACGCCGGAGGCACCTACACATCATCAAGTATATAAATATGAGAAATTCAAATTAAGCGTATTTGAGAAGAATTGAGTATTCATGTTTAGCAGAAGGTATTATGCTCGGGTCAGCTGCATGGTTCGTGCGTCATTTTTTGTCACCGTCGTCTTGTTGACCTGAGCGTGGTAGGTTATGACGGCCTGGATCCGCGCCTCATAGAACATGTCAGGAACGAGTTTCTGACATACTTTGTTCACCACACGAGCCGCCATGTCCTCCATGCCTGGCTCGCATCTGAAGAAATCCTGCATAAAGATGCGACGCATATTTTCATTACTTCGATATTGATATTATCCAATAGAAGCGATGTATTGACAATGCAGTGCAACGAAAACTTACCCACAGCTCCATCATCACCCGCTCCGCCTTGTGGGCAAAACACCTGCCACCCGAATCTGGCAAATCCTGAGCGACTTTGTAGTGCTCCCACGTCAAGGCCGGCTCCTGCTTGCCTTTGTACTGCACCACGCCAGGGTAACATTGCCTGCACAAAATACCAAGGATGCCATTGGGAGGGCGATCGTGATCACCTGGAGTGATCACATCCCAAGTCCTGCCAAGTGAAAAGGACAAATTGTTAGTTTCTATTGTGATTTTGAACATATAATAAAATGAGAAATAATCGACAACATTTAAAGTTACGTACCTAGGCAGTACTGGTCGAATCACAGGCCGTCTATCCACAGGAATCAATCGACTCGGGAGTTGTGCAGGACCACGAGAAAAGACACTAGAAGGCTCCTGTGAAGCCTCCCCCTCCTCGTCCTCAGAAGACTCATAGCCATTCACGGAAGGTAGCTCCTCCCCCACCACGCGCTCCTCCTCCTCCCCCACCCCCTGCTCCTCCTCCTCCTCACCAGAGTCGTGCACGGAAGGAGAAGGAGAAGGCGACGGAGCCCTCGCAACCCTCCCTCGACGCCTGCCGCCACCTCCGCTGCCTCGACTCTTCGATCGACCCCTCCCGCCCCCGGACCCCTCAGCTCCATCGGTGTCCTTCCCAGTGGCTCTTGCGTAAATCAACTTCACCGACCTCACCACACCCTTGCCCACCATCTTTAATCAATCACCTGCAATTAAAAAGATTAAATCCATCAGTAGTTAATAAGAAAGTAATATACAATTGCAAATAGTAAATAGATGCAAAATAAATAAAACAGAAGTAGAACATAGTACTGCAAATATTAAATAGATGCACCATATATGTATTAGAAATAATCATCATCATCTGGATTATCTTGTTCATATTCCACATCTTCACTATCACGTATGTCGATATCATCTTGCTCGTGCACCCAAGGGGGAATGTGGTCATCGTCGTCGATGCCTAATTGTAATTGCTCAAGTAATTTCAAATCGTTGACGTTGAAAACCTCATCTCCAGCTTCATCGTCGTGAACAACCGTTTCGTTGTCTACTTCCATTTCTATCTCTTCGGTTAAATCTATCACGAAACCCCCTTCTAGCCCATCTTCGTGAAAGAACTCTCCAGCATCTTTGTTTGGCTCTGTATTGTAATCCTCACTGTTTGGTAAAGGTAGTTTACTATGTGGCGATACCTTGTACACAACATCCCAACCCTTTAGACGGTCGTCGGTTTGGCACGGGTATGGGAGATAGTAAACTTGTTTGGCATGTTGACCCGCAATATAGACATCGTCTCCTGGGTAGACGGAGGACTGCCGAATTTCGACTAGCCCAATATTAGGAGTCCGTCTCACAACTTGAGGATCGAACCAATGGCATTTGAATGTTACAAGAGTAAGAGGTTTGTAACCAGAAATGAAAAGTTCGTATATTTCTTCAACTCTTCCATAATACTCCACCCCATCAGCCCCGAGCGTAAAAACTCCGGTATTAGTGGTTTTTCGGTTGGGCCGATTTTGTTCATAGGTTGTTGTGTGAAAGCGGTACCCATTAACGTCATAGCTTGAAAATGACTTGACCTTATAGCGACAACCATCGGCAACCTGTCTCAGCTCGGGATTCATAGCCGCATCGGTATGGGCCTGCAAGCAAGCAGCCCAGTTAGTTATATTATTCGCACGTACGAGCAACTTCTAATGTAATAATACAAAGAAAATGCTAAATACCTTTTTTTTGAACCATGAAATGAAATCGGGCTTTCAGCTCCCGCACCCTTTTTAAGAAGGGTATCATATTCATATGGGGTAGGTTCCCTTGATGCAGTCCAGAATTGCAAGTGAAACTCCTTGATGTAGTCCTCCACTTCTTGAAAGGTTGTCAACACATATAGCATGACAGTGCGCCACTCTTCATGTGTCAATTGCTTGTGGATCGCTTCACTTCCAGTTCCATGTTGCCCTTGGAAAAGGCTGAGGGTCGATTCATTTTCGACAATATTGTAACGAGAGGGTGGATAATGCACGCTTGGAAGGTTCTCAGAATAGTACTTCGATGTGAAGTTTGACACCTCTTGCAAAACGAATGCCTCTGCAATGGAAGCTTCAATTTTGCATTTATTTTTACATTTTGTTCAAAGAACTTTCTGACACCTCTCAATTGGGTAGCACCAACGGTTCTGCGTAGGCCCCCCCCAATCGTGCCTCAGACGGGAGGTGCAAAATCATATACACCATCGGAGTGAACAATCCAGGTGGAAAGATCTTCTTCAACTTACAGAGGAGCACGGGCGCCATTTTTTCCATATCCTTAATAACGGTCTCAGATATCTCCTTAGCACAAAGCTAGCGGAAGAAATAGCTCAACTCTGCCAACACTAGCCACACATGATCAGGGAGATAGCCTCAAACCATCACCGGAAGAAGCCGCTCAAGCCACAAGTGGTAGTCATGAGTCTTGGCCCCGTTAATTCGCATAGTAGTCAAGTTCACTCCCCTACTCAGATTCGCTACAAACCCATCAGGGAACATTAATGTTTTGAACCATTCTAGTACTTCCCTCCTTTGTGGCCTCGTCAGGACAAAGTCGGTCTTGGGCTTTTTCCATGCCTTGCCTTTGGTAGGAGGCATCATGTTTAGCTTAGGTCTATCACATAACGTTGCTTGATCAAGTCTTGCCTTAACATTGTCCCTTGTCTTATCAGCAATGTCCATGATTGTTCCGAAGAGTGGAACGCCAATGCCAAGTTCAGTGTGCATTAGATCGATGTTATGTGGAAGAAGAATGTCACCCATATAGGAAAGGCTAAACAAGCCCATGATCTGAGTGAAGGCATGTTGCTCACCATATCCCACAAAACAACCATTTGTTTCATCGACCTGGAGAGCATCTAACATAGCACGCAACTGCGGACCTTTCAAGAACTGCGGTGGAGGGTCGTGAACTATGACACCTTTCGTAAAGTTCTTTTTGTCTCTTTTGAATGGATGGTCAAGAGGGAGGAATTGTCGGTGTTGGTCGAACGAAGAAAACTTACCACCCTTCTTCAACCAAATGAACCTCACAAGATGCTTGCATACTGGGCATGGAAACTTCGAGTGAACGCCCCATCCACAGAAACAACCATACGCCGGCATGTCATGCAGAGAGTATTGGTACCAAACATACATTCTGAAGTTTGTCTTTGTAGCTCGATCGTATGTCACTACCCCTTCCTCCCAAGCACGTTCCAAATCATCAATCAGAGGCTCCATGTAAACAGACATATTATTCTTCGGGTTCTCAGGAATTATCAGCGACAAGAAAATGTTCTGTCGTTGAAAAAGGACACCGGGGGGGGGGGGGGGGGGGGGGAGATTGAGGGGTATGACGAAAACGGGCCAACAACTGTACGGGGCAGACCCCATACCATAAGGATTGAACCCATCTGTTGCAAGTGCCACATGTACATTACGAGCCTCTTGAGCTTTGATGTCATGAATCTCATCAAACCGTTTCCAGGACTGAGCATCGGATGGATGTACATGCTTATCAGGAGAGTATCGAACACCATCTTTGTGCCATGTCATCTGTTTCGCAGTTTCCTCGGTCATGTAAAGACGTTGGATCCTCGATAAGAATGGGAGGTACCGTAGGATTTTAATCGGGACCGCGAGCTGCCTCTTTTGACCATCACCACAGTCTACCTCCTGGTACCTAGAGGATGAACACTTTGGACAGTATTTTGCTTCCGCATCTTCTTTCCTGAATAGCACGCATGCATTCGGGCACACATGTATCTGCTCATATGGCATCTTAAGTGCACGAAGGAGTTTCTGTGCCTCATACATGCCCTTTGGCAGAATATGACCTTCCGGAAGGAGGGTGCCAACAACTATCAACATAACATCGAAGGCGTTCCGACTCAAGCTGAACTGTGACTTTACGGCCATTAGGCGTGCAATAGCATCCAGTTTAGAAACCTTAGTATGCCCATGAAGAGGTTGTTGTGCAGTAGACCACATGTCGTAAAAGGCCTTTGTGGTCTCCTCTGGCTCCTCCGCCCTACGTTCTTCATCAACACCGGCCTGTGCTTCGTGACAGTCATCTAACATGTCTCCTACCCCGGCATCAGAATCAAGATCACCGACACGTTGTCTCACGACCTCATCTCTCATACGTGCGGCTTCACCATGGTAAGTCCAAAGGGTATAGTTTGGCGTAAAGCTATTCTTAATAAGATGTTCACCTATGATCCTCTTTGTATGTTGCCGCGTGTTGTTACAATGGTTGCAGGGACACCAAGTGACATTCTTTTTCTTAACCTTGGCAAATGCTAGTTCCAAGAAAGCTTCGGTCTTGTCAATCCATTCACGTGTCAACACACCCTGACTTGAGCGGCCCGTATACATCCACTGACGGTCCGCCATCCTCTAACATATATGCGAGTAGTATAAAAATCATTTGCATCTACACGATGTTCCAACTGTCTACTAGGTGAAGATAGGTCCTAATCCCACCCGAGGATGCGTAGATGAGGTTTGTTTCCAAGGTTTACTCCGGTCCGAGACAGAATTTCGGCAGCACCTCCCCGCTGTTCTCCAAATACACGTTTTGGGAGGGAGATTGTGTATCCGGAGAACAACAGGGAGATGGTGCCGAAACTCTGTCTCAAACCAGAGTAAACCAGGGAAATGAACCCCATCTACGCATCCTCGGGCTGTCCAAATATATGGACAATTCGAAACAGATACGGTCATAGATATGCAGCCATCGGGCATATCTCCAACTGTATCTATTTCGAATGGGAGACGCCTAACTAGGTTACGCTTTAACTACAGACATGAATGGAAAAAGGAGGGGCTTTTTTGTCTCACCTTGCTGTCTGCAAAGTGCCGAGTGGAAGACGGTGGAAAAGCCTCTTCCTCTCCTGCAAAGAATGAAACATAAAGCCGTTAATTCAAAATTTTGACAGCACCTCCCCTCTACAGAGAGGTTCCCAAAACCTACCAAAAAAAAATCAACGGCACGATGGCCGGCAACCACATCTACCAAAATAGCATCGGTAGAAATTTATCATCAAATAAACATGAGTAGCTCATCAATTCTTGAACTACGCTAACACATTTCAGTCCAACAATCTACAATTTGAGTCCAACAAACTAACACATGGTCCTTAATCCATTTCATTTCCAAGCAATTTCTCGGTTTCATTTTGAAGCATTTCACAATTTACAAGCAATTCATATTTGCATTTCGCAATTTCACAATTTCATTCGAAGCATTTCACTTTTCACTATTTCATTTCCATTTTCATTTCACAATAATAGAGAACACAAGAAAAAAAAACTCATTTGCTGGCGTCGATCTCCCCTGCTGGCGTCGGCGGCGGAGGGGCGGGGCCGTGGGCCGAGGGACCGCAGGCCGAGGGAGGGGCAACTGGCGGCGGAGGGATCTGGAAGAGGTGCCGCCGCGCCGCGTCGTCGGGGGAGAAGGGTCGTCAGGGCCTGGGGTCGGGGGTCGACGCGGGAGGGTGGTCGTCGGAGGAGGCGCGCGGCAGCAGTGGAGGCGCGGCGGCAGTGGAGCGCGGCAGCAGTGGTGGCGCGCGTGCAGCAGCAACAGAGGCGCGCGTACGGCAGCAGTGGAGGAGCGTGGAGGAAGGTGGAGGCGCGCGGCGGCGAGATGCGGTGAAGAAGAAAGAACAAAGGGAAGAGAGAGGAAGAAGACGCGCCCGCGACTAAGTCCAATAATGCAGACTTTGCCGAGAGCACGAGATCTAGCTCTCGGCAAAGAAATTAATTTCTTTTTTTTACGTAATTTAATGTTTGCCGGGAGCCGGCGCAGACACTCTCGGCAAATATTTGTTTTTCTTTTTTTTTTAAATTTCATTTCAAACGTACTTTTCGTTCACATTTTGATTTCAAATTAAAAAATGTTCAACTACAAACTTTTATAACCTTTTGATATCTAACACTTTTATTTTTACAAATTCTTCATACGGTATCGTTTTCAAAATTCAAATTTTCAAATTTGAGAAAATTAAACGTATTTTTCATTGACATTTTGATTTGAAATAAAAAGGTTCAAGAAATTACATCTCTACTATTTCTCTAACCTATCAAGAGCTACAAATTACATCTCTACTATTTCTGTACCCGAGATTACCCGGAAAAATTCAAATTTTCGCTTTCATGAAATTAATATGTATTTTTCGTTGACAAAGCAAATTCAAATTTCAAAAGTGTTCAACAGCGAAGATATGTAACTTATGAAGGCCTACAACTTCTATTTTGATTATTTTTTAATACGATATAATTGTAGCACATTGTTCATAAATTTCAAATGTACCTCTTCATGTTTCTATGAACTCCACTGGACCTTTATAGTTTTTGAACAAGTTTACCATCACTTTGTCCAATCAAAAAATGACCCAAATAAAAAGTGTAGGCCTTTATATTTTAGACAACTTTGTATGTTACAACTTTTTGATTTGAAGAATTCTAAAGCATGAAAAAAATCATTGAAAATAACTTTGCCGAGAGCCACTCTCGGCAATAACTACTTTGCCGAGAGCAGCACTCGGCAAAGGCAAAAATATTTTGTCTAGTGTCTGGTTTGCCGAGAGCTGTAGCACCAACACTCGGTAAAAAGATATTTTTTTGCCGAGCGTCGCCATACGGCTCTCGGCAAACCGCGGCCCAGGGCCCACACTCCTGACGCTGTCGCGAATTTCGGATGGCCGTCACATGTTGCCGAGCCTCTAATTTTTGCCGAGAGATATTTTTACTTTTGCCGATTGTTTTGGGCAGGCTCTCGTCAAACTATTTTTGTTTGCCGAGTGTTTATTTTTGCCGAAGGCGCACCCTCGGAAAAATTTAGGAGGCCGAGTGCCCCGCTTTTGCCGAGAGCGGCTCTCCGCAAACCATTTATTTGCCGAGTGCCCGACGATATGCTCTCGGCAAACGCTCGGGCACCCGGCAAACTATGGGTTTCCCGTAGTGCTATAGTTTGAGAGTAACTGCAAAATTGATCTACGGGCATGTCTGAAAACTTATAGTAGGTTTTTAGTGCCTCATTTGATTAGTTCATTTATCAAATACTCGTCTGGGAAATTATAGGATTATAGTGCCTCATTCCATTAGTTCATTTATCAAATACCACGCATTAGCTAATATACTCCAAGCCCCTGGCCGCAGGCTCAGCTTGCCGTCGGGACTCGGGAGACGACACAAGCTGCATGTCTCCCGCGGCGGTTGGACAGTGTCTTGGACGCTGGCAAGTAGAGAGAGAACCGACGCTTGCGCTGCGTCTAAAGTCGTATGAGAGAACGTAATAGCAGCAGTAGAATTGCTCCATCCTAATATCATCATTAAAAACTGAATGGACTGAATTGTTAACTGGTAAACTCAAAAGTGCACACCATGCCTATATACTAAATCAAGAATCAAAATGGAAGTGACCAATCTCAGGAGTCATGAGTAATCCTCGTCTATGCCGAGCGAGGATAGGTACAGCATCTGGTCCATCTCGTACCCATGCAAGTTGGACCACAACGGATCGCGGCCACCTTCTCAACCTCCTTCTTATCGAGGTTCAACGCGTACATCTCGCTTGTCTTGTCATCACACCCAGCACTGAAGAAGACGACCCCGCTCTTTCTCGCAGACCCACCGCAACCTCACGCATGTCGCCTCAGCCGGCAGCCATTGCGCCACCGGGATAACCTCCTTATCAGGCTCCCACTTGCGGTCGGTGGCGCCCATGGTGCTGACGCTTATGGCGGCGCCTCGTTCCGTCACCGTGATGCAGGGGAACGTCACATGCACCATGGCCAGGAGGGCACGCAGCTTCCCGTCCGGCGACATGCCTAGCATTGTGTTTCCGACGGGATCGTGCCCGGTCCAGGGCATGTCCATGAAGTGTGCCTCACCGTGTCGAGGCGCAGCACGAACACCTGGTTCTTGGTGTGCCAGTACTCAGTGTTGCCCACGGCGGCACCCGTGCCCGTCATCGCCGTCATCTGATTCGCGGTAATCACAGAGGGGACGCTCACCTTGGCCTCCGGGCCCCAGGCGCCGTCCTCGGACGAGTAGGTCCGGCACGCTGCAAAGGTCTGCCGGCGGTACATGATGATCAGGCGGTACCAGCTGCTGCTGCTGCAGCTCTGATCGGCGTTGTTGTCGTCGGCGGTGAGGACGGTGCAGGCGTACTCGCCGAGGCTATCCTTGCCGCTTTGCTGAGCGGCGGGAGCACGGTGACTTCCCCCGTCATTAGGTTGCAGATGCAGAGCTTGAGGACGTACTTTTTGTGCCGCAGCTCGACTACGAGGAGCCGGTTGCGGAAGGCGACGAGGAAGGAGGAGTTGAATAGCCCGTCGTCGAGCCGTCCATGAGCGCGTTCAGCGACGAAGGCTGCAGGAGGCCCCTTGTGGTCCGCGGTACTGGACAAAGGGTACTGAGTCGATGATACCCTCAAGTCTTGTTGAAGTCGGTGTGGTCGAAGCCCACCTTGCGTCCGCGGTGCTGGACGAAGGGTGCGGAAATTGGACGGAAATCAAGTTTGGACAAATGCCAGTTTGGCTTAAAACAAACCGTTGTCATTACTGTGGGTATGGTCATATTTATAGGCCTGGCCGAAGAGTTACAATAGGACCCTTTGCTGTTGGTGAGGGACCCTTCGTTGTTTATCTCTCTGTTATCCCTGAGCTTTCGCCTGTAAGATACCACAGCCGCATCCCCTAACATTTACATATCTTCGCTTTTACTCAGAACCCTTCGTCACACATTACAAGTCTTCGCTTTGTGTCAGAAAACTCATCCTGAGGGCTACAATGATATACTCCCAACACTATACCCCTGCTGCCGCTGGCCCGCTACTACGATGTGCACGTTGATAATGTATTCAGACAAGCAGACAGGAAAAATATGTGAAACAAAGGAAACAAAGTTGAGGAATGAAGCAAGTATCTGCTGTTGAGCCCTTTCATTTCTTAGCCAAATCACATCAGATTCTTGATAGAAACAAAATATTACAACCCATGCTATCAACCAAATAGCAGTAGCAAGATATCATCAAAACCGTCATAAAAAGCAAAAGAGCTGAGATAATACAACAATAAGACCTTGAATAATACAACAGCAAGCCTAGCTCTCAAAATTGGACAAGCCATTGTGAATGGGCACTAGAGAGGAGATGGTCGTGAGGTTGTTGTCATCGCTGTCACGGCCTGACTCGCACTGTCTGCCGTTGCCATCGTCCCCCGTTGCCATTGTCCCAGCGTCGCCAGAGAGCAAGCGGCCGTTCCTTGAGTCAGCAGTCGAGGCCACGTTTAGGGCCCGAATGGGAGAAATGGTCGAGATGAGCCAGGTCTGGTTCCAGACTAGATGCAACCGAACGATTATTCCTCGTCGGGCTAGAATTCAGTCCGTGCCAACAAAATCCATGGATCGAGCCGCGATTCTGGCCCAACGAACGAGACCTAAGGCTGAGAACCTGACGATGGTTTGTGCGGCTTCATCATTGTTGGAGCAGTTGTCGTCTAAGAGGACGCCATATGCTGCTAGTTATAATTGATTTCCACCATACGGGTCATCTTTGAGTACCGTGGCGGAAGGGAAGTCCCACATGCGGCCGGTCATGGGGGTTCCGCATGGACACATTGTTTGCTATGATGAATCTAGTTGGGCGGGCCAAGACATGGCCGCACGGCGTCCTAGTTGACCCAAACTCTACTATTAACTTGCAGATTGCAATAAATAGTGCTAATACATTGATAAATATAGTTATGGCCCACAATCTCTTAGAAGGCATTTCATCTCATGGAGCTCAGTCTGAATCGAAACACTATATATTAAAAAGGGGAGTAAATCGAGCAAAGACTTTATTCATAGATCAATCAGACAAAGTGAAGTGTTCAAAAGAGTAAACTTGACATTTCCTTGTTGAAACGTTTGTCACTAGTACTTGTTTCATCAGCTAGGAAATCCCTGATGCATGAGATCTCTCTTTCACTTATGTTGGGCTCTTTGGAGGCTACCATAGAAAATTATGACGTCATTAATATGCAGACAAGCGTCAATTATTCCATTAGCACCTTCGTCCACAATTATCTTAGTGTTCTCAAGATACTGTTTGACAAAGATGCTGGTGGAATAACTTATTCTATGACATCAATATAGGAATATATTTCCGCATGCACAACCTTTATTCCAGTGAGAACTAGAAAATCTGGTGGTGCAGGCCCTAAGAGCATTTCCATCATCAAGACCTTTTAATATGGCCCATATCTTATATTTAATGGAAAATTGCAAAAACCCACTTACATGTCAGGAGGTTTTACTTACATGTCAGGAGGTTTTCATATACCCACCTAAAACAAATTGTATCAACCCACCCCCCCCCTGCCCCCCCTACAAGTGTTCTATTGTTTTCATAATCCCTTCTAATAGCTTTGACCGGATGACATGACTCTTGTCTGGTCTCTACGATTACTTCTGAGGCTCCATTATAGCTCCACTATAGCGTAGTTATCATCTAATCATACGTTACACAATAAAAAGTTACTATGCTATCATAAATGACGTTCAAACTTCGTCGCGACACTATGAAGAAACTAGAGAAAATTAAACCTATAGGTTTTGATTTCTATGTTGTTTACACAATATCAAAGAGTAGAGAAGTATGATAGACCACCTGGAGCCGTACTGGCGAACATACAAGAGCTATATTGTCTGGTCAAATCTATCAGAAGGAAATATGAAAATCCATGAACACTTGCAGGAAAAAGGCTGACACAAAAAAATTTATAAATGGGTATATGAAACATCCCCCTAAGTTCAAGTGGGTTTTTGCAGTTTTTCTTATATTTAAAGGCATGAGCCGAAGAACACACTCCAGCCGCGAATTTTTTCAGGCCCTCAATTCTACCACTCAGCCCTTTGTTTTGAAGCCTCAAATGACTGTTGGCCTGGGCGGGAATGACATATCTATCGAGCGCCTGGGCGGGAATGACATCTCACCTTTTCTCTGTCACAAGCGTCGCCCTTCCCCGCCCGTCCTGCACACATCGTTGTCGCCTTCCAGGAAGCCGCACCATCTCCCTAGCCGTACCATTGACGCAGATGTGAATTTGAATGTGGTCAAATTCAACATGTTATAAAAGCCTTATTAGTAGCACTTCAAGTCCTGGGTTCGACTCTCGGTGGGAGCGAATTTTCTAGGATTTAACGGCATTGTGCTTTCAGTGGTAGGTGACGCTTCTGTCAACAGCAATACTTTAGTGGTGACTTCGTCAATTTTGAGGATTTGTTGGCTCAGTCTTCTAAGATGCTCATAAGGGTAGGGTTTGTGTACATGTGTTTATAAACGTGAGTGTGAATACGTTATGAGTGTCTGAGTTGTACTAGTAATCGCAAAGGAAAAAAATTCTACGTATTATAAGTATGCATTAACGAATTTTGCTGTGAAACATGAGAAGTACATGTGAAATATAGCAGTAAAAGAGAGAAGAAGAAAAATAGAATAGGGGCCCTCTTCAAGGGCCACTTCTGGACTTGCTCCACTTTTTGAGCCCCTAAACTAAAGGCTATCCCTGATATGCCTTTTAAGGTCCCAATTTTAAGGGTGATTACTAGAGATGCTCTAAACCATTTTATTAGATTTACACTTACGTAATTTTTCTATTAAAATGTGTGAAGTTAAACAGTAATAAACCCCAAAATATGTGATTCCGATAAAGCAACATTTAAGATGCAGTTTTAGAAGTAGCTATTTTATTACTAACAGTTTGCTGTATCAAATTATACTCTGCAAATTTTAATAATGTCATTAGTACAACTTTTTGGTTGATCTATGGTTGTTTCATTCCATTAGAATGTGAGTAACTGTATTTTTTTATGCGAATGTTTCATTCCATTAGTTCATTTACGAAATACATGTTAACTAATATACCAAGCCCCTGGTCGCAGGCTCAGCTTGCCTGTTGTCTGCAGCTTCCTTGTCGCAGCGTTCGCCGTCCATGATGAGGACGTATGCCGCCAGTTCCAGCGGCTGGCTATTGATCTCGTCCCACATGCGGCCGGTCATGGGTTTCACACGGACACATGAGACCCACATCTTAAGATCATCAATTAAGATGTCCAGGGCAACAAACTTGGCAGGGAAGCGTGGCTCAATGGCTGCACATCATGGTAAGGATGATGGAGCAGAGAAGGCCAAGGCTGCTCACGGGATTAATTTTATATGTGTGGGGGAACGTTCGGAAGGTGGCAGGTGCAAGAGCTGAACATTGATGACAACGGCGATCAATAGCGACGTATCAACCTGGCTGAAGTCCTTGAGTCGATGGTGTTTAAGCGTCATAGATGATAGGATGATTCTACCTCTTTGTCGTCTTTTTCGTTGGCCAGAAGCTTGACACTTTATTCGTCTATCTGTTAGTTTTCATGTACTGTTAGCTCTTTCTGAGAAGCCTTAGCTACTTTGTGGACTATTTCTATTCTTCTTAATGAAATGGCAGAGCATACCTGCCCTGTTTTTCTTCTAAAAAATATCATCAATTAAATTTAAAACTGAATGGACTGATTGTTAACAAATAAAATTGAAGCACACCATGCCTATACTAAATCAATAATCAAAGTGGAAGTGACCATCTGAGGATTCATGAGTAGTCCTCGTCCATGCCAAGCGAGGATAGGTACAACATCAGATCCATCTCGTACCCATGCAAGTTGCACCACAACGGGTCGCGTCCACCGTGCTGGTGCCTGGCCACCATCTCAACCTCCTTCTTATCGAGATTCAGCGCGTACATGTCGCTTGTCCTGTCGTCGCATCCAGCACTGAAGAAGACGACCCCGCTTTTCTCGCAGACCCACCGCAACCTCACGTGTGTAGCCTCGGCCGACAGCCATTGCGCCACCGGGATCACCTCCTGATCAGGCTCCCACTTGCGGTCGGTGGCGGCCATGGTGCTGACGCTTATGGCGGCGCCCCGTTCCGTCACCGTGATGCTGGGGAACGTCACATGCACCATGACCTGGAGGGCGCGCAGCCTCCCGTCCGGCGACACGCCCAGCATCGCGTTCCCGATGGGGTCGTGTCCGGTCTGGGGCATGTTCATGAAGTGTGCCTTCAGCGTGATGAGGCACAACACGAACACCTGGTTCTTGGTGTGCCAGTACACGGTGTTGCCGACAACGACACCCGTGCTCGTCATCGCCGTCATCTGATTCGCGGTAATCACAGAGGGGACGTTTACCTCCGCCTCGGGGCCCCAGGCGCTGTCGTCGGACGAGTAAGTCCGGCACGCTGCGAAGCTCTGCCGGCGGTACACGATGAGAAGACGGTACCAGCTGCTGATGCTGCAACTCTGATCAGTGGTGTCGCTGTCGTCGGCGGTGAGGACGGTGCAGGCGTAGTCGCCGAGGCTGTCCTTGCCGCTGAGCGGCGGGAGGACGGTGACTTCACCCGTCATGGGGTTGCAGACACAGAGCTTGAGGACGTGCTTCTTGTGCCGCAGCTCGACGACGAGGAGCCCGTTGCGGGAGGCGACGAGGCGGGAGGAGTCAAAGAGCCCGTCGTCGAGGCCGTCCACGAGCGCGTTCAGCGACGACGGCTGCCGGAGGCCGAGGCGGCGGGACGCGGACGCCGTGGGGGCGAAGCGCGGCGCGGCGCCGCGGCGGTGCGTGTGGAAGAATCCGAGGGCCAGGCCGCGGAGGAAGAACCCGCGAGTCCGGCGGAGCGAGGCGCCGCGGCAGATGAAGGCGGCCTCGGAGGACACGAGGCGGCGCCACCGGCGGCAGGTGCCCGCACAGCGGACGAGGTCGGCGAGGTCCGGCAGGCCGGCGAAGATGCCGACGAGGATCTCGTCGGTGAGCGGCGTGCCGTCCGCAATCGGGCGCGCCCGCTTCGATGGCTTGCGCCGGGCGGACAGCCAGCCCCTGCTGCTGCAAGGCTCCTCGGCCGAGACGGAGGAGTAGGGCCGGGTGGAGCGGCGTGATCGGCGTGGCCGCTGCATCGTCGCTTGGGTTTGCCTGGTGTGCTGGTTGACCGTCTCGTCGATGGATCTTGGGTTAGCGGACAAGCAACCTCCATATCTATCTAGTATGATTAATTTGGTGCTAGTTTTCGAGATACGGACTTTGGTTTGAAGGTTCAATTTGTACAAGCCAGGATTGTATGTACGTTCCAATTTTACGCAGAGTCACGTCGTATCACAATTCAGGATTGTTCCAATTGTCGCATCAATGGACTCTTGACACTTTCACAAGATACGCACGAGATGACATGCCGTACCACTTTTGTTGTTCTTCCACCCATGGACCGAACCAGGTAAGCGCCAAGTAGGCTCCGCCCCCCTTTCTTATAATTTTTTTTTTGTCAAAACATGAGTCACTTGTAGGTCTGAACGAAAAGCTCATGGCTCGTTAGCTCAGGCTCAGCTTGTGGCTAGCTCGGCTCGGCTCGTTAACTTTTTCTAACGAGCCGAGCCAGGTTTGTAGCTCGTTACGTTTAACGAGCTAGCTCGAGTTGCCGCTCGCGAGCCAAACGAGTCAGCAAGTCTCAACAGGTCCGGCGCCCCTCGGTCTCCTCCTCCCTCCCCACAACTTAATCCTTTCCCCAAATCGCACCACCACCATACCCTGCCTCCTCCCAAGCCCCTTTTGCGTGCCTGCCTCGCTCCGTTCGCGAGCCACATCGCCTGCCTTGTTGGCCCGTCACCTTGCTCCTCCCTCGCCGTCCACTTGCAAGCTTGTCTGGAGGAGCTCCGCGAGGTTGTCGACACCTCCTTTCCCTCGTCACACCACTTCGCATCTCCCTTCTCCTCCGTCATCGACGTTGCAGCCATCAACGTCAAAGTTCATGGTGAGCACGAGCTCGTTGTCCTCACCGCTCTTCCCATGACCATAGCAACAATGGAAGGGGATCGAGTCAAGATCCAAGCCGCGGATAGGCGACGTGACGCGCGGTGGCCGGTGGCTCAAGTCGGGCGGTGACGCCCTTCCCCCTACTCCCCTTGGACTAGCCCCGAGTCTGTGGATAATCAGAATGATTATGTACAGACTCAAAAGAGATTAGAAGCATAAAAATGACTGATAATACGCCTGAATAGAATTAGTGAAACTCACGCTAGTGAGTCCACGTGAACTAGCCCCCGAGTCTGTGGATAATCAGAATGATTATGTGCAGACTCAAAAGAGACTAGAAGCACTATTGGAACTCACTTAAAGTTATGAACTCACGCAAGTAAGTTCATATGAACTAGCCCCTGTGTGTATAAATAATCAGGATGATTAAGTGTAGACTCAATGATTATATTGTCAGGGACATCGATCCGAGTGATTGTATGAAACCTTGCTAGGTCTGACTGACGATATAGCCGTGTTAAATAATGGAACTCACGCAAGTGAGTCCATATAGACTAGCCTCAAGTATACAAATAATCAGAATGATTAAGTGTAGACTTAAAAGAGACTAGAAACATTGTAGATCAAGCCGCCTAGCTAACAAATAACCGCGTATTGTTCTGCAAATTTTGATTTCGTGCCACTGTTGTTGATCCGGCTGCTGTAGCCGAGTGAAATACAGTCTGAGTAGTTGTAGCCAACCGATCTTGGCGTCCAGCCGAGTAAAATAATAGTTGAATAGCTTCTGTCGAGTAATTGTACTTCCAGCCGAGACATACGTTCCTTGTAGTTCAATAGCTTCTTCAGTGGTTCAAGGCTCCAAGCGTGACCATCAACGTTCCTTGTATTATAACTATTGATAACATGCTCTGTAGTGAAAGCTCGATGTAAGAAATCAGAGCAGCTCCGGTTGTGCAGCAAGTTAATAGCAGCACATGGCGGGCTTTGATCATGTCGCCAAGATAAGCAATGGCAGGATGAGACTAGCTCTGGCGTGAACTCTGACTGTGATCTGCGGGCATTCTTCAGCAGCGGAGAAGGTTCCTGGCCGCGACGCCACATGTGCGCTCTGGCCGCAGCGGCGAGGCAAGCTGCAACCATACGGCAAGACATACGTCAGTGCACAGCCATGGCGAGCTTGTGGATGACGAGGAGCCCGAGGAGCCCACAACATGTGAACTAGCTCGAGCAGCGCTTGGCGCGATGAGGACGTTCTCGGCTTGGAGAAGTGAGGCTTATGACGAGACGCTCACCCAATCTGTGGATCATCGTGCCAAGGCGGACGATGACGACCCAAAACGAGCTTTGGCATGAACTTTGGCCGTGACGACAACGCACTCTCTGAACGCGGCAACGACGACGTGATCTCCGGCTGCGGTAGCGGAGGCATGTTCCAAACGCCAGAGTAAGGGGCGAGTAGTAACATGATGAGGTGAACTTCGGCCGCGATAGTAAGGCGAGATCCGTTCATGAAGAGCGAGGCAGGTGGCGACACAGCGAGGTGAACTCGAACCGTGATGGCAGACGTTGATGTGCGGCCGAGGCGGGCTCAAGTCACACGGCAAGGCAGGCGGCGACACGAGACGAAGTCCGAAAAGGGCACAGCCTGCGAGCAAGCTCAAGCGGCGCTTGGCATGGCGAGCTTGCTGAGCAGCAACACAATGGTCTTTCGGCCCTTGGAGCAAACGCGTGATGCTCGATACGGGATCTTGCAGCGTGGTAGAACTTTTGGTCAGTTTATCATCAGCGAAGAAACGAAGCTCCCGTCTGTGGCTGAGGAATTCTCTGGCCGACTGACGTGCGTTGTTCGGAATAATAGCTGAATAATTCTTGCCGAGTAATAGTGTCCTCCTAGCATGAGCCTAGAAGGCCTGGCCGACTAGTGTAGGCCGAGTGATTTTTCCTTTCGAAGATTATGCTGAGTGATACAGTCAGCCAGAGTGAATCTCCTCTATTGCTTGTATATAACCGTCTGACAAATAGCTCCGCATCACCCAAATGCGTGAACTCTGGCTGCTACAGACAGGCGTGCTCCGGCAGTGAGAGAAGAGAAATCCGGCTGTGACAATGCCATGTGCTCTGGACGCAGCAGCGAGGCAAGTGGTGGTAGAGCAAGGTAAACTCAAGCCGCGACAGTGGAAGCATGCTCCGGACGCGAAAGCGAGGCGGATGATGACATGGCAAGGTGAACTCCGGTGGCCGCGGCAAGACTAGCTCTGCACGTGGAGGTGAGGCGAGCTCCCTGAGAGCCAAGCTAGGCGAGGTGACCTGATCTCCACGGGTGCAAGCTCCCTGCTGATGCAGACAAGCTCTGACGTCATGATCAAGCCTCATACTGACACGATTTATCAAGAGACGTGCTTCTATGGTGAACTTCAGCTTTGACTTCGATGCAAAGATCAATTGCCAAGCCACAGTGATTGTAGCCAAGTAGTATGGCTGGTTGATATTGAACAAGTGCATGAGGCACCTTCCCGAGGGCTATTGTAGCCGGGGATTAATTGAGAACTTGAAGAAATCCATAAAAGTAGTAATTCGTGAGTAGCGTTAAGCCCCCGAGCGTAGAAAATACACTCGTGAACTCAGAGAGACTTATGTGATAAATCCCTATAGACAAAACACAGTAATAGATTATGTAGTAATATGTCGAAAGGATAATCAAGAATATGACCGAAACACCAGGGTTGATTTTAGTCATCATGATTAATTGATGTGTATCGGCTCGATCAGCCGATCTTTTCAACTCTGATAGCCGAGTTACAGCGTACGTTAGTCTACGATATTGACAGAAGTCATAAGATTGAATTGAAAGAGTGAGTGTTTGTCAAGTGAGCCTCTTTGACTGTTTTCAGAGACCGGTTGTCACCTTATGTTTATGCACTCTTTGAACTCAACCGGCCCTGTAGGACGTGGGACGCTGGGTCAGCACACGTTTAGGGAGACGACGGCATGAGCGAGTCAGAGCTTCACAATCAGGACGAACAAGGCTTACTTAGTCGGTAAGCGATACTCAAGACATAACTCATTATGTTTATGTAGCCTCCGGCTCTATAGACAGTAAATATGTTACTGGGTACAGAGCCAAGAATGATTAAGGAGAAAACTGATATTTGATTTATGTGGAGGCACATAAAAATGAGGAGTCGTAAACACTCGATAAATAATAGAACAAGTGTAGAAGCATTTGAAATAAATAAATGACTTAGCTTGCATAATAAGCGGTGTCGTTTGTCATAGTGCCGAGATGGGCACATGGTCAGTTGGATGACCGAGATGTGAGTAGCCGCTTCTGCCATATGTCGAGTAGACATAAGACCATCGTCGCGGCCGAGTGGCTGGTGCCATACGCCGAGTGATTTGCTCATTCTGGACCTCGTATGGCTCCTTCTTTGTATCTTCGTATGGCTCCTTCTTTGTATCTTCGTTTGTTTTATTTGCTCATTAGTTTTTGATTTTCATAGTGTTATGAGCTTTTGCTTTGTCTTACAGACTTCGCTCTTTGGTCAGCACAGGATCGGGTGAATTCCTTCCTTGGGAGATTTTCTCAGAAAGATTGGGTTGAAAGGTCCCGAAGGGGGATTGGCCTTCGGATTAACAGGGTATTTCAGGAATTTGGTGTCTTTCAGCCTGATTATCCTTGTCCCGAAGATGTTTCTTCAGATGACGAAGCCTCTTCCCTGATCACAGCACCTTATTTCAGCCTTGCTGCTTCTTCGACCGTCGAGATGGATTCTTCAACTGTCTGTGGTAGCACACCTGAGATTACTTCGGCACCAAAAAACGCTGAAATTCCTTCTCCCGCCGATGGCTGCCTTGTAACCCCAAGCCATTCTCTGATTTTTGACGAGCCATCTCCTGTTACTGCGTTGAATGCCGACACAATGGTCGAAGCTTCTGACGTTTCTCGTGACGTCAATCTTTCTGTCTTAGCTCATCCTAATATGGATGAATCTGTTAGGGCGATTGGAGGTCTTCGGAGTGGTGCTCTTGTGATCTCTGATGTTTCTTCTCTTGCTAAGTCTGCCGCGAGAGCTAAGAGTTCTAATGTTCCTCGCGTGACTCCCTTCGTTGCTTCTGACCCTCCTTATGCTGCTAAGGAAAGCCATTTTTCCCTTCCGAAAAAGGCTCCGTTTCTTGGTTTGCTTGGGAAGCGCAAGTTTGAGAGGATTTCAGATGTGGATGTCCTGCCTGGATCCTGTGATGTGACCCTTCACTCGGCGCCTTCTAGGGTTTTATCAGATGATCATCTTCGCTCTCTGCAGCCTTTCGGCATGTCTGCTCCTCTTACATCGGAAGGTATGCATTTTAATCCCTCGTATCAGTTTTTCTATTCTTTTCTAGCGTAATTGCTGATTTGTTTTTCTTCCTTTCAGGGCCTTCGAATTCCCAATTTACTGATGAGGATGTTAGATCCATCTTGTCTTCCCTTAGAGTGGATCTTGATGCTGAGGATCCTCTTTATGCTATGGCTCAGAATCTTCGACTCCCCAAAGTGGAGTTTGGTCTTTCAAATCTTTCTGGCGAAGTCCTTTATCGTTCTTCGATTGCTTCGCAAATCAAGGTCCCGATAACGAGTTTTTCCTCACTCTTGGATCTTGCTTTTATACTTTTTTATGACATATATTTATTTATTGCAGTCCATAGCTCTTACTCACGCTTGCCATCGTCAACATGAATATCTTTCTGATGAACCTTCGAGGATATCTTTGCTTGAAGCTTCTCTTGTCGCCAAGGAAGAGTCTTTTAAAGCTTCTTCGTCAAAGGCTCCTCAGCTGGAGCTAGAGGTTGAGTCTCTTCGCAAATCTTCTTTTGAACAGGAGCAACATTTGTCTCGTCTTGAGAAGGTACTTCGCGATAAGCAGGAGCTTTTGGAGAAAGAAGGTCTGTTCAATGCTTCCCTCTCAGCTCGTTTGGTTGAGCAGTCCAAAGCAAAATGTTCGTTTTTTTTTATGGGAGCTATGCAGAATCTCTTCGGCTTTGCGAACTTGTCAAGGAGTTGTTTGGAGCCCTTGGGGTGAAATATGATGAAATATCTAGAGAAGCCCCTCCGGATAGCGTGGAAGACTAGGCTGCAAGTTAACCTGAGAGGTCTTGTTGACGTTTGTCGGGCATATTCCCATAATGCCATCTTTCTTATGATTCGAGATGTGCCGCACAGCTTCGCTCATGGAGGAAGTGATGCTCTTTCTCGTTTCTTAAGTCCTGACTTCTCCATGAGTGGCCTTCGTCTCCTGATCGTCACTTTGCAGAGGTTGAAGCCAAGTGTGTTAGCTTGATCAATGAATTTTGGTGGAACCAAGTCAAGTTCTTCTTTCCTGGCCCTCCCGAATAGTTAGTTTGGGTAGCTCTTTGCGAGACTCTTTTATGATTAAGTTGTAAATATATAATTTTGTACTCAACTTGTCTTCGTTGTATCTTTTTTTTATACTCTTTTTGATGCAGAGAAATATGAAGTAAGACTGGAGGACGTGTTTCCTTATTCCTACGATGACTCCGGGCTTCTCTTTGAGCCTTCGGATTTTCGTAGTTTCTTCGCGTTCTGTCGAAATTAACTTTTTGCTTCTTTGAGTTATTTGCTATACCCGAAGGGGTTTGGTTTTAGAAAGTTCGTAGTATGCTTCGTGTCTTTTGACAAAACCGTCTTTTCCCTGGACTTTGCGCCCGTACTTTGAGATATTGGACTTCGTTGTTTTTAACACGAAGCACTATATCTTTTCATGGGTTTTTAACCCGCATTCGATAGTGGTTTCGCGATCTTTAGCGAAGCATGCTATCACCTTCCTGGGTATTGTACCCGACATCTCATTATGAGATAGAGGCTTTGTAATCTTTAACGAAGCTAACTGTCTTTTCTTTTTGTTGTCAATTTTCAATATTCAAAAATTCTCGTGTACACTTTTCTTTTCTGCCATTTTCTGGCGAATACTATTTTCTGCCTTAAAAGGTGAATCTTTGTCCCAACATATTGGAGCTTCGGGCAACATTTTCATCTTGTCCTTGAATGCGACAAGGCATTCATTTTTGAAGAAAAAATCTTGTTGTGGGACCCCACTTTCTGGAATCTGCCTTTTCACTATATATATATAAGGAATCCTCCCAGCTGTTTTAGGATGTTCTTGACGCTTTTGCTACCTCTTGTTCCATATGGAATCTTTGTGGGAAAGGCTTCCTCGTGGTGTTGTGAAGGAGCTTGTGCGGAGGCTTCAAGCATGGTGATGTTCTTCCTCAAGAGCTTGTTGACCACTTCGCCGAACTTGACAAATTGACAGGGAGGCTTTCGTTGGTCGAAGTTCCCGCTGAGCCAGTTCCTCTTGCTATTGTTCCTCTGGGGGTAATTATTATCAGTGATGATGAAGATTCTGAGGATCGTCCTTATAAGCCGTCGCCTGTTCCTGGAGTTCCAAGCCACACTCGTAGTAAAACGAAGAAGTAGCTTCTTCTGTTTGACTGTCTTCTAGATGAATTTCCCTTTGTGGCCTTCGCTCTTTGTAAATCTGTTAAATTGGGTAATATTGGATGTATTGACAATATTTATTGCTTCGATCGTGTCGCTTTTCTTGCTTGGATGTTCTTCTTGTGGATGTCATAACTGATAGCCTTCGGATTTTGTCAGGTGATTTGATTGTAGCTTTTCGGAATTTTCTTAGCAGCTTGTCCTTAGCCTTCATTTGCTGTTGTTCCGTTATTTTCCTTTTGATGATTACTGGCTGATTTCCTCTTTCAAGCCTTTCTTGGTGTGAGACGCGGAGCCTCTCGGTAGTCCACTTCTTCATCTTCTACTTCATTGTCATTTCCCTTACTTGCATTGCCTGCCTGAGACGCTTCGTCATTGTTCACCTGTTTTGCTCTTAGGATTTCTTCTTTTCTTGCAGTATTGGCTCGCTCCTGTTCTTCTCTTGAAACTCTGGCCTCTTCCGCTTCTCTGGTAATCCTGGCTTTTTTGGCTTCGACTTCAACGCACTGTGCTTCGACGTCAGCTGTCTTGTTTGACCTTCCTTTTGCCATCAATTCAAAACTATCTGTTTGAGTAGCCCTCAATTCCCATTTTTCTGAGTATTTCTTTTAAAAATGATGTTGACTGGGCCTCCACTGTCAATTAATATCCTGTGCACTAGGCATCCTTCGATGTCTGTCTTGATTACGAAGGCGTCTGTGTGCTGGTAGTCGATGACTTTGATGTCTTCTGCCGTGAATCGGATTGTAGATCTCTTCCATTCTAGCTCATCTGTTCTTACCCTTGTTATTTTTGGCGAGTGGTCATCTTGCCTTCTCTTCATCGTGGGTTCAGCCCACGGTCGGCACCAAAATGTTAGGGGAACGGGATCCTGATTAGTCAAGTGAAGCCCCCAACGTATAATGATTGTCTTGTCCTGATGTGGCGAAGCCCTCCAGATGCTTTCTTTCTCTTGGCGAAGCCCCCTGTACTGTCCGCGGATGCTATACGAAGGTGGGAGCCCAGGCTGTTCCTCGGCTCTCCCTTGATGCTGTTCGGCGAAGCCCTCTCTTTGCCCGCGATACCGGGCGAGGAGTACTGAGACGACAAAGATTTGGGAACGGTGTAAATGATGCATTTGGCTCGTGGCCTGAAAAACTGATGTCCTCTTACAGTGGAGTCTGGTCATATTTTAGACCCGAACCTAGTATTACATTAGGAGATATTTAGGTACACCCTTCGGTAGCCTTCGTATTGCGTTTCTACCCTTCGCTCGCCGAGGCTCCGTGTCCTCTCAATACCTTGACCCTTCGCTTGTGATTTTGCTTCTGGCCAACGTCGTAGACCTTTGCTTGTCCGGTTCCAACCCCCCATGTCTTCGCCGATCCCTTCGCTTATCATGGAATCGTAGCCCTCTTCCCAAGAGTTGTCCAACACCAACAATGCACATCCGAATGCTCAGAGTTACAGTAGGTTCTTGCCAATTCACACAAAGCTGATCATTTGCATGCACAACGGTGCTAAATTCCACTATGGTGCCAACAACATCGATGCATGACGTCGCTAATGCAACCGTGACCTAATCCCCAAGAGTAAGGTGAGGAATTTGCCACTAGCGCTGGCTTAAACAGCACCTCGAGATTGATGACCGTCGAAAACTAAGTGCCGGTCACCTTTGGCGCGTACCTGTCCCCTAAAGTATAGGAGGCCGTGTATCTGGACCAGCCATAGGCTGGCGATGCCTGGAGAGGAAATTGTGGATACTTGGTGGGCGGTCATGGGACAGCGTGGTGGCCATTTGGTTGACAGTGAGCATGGGCGGCCATCCTGTTCTCGAGTCGTCGCCGCAGGTGAGCCACAACTGCAACAGCTTCCACAACGGGGTGATGGAGCGCACAAGTAGCGCCGTGGTCGACAGCGCCTACGAGATGATCAGCCTCAAGGGATGCACCACACGGTCCAATAGTCGGACTAAGGCCCTGCTGTTTCAGCTTGCAAGCTTTTCTACTGAAAAAGTCAAAAGCTGAAACAAATGAGGTTTTGAAAAAAACAGCCTGTTCGGTTGGAGGTTTTGCAGCAGGCAGCAGCAGCAGCTACAGTGTTCACAGTTATTTCTTCAGCAGCAGCTACAGTGTTCGCAGTTATTTTTCTACAGCCGCAGCTGCAGCCTGCCGAACAGGCTGAAAGTTGCCTTTTTTTAACGCTGAAAAGTAAGCTTATGAGGAAATGAATTAAAAGCTGAAAAGCTCATCCAGAGCTACTTTTCCAGCTTTTGGTGTACAGAGAAGTTAAAAATATATTACAAAAGCCAAAGCCAAAGCCAAAACCCAACAGTAAGTTTTCAACTAGCCAAAACAACCAACTTTTTCAAAAACTCAAAACCTCCAGCCCAAACAAATAGGGCCTAAAGGGCGAAGACTAGATATTGTTATGTTGCATTTCTTCTATGATCATGGTTGGATTCAAAAAATCAAAAGGGAAATACATAGACTTTCCTCAAAAATTCAAAAGGGAAATTCTCCGGGTGGACAACAGGTCACTTGGTCAGACCTTTTTATTTATACTATCTATAATATTATTACCTAAAATAAAAAAATAAAAATGGATACTCGGAAACTAAGGTCGAGGTTTCACTATTTGTTTTGCGGCAATCGTTGTTTCCTAAAATTTATTAGGTCGTGAACTTCTACTTTCATTTAGAATTCAGGCATTATTTTCCCCCTTGCTTGCCAAAAAAATATTCAAGAATAGCAACCCACTGAACCTATGAAATTCATAAAATTCTCTGCGAACGTATTGAACAATATAATAGGAAAGTAGGAATTGAGAATATTGGTAGCGTAGTTCAAGTGGGGGATGGGATTGCTCGTATTATTGGTCTTGGTGAAATAATGTCAAGGGTGAATTACAGTAAATCCTTTTTAGTACCCATCAATGTTGAAAATTGGAAAACTCAGCATCTTGCCAATACTTTGGGTTGTCAAGTGGAACAAATGCCATTCACCTATCTAGGGCTGCCTTTGGGAACAACTAGGCCATCAGTGGAAGATTGTATGCCAATTCTTAACAAGATTGAGAAAAGAATGATGGGCCTCAACAAAATTTTATCTTACCATGGAAGAATCTTGTTGGATAAGTCAATTATATCTGCTCTCCCCATGTTTTTCATGAGCACTTATAAAGTCCATAAAACAATCCTTGGACAGATTGATATATACAGAAAGCATAATTTGTGGCATAAAGGTGACATCAACAGGAGAGGTGGATGTCTCGTTGCTTGGAAGAAGCCACCAGGCCAAAGGACCAAGGAGGTCTTGGAATCCTTGATCTACAAACACAAAACACTGCCTTGCTATTGAAGTTCCTTCATAAATTTTACAACAAGCCTGATCTTCCCTGGGTCAACCTAACTTGGAAACAATTTTATTCTAGGCCAATTCCTCCACACCACAGGAAAAGGGTTGGATCCTTTTGGTGGAGAGACATCATGTCCCTCTCGGACAATTTCTTTATGATTGCTGCCTGCTCTGTTTCAGATGGTCCCACTGCTCTTTTTTGGAAAGACACATGGGAATTAGGAGTCCTGAAATGGAAATATCCACAGCTCTTTTCCTTTGCTATTAACAAGGACATATCGGCTAAGTCTTTTCTTAGTAACAATATACAGGATAACTTTTGGCTACCACTGTCTGATGAGGCTGCAGCACAATTGGAGGAACTGCAGTTTCAAATAGAACAGTTGCAAATTAACCCGGATGAAACGGATAGATGGGGTTATATTTGGGGATGTGGACAATTTCTTACCAAGAAAGCTTACCTAAGTCTAATGGGAATTGCAAATGCTTCGCCCATCTTTAAGTGGATGTGGAAATCATGCACCAGAGGGAACCATAAGTTCTTCTTCTGGCTCCTTCTCCAGGATCGTTTGAACACCAGAAACCTACTGAGAAGGAAGAATAAGTCACTGCCAGACTACAGCTGCGTACTGTGTACAGGACAGGTAGAAGAAACCTTGATTCATCTGTTCTTTGAATGTCTTTTCAGCGCTTGGTGCTGGCGATTTGTCAATATAAGCTGGAACACCTCACTTTTGCCTCAAGACATGATCATCACGAGTAGAAGAAGATTTGGCTCCAAAATTTTCAGAGAAATAATCATGGTGGTGGCCTGGTCAATTTGGTGCCATAGAAATTCAATCATTTTTTATGGAGCAGTCCTTTCTCTTTGTCGATGGAAAAACTTCTTTAAAGAAGAATTTGCTCTTATATTACATAAGGCAAAGCCATCAACAAAGGAGTTGTTGAAAGATTGGTTGAGTAGTATCTAACTGTAATTTTCTTAGGGTCTTTTTTTCGGCCTACGGCCGTGTAACATGTACATAAACTTTTAAATTTTATAAAAAATAGGTAGGGTGCTCCCCTGCCGTTCGCCTCAAAAAATAATGTCAAGGGAATTAATTTGCAGAAGGGACTAGAGGTATTGCTCTGAATTGTTTTCTCCTTTTTTTTATGGCAGGTTGAGGTTTTCCTTACTATCCAGGTTGAGCCATTATTGATCTCTTTCACACGCAAGACTTATTGCTGGCGTGCATAATGTTAAAATATAATTTTATAGGGACTGAAATTTAAAAGTTGAAAAAAAATAAGAAAAACAACATGAGAAGGACATTGTGTATGGATCCAGAATTTTACAGACTATTTCACTGTTCAGACTCTCTTACATAATTTTATCGGTGTGATAAGTTCTCCCTATAATATGCTCCGATCTACACAATTTTGGGTAGTTTGTTTGGTAAAAGTATTGTTTATTTGGATGGCTATGGTCCAGTGTTGTTGCGGATTGGATCAGTATTGGACGAGAAAAGTGTAGTTCGATCTCATTTTGTTTGGACTTTGTTGTTCTTTGACTTCTCTACTATTTAATAAGTTTAAAGTGAGTCGTCAGCCTAAAATTTGATCCTCAAATTTCAGACCTCTGCCATCCAAATTTATCTTTAATTCAATTTTTTGAACTGAAATCCGAGTTCTTTTCGTTTGGTCGTATAGATATTAAAACACCCTTACTCACATATAGGCATGTGGTTTAACGGTAGAACTGTTCACTTGTTCCCAGCAGATTTGATGTTGAATCCCACTCGGCGCATTTTTTTCATCTTCTTCTTTTTTTTGAAGGCGAACCACCCTAAACTGACCCTAAACTGGGTCTGGTGTGGCCCAGGACATGTGGTCGCCCAGTGGCTTGGATCTGATTGGCCCACGCAGTTTTTCTTTTTTCAGAAATTAATCGATTGGAAAGAAATTGTGACAACTTAAAAATGTACCATAAATACTGTAACGCTCCAAAAATTTTGAAAACAATTTTTAAACTTCACTTGATAAGCTCTTGATGTTGGTGTTAATTAATCTTTACGAATACAAATATTTTACTGTAAAAATTTAGAGAATGGAAAAATATATCCATTTCTGTACATTAATAAATTATGAAATTTGGCATGCATGCAGATCATGGCATTACTGAACGGTTAAAAAGGAGGCATATTTAATTTCCACTTATCATTGCATTTTCTTGCTATGCAATGTTTTATTTGTAGTATTTTATCCCCGCATGGTTTTAGGCTAAAATTTTGGCTATAGCGTGTTTTTATGCTAATTTGGTTCTCTGGTAGTTCTTTTGCATTTTTATGCTTTCCAGCACCATGTTAAGAAAATTTGAAATGAAATTCTTGCTCTAAATCACTTAAACTTAAATAAGTTTCGCGTCAAAGTAATTGAATTCGACTCAAATTTAGTCCAAGTTTTTATGTGTAATCTATACAAATCGAATTGTCCTTAGTTATAAACTGACTTGTGATTCAGTGGTGAAGGTGCTTAGTTCCCTTCAAGGCGACACGGGTTCAACTCCCACCATCGGTCATTTTTCTGTTTTAGACATTTTTGCAGAAAGAAAAAATAGACTGAAACAAACATCCAACACCGTAAAGTTCATATATCTTCCCCATCCGAGCTCAAGTTGATCCCATTATTATTCCTCAATTCATATAAAATTAAGCCATCAATTCCATCCAGTTTGTTGAAGTTCATTTATTTCTGTTTATTTTTGTTGCTCATGTTCCCAGGCAGACTTGATTCTTTTCTCCTTTTTTTGTCTTTCGTATATTTACTGTCAGAACTCATATAGAGGCAATGATGGTCAGATGAATGAACTAAGTATATACAAATCCGTGAACCCTTAAGAAAATATTTGCCCCATAGCAATGCACGTGCAATTTGCTATTGAATCATCGCTCGTGACCCAGAATAAGATTCGGCCACGCATTGGTCTGAAATCTGTTGCCTCTGGAATCGAAATCTCTTGGTGGTATTCTCTCTTCTACAGCTTATACGCTGACTACGCAGTGCACGTTCTTGTTTGGATCGGGGCTAGTGTTTCGTTTGTCAGTGAGCTTTGTTCCGGGTTTTTTTTTTTTTTTTTTTGGTATGCAGTGAGCTTTGTTCTAGCTAGCCAAAGAATCCGTAGTGCTGCTCTTGTTGCAGCAAGTACCTTGATCGCTCGACTGTTCTGGTGGAATGTGAAATTAAATTGCTGCTATGAGGTTACTCGCGTTGTCTGGTAATTAACACGGAAGACACAAGGGAAAAGAATGTAGCCTCTTGGAATCCACCCCTACTGAAGATATTGATCATACAGTAGTATATGTTAAGCGCGCTCGTCGTCACAGTCCAAACTCCAAAGTGGTTCGGAGTCGCCCGAATCAACATGGACTCAGCCAAACTAAGCTAAACGCGTGTTTTAATGGGACGCCAACGAGTGGCCTCGGCAGGCAAGGTATGCTCCGCTCGCGTTGACTGTGGGATGCGGCCGCTGACCGTGGCGATCGAGGCAGCACACGCGAAGCCCTACATGAATGCATGCGAGTGGTGCACCTCGTGTAGTGCTGGCATGCCGCCAATGCACGCGATTATTAGGGAGCTATGAATTAAACGAGTGGCAAGAACGGGAATGCGGCTTGCCGACGTCCAAGACTCGAGGAGTTGGCCGGTGATACAGCCGCGTACCTTTTCTCTTCGTACGTAAACAGTGGCGAAGCTAGCATCGCCAAGACCCGAGTGCCACTGACTCTCAATGGATGTTTTTGGAAGATTTCACGGTGCACATAAGAGCAAGGATAGTAATTTCGCCGGCTGTCGGTGAAATACCACTGCCATGTCACCGAACAACACCATCAATGAGCATCGCTATACGAGCCTGGCTACCTCAGATTTAATATTTAATCATTTAATGTTAGGGTGTGTCTTACATGCATGCACTGCTATTGGCTGAAGGCGCTCAGTTTTCTTGGACACCCTGCTTCCGCCGGCTTCGTGCGGGCGAGTGACGAGACGCCCGCTCTTTTCTCTCTCTTTCTTTCTCACACCTCCAGCTAGGATTTTTGTGACGTGGAGGACCATTTAGCCAGCTGACTAGGACTCATTATACTTGCTCTAAGGTGGAAACGTGAAAGATCACACTGAATTTTCGGTTTTACCTGGTGCGAGTGCACTCGGCAACACTCACCTAGCGTCACCCCCTGTACGAAAAGGTGCTTCCGTTGATTCCAAACAAGTGCTCATATTTTTTAAGATAAGCTAAAATGAGAAATTTTATTTCATCTAGAAACTGAAAAGCACTGAGCCCAGATGAGTTGATTTCACAACAAGAAACCTAACCATTTTGTTTCGCAAAGAAAAAAAGAAACCTAACCATTTGAGCTACGCTCAGTGTAGCTCAGTTTTCTTATCACAAAGTTTTCATTAGAGACCCTGTCTCGAACATAGGGTGCACATAGGTCGGCAACTCTCGGAGAGGAAACTGTAGCCAATCAGTGGCGATAGCTAGAAGAATTTTGCAACGGGGTGCACTTCTACACAACATATAGAGTAAATACATTTTTTTTGCTTTTGGGTGAATAATTATGTGTTTTTTAGAGAAAAGGAAAATTGTGTTAACCTAGCCTTCTCAGCTAAACATCATCACTGAAATCTGCATCATCAGACGTGCAAAGTTACCACCCTGATTAAACTAAATACATAAAAGGAACGAACATCTGCGATGGCGCATCTGCTGGAGACAGTCACCAATAAACGGCAAACATTGCCAAAGACCATCCATGGAATGAGAGAATCACCAAGCCGACACCCCAATGGAGGATGTGTTTTCCAATACCATCGATGGCCATACAAATCCTCGGATTTAGGTCCTCACCAATTCACAAAGCTGATCATTTGCATACATATCGGTTGTGAATTCCACTATGGTGTCGTGTGTGCGTTCATAGAGGTGAGTGTGCGTGCATTGTGAGTGTATGAATTGTACTGTATAATCACCAAAAAAAAAATCCACTATGGTGTCGACAATGTCAGTGCATGATGTCACTGACACAACCGTGACCTAATCCCGAAGAGTAAGGAGAGGAATTGGCCACTAGCACTGCCTTAAACACCACCTCGAGATTGACGATCGCCAAGAATAAGCGCCAATCACCATAGGCGCGCGTAAAGTCAATGGGACTGCTTATCACAAAGTTTTCACTAGAGACCCTGTCTCGAACATAGGATGCACACCCTAGAGCCGCACAAAAGGTTTCCAAATAAATGGAGATAAAACAAAAAATTATCATCATTAAAAACTCATCTATTTCTAAACCTGCAGCCATGCTTGATGAAAATGTATCCATAGTCAAAGTATCCAATAGGCGACATGATGTCATCCCCTCAACTATTTTTGTCTTTACTGGTGTGATGGTATTTGAGGGGATGGTATACTTCATAACCTTGTCTTTTCTAGTTCTTGTCTAGACTCATATGTTTTAATATGTTACATTATCTTACTCATGAATTAAATGGAAATTAAAAAGTAGTTTATTTCCAAATATGTGGTACAAAAATGCTACGGCCGTACATTAATGCTCGGTGCCTACTTTCTAGGTACATCTAAATGTAAAAATATATGCACATGTATGTGAACGGGAAGCAAACTGCGGTAGTCTTACAGTGGCGTCCGTGTTTGCGTTATGTATGCTTGCGTGACACAAAATAAAGTCAGGGTATTAAGTAATTAGACGAAGGTAGGAATGCTATTAGCATCCATTTGGTAACCACTACTCCACTTGGTAGAACTTCAGCAAGGGATAAGATTGTTTGAGACCTTTGCCTGTTAAAGATGTAGCGTAGTCCAGCTAGAAATGACTCTTTTGCTAGGTCATCTGTTAATGCATCCTCCAGTTTTCCGACTGCTCTACATAATTTTAATCTACGATCGGCCAATAATTGAAGGATCAGCGGCTATTTAAGAAACTACCGGTCTCAGGTTATTGCAAGAGAGCTCGATGCAATACTTCGTGTTCACAATGACAAACGAGTCATATGTGAGCAATTACCCCCTCTTACAGTGCTAGTCTATTCACACAGCGACAAAGCTAATGCCCATTCCATTGACAAGACAATCTATACTTTCTTTCTGACGCAACAATCAGAACTTTTTTTTGCCCCCTGAGAAAACAAGAGTCGCTGTGACAATGAAAATTTGTCCTGTAGCTAACACTACAAGATTTTAGATGTTTACCGACAGTATTTGTTAGGTGGCCGACAGTTTCACCATTCTTGAGTATTTGTAACAAGTGGCCGACAGTTTTTCTTATACAAAATCGTATCTTCCGAATAGTTTTGATAAATTCTCAACAATGTCATTCCCAACAAAGTCATTACTTACAGTTAAGCAACATACTTAGCTAGATAAACTAAAAACTGTTGGCATTAACAGAGAAACTGTCGGGAAAGTTTGTTATTCTTGTAGTGTAAAAGTCTTGTAGCTAGAAGTCCTAAAAGAGTTACTTTATATGAACAAAATCCCAATAATCTCTCTTGCAAGGAGTTGTTGAGTCAACATTATTCTAATTCCGATTTGGACAAGTTTGCTAATGAGCGTCACTATTTTCTCATTAATCTGAATGGCAATTTCTAGTCGCACCTAACTGTTAACATATGACTATTATGCATGTAAAGGGATGCAATTTGCAATTGTCTTGCTGCATGTGTTCTATGCTCTTGCGTAACTGACAAAAAGAAAGTTGAGGTCATTAGTTACTTAGATGAAAACTTGGTAGCTAGTTAAAGCAGAATAAGATTGTTTGAGACCTTTGCTTAGGTATTATAAGACGGTTGCTTACCCATGAAGAAACTGAAAATCGAGTGACGTCTCACAAGACAAAATACCTAGCACGAGCGTTCAGGCATATAGCTAGGGTTCATTAGTCTTAATCAGTTCCGATATCCCGGGGGGTGGGGGGGGTGAAAGAAAAATAAAATGAGATTCTGTTGTGTCCTCCTCTCAAGTCGATTTGTCTCTTGCTGGCACGATGAAATCACGGCAGTAATAAAACTTTAAATAGCAACTAGGCTTCAAATTAATCCTGATGCCCACCATATTTTGCATGCAAGTGTGTTGTTTGTGTTTAGTTATGCTTCTGGGTGTCCCTCTTGTAATAGACTAAAAAAAATAGATATTAGCTACAAACTTGTTCTTCTTCTTGGGAGTAAGAGCAACTCAAGCAAGTCCAACAAGCCCCTACCCAGATTTTGAGGGGTGAGGCCAAAAAAATCCCCTCCAACAGGGTCTCTACTAAAGCCCTCATTTTGAGTAGGCATTCAAATTAGTGCACAAATGATAATGAAATGAAGCTTCTACACCTGATTGGCTTGGATGACATGTCTCGCAATTGTGTTTGGTTGAACTATTTAAGATGTTTGCATAACACATTTGCTACCATTTCCATGCATGTTTGAAAATTTTGAATAGTTCATAACGAGGATGTGAATATGTTTCAATTACATGTGTCATATGTGTTACAAATACTTATGCTTGAATTATTGCAGTGTCAAACATGAGAAATACATGAGAAAGAGGTGGAACTGTGGAAGAGGAAGATAACAAAATAATAGGGGATGTGATTTGAGGTCTAGAGTTGGCAGCAAAATTTGAGGGTTCTAGAGAGTCAGCAATCAAATGGCATTTGAGGTCCCTGATTTTGGGGCTAGTTCTAGAGATGCTCTAAGAGCACCAGCAATGCGCGCTGGTTCGAACCATACACATGAGTTCAAGGTTCCATAGTCGAACAGACAGGTCAGACCATGGTTCGGTTTTCACATACGTTGCGGGTGT
Organism: Eragrostis curvula; assembly: GCA_007726485.1. Lineage (NCBI taxonomy): Eukaryota > Viridiplantae > Streptophyta > Magnoliopsida > Poales > Poaceae > Eragrostis > Eragrostis curvula. The sequence goes on from CM017439.1 coordinate 36,744,636, forward strand.
TGTAACATGGTAAGGGACCATTTCAGTTTGCATTTGCAGCCACTTAAATAGAGAGATCAAGCCATTTTTTGATGAGGTAACTGTGAGACCCTTTGATGGGTTAATTCATGCATAAAGACACGTTTTAAGTGCTGTAGCTCATTGGTTATAATAAGTAATAAAAAAAACTACCTTCTACGGAAGTTGCGCGCCTTTGCTGAGTCTCAAACAATAGTAAAACCAAAGTGAGTGTGCAGGAGAGTTGGGGTATATAAACTTCTTTTCTTTATTGATTAAATCTGGTTACACACCCTTTTATTTATAGAGGGGCTCAACTTGTTCTCTAAGAAAAATTCCAACGAGATCTAATTTCAACTATTTCTCAAATTACCTAATTTTAAACAACTTTTCATATTTAAGCAATTTATTTCCTATTTTTATCTTGACTTGACCTTGCCACTTTTGGGGGGCACCGGGGCCGCACCCTGGCTGGCCCCCTTGCGGTGCAGCCGTGTCGCCGCCGCGGTGTCATCTACTCGTCCCGGCCCATGAAAATGCAAGTAGACCATATGTGTACAAAAAGGATCCTAAAGATCTTTGTAACCATAAAAAAATATCTTGGTTTGGCTCAGCTATGTTAATTGGTTCATGTGATAAATGTTTCATTATAAAGTTCTTTGTGTATCTTACTGAAATATATATATTCATAATAATAAGGGTTGGCCCGTGCGGGCAAGTTGGCTAGCTAGTTGCTTATATAATAAGAAATAAGAAAAAGTCCTAGTGAAGTGTTTGCGCGCCTTTGCTGAGTCTCAAACAATAGTAAATCAAAGTGCGCGCGCAGCAATTGGTCGAATATGCATCTATATATATGGCCCCTCTGAGCGAGATAACACCACATAGCTAGCGAGCTAATTAAGCATCACAAGATCCCACACAGCAAGGAAGCCCTAGCTAGCTAGGTAAGATCGATTGAGCACGATGGTTACACCATCGTTCCTAGATCATAAGTTGCCTGAGCAGTGGACCACCCTCCTCCTGGTTACGCTGATCCCTCTCCTCTCCGGCATCTTCCTCCTAGCACGGAGCAGGTTGAGCCGGAGCAGGGGCCGCAACCTGCCGCCAGGCCCACCGAGCCTGCCCCTCATCGGCCACGTGCACCTGATGATGGGCGCCCTGCCGCACCGGAGCCTGAGCGAGCTGGCCCGACGCCACGGGCCCGTGATGATGCTGCGCCTGGGCGTGGTGCCGACCGTGGTGGTGTCGTCGCCGGACGCGGCGCGGGACGCGCTCAAGACGCACGACGCCGAGTGCTGCAGCCGGCCCGGCACACCCGGGCCGCGCCGGATGTCGTACGAGCACAAGGACGTGGCGTTCGCGCCCTACAGCGAGTACTGGCGCGAGATGCACAAGCTCGTCGTCATCGAGCTCCTCAGCATGCGCCAAGTCCAGGCCACCTGGTACGCCAGGGAGGCCCAGGTACTCTTACAGTCTAGTAACTACTTGCATAGCTACACTCCACGTACGTACTTTTTATTTGTCTATATATACAAACCTGATATCACTAAGTAATAGCCCATGATCGATATATACAGGTGGACAAACTCATCGCCAGCCTCACCAGAGCCGGAGGGACGCCCGTCTTTGTGGAGGATCACATCTACGCCTTCATGGACGGGTTCATCGGCACGGTGGCGCTGGGGAAAATCTACGGCACCGAGCAGTTCGCGTACAAGAAGCACTTCCACCACGTGATCGACGACGCCATGAGCGTGATGGCCAGTTTCTCCGCCGAGGACTACTACCCCAACGCCGTCGGCCGCCTCATCGACCGCCTCACCGGTGTAGTCGGCCGCCGTGAGAAGATATTCAAGGAGATCGACGCCTTCTTCGAGCTCATCATCCAGCATCACCTTGACCCGGCCCGCGCCGCCTCGCCTGACAACGGCCACGACATCATCGATGTCCTCATCGGTCTGATGAAGAACCACCAGGGCACGCTCAGCTTCACCAAAGACCACATCAAAGGACTGCTCTCGGTAGGCTTTTGGGTGTAATTGGTCGGTGCATGCAACTTAACACTCACCTCATGATGCGACCCACTAACTAGTTTATGAATCGATCTTGGTATGCTTATTCCTCTAGCTAGAACTAGAAGTCACAAGCAAAAATCTCTCCTTTTTTCAGAATATCTTTACTGGGGCCGTCGACACAAGCTCAGTCATCATAGTGTGGACAATGGCTGAGCTAGCACGGAATCGAACGGTCCGTGAGAATGTGCAACAAGAGGTGAGAGCTGTGGTGGGCAACAAAGAGAGGGTGCAGCCAGACGACGTCCCGAAGCTCAAGTACCTCAAGATGGTGGTGAAGGAGGTCCTGCGGCTGCACCCGCCAGCGCCGCTGCTAGTGCCGAGGGAGACCATTCGGGACGCCAAGATCTGCGGGTACGATGTGCCGGCAAAGACCAGGCTCTTTGTCAACGTCGGCGCGATTGGGAGGGATCCAAAGTTCTGGGACAACGCTGAAGAGTTCAACCCCGACAGGTTTGAGGGCAACGATGTTGACTTCAATGGGGCGCATTTCGAGTTCCTCCCTTTCGGTGCTGGTCGTAGGGCGTGCCCTGGGATGGCCATGGGATTGGCCACAACGGAGTTCACGTTAGCCAATCTGCTCTACTGCTTTAACTGGGAGCTCCCAAAGGGCGTCACGCCTGAGAACATGAACATGGAGGAAGAGGCAGGACTCACCGTCCGTAAGAAGACTCCTCTCATGCTTGTGCCTACCAGAGACAAGTGATCAGTCCAGACTCCGGAGGTGCCAGCAAAATAGAATAAATAAATCTGTGTTGTGTTGTTTAATTTACGTGGGTTCCTGGGATGACAATCGAAGGAATAATATGTGTGCTATTTTAATTACCGCCTGTACTAGTAGTACCTTCAATAATCACCTGTCAAATACCCTGTAATTTTACTCCTTTTTTGTCATGTGTTAATAAAAACATGGTTCCAGAAATCTAGATTCCGATCTTGCTACAAGTAGGAGTTTAGGTGCAAGTTTTAATAGGCAGTGTAATACTACTAATCTTTGTATATATCTAAACTTATTTCCTCTTTAATTAGTTTGTGATTTTATTTTATTTTAACCGAAGTTTGTGATTTTATTCATGAGTAACATTATAAATGCACAAGCTCACATATGTGTGTATATGCACTCCCCTCTATGAACACACATGCGCGCACACTCACCTAACTTCATCTTTGTGAATGTCTACATGAGACTGGGCACTAGTGGATCATATGATTGATGAAATCAGTACTGGAGTCTCACTGTCAAAAGGCATATTGTCTCCATCGGACGAGTGAGGAGCAGTTGTGTTTTTACCCCAACTCTAAGTCTCAATTGTGATTTTGCCCTCATATATTTTCATGTTTATGGTTTTCCATCACATTTTCAAAATAAATCCAAACTTTACTCTATTTCATTAAGAGGATTTATAAATATAAAATGAAGTGTAAAAAGTCAAGAATATTATCGCATATTTGCCCCAAGTTTTCTAAGGCCTTTGTGGTTCTACCCCTCTTTTGATTTAAAAAAAATTTGAAATATTCCAGCCTTTCTGACATAATCATTTTCAGATATTTTAAATGTTTTTACAACAAAACTTGGACAAAATTTGTATATATTTAAATATGTCAAAGTTTTACATATCGGCAGCACTTCAACATCATTTAACAACATTTCAATATAACTTGCAACCATACTCGTATAGCAATTAGCATACAGTATCACATAGTAGACATCATATATTGTCTACATGTCCAAAGAAAGAGTTAATACATATCAAGCAACCCATATAATTTGACCAAGCAGAGACCAAACCACGGTGAACGCCTCAAACTCTGACAGCGACGAACACCATTTTGTACAATTGAACAAAGCTTTTTTGTGATTGTCAAGCAGCTCCAACGCGGCAACGCTATATCGTGCCTCATCTCTGTTGAAATCTCCAAGTTTTCAAAAGAGAAGCTCTTAATTTGTTCAAGCCCATCATAGCAGGCCCAATAACGAGGCTGCCAATGTATGGCCACGGGCTTTGTTCCTTGTGAGTTGTGGCAAACAAGCCCAGGCGACGATGAACCGGGAACACTAGAAGAAACTGATGTTCTTAAAATAAAAATAACTTACAAGAAACTGCGATAGTTTTTTCTTCCAGCGGAAAACAATTTTTCTTCTCTTTAGTATTTTACACAAACAACCAATAATTTTCTAATACAAATTCATATCTTTACTAACAGTTTTGTTTAATTATCTTCAATATGATTCCCAACGAATTTGTTACCTACAGTTTTCAAAATAGCTAACCAGTTACTGTTGGTAAAGATATTAAACATTCTTGGCCACTTTCAAAGATACTGTCGGTAAAGATATTCACTCCTGTTGACGGAGGGAGTATGTATTTTTCTCGTTGCCTGCGTGGAGATTTTTACCCGAGAATATCCCATCCTTCGTGTGTTGTGTGCCCTAGTGGTGCCCGTCTGATGGCATTGGAAATGACGACGGAGCAACACGCCATCTGGATGGCATTGGAAATGACGACGGACTACAACTGCTGCATGTTTGACTGATGAGTGGGCCTACACACGTCCAACGAAGTACTCCTGGCGGCCGACCTCCTGGAGCAGGAGAAATGCTTCCGTTTCTTTGCAGCCGCTCGGGGCACAAGATCATCAAGGAGAGCTTTTTGTGAGAAGAATGACCATCATTTTCGCGGCAAAGTCTGGTGCAAATATGAAATGTCGTCTCTCTTTTCTTCGCGATTACACATCCGGAAAATCAGTACGGAGTACGGGCCCGCTGCTTGCGTGGGAAAATAACAGTCCTTTTCGCGGCAGTTGACTGTTGCAATCTCATTTCTCTTTTCTTCGCAATTGCCTCCGAACCATGTCTTCAACAACTGTGGGCCCACGCACTTGTGGGTCACTCATGTCATTCACCATACACAAGGTGGCGGACTCGTGGTCAAGCAAATAAAGTCGGTCTTTAGCGTCCCCAACAGCCAACTGCTTCGGCCGTGTTTTATTCACACTGACATCTACGGAACTGGTAGGTCCACAAACACGGTTAAAAAGAACTGCTCCTTCCGTCCCACTACAGTTGGCATTTTAGCCCCAGGCACGAAAATTAAGGAGAGAAGGAATAAAGTAGGTGCGCAAAAAACGAGGAAGAGAAATAGAGATAGAGCTGTATTGAAAAGAGAGAAAGGTGTCTCGGGAAGTGAGAACGCCAAGTATTTTGGGAAAACTGGATGATGCTAGGATGCCAAGTATTCTAGGACGGAGGGAGTATCTCCTATTGTTAATTCATTCATGGCGTTGGGATAATTTTGAGTAAATTTAATGAAAATCCTCGTAAAACTATTTTTTTTCTATGTTAATTTCAGAAAACTATAACATATTTTTACTTTGTTTCAGAAACTATAGTTTTTGTATCTTGCCACACTAGCGAGTCCCACTTTCAGAACACTACCAAAGTAGCTTGTGGGATCATACACGAAAGTTGTTGTTTCTTAAACATGGTGTCAAACTTGATGTAGCTTTTTGAAACCGGCATTATAGTGTTTTATATAACAGTAGTTTTGTGAAATATTATTCTAATGCTATCAAATAACATACATTTTTAGAGAGATCAAGCAAGATTATGAAAGTGCAGCCCTTGTTGTTCTAAGTTATTTTATCTTCAAGGAAAAATATTATTTTGCCGTTTCATATAACCATGGGCAAAACTATGTTCTTTGGTTTGATTTGCACGCCCAAATGAAGAACCCACCCTCCCCTCAACATAGTCCAATTTCGCGATTCAAGCATTTTCTATTAGTCAGTGTCTCTCGAACCCAACATGTAAAATATTCCTTCATACTCATAATACAAGTCGTTCTGGGAATCGAAGCGTTTTCACAAATCAAGTCGTTCTCCTGCGCGAGCGTCGCCTATGAACGTTTTTGCCCCCGACGCCGCACACTCCCAAAGCTGATGCTTTGGCTTCTGCGGGACTCCACTAAAACGTGCACGCTCCCAACGCATGCAGCATGCAGCTAGGTCTATCTGAAAGTTATACGAGTGATTTGGTCTCAGTAGCCGCCATATGCTCCAATAAACAAGCTCAGAAAATTAATCAGTAAATAATTTGTGCATTTCCGAAAAAAAAAAAGGATATGCTTGGCAATTCCACCATTTCAAATGATTTGTGCATTCCTCGGCAAGCAAATTATCAAAATCAATGAACCGGTATCCTAGGATAGGCTTGTGTTGTTGGGAAAAACCAAAGAACTGATCATGTGTCAGTTGTAATGTAAGCCTTGTAGGCATCGTAATTTGTAAAAGACCTCACTGCTGTGAAAGAGGTATGCCACTAGAGGCGCGTTCGGCGTTTTAGAGGCTAAAATTTAGAGGGGTCTAAACAAAAAGAATCTTGTCTTAAATAAAGTTTAATTACAAAACTAACTGCAGAACCCTCCTTCTAAATCGCGAGACGAATTTAACGAGGGTAGTTAAACCGTGATTAGACGATATTTACTGTAGCATCACTGTAACAAAACATTGATTAATTAGGCTTATTAGATTCGTCTCGTAAAGATGTATCCATCTGTAAAAAAGTTTTGTCATTAAACTTTATTTAATACTTTTAAATAATAAGATTTTCTTTAGAGCTAAATTTTAGAGGGTCTAAAAGAAGGCACCGAACGCGCCCGATTTGTCATTGCCTTCAGTATTGTCTAAGAAGAGGTGCTGGTCAATCTCTCTTAACGGAACTACCGGCGAGTCGAGCATGTACCCAGGAATCCTCATATGAGCTCGTGTGCTCATTTTCCTCCTAGCGTGCATCTTCTGCTAAGGGGCTGCAGCCCATGTGGGTGGGCTGAGGTTAGAGCTAGATTAAACTTCCTAGAAGTTGGGTTAAAGCTTCTAGAAAAGAGTAAGTCATAATTTATAACCAAAGCTTCGGCCTCTTTTAGAACGCAGGATTTTCACAGGAATTATACAGGAATTTCACAGGAATCAGTTGACTGTTCACAGAAAAAATGCCGCGTTCCAAATGCCCCTTTCATCAAAACTCTAAGAAATTTCAACGAAATTTTTAAGAACAAGTTTCAGAAAAATTGTAAAAATATTTTTGAAAAGCAAAAGTTGGCGAAAGTGAAACATTACAAAAAAAAAGAGGAAAGTTTGTTGGTAGTTGGGCGTGCAAATTGAACTACTAACGAGTGTCGCGGGAATTAGAATGCCCTTATAAGTATTTTGGATCTTCAATGAACGTTAATCATATATGATAAGTAGTCAGTAGATTAGTAACTTGTGAAGAAAATTACTCATAATAATAACATAAGAAATGGATTAATAAAAAAAAACATAAGAAATGGATTGACTCTGTGGTCAACCAGGAGTGGCTCTAGCAATGTCGAACGACTTTTGCAGGCGCGCTCTCCCAGTTAATGAGCAGCACGACTGGACACGACTGAGACCCAGGCTGGGCTCGGCTTCGATCCGGTCTCCGCTCTTCCTCACTCCACGGCCGGCGCGGGGCGGCGGGGAGCGAGCGAGCGAGATAACCTCAATTCCGCAGCTCCACTCGCCTTGCCCCTGGTCCATCACCTCGATGGACGCGCTTGTCGCCGCCTGCCACTGCTCCCGCCGCCGCCGCGCCCGCCACCTCCTCCTCGCCGCCGCGGCTGCCACCGCCGGATACGGTATCTACCGGCTCTATCGCCACCACCGCCGCCGCATCGTCGCCGCCCTCACTCTCGCTGACGCCGTTTCCCTGGTCGGCTCCGACCTCGCCGACTTCCTCCGCTCCGACTCCGACCAAGTCCCACAGAGCCTCCTCCAGCTCTCCAAGCTCGCCGCCTCCGAACCCGTATCCTCAGCCGCGTCAAGCATTTCCGAGTCCGTCGCATCCGGGGTCCTCCGCGCCATCTCCTCCCACCAGCAATTACATCAACAGCGGCAGCAGGGCCCCCAATCCTCGCTGCAAGATCGAATCTTGGACCGGCTCCTCTCCCCCGCCGGCGCCGGGTTCGCTTCTGCAGTCGTCGGAAGCTTCGCCAGGAACCTTGTCTTGTCCTCCTGCAATGGCGGCACGGCCGAGGCCGCCACCCGCGAGGAGCCGGAGTGGCTGGCGGCGCTCTGCAGCACCAGGGGAAAGGAAGCCGCGGCGGACCTCGTCCGGGTCTTCGTCAGCACCGCCGTCGCCACCTACCTTGACCGGAACGTCGCCGTGCGCAGCAGCGACCAGGTGCCTGCCGGCCTCTCCGATCCCAGGCACGAGGCCAGGGTCAAGGACCTGGCCGTCTCTGTCTGCAATGGCGCCGTCGAGACATTCCTCAGGACGTCACGGCAGCTGGCCAAGGAGGCCTCCGTTGCTCGGGTTGAGGTGGTGGCATTGGAGCGTGAGGCTCGGAATTTCAGTGCCAACGGAGTGATCCACAAGGTGTCGAGTACGCTAGCCGTGCCGAGCAACAGGAGGTTCGTGCTGGATGTTACGGGCAGGGTGACTGCAGAGACGGTCCGATCATTCCTTGACTTCTTGGCACAGCGGGTGTCCGATGGGGCAAGGAAGAGCATCGTCATTGCACGTGATGAGGTTGCTGAAAGGGGGCTTGTCGCCGTCAAGTATCTGGGTGCTAAATCCATGGCCATCTTCACCATCTCCCTGGCATTGTGCATGCACATTTTGATGGGAACGAGGTTTCTATTGCCGGCCTAGGTACCTGTCTGGTTGATTGCCGGAATTCCATATTCAGGTGATTAGTTACCACTTGTCCTGATTGTAGTGGCAGAGTAAATTATGTAGATTAAAATTGATCTTGTACTACTAGTTGATATTGTCTTTTTGTGTGCTGGTAAAAGGTGTGAAAATGCAGCTAGAAATGAGTGGGTTTTGTAGCTGGGTGGTTGTATGTTTGTGATTGTTTGGTTGGTTCAAGGAGGTATATATATGTATGCAGCTAAAATGACATTTGCAACTTTGGCAATGTTGTAAGGTTTAATACTTAGTGTTGTTTGATAGCAGTTGCCACTATCCTGTTGCAGCATGGTATTTATGTTCCTAAGCTGTCTTCTGTGAAACAACTAGCTTGAGCAGCGGGGGCAGGAATTTGTTTGCTTGCGCTTGACACTCTCTGCTAGGATTTGTAACATGATATGCTTGATTTTGACATTATCTCTTCTACGATTTGTAACAAAGAAGATATGATGTTAATAGAGTAATCATGTGTGGCATTTTCCTGACTTTCTAATGTGCCCTGTCTCATATCTTTTCCTTCATTTATGTTGTTACTGTAGTAGCGCCTCTTGTTACAGTGGGCACCTAATCGAAATCAATTGAATGTTGAAAATTACTAGATATTATCTACGTTGACGAAGCAGCTCTTGTTCTGACGTTGACATTTGGTTCCTACTTAAAACTAATGATTTAGCGGTTATGTTAGTGATTCTTTAGATATTATTTTAATATTTTTGCCTTCCATTTTCAGTTTGCAGCAGAGCATGAGCTCAGATACACTATTTAGGAATTTTCTTTCTAGTTAGGTGCAGGTTGCTCTGCTGCAAGAAGTAAGGTTTTCAGATGTTGATTTAGAGTATGCCCTTGACTACCAGATTCGCCTTTGGTTCAAGGAGGTATATGCATGCAGCTAAAATGACACTTGCAACTTTGGCAATGTTGTGATGTTTGATACTTGTAGTGTTGTTTGATATCAGTTGCCACTAAGTTGTTGCGGCAGTTTATTTATGTTCCTAAGCTGTCTTCTGTGTGAAACAACCAGCCAGAGCAGCAGGAATAGGAACTTGTTTGCATGTGCTTGCCGCCTTGCCGTTATCCCTCTTCCACGATTTGTAACAAGAGAGATATTCTTTGTTTTGACATTATCTCTCTGCTATGATTTGTGGCAGAGGAAATATGAGGTCGTTAGAGTGATTATGCAAGGAGCTATTTCTTTTCCCCGGGGGGGAGGGGGTTGGTGTTGCTGTTGGAGCAATGCCTCTTGTTTCCGCAGTCAACTAATCGAGAACAATTCAATGGTGAACCAATATTTTGCAATACTTAGCAGCTCTTGTTTGGGTGTTGACATTTGGTTCCTACAATGCTAATGGTTTAGTGTTTATGTCACTGATGCTGTGGATGTCATGTTTGCATTTCATTTTTAGTTTGTAAGTTCACACAGAGTATGACCTTTTGTCTGAGATGCACTATTTAGAAATTATCTTACTAGCTAGTAATATTCCATTTGCGGTCGCTTCTTGCAAGTGGTAGGCAATGCAGATTCAGATTTTGATTTGGAATATGCCCTTGACTACCATATTCATCTCTCCCATCCATGACGTTTAGGAAATTCTGCACACCTACAAGTCAACTCAATGCATGTGGCACCATGAGTTAAATAAATGCTAAGGAGTACTTGTTGCTGTTGAATTGATTTCTGCAATAAGGGACAACAACGTAAGGTTGGCAAGTTTATAGCTCTATTATGTTACTAGAATACCAGACCTGTGCCTTCCTCCGTCTCTATAGCTAGCAGCATGGCCCGTTCAGTATCCGGATCTGATTTGATGCTAGTGGTCAGCTTGGATACTAAGAAAATGAAATTCATACTAACAGTGGTTGTTGGGGTGGAAATAGTCAACTTGGTTCCGAATGGGTGGTACCAGGAATGGTCGCAACTCATCATGCCTACGAGCCTCCACGCGAAGTCTGCAGTCCGTCGCACCATGGATCATAGGACGAAGCAAAACATTAGTAAATACAAGTTATGTTCGAGGACCTAGTTTTGAGTGATATGTAAAATCCTAGCACCCATTCATCTGCCAGGGAAACGATATGTGTTGAGTGATATGTAAGAAAAACAGGTGAATCCAAAAGGGCTATGTTGCATTGGTGACTTGTGTTGGTTGAGCTATAAAAACTTCACAGGTTATTAGATCTGGTACAATGTACCAATGTTTGATAAATCGATATGTATGTTTTGAGGATGCAATTTAATTTTGCTGTAGCCTGGGATATGGATAATAGGTATGAACCCAAGTTGTTATGAACCGATTATTGTTGCCATCTATTATGTGCTGACTTTGTCACAGAAAATTATCAATTTTATTTGGATCAGTTTCCTGCATAAGGAGGTATAACAATATATGCATTTCATTTTCTGTGTGATTGTCTAATTCTTGGCTTGTGCATTTTCTCTTACCATGGGATTAGTTTTGGGTGTATTTGTATACCCCAAAATAAATGATCAGCGTGATGGTAAACATGTTTGTAGATGACAATAAATAAGTTAGTAATTCATAAAAACTTCGAATTGTGTTGTTTCCCATACTCCCCCAGTGTTAATTCATGTTGTTTCTGGTGTAAGGTTCTATGTGTTATATTGTTTCTTCTCCATAGCGGAATTGTCTTTGTAAATCATCTAGTTTGAATGTTCGTTATCTATTTTGTTCTTTAACTAGTTTGAGTGCTCTTTATCTGTCCATGTGAGTCATAGCAGCTAGTTAGAATGTTCTTGAACCGTCCGTGTCAGTCATCAGCTAATGTGAGCACGACATGTTATTTTTTCCCATACGTTTGACCGTTTCGGTATCATCAGCGTGTTCGTCTCGCTGCTTTGCAGCAGCTACAGTGTTGGCAGTTATTTCTTCAGCAGCAGCTACAGTGTTCGCAGTTATTTTTCTGCAGCTGCAGCGAGACGAACAGGCTGCATATTTCGAACTAGTACAAATTATGAAGTTGTTTGAAGACTGGAGTTTGTGATTTTTCATTCCCTGACTCTGTAGTCCTTTATTTATTGTTTTAAGAATGTTTTGACCCATGTATAAGTTGGGAAACTTAATCAGAACTGTCATGAATCTGGCCATGCTTTTGGATGCTATCTGCATTTCTTCTGTGGCTGATTTGCTGTATCTCAGACTCTCACTTGTTGACCTTTGATGATGCCTTGAATACAAATGGTTGGACTTCTAGGTTTTGAAATGTGGGCATGCCCGATCTGCATCTGCATCTCATTTTCTCATGCCCGGTCTGTGGGTTGCCTGCCGTCTGTTGTAGAAATAATGTTTACGCAGTAGCTGTAAAGTCGAGAGTCATCTTTCATCTACCATGGTTAAATTCAGATGCGTTCAACTCTAGTATGTGCTAGTATTTGCCATGCCCAATGGTAATGGCACCTTTTAAGTACTCCAGCAACCAGCTCCATAGCAATTGCGCATTCATTGGACAATAAACCATATACGCTACAGAAACCTTTGGTAAGATGGGACATCAAGTGCAGAGCTGGCTGCGTGGCCTACATATATGCCATATTGTCAATTTTAAAAGCTTCTGACATGAAAGAAACACCAAGAATGAAGAATTTGACTGGGAATGGATGGCATCAGAAACGGACCTGAAACTACTCAAAGTTCATCCCATCATGCTGGTCAATGAGAGCTGACCGACAAAGCGCTTTCGTGCCCCTTCCAGGGGTTGTGCAGTCGGCGTTGGAAAAAGACCTAGTGTCGAGGATGCATCAGGGTCAACGTTTCGGCAGTATGAGAAGATGTCACCAGCAGTTTGCAATAAAACTGTTGTATCGGCAGACTCGTGGCATTCTTTGCTTGTTCCCTATTTCCATCAAAGCTTGAGCGAATACTTATAGATTTCACGAATAGAAATTCGCTCGTATTCCTTTTGGCCTCTTTCTTTTGTTAAAATACCTTGTTTTCATTTGTAAGAGCAGAGTTGGCTTGCATGTTATTTTCTGTTGTCCTCGATTTCACCTCAATGATCCGGCGGCTCTGACAGTTCGCAACAACACTACGCATTTTCACTATTGGAGAAAAAAAAAAGGTCACTCAGGGATACTAACTTCGTACCCATTCATCCAGCTCTAGTACGCGTGGGGTTCATGATTTACATTGGCATCTCTCATCGCTTGGGTACAAGTCACGCCATCGATTGAATTCATTCTATGAATCGTTTGGGAAATTCCTCACAAAAGAAAAAGAAAGAAAAAAGATTGGTACCAGTTATGCTTGAAATACAAAAAAAGTTAGTTGAAGTAACAAAAAAAAGTTGGATCGAAAAATAAAAAAGTTGGAGCAATAAATTGTAAAGTTGGACAAACAAATGAGAAAAATTGTAGCAACAAATTAAAAAGTTGGGCAACAAAAGAAAAAATTGGATCAGAAAATGAAAAAGTTGGAGCAATAAATTAAAAAGTTGGACAAACAAACGGAAAAGTTATAGCAACAAATGAAAAAGTTAGACAAACAAAACAAAAAGTTGGAAAAACAACTGAAAAAGTTGAATATCAAAATATGAGCATGTGTGGTCTAGTTTTGAAGATCTCATCACGAGAAACACAGTGGTGAAATCGGTTTTTTATTTAGATGTACGGTTTGTAACGTATGATTTTTTTTAAGTTAGAAACAAAATGACGTTAATGCGTTCACACGTGTTTCTCACCCATTATAACCCGACAGCCCCACGTGCTTTCCTAAAATAGAATCAACCGCAACAACAAGAGGTTTGCCGTCACCGTTGAATAGGAAAACCCGGCCTGGCCTATACAATTGAGCCCACGGTCCAAAGTCTTTCTCGTTTTGATTGCTACCGCACGCTGCTGCTTGGTTCAATGGCTGAGCGCGTCGGCACACTCGTTAGCGTTACACGTCCGTGCTTGGCCACGACGGAGCGGAAGACCTATATATGGTGCGGGTGCCGCAGGTAAGCCAAACTCGCCGGGCCAAACCAAACGGCCGATTGGCCGAAGACATTGGCCGCGTCATGATTTGGCAGACGAGGCCTGCCTCTAATCGAAGCGTCTCCTTATCTCCTGTCCATGCAACTTGAAAACGCCAGATTCATCAGTTACCAATAAACGCACTATAAGTTTAGAGTGTGTTACCCTACGGTCCATGGCCGGGTTGACAGACATCCATATGTAAAGTATTAGGTCGACGAAATCCTCTAATAATGTATTGAGCAGGTAGCATCCAAACCATAATTACTTGGTTAAGACCAGGTAAAAGTTCATTTTGTCAGATTATAACATCTCCCTATAGCGTTATCTCAACACAAGTAGTGTACAAATAATTGAGGGCAATTAGGTTGCTGTTCAAAAAAGTGAACCTCATCACTTCAACACTGTTCAAACTAAATAACCCTCGCTAATTTCCAGGAGATGCGCAACACAAGCACACAGTCGATCCATTCCAAAGGCAAGGCTAGATTTTCTGGGCCTGCTGATTCGCCTTGTTTCCAGCTAGAATGATAGAGATCTCAAGACCTCGGCTGAAGGCTTGGTTGAACAGGACACGTGACTGGTACGTGGATACGAAGGGGAACCATGAGAAGAACACAATCGGCATGAAGATGACGCCACCCATTACTGCATCGTACATTCGAGCAATCTCACGGACAGAGTCCCATATCAAAAGGGTTTTCACTAATTCCTTCCAAGTGACGGCCAGCTGCCATGACCATGACATGAAACAACTTAGTACGGCAGGATTGAGCTATCGCTTACAATAATTTATTTTATTACTACAAATTCATGTTCCCTTCTACTTGCTCAGATTTGACAAGGCATGTGATTACCTAATCAAGGTATCTATGCAATGATTGTGGTTAATGCATGCATGTCTGTAGTAACAAGACATCATATACTTCATAATTGCAGCAAATTCTTCTAGCACAAACTGATTTCTTTTTCTTTAAAATAGTTGGAAACATGAAAAAAGATGGAAATAAATTGACGTTAATCACGGCACCAGGCAAGTTACTAGTTATTTGACGCAATAGGTGCTTTTGATATCCTACTTCCGTTTAACAACGAAGTAAATTGATACAGTAAAAAAAATGACCAAGAAGAGTGTTGTACTTACACATAGAAAGCACCAACCAGTTGCAGTAAAAGCAAGTGCAATGGCAAACAGTTCAGCAATTGTAAACTTGTTAAGCACAATAAGCACGGTAATTCCTGCTAAAATCCCAAGAGCTAGGAGGCCCTGTAGAAATCGAGCAAAAGGGGGCAAGGCAATTGACTTCTTCGGAGTTGCAGTGAGCAGCTGAAATACAGGATAAAACCTTGGCAATTGATTCCTTATAATTTTAAACCGTGAAATAGATAAGTCCAAAGTATTGAAATGACAAACCTTAAATAGAATGACCACTGCAAGAAGTACTATCCATGAGACCCCGTAAACCTGGCCAGTAACAAGTATACACAAATATAAGTTACAAAAGCATGGCATTATCCTATGTTTCTTGGGGAAATATCAGGTGCACAAGAAGTATTTGGTGCACATGTGCACAAACTCATTGAGAGCCATTGGATTGCATCTACACGTCTAAAATCATGGGTGGGAATTTCCCTTGATGAAGCACATGTTTTTGGAAACACAATCTGGATTTATGGTTGCTAAAATCATGGCCGAGACTTCCAAACTTTCAATATTTCAGGCCATCAAGATTAGATCTTACGGTCTAAAATGTTTGTGCACATGTGCACCAAATACTCTTTGTGCACCTGATATGTCCTCATGTTTCTTATATTTAACATTTAAGATTTATAAATTTCCATAATATCTACTTCAGTTTCAAAACTTTGAGCAAAATTATAAGGAAACAAATTGAAGAGGTCCAATAACATTACTAAGACAAGATTAGTGTTTCATTATAAATATCATAAAAAAATGCGAGCAAGTATTTAGCTCTAGACTGTTGACAGACCTAGTTGAATCACTTTAGGAGTAGAAAAAAGAAAGGCTAAAGGATTCATACGCTAATTGTACTAGCATGCAGAATTTTACTTCCATTTGTTCCTACTTTGCATTAAAAAGAAAACGCTACCACACATTGATCAGGTATGTGGTCAAAGTTATGAATAGTGCTTGTCTTGAATAACAGCCCCAATGGGCATTATATAAGAGTACATGAGGGAAACATTAGGAATACGACAAACATTAAATCAAGACCTTGCTAACTTACCAAGCCGAAGGAATGCAAGACAAGACTAGTGTTGAATAGTAAATAAAAGGACACCAATACTCTTAACAGTCAAGACAAACTAGATAAGTGCAACAAGGCATCTCTGATCTAATAAAAGCATTAATAATAAACAAAACTCAAGCATGGCATTGTCCTAAGAAAGGATCTCTGGATCCCGGCCGAGAAAACCCCAAAGCCTGGCCATCTGTTGACATGCTACAGATGGTGATTCTTTTGGTGAGAACCAGGGTTCAAGCCATGGTTGGTAGCCCCACAACCTGATGTCTTAATTACCACTGAGCTACTCATATGTTCTCATGATTTGACAACAATGAATAAGTTAATGGGAAGAGGCCAGCAAAGCAGTTGAAGATTTACAAAAGAGCAACTAATCGAGAGAGCTCAGCTTACTGCAATTGAAGTATTATGTCTTGTAATTTTAAGCTTGTACACGATGCCATATTGAAAAATAAGGAACCTCAGGCTCAGGATTGTCTCTAGGATACGTCCTCTTAACGTCCTGATATGAGCCTGTATAACATATTCGAATCAATAACACATCGTTAGTTATTTATGTAAATTTCAGAGAAGCATATTAAGATTGAAAAACCCTACAGCAAAACTACACTTTTCTAGAACTATTTTGACTAAATTACACTTCTATTGGCATAAATACTACTCCATAATATGTTCAAGAAAAAGTATCACATTAATATTTTCACAATCAATTTCCCAACTACACTTCTATTATAACTGGTAACAGAACTACACATCTATTGGGTCCCAAACTGCAAAACCCACCTTCATTGGGAGGTAAAATGTAGTTTGTGACACGCACGAAGAAATGTGTAGCTTTATGCTATGGCGTAAGAGAGCAAGTGTAGTTTTTGCAGTGTAGATTTCGAAATTGTAGTTTTACAATTTAGAATATCAACAGAACTGTAGTTTCTCGGAATCATTTATTGAGGATATTGTTTACAATAGTTTTCCAGACTTAACATAGTTTCTGAAAGATACTGTAAAATATTTCAAACACAAATACATTGCAACTGACCTGCTCCTCATCCCACCAAGATTCCCAACTGTCAATGGACTTTACACCAACCCCACCTTTATAAAATAACCAACTTGTCCAGTCATCGAAGTCCTCAACAGTCCTTATATTGCAGTCAATATAAGGAAGAATACCAGAAATGCAACAGTAAGTGCATGTGCATTACAAAAATGGATTACTATTGTTATGAAAAAAATCCATCCAGCATAGATTAATTTATTCATGCAAAAACAAACATATCTTTATCCCCTACAAAATGATAGTGCATAGACTATATCCCTATATTTCCAGAGAACATATTTCATCACATAGAGTTATGTTTCTTTAATAGCAACTTGAAATAAACTGAATAACAGAAAAGATTGGTCTAAACATACTTTTGCCACTCAAAACCAGAAGGGTTGAAGATGTATGGCGCGAAAAGCCAGGATATGACTAGGAACCAACTACTGATAGTTATCAGAATAAAGGAAGATGAACCACCCTTCATGTAGCCATACGCGATGTAAATGATGAGGAGGAGACCAACCTCAAACCTGAAATACAAAAGTCGTTGAAATGGACCATAAAATAATGCTAGCTAAAAGTAACAAGAATCAAAGATCCCAGTTGATGTTTCAGACCACAGTAATGTATTGACTATGAATACATATATGATACAAAGCAGATTTGGTGCACCATGGCGCCCGCCGGCCAATCGCTCTGGCGACACCCTACCCCGCCTGCGGAGCCCACCTCGCCTCTCGCTGCCCCCTCATTTAAAGCAATGGCAGCGCTGCCCCCTGCCCTACCCACTGCCCTCTCGCCGCGCGCTGCTCCAGCGGCACCCTACCGCCTTGCCACATGTCCCAACTTCCTATCGGCTTCAATACAACCTCCAGAAAAACCCTGAACACTAATGGCACCAAGGCGCTGGCCATCGTCGGCGAGAGCTTCTCTGGTGAATTTTTCTTTGACCTCATCTAAAGAGCAGCAGCCCTGATCCGCTCATCTGTTTCTTTTACGCACGACTGGACTGATATACGGTAAGAGGTGTTCGTCATCCGTTACAACGGTTTACAACATCTAATCTATTTTCATCCATCCGATATCTAGGACGCGGGAGCCATGGTGCACCATTGTACTTCCGTAGATGATATATCCAGTGGTTCCATGTGGAAGTCTAAACCTTCTCAAGCACAACAACCAAAGCTTTTCTTCACCAATGTAAACATGTGTTGCAATCATACTTCAGATATTATATTTTTAGATGAATCAATATTTCTTTCAAAAAACAAATATGCCAGATAAGTACAGTTTCATGTGGCACGATAACATAAGATACTACAAAACATTACACTTGACATAAAATAGTTCTTTTATCCATTACAATGAAGATTATATTTCATGGTCATTAATCATATAGGCCATTAATAACTAGTGGGGTGGCCTGGGTTTCCCATCTAGGGCTCGTTTTGGAACAAACCAATTTTTTTCTCCCTCTAATACAAAGATAAGCAGCTCTCCTACGTGTTCGAGAAAAAAAAAGTCTAGGATGCTTAAAGTAATAACTTACGCTTTGACAAAGTGGCTTCGAGAATATAGCCTATAATTTTCAGCGAACTTAATGTGTTCAACAACAAACCCTCTTCCAGTAGATTGATACTGCATAAATGACACCGTTAGTACAATTCTAGCAAAAACGGTTTTAACAATTAGTACAACTTCTGTACCTTTGCGCCACCATGAAGGATTGTTCTACCAAAGTAATGTGTTCTCGTTCCAAGCGAAAAGGTGAAAAAGACTGAGCAAAACTGCAGTTGCATTGTAATAAAACTCAAAATAGCCTGCAAAAGGTTGAAAAAATTTACATCACTACAAATAAATAGCAAACATATTTTCTTTCTTTTTTTTCAAAAAGGAGAGGTCACCTTCATCAGCCCCAGCTCTAGAATGAAACCCATTATCATTGGTACAGCTGTAAAAATACCAATCTGGACCAAAAATTGAGCATTCAAAGCAGCATCAAATGCTGTGTTCCCCAAAAACCTAGCCTGACGTGGTATTGCAAAGTCAAGTCCAGAGAGTGCCTGAAAAAATACAACAGCAAGTTTCGGTCAAATTGTATTCAAAAGAAATAACATCCAGTGAAAATCTGCATCTACGTCAAAAGAAACAAAACAACCAGATATTCGAAGTACTTACCAGATATACCCTTCCATACAAGAAGACATATACAGTAAGAACAGTCATCTGTAAGCATAAAGAAGTTAACAAACTAGTACAGTGATAATAGTTAACATCATGAAGTCATGTTGCAGATACATAAAATACAATGTTATCAGGTCAACCAGAGAGATAATATATAACCTACTGAACCAGTTTCTCTATAAGCAGATTCCTAATATACGGTTATTCAGAAGGGGCGCCAAGAACCGGATTTCTGGGGAAAACCAGGGAACAAAAAAATGACCAGAATTCTAATTGTATTTTCAATGGAATTACGACTATTTTGACTCGACAAGATTTTGACTTGAGCTCAACAGCAAAAGTGAGCATTTAATCTATAATCACAATAAATCAAGAACAAATTTGACTCAACTTTTTGCCAAACAACCTTTTGGAACTCTCATAGTGTCATGGGCCTGGGGAGCGGTGGATCCCTGGATTTCGCCGGCAAGGACGAACTTGAGGATGCTGGCGACTGCGTGTTGGTTTTGGGCGGGGTTGTGGTGGCTGAAGCAGGGCGAGCTGCCTACGTTGGCCGTGAGTACATCGGGCCACGATGCTGCAGCCGTGGTTCATCGTCATAGATCTCCATGCAGCGTTTAAATGCACATACAAGCTCCATTGCTTCCTCTACCGTGGAATGGTTATGCAACTCAACATCAATTCAGAGAGGATTGGTCGAAACAACGCTAGGCGAACAGAACAAATTTAGTCATAGCGGGCACGCCATGGTTTCACTCGAGGACGAGGTGGTAGTACCATTTTTGTGCCATACCTTACATGTGGAATGATGCACCTTCCCATTCTTTGATGGTTGCTGAACGCGAAAGAATCGCTCGCGACGATTCAACAAAGGGAGAGAATCGTCAAAGCCATCATAATTGGGGAAAATTAGCTTGCACACCCGCTGGGCAACAGCCAGAATGACATCATCACAGCCGATGTTGCCGCCAATAGAACCGCTTGACTCCAGTTTCTTGGTCTGGAGGTGAGTGACAACGACCATCAGGTGGCTCTAATCATCTTTTAGTGTCGCAAGACCAGCTTGCACCATCGAGACACTAGACTTTAGGGTTGTGACTCTCTTCAGGACCTTCTTTAGCATCTTAGCCAAGGAAGATTATTCAGCAAATGCAAGGAACTGGGCAGCGTATGGGTGGGGATGATGGTTGCAGGATCGGCAGGAGCTCTGATACCAAATCGATATGACTAGGGAATAGGCAAGGGCGTAGCTATGTGTATTCATTCGATCGTGGTCAGCTAACCCCCATACACTTTCGTGAATCAAGGTAAATGAGTGACCTCGTCACTTGAAGAGGCTGACTCCGATGCTAAATGGGTCCAGCTTTGCCCTAGGGAATAGGGGAGAGAAATCAGCAAGATAGTCCTACTAACTCGCCATCCAAAGAGGCTATGAGCAGTATAAAGGGTTTTTTATTTATTTTTGGGAACAGTATAAAGGGGTTCAATGCTTGCTTGCTTATTCAATCAATGTAACCAACATTATATAGCCCCCTGTTATATCAACTCAATAAACAAAAATTGTTTAGAGCTAACAAACTCTCAATGAACTAACAAATGCTTATCTAATAAACCTGAACCCAGACTAGCAGATGCTTATGTAAACTCAACCAACCATGCAAGCTACTTTCCCAAATCCTAACTTGAACCTGATGTCACTTTAGGTTTGCCCTTATCCCTGCGCCTATACTGCTCGCCTTAAAAGGCTCACAACAGATTAGCAGGCATAGTAGGATTTGGTTAATTGAGAATATACTACCATGAACTGAATCATTTGGATGCACCTATTTAAGAAAAAACTATGTTTCATTTTGATAAAAGAAAAAGATGCAGAAGAAAGAACATAGTAAAAACAAAGTGAAATCATGTGCAGAAGGAGAAGGGAGGTCGGACAGTACCATTGTACAGAAATAATAACCGACAGTAGTGAAAAAGAAGGTCAGCATCCTGAAGAAATCAAATGACTGCCCCAGACGGTATACATCACGACTGAGAACTTGCTCGCCATTACCACCAGCTACTTTTCCCTCAAAAATTGCAATTTGGTTCAAGCCAACGTCCCGTCCTTTCCCAACCTGAAAGGAACACCCTTTTCTTTTACTCCCTTAAGGGAATAGGAAATGCACAGAATGGACAGACAACCATAGGGTAAATGCAAACATTAAGGCATCTCGAAAGCCGATCTTAAATAAAAAATTGTGTGGACATTATCGAAAGCCGATCTTAAAATGATGGCATATGAAAAAATACATGAAAATAGAAATAATTTTAGAAATAGTTTTATAAATGAGGTTATAATGTCGCATATTGTTACAAAATTTAAAACTAAAAAACAATTGTACAAAAAGGATTTTTTTTCCTCGAACATACAGGAATTGAGTATCATTGGCGAGAATAACATACCAAACACATCTCCACACTCTGTACAAAATCTCAAAAAGAAATGGGTAATTGATCAAGTTAATTTTTAAGGGTAATAAGTTAGCTACAATTTTGTTTGGACGGTAAAACAAAAACGATGGATTCTTGGATTCGAAAAGTGGACCTTTTCCAAGGATCAATAGTGAAGTATGTGCTGGCTATGTTGGCTTTTGCCTATCTAATAATGCACATACAAAGATATTGGAGTGCAAAATTATGTTAGTACACATGCCCGATCAAGTCAAGTAATCATTAATACTTTGGAACTTCAGGCAATTCTCATGTTGTCGTATAAGTAAATTTAAATATTAACCTGTATATATTCGTGGTGCGTGATGTTTCCCTGGCGCAGAGTCGAATTGAATCCTGCAGAGGGTTAACACTTAATGTTGACTTTTGGAGAGTTGAATAACATGTATAAAAAAGTGGTCCTAATTAGCGTTCACTTATATGATTCATCATGTGATGACATCACAAAAGTCCACATCCCATCCAGTCATCTAAATATTTTCACAGAATTTGAAAGGGTCCAGCAACAACAATATAATCGCGTAACAAAATCTTCTTTCAATTTCAAGAACAAAATCTCTAGAACCTCTCCAAAATATCGCAACAATAGTACGAAATTTTAGTAACAATAACAAGCCTCACTCTCACATTTTTTTGCTAGAACACACAGAAGACTCACTCTCACAAAGAGAAATAGGCAGAGACCATTTTACTTCGTAAAAACAAAAAGGGAGGAATGGAAGAAGAGGAAATTTGTCGCAAGGAAAGTCTTGCATAAGTCTCCAAAAGGATTCCAATTCAAAATTTTTAAGAGCTACAAATCACTGTTCTAAGCACCAAAAGCGACTTATAGAACTTGAATGTAGACAATACAAAAATACCCACCAGCATATATATCTTCACTTATATTAATCACTTTCGATGCCTTACTTATCCCGCCTCTGGTTATATGAAATATCCGATCAAAAACATCAGGATGCCCATAGTGCATTCGAGCCCTAGAGAAGAATACATATCACCAGTATTAAAATCGAGAATATAGCAGATAGTGCAACCAGAATTATTCTCTGCAGGAAACCGATCGTATACTTAAAAAAAAAAAGGAATACATAAAAAACTCATAAGGCTGGAAACATCTACTCACTTAAGGTAAGCAAGGACTCGTTGCCCCAAAGTAACAAAACTAGCTTCCTGATTTGACATAAATGATGCCAGCGAAGAGACACTGTTGCAGCAATCAACAGAAAAGCTTAATATGGAAATATATATCAAGTAGCTGGTAATAAGAATAGTTCTCCTGCATGTTGGTGAAAAAAAAATAGTTCAGTAATAACCTCCCAGTGAAAACATGCTCCCTCACACCAAGAATTGTGGGATTCCGAATACCGTGGTATCCATGAATATTACGAAATTCTTCAAGTAAATTCCTCATTTTCATTGCCTCTTCCAAGTAATTATCCTATGTAGAATCTTTGTCAGTGAAGATTACAAAAGGGCCTCCCAAATAACTTTGATATTCTATGAAAAAGAAAAATATGTCTTGTCGGCCATGTAGATGGAAAAGAGGAAGTATCCAGTTCAACATCATCCAAGTGCTCATACAAACATTCACTATGGAAACTTTCATTAAGCATGAACATCACCTAACACAATGCATCAGTCATGGATAGCTCAATATCTAGAAAATATTTTCAAATATATTCTAAAAATGGCACAATCAATGAATCCAAAAGGAATAAGTATTAACATGATACTATTAACAACGCTAACCTGATTCATATCAATAGTCTGTATTGCATCTCCTCGAGTGAAGATTATTGCATGGTTTTGATTTTCAGGCTTCCCCTCACCAAGCAGGGGTTTCCCAGGCAGTTTGACAGAGTATATTTCCTAGTGTAACAGGATTGCAAGATAAAGCATCAGAAGTCAAGCAAAAGCAACGTTCGTAAATGCACTATGCCAGACAAGATTGCAACATGCAAATTTCAGTCCATTAGTTGCAACTTCGGAGCCAATATACCCTCTCTTTTTTTTAATGCATTGCAACCTGATACTAAGGTTACACAAAGTATTAGGGTAATAATCAATATATGACTCATCAAAGCAGCTGTTGTACAATGGAGCCCAAGCGAAGAAGTTCAAAACGATGCACAGGAGTAGAGTCGTGACGATGAGAATAAAAGAACAGAAAGTCAGCGGTGCCCAAGGGAGTTCGTGTCCTCAACATCAGGGACATTGCCTTGTGAGTACTCATGCCAAGTTAACTCAAGATGTTAACCTACCTACCTCCGGCTTCCTCCTTCCCTCAGCTCACAGAGAGATAATGACAGGGGTTTGGGTTTCTTCTTCTTCCCTTTCGGCTGTAGAAGAGAGCTAAGGGTGGTGGTTGGACAGGCGGTGGTCTGGCATGCACTGCCACAGCCGTGGGAGGTAGGAGGGTAGCGGATGGGACCAGCAGTGGATGGGGCTGCAGCCGCAGGTGATGGCTTGGGGGCTGCCTCAACGGGGGTGAGCAAGCTCGGGCTCTCAGCCGTTCTACCTGCGCGGTGCAAGGAAGAGAGAGGAGGACGATGCATGCCGCTTCCTGTGACACAGTCACATGTTACGAATCGTAATCAGCAGCCACCAGCGGTTGGATTTTGAGGGTGTGTGCTGTTGTCCCAATTTGCATCGCTACACACGCACGGACACACTGCTAGCCGAACAAGAACAGAGGAAGGTGACAGCTCAACACTAAGAATGTTCAGCAGCATGAGCTGCCTTGCAATGGAGCCTTTGCTCCTATCTATATTGATAAGCAAAAAGTACAAACACTATTCAGCCAAACCTAAGGCCATACACTAACCACCGGCCATCTACTAGACTATGCTCTACAAGTAGGGGTGGAAACGGATCGAATACGGATCGAATACTGCCTTTTCCACATCCATATCCATATTTGTAAACGAATATGGATACGAATACGAATGTTTTCGAATACAAATACGGATCGAATATTAAACGAATGCGAATACAAAAACGAATATCACTATAATTCGGACGGATACGGATACACCTAACTTTCTATGTTGTTAAGACAACTACTACACTTTTTCTTCTCTAAAGTATCTTTAATAGCATTATTTTACATAGTCTACACTAGTTCACATCAAAATTGAGTCAATTTTATAATATTTTTGATATAATATATGTGTATAATTATGACATAGTAGATGATACGAATACAAATACGAATATGTCGAATATTTGATGTCAAAACCTCAAACCATATCCACATCCGTATTTTCTAATCGAATTCGAATACGAATTCGAATAGTGTAAAAATATTAATCGAATAGCAAATTCCGTACTACATTTGTATTTTATAATACCATTTACTTCCATCTACTCTTGTACTTCTACCAACTACAGCTGACTTTGGCGCCACCCAAAATTCAATTGGTGCCCAAATTGATCAGCTCAAAACACTTAGCTAAACTAAGACAAAACTGCAATGCATTTGCCAATATGGGTGCCAAATCCAGGTTGATAAAAGAACGTCCTTGGCTAAAAAATTGTAAAAAAGTGTCATTAGCAAGAGGACAAATAAAAATGTCTTTAAAAGCTACCCAATGAAGAGGACAAAAAGAATCTCCTAAATCAAGAATCGCAACAGAAGTCACACAGACTAGCAAGATACGACATAAATGAAGACACTCAACACCCTCCACCCAACAAAAGAGGAAAATGGTGGCGACGGCCTCCTGTCTCCCTTGTGCAATACTGACGTGGAAGTGCAAGGTAGGGCGCCAATAGAAAGAATAAAGCTATTTAGAAATTTTCTGCAAGGAAAATTTAAGCTACCAGGAGGGTTCAGGTAGTATCTGGTATCACAATAAAGGACAAAAGAATGGTAGAGCATCATTTGATCCATAACAGACCGTTGAAACAAGAAAACACAAGCCAAAAAAATTTATCACTATCAATGCCATTTCAAGATAAAGTTTCTTATGCTACTAATCATAATTCAACAGATTTAATGGGAATGCAAAAAAAAAATGTACTGCAACAATGGTAAAAGTGAAATCAATAAATATTCAGGGAAATAGACTGACTTGTTCTTTTCCATGAGCAATTTTTACTAGCTTGGAATAGTACTCTTTTGTAACTTGCCCATCGCTTGATACACTATCCACTTCATGAATGAAAGCAACCCGAAGAGCCTCGTTTCTACAAATAAATAAATAAACTGTGACCAATATCCATCAGTGTGAAAATTAAAGATCCTATTTGGATACATGACTTTAACAAGAACTTCACAGGAAACATATCGATCAGGTAAAATTCACATGTTTGAGAGAAAATAAGACCTTGAAGGAAAAGTCTAGTTTACAAGCATGTTTCAGACTTATCAAACCTTAGAAAAATGAGAAGGGAACAAAGTCATATAGCTCATCTAATAGACAACAGAACTTATACTGTTAATCCAGTAATAACCCATCATCCGTGTGGTGGTTTTGAGTCAAGGGTGCATGACTCCACCCACCAGTGTTCAAATTATATCCACCTATTTAGATGTTGGTGAGTTGGTTATGTGCATTTTTAGTGCATGCAGAGGTCATATTTCCTCCACTGAAGAACCCATCAATAAACAAGAAAGTTGTGAAAATCAATTAACCTTTGCAATAAGAGAGCAATATCTGCAGCCTTTGATTTTTTATCTTGCTTTTGCTGCCCATATATCTGGCATGAAACAACATAAGTAAATTTAATATCTGCTTGGGCCCTTGCGTCAGGAGACGACTCATAGCCTTGAGTGTCAATATATTCTGCTGAAGAATTTCCATCCTCAATACCTGGTAGAGCAAACACATCAGTGAAGAAATCAAAGAAATGTGTTGAATAAATAACAAACAGGAAACTATATACTGACCTCCAATGTATCTCTTCTCCAGGTAACTTTGTAACATCAAGGCTCTTCTATAGTACATCATACCACGCGCTACCTCATCGAAATAAGAAGTAAAGGAACATAGCAATTAAAGAAAGGCCAAAACTATTGGGACAAGCATATCAGATAAAGCCTTTGGTTGTAACATATTTGTTTCAAATAATTTCTCTACTTAGGCATTTAACTGGTAATAAAAGAAATGAGACAACAAACTAACCTGTCCTTGCCAATGTTTGGCCACGATAGGACACCCAAAACCGCAGTTCCAAGTTGAAATCATATTGTAGTGGTTTAGCACAGCGAATTCGTTCTGAGAAGTTCTCCCACTCATCTGCAACAAAGATGCGTGGTGATGCAAAACATAAAGTACCAGCTATTAATGATATATGCAAAAGAAGCCATGTCTTCTGTAGAGCTATTGAGTAATCAGGTACAGTAAACAAAGAAAAGATCTTAAAACTTCTTTCCTTTTGGAGGCTGGCGCAAAAGGACAATTTTCAGCGAAGGTATTTAATTGTATGGAATTTCAGCAATTAAACCGAAAATTGGGAACAAATTTATGCAACGTGCAAACATATCACTTTTCCTCTGCAACACAATGCGCTTCATTTCTTCAAGTAATATTTAGAGGACAACTTGTTCATATGTTCTAAGTGGCCAAGAAACATATGCAAGGAAGCACAATGCGGATTGTAACTTAAAGTAGCATAAAAAATGGTACCATAAATACCAAAATCCAGTACCACACAAGTTATAGATTTGGTACCAGTTGGTACATTTCCATGGACGATAAAAAGGCTCATGCTTAACTAGACCAACATACACAAACATTAACTCAGCTTCTCTCGCTGTTGATCCTGTAGCTTGATTACACATGAAAGAGGTAAAACCGTAAAAACAAAAAAAATACATAGCGCATGTCAATTCGCAAAAATGCAAAATGGATGTAACAGTTCCTGGCAAAGCTATTTAATGGATGAGACACCCGCTTTCAATGGCGCCATCTACTTTTGTAGTGGATAAAACTGTACAATAAAACCGTTCACAAGTCCCAAAGAATCCTTTTAGACAAGTGGGAAACACTACTTTAGGAGAAAAGGTTAAGATAAGGTTCAGAAGCATAGCATTGCCTAAAAGACCAAGAGCAGCATTATAATAACTAATTTTTGCAAATAAGAAGTGCAAGATTTAAATAACATTACCACGGTATACTTTTTGAAGATAGAAAAGTATAGAAATGCCATCTTTATTCTCTTTGAGAAGTTTCTTCTTGCTATAAAGTACAGTCTCCTTGTAGTACGGGGTAAAGACACTGTTTCACATGAAACTGGAGTTAATAGGTTTGTTTTCCTTGAGATAGAGTGGAAGAGCATATGCGCCTGCACCACCTGAAGGGAATCGTCTCGGATACAGGTTTTGCTTTCGGCATTTCCATGAATAGAGAGTTAGTGAAAAATTGTAACCTTCTCCGAGCTTCCAAATTTTTGGGAATGTCGGCAACAGAGTCTTTGATAGTCAAAAGTGCGTGCAAACGCTTGACCTGTTCTTTCTGCAGGGACAAATAAAGGGTCATATTAAAGCTATATAAAAATTTTCAATTCATTCAATAAGCTACGTACCATTTCTGGATCCTTTGGCCAGAAAATCCTAGAGAATAGGCGCCCTGCATCTGTGTCTTTTAATAATAATTGCCATGTAACATACTGTTCCCTGCAGCAAGAAGCATATTTGCAATAGAAAATAAATAGAAGCGGCATCTTTTCAATTGAAAACGAAAATGGTTTTCAATGCATACCTCAGGTTTGGTGCAAGAAATTCATGCGTAACAACCTTATAGAGCTCAATGAGGGCTTTAGTAACATCAGCTGCACTTCCAGCAGTCTCGTCGCATATCTAATAACACGGTTATCATAAATGCATAAATTTATGAAACATAGATCAAATAGGAATAGTTCAACGATAATCGTCATATAATGAAACACCTCTATTGAACATTTTTTCTAAATATTCATGCAGAAGATGTTAGAAACACACTTCAGATTGGATTTTCATGCCAGATTCAAAATAATGGGGATAATCTTACCAAAAGACCTGTCAAATCAGTAAGCTTTGACAGGACGGACTTATACTCCATGAGATTTATAGACACTAGAAGTGAACCCTGTGTCATACTATCGTTCAGATCTAGGAAAAGCCTTTCAACCCTGTACATGTATCAGCAGCATGCGTTACAATTAAGTAAAGATAAATTTTGGACAAACACTGAATAGCCTTGATGTCAGTATTAGATTCCTCATCTTTCATCAGTGAGAAAACATACCAGTGCTTCCCTTCGCCATCAACTAAGGAGACAAGAATTCTTTCTGTGCTGTAGTAACATTCCTTGACAGCATAAGCCATGTATTTATCTTTTGAAATTCTATCCCATAGCTCATACTGTGACCCATTACAACTAGAAGCATAGTCACTCACTGACATGATCTACAAAAGAAGCAAACAACAGACTGGTAGAAGCCAAATCACAGGTTTCTGATATGAAAGGTTCATTCTTACAAGAAAAAATATAAATTTCAACTAGGATATCTAGTACCTTGCTAGTCAAAAGGAACAATGGCCACTGTACAACTCTTAAATTTCCACAGTTACTTGGCATCATAAGCAGATTCATTTCACTGTAAAGAAACTTCACCATGATAATGTAGCAAACATGGTCATTATATAATACAAATTTATTATTATTATCTGCTGCACCTGTTGCTGATATAGTCCTCTTCGCGGAAGCTTTTTATAATCTCGTTCCAAAATGGGGAAAATATCGAGGCATTCATCTTAGGAATTTCAGAATCCTAATGTTAAGAGTGGTAAACTTTAGCGCGAATTTTCAAAAACATGAAGACAACACACACACACACACACACACACACACACACACACACACACACACACACAGAGAGAGAGGGAGGGAGAGAGAGAGGGGGAGAGAGAGAGAGGGAGAGAGAGAGAGATGCTAAAGAGACCAGTTTATGGAAACAATTTTTAAAGGGTTTTATGGTCAAAATAATTGAAGTATTATAACAAATATGTGACCAACAGGTGTTCATTTACCTGAGCAACTGGTCTGCTATATATCCTGCAGCATAAAACAGAAATAGTATGAAACACACGTACGTAAAGATCCAAAGCGTTGATACAAAATGACAAATTTATAAGCACACAAAGAAAAACGTCTGTGTTATTAGTCATTAATGCTTAGAATGACACAAATTCAAAGAATAGGATTAAGAACCTCTGAGGGGACAGGTTTTTAGCAAAAGCTTCTGGAAAGGTCTCAAAACGTTCATGAAGCATTTCTACTGAACGGATCTGCATTGTATTAGCAAATGTCAGAATCACAGTCCATTTTGCGTATCACAAAATAGTCGATAGCACTTGGATCCACAAACAGAACCAGGAAATAGAAGCATACCTCCCCAAGGCGATCTCTAGCACCCATAACGCCGCCAACAAGAGCAGATAAAAGAGTGTACCAAATGTGGATGTCCATCAGGTATATCTATAAATACAAATAGAAAGGATGTAATGTAGTGTATCCTGAGTCCTTCTACCAAAGAACATTACATGTTAACACAGAAACTTACAGCGACGACTGGTCCCCATAAACTTAGAATGGTTAGAGCATTTTTATTTCCTGTAAGAACATGCTATAAGGATCATAGTCGCAAGGGCTGTATTGTGCTTAGAAATGGAAGTGTAATAAGAATCTTAAAGCAATTATAAAAACAAGCGGGGAATGAAGAAAGCAAGATCTAACTCTTTGATACAAAATCATGCCATGAGTACTGCAAATCATGGAGTTGCACTATTATTTTGGTTGGCTCAACTAAAGGTTGAATCTGCAAAAGCAAATAATAAAGAGTTTTTCGTTATCACAAAACATAAAACTAACAAGAATTTCTGAGCATGAATATAGCCACCTGAAGAAAATAAGTAAAAGTAAATTTGCATGCCAGTATGACCAACCAAAATATCACATATCTGCATAGGAAAAATTGTCGTAAGTAAATAACAAAACACAATAAATAGAATCAGTATATCTTGGGCAATACTATAACTGTTCCCGTACTTCATATCAAGTGAACATGTGACACATGTATCCACCCTTGAAGCAAAAGAAAGGAGCACAATAAATGCCACAGGGAAAAAAATAACAGCAGGCACAAAGTATAGTTGTTTTCTCGAATGCGGAGGAGAGCTGTGGGTAGTTGCAATGTAGAGTTCACAGACAATATTCAAGAAAAAAAAATTACAGTTTCCATATAACAACTGGATACTGGTATTTTATGACAAAAACTATAACCAAAGGTTAGCTCCTCAAAACAAAAGGTTAAGCTCTAGATGTTAACCCTGGTTGCAACCAAAATACTAAGGGCACCACACACTTTGTTCTAAAATGATGGAAAAATAAAGGGAAAGGACCTGGCATAATCACTTATACTCTCATAAAGTCCTCGTCCAACATAATGTCGCTCCTAAGAACGAAAAGGAGAAAAAAGATAAGTGCATAATTTAAGAGAAAAAAAATTCTTTCAAGTTTGTAGAATGAAGATTTGCATACCTGGTATATCCACTGGAAAAACTGGAAAAATTGTGACCCTTCAGAGACCCTGGAGAGCCTGTGACAAGCTGGGGCCTTGGCCATAAGGGCAAATACGAGCTGAACGGCAGCATAACCACCAAGAACAAGAACATAAATCCGGAAATAAGTTGAACCAGATTTCCCCAATTTTTTCTCTTCCAAGACTTTCCTGCTCGATATTTAGCATTTAAGCAATTAGGTAACTTAGTATAAATTAACAGGAAGAAATAATAAAATAGGAATACTCACACATAGAGATAAGTTACAAATGCTGAAACTGTAGTTATCCAAAGGAATCGGATAAATAATCTTGAGATGGCAAAACCTCTTGCCGCCTTGTAGGCGCCAAACATGAGTATCACATTCAGGCAGCCTAGAAAAGAAAAAAGACCATAAAATATGGAGCACTAAAAGGTACAATAGAAGTATCAGGACATCCTAGTCCAGATAACAGAGAAATGGGAAAGAAAAAAGTCAGATTCGAAATCATTGCAATAAATCAGAGGGCCTACACTCAATGAAGTTTAGTAAGAAAAAGGCCGGCCCAGCACTGAGCAGTATTTTAATAGTACTAGTGTCTATCTTCCCATTGCGAAAGGCAATAATAGCTAAGCACTGCATCACCAACCAGGAAAAAAAGGTCATGCTTTATACATTCATCGATACATTTATTCAAGTTCAATTGATTACAATCTCAAATTACTAACCTGAAACATTAACAGTAGAAAAATCCACAGGCGATGAAAACTATGGTACAAATGCAGAAAAGTACGATGCTCAACAAAGTTGGTCTTTCCTGTCTGTAAGGAATTAAAAGCAGAATTCGTAAGTATAAAAGATTGATAATTATGCAATACAGAGTAGCAATAACCATTATAGAAAAAAACATGTTTCTTATTTTTAGAGAATGAATCCAACTTAGTCACATGTTTGCTCAAAAGACTCCAGGCACTTTTCATCATTATCTTTTGAGTGCTTCTACATTTAGGACAACAGTTTTTCTGCATACTAGCAGTCAAGAAGGAAACTCCTCAAGCTCCTGCCATCGACCATAACCTACGTCCCTCCCTGCTAGTATCAACGTTTCAACAATGTTAGGATTTGTTCCATCAAAGAAACAGCGATTGCGATGCTTCCAAATTGTCCAAGCTCCAAGGATGATAAGACAATTAAGCCCCTGTCGTAGCATTCCAGTAGTTGATGCACTAGCTCTCTCCCACCATGTGTCAAATGAATTACCCCTTGCCCCTTGGGTTGTGGGGCAAGAGAATACAAGCCACTGCCTCAAGAAACCAAAATTGTCGGGCAAAGACACACGATACTAGTAGATGGTCAATGGTCTCCTCCTCCTGATCACATAGTGGGCATCTCTCTGGGTGTTTCATTCCTCTCCGTTGGAGCCTATCAGCTGTCCAGCACCCCTTATGCACCACCAACCAGAGAAAGAAGCGGCACTTCACAGGCGCATCCACAGTCAAGTATTAAACACAAAACCATCCAGGATATGCAGTTTCTAGAGAGGACAAGAACCATACATGATGTGGACATTTTCCATTATGTAGTGCACAAGTAAAATAAAAGAATATACTTTCTTCAAGGAAACATATATGATGTGGAAATTGCTACGTGTGCAGGACTCAGGGGTCAGGTGTCCCCATTATAAAAAATATAATTAATCAGACATGTTGAAATATTTAAGAATAACCCATCAAAAAAATCATGTTCTAGGCATTTCAATTCCCAATTCTTTTTACATCGAGATTCAAGAAACACAAGACGTACTGCTAGCATATGACAAACAGTGCCCTATTGACTGTTTTTTAATGATGCTTGGTATCTACGATGACTTGACACTGAATTTGCAGGTTTACTTATATATATGTTTACTGCATACATATTTTTTTGATGAATGTTTTAACCATGGCAAGCTGCTGAATTCACTAATGACGAGACTGAAACAATGGATACAAAATCCACTGTCTGACATGAGGATAGGATTAACTTACACGCTTGCTCTTAGCCGGCTTGCACAGAAACTTGGAACCGTCAGCAGGTGGCCAACCAAGCTCAAAGCATGAAGATGACCTACACATATGAAACAAAATGAAGGGAAATACAGAAAGAAGAGTACTGATATAGGCCCAAAAAAAAGTACAAAGGCAAGTGTGACGACGAACCAGAAATATTCGTTGAAGTCATCATAATTCCTCGAAGCAGAATGTGCAGCATTTCCATTATTTCTATTGTTAGCCTCCTGTGCAGGATACAAACACAAAAACTGTTAATGCAGAAACAAAATATCCAGGGAAGTTAGCACTCAGCATGCAATCAGCTAATTTTACACTAGAGAAAAGCTTCATACGGTAAAGCAAATTGGATAAATGCCACACAGCTCACGTGAACTCTCTAGCTTCAAATATGCCCAAATAAATATTGAGTTAAGAAATTAGACAAAATAAGTAGAATGAGTAAAGCTATATTCTGAAGATAGACATTGATAACATTAAAGAGTGGTAAAACCTTTTCACTCTGCGCTGCCTTTGAATTTGCATTGCAGCTTCAAAGAGTGGTAAAACACACCAATGGAACATAGCAATAACTTTGGGTCAATTGCATTTTTGCCACTGGTTTGAACTGTAATTGCAAATTTGCAATTAAAAAAACATAACTGCAAATTTGCAACTGGAACCACCCTAGCATTTGACTGACCCGTTGGACTTGCCCTTGAACTACCTGACCACATTGACACCGTTCACATGACATAAATGCCCCTCATTCTCCCCTTAGGCCACCGATGGCCATGCACAGAGGGTATCTTTTTTTCTCATTTTTTCATTTTTTGAAGAAAAGACATGGGAGGATAATGGTTGAGTGGAAGTAGTCAGATGGAATATATATTTAGGCGGTTCAGTGGCAAATTTGGCGCTTTGACTTTGTTTCTACTGGCAATTCTGCAGATATGATATATTGGCGCAAAGGGTGGGAGACATGCAATTATATCTTAAACTTTTCAATAGATGAACCTACCGCTGCCATGGTTTGATATATTGGTGCAATTATTCTCTTAAGATACGAGGAGGAACCATCAGTAGTGATACAGCTCTTAACCTGCTCAGCTTCAGATAAAGCAAGAATCCCATCGAGTTCCTTTGCCATCTGAAAATATGGAAATGATATCATTATGCTGAATACACTGGACAACAGTATTACATGACAGGCTAAAGAAATACATATGACTTATCCCTGGTAAGGTCAGCCACAAAACGGAATAGTTCAAGTTTTGACATAAAATGCAAATTTGGTTACTCGAGGACAGTGTTTTGGTCCATCAGACAAACTAATTTATTTTTGTACCAAGACGTGACACATTATACGGAAATAAAAAATGATACTCCCTGCATCCCACAATACTTGTCGTTCTCGCATTCCAATGCACTTTTG
This sequence comes from Eragrostis curvula, assembly GCA_007726485.1. NCBI lineage: Eukaryota > Viridiplantae > Streptophyta > Magnoliopsida > Poales > Poaceae > Eragrostis > Eragrostis curvula. The sequence continues at coordinate 36,779,352 of CM017439.1, forward strand.
ATCCCTCCTTCCCTCTCAATGACAGTGTTTTGTTCCATCAGACAAACTAATTTATTTTTGCACCAAGACGTGACACATTATATGGGGAAAAAAATTGATACTCTCTACGTCCCACAATAGTTGTCATTCTCGCATTCCAATGCAGTTTTGAAGATAAATTCACCTTCACTAGCCCTCATTAATGTACCCATATCCCTCCCTCCCTCATGTCATTTCCAGTGAGATTCACCAGAATGATAAGTCATTTAAATGAATGGAGTATCTAGTTTTGGACAAAGCAAACTGCAGGGTGGCAAAGCTAGGGCTCCGGGCATTCAAGTGCACACTTCAATACATAGGACTCTGCAGCGGCCCAGTCGTGCATGTTTTTAGTCCAACGTTGTGCACATAAAGGTTACTAATCAGATGGTAACACCAGAATTTCGTTTTTGACCCTGGTGCCGATGCAAGTAGCTTCTCCAAGTGCTATCAATCTTATAGAAAAGCAATTGCTATCCAGGAACATATGTTAAATGAAAAAAAGGGCAGCGGAACAAAAGGGTGAAATAGTCCGTAGTTGACATCCAGGAACATATGTTAAATGAAAAAAAAGGGCAACGGAACAAAAGGGTGAAATAGTTCATAGTTGACAACTACCTAGTAATGTGCAAAGATGTTGCCAATTTTACAGTATCCAAAATTAAACATGAAAAGGAATTGAGGAATACCTTACCAAGAAGAAAGCTATGATACATGTTTGCAGGACTTAACCATGTCCCCAACAAACTGACAAGATCATGTACATAATGGTACAGCCCATACTAAAGTCTAAATGCCTTGCCTTTGAAACTATACCCAAATAAAAAGGGACCAGCACCTGGTTGGACAGGAAGTGACTCACATTGTGGAAAATGTAGCATAGGCATTCTGGAAGAAAACGAACATTTGCAGCTTCACCCCAAATCAGAAAGTAAAGAGCAACCAACATGATTTTTCTGTTCTTAGCTTTAAGGCTATATAAGAAAAGGTGGTAACTGGTAAACATCCTGCAAGATAAATAGTATGGACAAAGAAAGCCATCCCACAAGCATTTACGTTACCTGGTCCATGCAACATTCTTGCCCAAGTACCTGCACCATTTTGTATAGTTGTCCAGAACTTTGCCAAATACTTCTGTGACTGCCCGCTCATCGACTTTCTGCAAGAGCAATGCCCCATATAGTGCGTGACTATGTGTCGCATATCTACGAAAAGTTGTGATAAATGGATAGTAAAGATTGTTGACAAAGACAATAACATGGCACATGTCTGAAGTTTACAAACAACACATCACACAGCATCAATCAATCTGGCATTTGTTAAATCCCACTAATTTTTTTTTTTTTTTGAACGGAACTACAGCAAGGGAAAATCTCACTCATTACATCAGCATTTTGATTTACATTTTGAAAAAAAAAAACACTTCAGTTACTTAGACAATTACACTATGTATGCCATGTGTTCAAAGTCTGCTTATTGCACATACCCCATGTGGGGTGGGCACGCGCATACACATAGTACCTTCTTCAACTTTCGTCCTCTTTGAGTAAAAGGGTTAGCCAGGAAATGTTACCTAAACCATCCAGGTGGGACTAATCCCGCAACTTCACTTCCCTTTGGGACCAACTTCACTTCCCTTTGGGACCTCATAGGCTGAAATTACAAATACATAGGATGCTAACAGGCGCAAATGGACTACACAGAATCTCTCCGTGACTCTGCAGACCTATCCGCATTCACATGTGCGCATGCAGCGAGAACTTATGCTCTGGTACCACTCGAAAATCCGCTTAGCGCCCAGCTCCCAGATGGGCTAGCATGTGCATGCACAAAATACCTCTCTCACACTTTGTCACTGCCGAGTAAAAGGGTTAACCTGGAGGTGTTATATATGCTTGGCACAATAAGGATTATATGTTGAGCCCCACCCACCTAAGAAATCCACTGGTGCTACTCCCACGACTCTACTTCATTTCTGGGCTTCATGGGCCGAAACTACAACTATACACGCTGCTAACTGGCTGGGGTGTTAGATATTAGCAGAAGCGGACTAACAAGTAATAGTCTTCTAATTTTGTATCCAGCTAAACAAACAAATTAAAAACTGATTATTCAGCCTTCAATTCTTTCTACAAATCTAAATTCGTTTACATGAATTATATACAGAAACCTATGAGAAATACATCGGCAAGACCATTATGATGCATCCAGATACAGATCATACATCTTCAATACTGGAACATGTTAAGCATTTTTTTAGTATCTCATACATCCTTCAGCAGGAAACTTGTCCATGTCACCCATATTTAGTAAAACCCAGGACGAGATGATATGTTGCGTATAACAAGAACAGAAAAACTCACTGGTTCTGTCCCAACAGGCAGGCTGAGACCGGACTGAGCATTGGCTAACATAAGCACGACATTTTCACGCTGGTTTCGAATATTATCATCCTGGAAGAAGCATTCAAACAGCACTGAAACTCAATAGAAACTATATAAAATCAAATCACATAGTAGACGATAAACAACTGGATCAGCAGTTAAAAAGAAAGATATAACTTCCCACACAGTTGCCTAATGAATAATCAAGTTATATTATATACACAAGGCCCAGCGTAACGAAACACAAACTTTTACAACAGAGTCCAACATAAACCATAGCACTTGCCCTAGGGTTGATTTGTTTCAAAAACAAATGTTCCTCTGTGAAATTTGATGAAAGAAAACCTGCATAACATCAAATTGTCCAGTCCAAACTTAAGATAACAGAGTACCACAGTATCCCAGAACTAAAGGTGGCTTGTCAACAATCAGAAGAAGGCTTCCAACAGGCTAAAGCTAGTTTGAGTTCGAATCATTTGACACATTTAAATTAGAGCACAAGACCTAAGCAACTTGCACGTGTTTCTGCAAAGCTTTCTATGGTAGATGTAAGCACATAATGCCTCCAATAATAGTACTAACCAAATAGTATGATACATATACATCTAACACTTACAATGGGGAAACTACAAGAATACATATACATCTAACACTTACATGCGGGATAAATATTAAATCCAATCAAAACATTTAATGTAGGATCCAACATGATGTGATTTTTCGAGAATGTGCAGAGGATCCAACATGATATGACCAAATCAAAGAATACGGTATAGGAAGTTGTCATACCTGGAAGCCAAATACATACTGCAAAAGGTCAAAAATGTCTTTTCTTCTTAGCTGTGATGTATCATAAGGGAATCGTGGCAGATCCTCACAGTCCTGAATTGCAGCAGCTGCAGCCCGAACCTAATACAATTAACAGAATTGTTGGTTGGTAACATAAGCCTAATTCTTATCTGCTATAAGGCATGACAAGATTATTGACGAGATCTTGAGTCTCGATCACCGCCACAAACTTATATCACATTTATACTCCCTGTTTGCTAATTAGCTCCAATGAAATCCCAAGAACATTTTAATGCTCCGGAATGAGAAGTAGCTATAAATACGATACAAACCCTACACTCAAACAGAAAGTGTTATCCAAGAAAACATGAGGTAAAAATATTATAATTTTCACCAACTATATTCTATGAATATTTAGGTAGAACACATGAAAATGAAATTTGTAGATTTAAGTATTCGACTCACAAATGCTTTTGTGGTACTGACGTTACATTAGGTTTACAAAAATAATACAGCAAGAAATTGAGCCGAGTTAGTGTTTTCGCCAGTGTCCAAGACATTGATTTAGGCAAAAAGTGGTGACTCAAACAGTGTTTTGGTCAATGTCCAAGAAATTAATTTATGTCTGGCAGGATTTAAAAACTATGGTAATTTATACAGCTAGATACATATATATTGACTGCATGATATCCGCTGACGAAATAAAAATTTAGGTTAAAAAAGGGCACTAATACCTCGGGAAAGAACCCAACAATATTAGCCACTGACGATGGTGCATCAAGGGGTAGAATATTGTACGGCATAAGTTCACCTCTCAGGACTGTATTAGATCCCTTTATTTTCTTTATCTGAAAAATAACAATGCAGAAGTTCACTGAAAAACAACAATAATGAAACTCTTGTCTCAAAAGAGACTCAGGACTGTTAAGTTAAACAATATATGTCAGAAAAATGAAAAGAAAACCATTTTTTGTCACAGGAGTCAGTGAATCAACTACTACACACTGGAAATATAATAAGATACATCATTAGGAAAATGATTCCTGAGAGTCATAAGGAGTGATGTCATGAATTACCTCCTCAAGAATTTGCCTACCAAGTCTATCAGTTGGTGATTGGCCAACAAGAATTTCAAGAACATGAAGCAGAGCCCTTAAGTTAGCAGAAACCGTTCTCACTTTCTCAGCCCGAGCACCCATCCTGATCAAAACACATAAAATTGGATACGAATAAGATAAAGTACTAAAGAAATTTTGTCACGCATAACATTATAGGAAAAAACATTGGAGAAATAACGAGGAAGGGAGTAGGCTTAACAGATTTTAATTTATAGAAAAAGGGAATGGCTAAAAGTGGATAGCATAGCCAACAACAAAAATTCTACTAGCTAAGTAGCTACTAAAAAACTCATACTATCACATGGGGGATACAACACCCCTCAGCTAAGTTGAATCGACTGTATCTAAACAACACGATTGGTGTTAGTGTCATAACAGATCATATGCACCCCATTGGTTCAACAGTAAGAAAGATGCATGTGTGGTGCAAGTAGACAGTCAAAAATAATACCTTCTACATATCCAGTCAATACAAGAATCTAGAATTTCCCGCTACATTTGCATACATTGTATCAAAAATATGACAGCGCAATAAATTCTCCTGAGTAAACTAAATCTCTAATTGCTAATATGAATGCACTTACCAGAGTATATATCTAGTAAAATAAAGTGGATGTACTTGAATCTCAAACTCTTCCGGAAAAAACTGAAATGTACCCTTTCTAAAAGATCAGATTAATATAAGTGATGAATTGAAACTATATGGATTCATTGGGAAGACATGCCAGCATGTAGTTCTAGGTGACGAAAGTCCATCACAAAAAACATGAAGGAGGGAAGGGGGGACACCACGATTTCTTAACAAGGAGAGGTCATACTCTGTACTAAATGTCCCCGAGTCCCTCAGTAACTCATGCTCTCGTTGCATATCATCAATCCGACACCGACTCTTGTATTGCAAATAGAAATTCCACAAGACTTGAATGTCGTTTTGCCGATCAATTGGAGCCCCATCCTTCTTTGTAAGTTTTTGCTGCAGGATACCATGAGCTAATTAACGGAAACAGAGAATGAACAACAATAAATGTGGTATGGTGAGAGGAAGCACACCTTGATCACCGATGCTAAACCTGTCTTAAACTGCAGAACACCTCTTCCGTCGCTGGTGGGATCCAGATTTTGAGCCATTGTGTATGCTTGCTCGCAAACTGGAGTGCAACCAAAAAGGGAGTGACTCCCAAGGATATCTCAGAAAGTTGATGATTTTCATTTTAGGTAAAAGAATCGTTTTCATACATTGTAGGGCCTAGTTTGCATATCATTAATGCCATCTAATTTACGCAGTCGTGATTCTGATTTGGTAAGATGGTAGCACCTCGTCGAAACCCACTAACAGACATCCTGTTAATCACCCACAGATTGTTCCAATGCCAAGAAAATTGCTTAAAATCACAAGAAGCTGAACCCCTAAAGGCTAGAGGACTCACCGTATCGTGTATCCACGAATCACCAACTATGAGCATCACTGAAATTACAAGGCTGAGGGTGACAGCGGCGGCCACAGTGACGCCCCCATCCCAATCCGCCATCTTGGCGGCAGAACCCCTTGAGCGACCGAGGAAGACAGGAATCGCGCCGATGAGTTCCATGGCTTCAACAGCATCAGGGAGTCGAAAATGGGGGAACAGCTGCAGGCCACAGCGGCGGCGCTCGACCCCGAGCGGAGCGGAAGAGCGAGAGAAGAGGGGAAGAAGAGGACCAGATATATGTTTGGTTTGACCGAATTTACTTTGGTCCCCGTTCAAAAAAAAGAATTTACTTTGGTCAAATTTCACAAGAAAGAAAAAGGATGTGGATTTTTTACACCAATTTGACCACCCATTACTTAAGCAAACACGATCAAGATAACGAACTAGAAGCATGGGAATCTTGCTAATGTCATGGCAAACCTAATGTTAGAAAAAAACCAACAAGTTGCGCAAGTCTTTTTTTTTTGAGAAAAATCTCTTTTACTCTTTCGAATAATTCACCTTGTTTGTTTCACTCCCTAAATAAAATTATGTCTTGATTTACTCTCCCAAAATAAATCAATTTAGTATAATAAAACTCCATGATGAAGTTCATCTTTTCTATTTCTCAGCATACAAGTTAAATTTGAAGCACAATATTTCGCCAATGATTTTATGTTTTTTATTTCTACTTGTCCTGCCTTGGATGAGGGCGTTTTTTTCTTATCCATTTTTTACCCTCCTCCGTGTTCATAATATTTTGTTCCCTTTAGGATGTGTATCACATGCGTTCCACATTCATTGCGTTGTCCACCTTGTTCCGGACCCCTTTGTACCACCCTATACCACCTTGGTTTTGTCCCATAGGTAGTGTTTTTTTACAATGTTTTTTTACAATCTCTTCCTCTAAGGTGGTGGAAGTAGAATTAACGGATGCCGGCAGGACTATTGTTTCATGTGCCCTCAAAATAAATACAGTTATGTAAATTAAAGTGTTTATTTTACTTGTTAGGTCGTTATGGACTAATGCCTAGTTTCATGATTTTGAATTCACGTAGAAATGTTTTTGACTCAAAATTTTGTCATCAAATGCTTCTCAATTACAATCATCCGTATCAGTTTTCTAAAACTGTTTGGCACGTAATTTAGATTCAACTCCCTTTGTTTCAAAATAATTGCGGTTCTAGGTTTGAATGAAGTCAATACTCCTATCTTGACCAATGATTTATATAAATGTGTGCACAATAACAACTTGCAATTTATATTTTAAGATTCATCATGAGAAATATTTTTAGATATATAGTTTATATGTTTTTAAACATACAGTTATTTTGAAACATGGAGTAGTTTTTAAAGAGGGATGGGCATCGAAGCGTGAAGTGAATCAAACACAGGTCATGTGATGAAGCTAATAAGCTATATATAGAGCTCGTTGTTTAAGCATTTTGTTTGCAATTGGTCGTGCGAGCCATGTTTGTGGATGGACGATGCCTACCAAACCAGCGCTATCTTCACGCCTCCGTCTGCGCACCTTCCAACCGGCAGTCCTGCGTCTTCCGACTGGCTACGGCGCACCGGCCAGCCACATCGTAATTAAACCCTACATTCCCCTCAGTCTCGAAGCCCTTATCTCGCCGGAAACGACGACATCGATCATTTGGAAGATGGGCGCACCCGGACGGGAGGACGACTTCAATTCGTACTAGATGCGAACGAAGAGCACTGGACGCCGGCAGGAAGAAGAAAACTTTAACGGCGGCTTAATTGATGGTGTTGGCATCGAACATTACCGGATCACTATTCATACATACTGTCTATACTATAGGCCGAACATGTATCGAGAGGCACGCGAGAGAGACGGCTGCGCGAACGAACGTTTTTTGGGGGATGATTGTTGATCGAGTAGTGGGGGAAATGAAGGAAGGAAGCCACGTACGGATGCGGGCGACGTTGGGGTCCTCGTCCTGGACGTCGTCGGCGGCCTGCAGGATCCCCTCGATGTCGTTGGTGCTCCGTCCTAGGGACGCCGGCACGACGCCGGCCAGACCCAGGCCCTCCAACGAGGCGCCGCCGTGGTGGTGGTCCCGATCGCGCTTGAGCACCGCGCCGACGAGGCGCTCCCAGTTCTCCAACGGACCCCGCCGGCGCGGCGGCGGCCTGGACGACGTCGCCATCGCCCCTGCGCGCCGCTCTCCTCGACTCTCAAACAATGTACCAGTTCGAGGGGGGAGACGAGAAATTGGAACGAGTGGAATGCGGTGGATTCAAAAGGGAAGCGCCAGGCGCGTCGAGGGAGGGAAGTGGAGAAGACGAGGCCTGCGGTATAACGTGCACTGCAGCAGGCCGCGCGCGACGACGCGGCGCAAGTCAAGTCAACGGTTCCCCTCCACTTACTTCCTCTCATCTAGACCGGCGAGCGACTCCGATCGATCCTCCGGTGGCAGCCGCGGTTTATATGCAAGTGGCTTCCATCGTTAATTTCCTTTACTTGGTCATTCATGTCAATGTCAAATACTAATAAGGTCTGTGTGGGGTTCCTGCATTGTCGTATAATAACCGAGACAGACGATGGTGATCTTGGTTTTGCTTTACCCTTCTCCGTCCTGGAAAAACAGATTCTTTTTTTTTTTCGTTTTCCTTTCTAAGGCTGCGTGGTGCGACGACTGCCATGGTGGCTCACCCAAACCCAACAGCGTCCTTCTGTTTACGTTTATTATGACATAAACATGCCTCCTGGTCATGTTCACGGAGTGGCTTAATTAATCCGTGGAGTACTCTAATCTGTATTCTGACTGACGAGTTAGCATGATCCAAATACTTACATTATTGTTATTGTTGGCGTTTTGTGAATGATCGCAATGATATATAATGAAGTAAAATACAATAGAGAATAAAAATTACAAGAATCGTGCATATGTACATTCCAGAAATGTAGATACCGTGTGGTTAAGCATGGTGATCTTAAACTATTTTAGCTTCCATTTCTACACACGGTAAATAGAATTCAAACTTGCAGGAAATTTTAATCAAGAATTAATTTTACAATAAAATAATTATAGTTTGGCCATTAGGAACAGACCTAGCTAAAACCTCAAAATTCCGTGTATCCCATAGTGGGGGTGGGTAGCACTTGGTCCACGGCATGGTTGTGCAACAGGCATCAGAAAATGCTTTACCAATGGTAATCAAGGTCTAGCGGTGGGGACGAAGTTCATTCAGTTTCTACACAACTTGATGCAATTAACTATCATTTAGGAGTACCAAATAAAGTCTAATTACAAAACTAATTGCAGACCCTCTGGTCTAATTCGCGAGACGAATCTAATAAGGGTAATTAAACAACGATTAGCACATAGTTACTGTAGCATCACTGTAGCAACATGAATTAATTAGGCTCATTAGATTCATCTCATAAATTAGCACCCATCAGTCAAAAATATTTGTCATTAGATTTATTTAATATTCTTAAATGACAAGATTCTCTTTGATATGACAGGTCTAAAATTTAGAGGGCTGGAAACGAACATGCCCTTAACTTGTGTTATTGGTCTAAAAAAAAACTAACTTTGTGTTATGTAAAAATCACATTGCCATATATAGGCACGGGATTCTCATTATGCAGTTTTTATTTTCTTTTTTTTTCATCAAAATTTGAGTGAATAGAATGTTTATGGATTTTTAATATAAGAAGATATACAATGAATTTATGAATTGTGGATTGTAAGATTCAGCATTGTGTTGACAACTTCAACGGCAGCCAGTTATATGTTATGATTGTAGAAGTAATGTATATCAGAAAATAATTAATTAATTTGAGGCATGTCTTGTTTCTACGTAGAAATTTGAGCCAATTATATGTCTTGTTTCTATGTATACATAATAATAAACAGATACAAGACGTTGTAGATTTTTTTGTATATTCCCTAGTTTCATTTGCATTAGTTTCTAGTGTATAAGGCTTGTGTGCTTCTCTCTTTTCTAGCAGTTACACTGCTTAGTTGCAGTTAGATTGTATGATCTTTGACCGTCCGTCTCTGCGAATCATCTAACAACGTTAGAAGAAAATTTTGGTTTTTATATCTTAGTCTTTTTTTTTCCGATTACACAGTATAACTCAGACACTCACAACGCACACAAAATAAGTTGTGTTAGGAAACTATAGATCTATTCAGTCATGAAACATTAGTGGCCGTGTCTCGGCTGTTAGTGGCCTTGAGTTTAATATTTGATCATATATTAAGGCTAGTGGTTTTGTAGCTTCCTGAGATGGCCAAATTTGTGCCGTTCAGTTTTGGAAAAAGTGGAGAGAAAACTCTCTGTACTGCCTAACCTATCATCATTGACTGTTGTAGAAAGAAAATTTTCTCCAAATAGCGTATGGCGCGCGCCATTTTCATCTATCACTACCAGGGCTCCAGATCGAGATGCATTGAGCTCCAGTACTCTGTACAACTTGCCTTGCAAATTAAGAGCAAATGGGGCGTAATAATGGCATCTTTTAATTAAGCTCTCCAGCTTGGTCCAAAGTCAATGATGCGTGCACACCAGCGGCAACCAGATCAATAGTGGTACTTGGTCTCCAAAAAAAAGATCAATACTGGTATGAAGAATTAGATTCCAGTTCTGCATGCTTTTTCTTAGCAATTCACTCTTTTGCTGGTTTTTTTTTTTTTGGATAATGGAAACAAGATTCCAACCTCTATCTTTGGGGGACGTACACAACCCTTGCTCCCATTACTTTATAGCAAAAAATTCTATCTCTCTTTGAATTCCCATTACGTTCTTTGGAAAGTGGAAAGAAAAGAAGAATTACTAGCTCTCTAACACCGAGCAGATTCATAATAAGGGCCGCCGATGCTTCCAATTTCTCCAAAACTAAAAACAAATGATGTCAATGGCACAGTATGGTTGCCGTTAGATGGTGGGAGAAAGAGCGCTCAAAAAAAGAAAAGATGGCAGGAGTAGGAGAAAGTGACACTCCAGTACTATGGGGAGTGGCAGCGGCTGCCTCCTTCTTCTTCTTCTTCTTCTTCTTCTTCTTCTTAGGGCAAACACAAGAGCTATATTACTCGTTGGCAGGATTACATTCAGTGGGTGACCACTTCCATCAGATAAGCCGGAACTTGTGTCGACGAGGTACACAAAGAATTATTATTTTTATATGATTACACAGTACAACACAGACACTCACAACGCACGCATATTTACCTTTATGAACATATACATACGCAAACCCTACTCCTATGAGCATCTTCAAAGACTGAGCCGACAAATCCTCGAAATTGACGAAGTCATCACTGGCACCTCGCTGTCGACGGCCACGTCGCCTACCGCTGAGCTAAAAGCACAAAGCCTTTAAATCCTAGAAAATTCGCTTCCACAGAGAGTCGAACCCAGGACCTTAAAGATGCTACTCGGGTGCCTTAACCGCTAGGCTAAGACCATGAGCGAAGCTACTTATATGGTGCTGGGTGCAAATGCACCCACGGAATTTTGGATTTTATTTGTAATTGGCTTCTTTTAATTTCACCATCTAAGCACCCAATAAATTCGGTATTAAGCACCCTTAAGCAACCAAATCAGTCATTCTTGCACCCACACAACATTTGCTCTAGCTTGGCCACTGGCTACCCCTTTCACCTACACACACAGAATTATTTGGAGAAGCTATCTTAGCACACACAATGTGTTGCATTGTTTGCCTCTCTCCTAACAAAAACAACCTTAAAAGAAGAAAAGGACATGCCTAGCTCCTTGATATCATGCCATAAACCCAAGATGGGCGAACGGTCATCACCTTTCCCATTAAGCAAGTTCACCAGCGTGAGAGTGGCAGCAGCTGCTTGTGAGTTTGTCAGGGCTGATTTACAAGAGCAACATGCATAGAAGAAATGAGAGGCATGAGCCATGAGGTGTTGAACTGATGCTCCAAAATCATTGTCGCGTGTACTTACTAGCGTCCTTTTAATTCTTCATTCTTTTTTTTTTGCGAGTCTTTTAATTCTTCATTCAAAACAGAAAAACAAAACAACGTTGCTACTTATTACTCAATGAGTACTACTCCTATAAATCCATGGATCCTTTGTCTCCGCGTTAATTACATCATCATTGTATCACATACTCGTCACGTACGGCTGCGTCTGCGATGGGCTAGGCCATGGACGTGGCCCCACACGTCAGTTCTGACTGAGCCGGTCAACGGGTCAAGTCCTCTTTTGCTGATGCTCGCTGCTCGTGCGTGCTTGCGTGCGCGTACCAGAAAACGGCAATCCGCCATCTTCACGTGCACTTGTCGTGGGGGCCGCGTGCGCACGTCATGGCGCACGGACAGGTAGCTTGACCGAGCCAGCCAGTCTCTCATTTCTACGGGCACTGGTTCTTGTTTCTTCTGAGGCAACCCTTTTAAATTTTGGTCACAAAATTCACAGGATGCAGGTGGATCCGGTCACGGCTCACCTCTTCTTGGCACGTAGAAAAACCTGCACGGAGGTTTTCAAAATATTTGGACGGAGGTTTATTCTTCTGAGGCAGCCCTTTAAATTTTGATCACAAAATTCACAGGAAGTAGTTTGATCCGGTCAAGGCTCGCCTCTTCTTGGAACGTAGAATAAACCTGCACGGACGTTTTCAGAATATTTGGACGGAGCAGTCTCTTCCCAATATTTATTTTTTCAATTTTCTCATCTAACCGTATTGATCGTGCTTATCAACTTGGGGGTGTGTCCAAGCTTAGCTTGTCTGAAATACAGAAGCCATGCTTAATTTGCTTGCATGCAAATCTCAAGCAATGCTACCTACTCCTCCCCCTATAAACCTACATGTGTTGACCCGCCACCCATCCATAGCATCCTAATCACGAAGGAATAAAATTTCACGGTCATATAGCCGAAAATAAGCCGACAGTAATAAAATGCCAATAAGTTTGAATAGGAGGACCATGTACGTGAGACTTAACACGGGATCACGTGACCCTACCCAAGAGTGTTCCCACGTGTCTCGTTATTCACCTTCTTATTCCACAATATCTTCTTCTTCCTTGGATAGGACTATACATGCAACAATGTGGGTTAACACCGAGATCTCATGCGGCCCTACCAAAGAGTTGCCACATGTCCCACTATTCATCTTCTCACTCCACACTCCCTTCTTCCTCTCCCACTGCTGCCTCCGCAACTACCTCCCTCATGCCTTTGATGTTGTCGACGCTCCCACTCACTAGCCCTTCCCCATCCTTGTGGCGCTGTGCCGCCCACCTCTGTCGATCGCTAGGGATGGAGTTCTTGTTAGAGAAAGCCCAATAACGGGTGTATAGCTAAGCTTGTCGGTCCTTTTTCTGACACTAAGGAGAAATAGAGGACAGAGAAGAGAGTTTGTTGCTTCAGTTGGTGCCGGTCGCGACACAACCCCAGATGTCTGTGGGTCCTGATGATGTGTTGACGTGAGGGAGAAAACCGGATGCATAGGTGAACTGTGAGGCAGTCAAAGATTTTTTTTTGTAGAGACAACTTGGTGTAGGTTTAGTCTAATTATTAGGCTTGCTTTTAAGCAGTAGTGGCTGGAAAACGATTGATGTCATGCCATGTCAATATGCCATCGTGCAAATACATAGCCGTGACAGCGATCCGCGTGTGCAAATACGTACGCCAAAGGCTAGAGAGACAAGCCAAATAATTAATCCTGGTCCACGTAGGTATATACATCAATAGACGTCGAGTGAAATGGCGAACCTCTGACGTCACGTGCGTGTAGGATTGAGTGTGGCACTGACGCCGTACGGTGTTAAATATGCATGCAAAGACCAGCCTGTTCGCTGCGCTGCAGCTACGGCTGCAGCTGCAGAAAAATAACTGCGAACACTGTAGCTGCTGCAGAAAAATAATTGCAAAATACTGTAGCTGCTGCAGCTGCTGTTGCAAAACCTCCTGCCGAACACGCACGACAACATTGATTCTGCATGTCTCCCAATAAGACCCAACGTGCAGCCTTCAAACATACTCCAGTTAGTATAACTATAAAAGCTGCTACACTACTTCTTGGTAATCGACGTCACCTAAACGGCTCGATTGTGGACAGTGTGGCGGACCCAGGATTCATTGGCCAGGCATTCTTTTTTTTTTGAGAAATTACACAGTACAACTCAGACACTCACAACGCAAGCACACTCACCCTTATGAACGCACATACGCAAACTCTACCCCTATGAGCATCTTCGAAGACTGAGCCGGCAAATTCTCCAGATTCCCGAAGTCACCACTGGCGCCTCGCTGTCGACGGCCACGTCGCCTACCGCTGAAAGCACAAATGTCGTTAAATCCTAGAAAATTCGCTCCCACCGGGAGTCGAACCCAGGACCTCAAAGGTGCTACTCGGATGCCAGGCATTCAAACATGCCAAGTAATATGAAAATTCACATGCCTAAGAATTTTTTTCAAGCAGAGAAGATAAAATCTATGAATTTTTGTCTTGATTTCTATGTTTATATGCTACAAGAGACTTGATTTTAGACGTATTGAAGGCATACAAGAGACTTGATTTTATATGCTACAAATGAAAATGCAAAATTAATTCTTTTGTCATTTTCTTGGGCATTCAATTGAAGGCCCATGAATCATGGGAGGTCCGCCAGTGTCGAGGAGTGCTCGTTCGATAAGGATAGGTGGGCAAACACGAATTACTCGAGACCTCTGACAGAAATCTTGAGCATTTGTTTAACCGCACTTTGCAAATTTTACGTCTTGTAAATCTTATCTGACAAATTTATTCATAATTACATGATTTCTTTCTTATGCTCCCTCCTTAATTTGGGAATCGATTTCGGTCCAACCGGAAAATTTCTATGGCCAGTACAAACCTCATATCGCTAATAAAATCAAATTCTATTTCTTTCATGCTTTGAGCTATATTCTTTATATGTTACTTTCCTTGTGGCAAGCCCATACAACCATGATCATACACGGTACACGTCGTGTCTATCTAGCTTGTTATATATGCACAATCAACATGCCACGTGTACAGTAGACAGGCTAAAGTAAAGCTACAGTTCAGATCCTAGCTCATCTCAATGAAAAGAAATGGGGGTTCTGCATGATATGGGGCAAGGGAACTTGGAACAAGGATAACACGAACCTTAACAATATTTGATTTTCATGTCATTATGCTTGCAAATTGTGTCAAAGCACGAGCTTAACTTATTCGAAGCAAAAGAGATCAGCTAAAGGAGCCCAAGAGCCTTAAGCTTTTGTTGCAGTACAGACACCCATCCCATCGATGAATGCCAAAGAGGATGTTAGCGGTAACTAAAAATCATCTGAAAAAGGTACACACAAAGGGGCATAAACAATATGTTGTCGGAATTGATTTAGGCTAAAGTTTATGACAAATAGGAAATCCGATCGATTATCGATATATTGTGGTCCTACCTAATAAGGTAGTAAAGGCTTCGTTTATATATGTAGGTACTAGGTAGTTTCCCGCTCGCGATCGCCAAGCGTCGTGTATACAATGGTGACAGATTAGCAGTCGTATTCGTCGTCGTCGTTGTTGGCCCAGGCCATGCACTCCTGGTACATCTCCCCCAGCGTCCGCTGCCTGCTGCTCCCGGCGCCACCTCCATGCTGTTGATGCCGCGCAGCCGCATTGGACGCCGTCGCTGCGGCGGCGCTGCTGCCGCTGCCATTGCTGCCTCCTTGGTGGCGGGAACGTTCCGCCGCCGTCGCCGGCGGCGGGGATGCTGCTGGAGGAGCGCCCGTTAGCTGCTGCACAACGTTGCGGAACTGGGTGGGGTGGACGACGTAGACCGCCGCCGCCGTGGGGTCCCGGTGCCTCCAGTGCGGCCTCGCGGCGGCGGGCTTGCCGGCGGAATCGGCGCCGGCCTTCTGGTGCTTATTGGCGTTGTTGCTGCTGCTCGACATCGATCGATCAGTTGAGATTGCCGCCGCTAGTTCACTGTGTGGATCTTAATTGGCTATATGCGCGGGAGGAGGATGAAGATCGTGCGGCGAGTGGGTTTGTTGCGGAACATGCGGCGCGTCCGCGGCTACTTATAGACAGTTGAGCGACGACAAGGAGGACCGGCGCGTCCGCACAGGGAGGTGACGACGCTGGTGTCATCAAGCCATCATCGCTATCGTGGCGGTCGATTTGCAGCTGCTAACGGAGGTGATGAGCCAGTGAGTTGTACAGTAGTAATTAAATAATGAACGCTGCTACCGGAACAAGCGCAGAGACTAGAATAGTCCACCGTTAGCAGGGAGGGCCAAATAAATAATCCTGCACTGAGGCGAGTGGGATGACGAGTCAGTGACGACGACCGGTGGTGGAGTGCAAGATATATCGTGCAGCGCGTTTGTGATGCCTCGGCACAGCCCCATGCATATGTGGTTCCACTGTACCTCCGCTTTATTTCTGCCAAACCAAACCAACCAACTAAATAATCTCTCAGTATGCATTTTTTTTATCTGTCCAGAGTCAAACCTTTTTTTAGGTTTGACCAAATTCTTTTTGAAAAAAATAAATGTTGTATATTATGATTGTGTGTTTTGCAAAGAACCAAGGATGCAAATAGCCCACTATAGCTCCGCTATAGCTTTTTGAGATAGGTGCCGCGACGTATTGCAAATATTACCGCTAATGCCGCTAACTTCGCTTTAAGGTTGAATAGCCCCGCTAACTTTATCCGCTAACTCCGCTATATCTGAGTTATGAATTTATGTTTCATGCTTTATGATTCATAAATCATAAGTCAAGCGATATGATGATTTTTTTTTGTTCATAGTTCAAATGTTGCTTGCTTTCTTAATTCTGTGAACTGTTTTGCCGATAGAAAAGATAGCAAATACATGCTAGGATGATGGTATGCTTGAACAATGGCATATATTTTTAAAATGTGGGCTGAAATTGACGAATTTACTAATGTTTTGGTCAGAAATTTAATTTATTTTGCAAACCGCTATTGGCAATAGGCGCCGCTATAACTGCGCTATAGCTTCAATAGCTTTTCTGAAAGCGTGCCGCTAAACTCTATAGCCCGCTATTTGCAACATTGCAAAGAACCTATTAAACATTATGTTTACATTGTCAATCTTAATTAACTTTTTGTGATACATACAAAATTTAAAAAGTTAAACGCTGGACAAATCTGGAAATGCTTATATTTATGGATAAGTAGTGTAGACATTATAAAGATTTATTAAACTTTTGAGTACAAAATACACTTGACGGTCCCTAAACTTGTATTGGGTTGTCATCTAGGTTCCCAATCACTCAAAAATGCATATTTAGATTCCTGAATTCGATGAAGTATATATGTCGTTTGGGTTTAATATGTCTTTATTTCTGGCGCTCCTTGTAATGCATGACTTGCCGCCAGCTTATCTGTGATCGTGATATAACGCAGTCGAAAAATGTTCTCTAGAATGAAATTGTGATAGTGGCGCTAGTTTGGGGGGAGTGAAAGAGTATGCCAAATCATGCTCAATCAGCAGCCAGGTGTCTTTGTATATCTTTACGACCAGGAGTTCTGGAGTTTAAGAAAATTATTCTTACACATCTTTGAATTTATGTAGGTGCATGCCCGTAGTATCATTTTGGTTCCACGGTACATGTACATTAAGTAATTTGATTCAATCATAGGAATATTGACATCTGCTTGTGACCTGTGCGTAGCGAATTAGTACATCATACTAGTTCAACAGACTCGTCGGGATCAACCTAACAACACTCAGATGAGCCTATATGCTGTCTCGACAACGTAAAGAAAGCTAATACATATGCCAACTACTTCTATTCATGATCCCTCCCAGTCCCATATCCGGTTACGAGGTCAGCCGAAAGAGTATTGCTAGTAGCGTTGATGTTGCCGTTGGATGGCTGGTGCATCGTGAAAGATAGTTCTGCCATGGTTCCGGGGCTGAGCGGGATGTCGTTGGAAGAGCACCACGTCATGTAAGCCTGCTGCATCGATCTTGGATCGACGACGCCGCCGTGAGCAGCTGGCCCTGGTTGCAGTACCGGAGCAGCTGCGACGGTCGAGGCGGATGCGGCCGCATCGATGTCAGGGTCGGGCAGCGAGCAAGTGCGGCTTTGGACGAAGCGGCGGAAGCTGGCGGCGTGGACGTGGTGGACCTTGGTCGGCGGCGGCTTTATCCGCCTCCTGTACGGCCTGGCCGCCTTGAGATTTGGGTTCTGCTGCTTGCTTTGGTGATGAAGTTTTAGGTTCTGCCTCTGCTGCTGGCCGTCCTCTGTTGTATTATTAGTATTTTTCTTGTTCATTATGCGTGTAATCTATATGTGTTTAGGACTTTAATTACTCCTAGTTCTCGTGTAGGAACCAGTAAGGAGCGACACGAACACACATATACAGATCACTGGCTGAGCAATTGTGATATGTGATGCCCTTGTAACATCCATATATAGCTTTTGCTCCTGCCGCTCATGGGACTGGGGTGGACTCGAAGGAGAATCATCGAGTAGTTACCAGTTGATTGCAAGTCAAAAGACGCGCGAAACATAACTTGTGATGATGTCACCGCTTATGTACGCATGCCTGTGTGATGTGAAATTGATCTGATTAATTAGCTACTTTGTAGAATGGTAGAAAAAGGAATTGACTACTCATCCTTTCGTTTCCTTTAGTCCTAAAGTTTAGTTCAGAGAATCTTGCTATTTAAGAGTATTAAATAAAGTCTAATTACAAAACCTTTTTGCAGATGAGTGCTAATTTACGAGACGAATCTAACGAGCCTAATTAAGCTATGTTTTGCTATAGTTGTGCTACAGTAACCATCGTCTAATCACGGCTTAATTACCGTCATTAGATTCGTCTCGCAAAGTAGCCTAGTTTTCTGTAAAAAGTTTTGTAATTACACTTTATTTAATATCTTTAAATAGCAAGAACTTTGACCTAAACTTTAGTCCTAAACGAAACGAACACACCCAAGTTACCACTCCCTCCACTTTTACTAACACGTCTCTGAATAACATTTATTTAGGATAAAGAAAGTATGCACGGACCCCAGCCCACTACAGAGCAATTTCGAATTTTACCTTTGGATGGATAGACAGTACGTATTGGCCCAATTGGCAGCGCGTTCAGAGAATCTAGACTGTTCTTCCTCTGTTTTTTGTTCTCCCAGTTTCTCTTTTTGAGGAAGCCTGCAGCTCGGCTTAGAGTAACGAGAAAAGGTAAAATATGACGTGGCGACCTTTTATTAGCCTAGAATGGAGTCGAGCTTGCTGAAAGCTGCCGATTGGCTGTGGAGAATGGATTCATGCTCTCTTAAGTGTGGTAGTCCACGTATGCCGGTGAACTTGCACACAACCTTAGTAAGCAGATTAGATTGTTGAAAAAAGAGTGGTCCAGTTCGACTTGCAGATCTCTTCGCGCAGGTTTCTAGAGGAAATTGGTTCCATCTGATAAAGTTACAACGCTAAGCAATTAACTTCAGTACGATGAGAAATTCAATTATTTTTAGTCAGATGGAAAACGAATCTTTCACTCAGAAACTGGGGAAGTAGCATTTTAGTCAACATTGTGTATGACGAGGAAGATGCTACCTGGATGCCTGCAATGGTAGTGCCCCGTCACTTTCCAGTGAGACCTATCATATTCTTTTGTAGCACGAATATGATATAGACAAACGCGCTAATGATGCTACCCATTCGTCTTTGCTTAGCTAACATGGCCAGGCATTGTAATGCTCCAGCCTGAGGTTTGACACATGTGGCTAGTAGGTAGCATGAACAAACATTCACTAAATCAGCAGGCTATATGCTATCAGCCTGGCCAGAGAAACCTCTTCCTCCAGTCTAAAATTCTACTCCCTTCGCCTCTAAATTGTTGTCGTCATTGACTTTTTAAGTCACGTTTGCCTGTTCGTCTTATTTAAAATATTAGCTCAATTATGCAAAATTATAAGTTATGTTTTAATTTTCTTTAGTGATGAAACAAATCATAACAAAATATATGCTAATTTTTAAAATTGAATAAGACGAATGACCAAAAGTACAAAAAATCAACAGTGACAACAATTTAAGAACCGAAGGAGTAATGTGTTTCCTTTTTTTTTCCCTAGAAAATTCCTCAAATTAAAACTTTGTCCAATCCATTAATACATGACCAAGTCCACATTATATCTGGACTGAATTTCTGAAGCTGTAGCATTGAGAGGTAAGAGCAGCTTCACCATATTGCTAATCCCCTTCCTCTACTTTCTGTTTTTGTTTAAGAAGAAAAAAAATAGAGGGGTGAAGAAGAAAGACATGTAAGGTCAGCATCCCCTCAAAAAAATGCCTGAGCAAAAGAGTCCCCCCAAGCGGCTCATCCTTTTATCCTTCAAAATTTTTACAATACAAAAATACACCAAAGAGTACTGACGACATCACTCCTTCGGATACACATGATTCGCCTCCGATAATTATACAAGGTCCAATGACTAGAGCTCGTGCACGACAACTAAATCTAGAGATGAGCTTGTTCATAAGCCCTTCTTTATATATGAATTTTAAGAATAGATTGCTACCTAATGATATTATTATGATTAGGAACCATAGAAAGGACCAGGAGATGATTGGAGAGGCGATTGGATGCGGAGAGGATCAGCAAAGGCGTCCAAGTCAAGTTGGAAGCCCAAGTCAAGTCGACTTCGAGTCAGTTTCGGAATCCAAGAGCAATCTGTGCTAAAACGGTTGCCTAGGTCGCATCCGTGCTCGGTTTTGGACGTTCTACATATGGATAGAAAGATAATGTGATCACCTTAATTCATCTGGAATCATCAGGAATCGTTGAAACAAATGGACATCCAGAATCTATCTCAGTGCTATGCCACCGTAATTTGGCCTTTGAGCTTTGTATCATGTTGGAGCCCATTATATTAGATGCGCGTCCATGGGTCTTGCACGCCCCTAAACCCTATATTATCAGTAGTCGCCGCCCAGGTCAGGTTTTGCTTAGATTATTTTGTCAAGAACAGTTTCACCATTCGTCGGTTTGCGAGACCTCAACTTGTGAGTTTAATTATACATGTGTAATTTGTTTGCATTCTTTTATGTTTTTGCTTGTGTTCTTCGATTTGCAGGTAAGGATAAGCCTTCTTGGCGAGGTCGACCGTGCATGCCGGTCGATAACCTGAGGAGACGTGGTGCTGTGATTGCGCGATTTAGAACGTGTTGTTCTGAAGGTGGATCGACGTGTGTCAAGTCTTCGCTAAATTGATAGTTACCAGAACCTTTCGAAGACCGGGAATCCTAGTTCAGATCAGTACCACACACGTTGGCAGTTTTCATTAATTTTATTTCCCTCCATTGATCTCCCGTTGCCATTGATGTTCATCTCGACGTTCGTTCCATGACAATACCATGCTTGCCCCCATCTGCCACCACAACTTTGTAGCCAAATGGCAAAAGTGACTTGCATTCTCCTCCATATGTATTTATTATTTTGCTCCCATAGGGAGCTTCTTCACTTGCACCCGCTCCAATCAAATTTGAATTGGTCAACCCTTACGTCCTTGTCAGCCTCATGGTTTCAAGGCTCAACCACGAAACCGCCTAATAGTTCTAGAATCTTCGTGTTTATGTTGTTTTTGAGCGCAATGGCAGGTGCTCTGCCTTTCATTATAGATCGAATAGCAGGAGTTCAAAACAAAACAAGAGGCCGAGGCCTAAAGAAATGAAAAAGGCGAACAAAAAATATTTACAAGAGCAATTAGATCGGGTCTACTCCTCCCAAGGTGTTTGCGCCCTATTCCAACCTTGGATATCCTGCTTGATAGTGATGATCAGCTGCTCGGATGTCATGGCCTTGTTGTCGAACACCCGGCGGCAACGCTCTTTCCAAATGTTCCAGGCAATGTATATGACCGCCTGTTCAAGCTGAGTTGCATTCTGCACACCAGGCAGCCCCAACATGGACGTCCACCATCTCTTAGTCTTCGGTGATTCCTCGGTGGTAGTTGACGCGGCACTACTCCCATGTAAGCAAAGGCATTCCATACCTGAACAGAGAAGGAGCAGGACGCCATCATGTGTGTCGCCGTTTCAGGCGTGGTGTGACACAAGGGACAAGCTGCATTTGCTTGGCCACCATTTTTGAGGATGCGATCAGAGGTCCAGAGCTTGTTTTGCAAGATTAACCAGCTGAAGAATTTGCATTTGTCCTTCGCCTTAACCTTCCAGAGCCGCTGCCAATCATGATCTGCATGTGCCCCGGTGAACTGCACATCATATGCCGAGCTCGCCGTGTAATTGCCACTAGCCGAGAATCTCCAAGTGATATCATCCGGCTGATCAGATAACTGGACGTGCTGCAGCAGGGACCAGAGCTCGACGTATTGGTCTATCTCTGATGTGGTTGACAGGCGTCGGAGGCCCAGCTTCCACTGGCCGTTGGTGAGCGCGAGTGCCACGGACTCATGTTTCCGCCTGGCCAACCTGTAGAGGTCCGGTGCCATCTGCTTAGGAGCTTGTCCATGAAGCCAAGTGTCATGCCTATGTTGCAGTAGAGTTCCTTTACCCCACCTATTTTTCTGACCCCGCTTTGTCCTGATCCTTGTACAAATGAGTAAATGACCATTAAGACCATGTCACTGCATAAGATCTCATGAAGTGAAGAAAATCATAAATTGCGTCGAATGTTCCCCTCAAGTTGCCTTAAAAAAAAAACTCCCTTCACTTGGGGGTCATGACATGTTTCTATCCTATCTATTCAGTACTCGATGTGAAATTTATCATTTAAATCAGACAAAAACAAAACAAGCATTAAGTGTTGGGGTACACTACACTAAACATATTTATTGCTCATTTCACTTATGGATTGACCCATGGATTGACAAATTTATCATTTAAATTGATCATCCTCCTATTTATTCAGTACTCGGAGTACACTACACTAAACATATTTATTGCTGCTGCGCTGCTGCAGTTAATTAATTGCATATGAATCTGGGTAATTCCCTGGCTCATTGCACACAATTAATTAATCAATCAATCAACATAATCAACTATCTCCATGTATTTGATGCTCCATTATTTCCGCCATTGTCCCTGGACTGAGGACGACGCTGTTGGAGTCGCACCACGCCAGATAGGCATCCTGCATAGACCTCCCAGTTGCCGTTGGCACCGACACCAACAAAGCCGGTACTGGCGGCGGTTGTGTCTGTGGCCGCGACGGAGCTGAGTCCGGTTGTGTCTGTGGCCGCGACGGAGCTGAGTCTGCCAGGCCCGGCACCGGCCACGACGATCCGCTGCTGCTTGCCGTCGGAGCTGGGGTGGCGGCGCCGGTGAGCCTCTGCACGGTGTGCGCAAAATCCTGTGGCGGCACGCTGTACACCTTGTCTCCGGTGGGGTCTCGCCTCGTCTTGCTCCGCCTCCGTTGATCGTGGCTAAGGTTTCTCTCCATAGCTAGGTGTGTTTTTCCTGGATCATGCCCGTCCTCTTGCTTGCGTGTGTATATATAGGCACATTCAATTTCAGCAAGGCGGTGGCTTGGGACTAGGTTTACTTGGGACGGTGACTTTTGACACAACTGGACCCCTGCCCACATACGAGGTGAGCTCACGGCTTTTGACCTCAAAATAAGGTTTTTATTTTTATTTTCCAAACCGGCATGTAAAAATGAGGGCTCAAAATTTGGCTTCAACTCCAGCAGTAAAGTAGCCTCAGATCTTATTTTGTGAAAAAAAAATGGTAAGACCCACAAATGAGAGGAAGGATTGGAGGACCCTAAGAATGAGGGCTTGAAGGTGGAATTTGAGGGGCATGCAAAATGAGAGTCCAAGTAGGGTCCCTGCTGGAGTTGATATTTTGACTCAAAACCCTAAATAATAGAGTAGGGACTCAAATAGAATCCTTGCTAGAGTTGCTCTTCAGAGGCAGATTCTTCAAGAGCACTTATATATAAAAATTCTTGATCCAGAGAGACCAGGACACCCCATGGACCCGACCTAGCTCCAGCTGGCCCCGTTCGTTTTCACCCCTCTAAATTTTAGACCTCTAAAATGAAAAAGAATCTTGTCATTTAGGAGCATTAAATAAAATTTAATGACAAAACCTTTTTGACAGATAAATGCTCATTTTGAGACGAATCTAATGAGCCTAATTAATCTATGTTTTGTTACAGTGATGCTACAGTACCATCATCTAATTATGGCTTAATTACCCTCATTAGATTCGTCTCGCGAATTAGACCCGGGGTTCTGCGATTAGTTTTGTAATTAAATTTTATTTAATACTTCTAAATAACAAAATTCTCTTTGATGTAAC
Source organism: Eragrostis curvula (assembly GCA_007726485.1). NCBI lineage: Eukaryota > Viridiplantae > Streptophyta > Magnoliopsida > Poales > Poaceae > Eragrostis > Eragrostis curvula. The sequence continues at coordinate 36,803,370 of CM017439.1, forward strand.
CCCTCTAAAATTTAGATCCCGGGAAACGAACCCTGGCTCGTGAAAGTAACAATCGATCAGCTACAGTAGGATACCAGTGCACTACTGTAAGTAAGGAACTAATGAAAGATGGACTTGGCTTCTTCGTTCTCTGTCCACATGCACCATTCTAGCTACTTTACTTACGTGAGCTTTATTTTCTTTTGGAAAATTTAGATGTTTTGGTAGAATTCATAGCCGCGTCATTGTTTCCTTGAAAGGGGCCCTTCTAGTGAGGCCCGTTATGTGCTTGGTTGATCATTTCGTGATTTTCTTTGTAACTATGGTCCATAAGAGCGATTCTCCAGTGCGGTCGGCATAAACCAGCGTAGACATGCGACGAGCAAATCCCGTAACGACACGTGGCAGTCAATATTTCCGCCTCAAAATTATATTTTTTTTCGCTCGAGGGTACCATGGTCATTTCACCGAGAGTTCTGTGCGGCATCATTCGTAACAGTCTAACCTCGCCGTCGTCGCCGTCGACGACGAACGTGGCCATGACATCCCGGTGAGAGTCCAGCGAGTTGGGTTTGGTAAACCAGCGCCGCAGCGTCATCGTTGCCGGAGACAAGGAAGACCGGTGGAGGCGCTGGTTTACACAGAAACTGCTTCGTTTACACCTTGGTGGGTTACGTCTAGTGGATCTGTTCCAAAATATTGTGCTATGTCTCCTGCACAAACGATCCTTCGCCGATTAAACCGGCCGGCCTAACATTAGAGTTACGTAAGGAATCCATTGTTTACGCGTGTCTACTCCGGCGATTTGGCTCGTCTCACGTATGACTCCAGGTGGGCCAATAGCACAGACGATCCTCCCGAGTCGTTTACTCATTTTGGTCTTATCGATTACTTACCGCGAAGAAAAGTCTAAGTGTTCGACATGCCGCATATGATCTCTATCGCGCTGCCCCTGGTTTTTAAAGGCCCACAACCAGACCTTTTAGTTTGCCAGTGGACCCTCCGTATTTTCTGTTATTTCGTTAACATTTCCAAAACCGTATTGCATGTTAGACCCTGTATGACTTAAAAATTACACAACTTTAATATTTAATTTTTGTCAGGAACCCTTATAGTGTACCGAAAATACACGGATGTTCGATCGACCCGTACCGTGTGTCGAAATTACATTTTAGTCTGACAAACGCCATATCAGCCGTCCAGACGTTTCCACTGGCGTCACAAAATATATGGGCCTGTCAGAGTAATCGATATTCTCACTATCTACATCGTGAGTAAACCATAGTCTCAGCAGGTTCCGTAGTCCATCGTTCCCCTTGCCCATGTAATAATAAACCGTCATTCAGATCAGGTCTACCCACAACAGCGCGCGCAACCTCTGTAAGCCATGTCCACGAAGCTTAATAAGCCAAATGTAAACGAAGGTATAGCGCACAACAGCACTAGTCGCTGTGCATTGCGCACCGTTGGATATACGTGCGTAAACTTTGGAAAAGATGGGCGCAGCGCGCGTAAACAGGCGATAGAGCCAGGGCAAGCTAGGAGGAAGAGCTCGAGGCTCGCGGTGAACAAGGCATCTGGTAATGGCATCGCTGCAGCTGACGCGGTCGTGGCCACACTGGTAGTAAACCATTGGACTCGCCAAACTAAAGAGGCTACGCACAACAGGGCGCGCAACCTCTGTAAGCCATGTCCACGAAGCCTAATAAGCCAAATGTAAACGATGGCACAGAGACAGCACCAGTCGCTGTGCATTGCGCACCGTCGGATATACGTGCGTAAACTTTGGTTTACTACGGACAAGCGCAGCGTGCGTAAACAGGCGATAGAGCCAGGGTCCGCCAAACTAAAACTGTTGTCGGGAGTCAACCACCGAAACGGAAGCGTAAACCGTGGTCCCGTGCCCGTGTGTCGGCCCAAGGAGCCAGTGGGCCGAGGACGGACGCCGCGGCCCAGCCAGGCCGCGGAGGTCGAATGAAAAAGAGGGAGCCCATCCCCCCCTCCGCGCCGCCAAGGCCCTTTGTGAGCCGGTGGGGCTGCGCCACGTGGCTACCCGCGGCGCACCTGAGGAGAGGACACGCCCCAGCGAGTGTTCCAGATCTTCTCTCCTCCACATTCAACAATGGCTCGTCCCGCCACAGTAATCTCTCCATCTCGCCCTATCTCCGTGACAGCGCGAACCCATGCATGCATTTCGTAAGTATTTGTTTGACCCGGCTGGAGTACAGACGGTGCCTGTGCTCTCCCACGTCCACGTGTGACACTTCAATTCTTCATTGTTGCACGGACACGTTTGAACACCGCGCGAGTGTAGAGTCTTGCGCCGTGCTTGCTCCCGCACGGCCGCCGTCGCCGCAGGTCTCTCTGGAGCCCAGCTCGCGGTGCCGCTAGCCGCCGTGCGCCGGCCCGCTCCCCTCGCATTTGTGTGCGACCCTTGGCCTAATTATGGCCATTAAACGACGTAGCAATCCTGCCTCTATCAATATATGAAAGAGTCAGCTAATTGCAAAGTTGTGGAATATGCACTGATCTTAAAACCTGACACCTTTGCTTGCGATAACTTTTGAGTAAACCATCTCCCTTGCGATAACTTTTGAGTAAACCATCTCCCCAGTAGTGTTGGCCGCCTCACTTGCTAGTTGAAGGATGTCTTACAGATATGTCATTTGGGAACCAGCGTGACGGAGGAGCCAGTGGGCACGCTGCGAAACGAGTCATGTCTTGGTTTACCAAAAGACAAGCGCAGCGTGCGTAAACAGGCGATAGAGCCAGGGCCCGCCAAACAAAAACTGTTTTCAGTAGTAAACCACCGTAACGGAAGCGTAAACCGTATTCCCGTGTCAATGGAACCGAACACTCTTTCTGGGCATCAAGTTTACGCAAGTCATGTCGCGACCGGTATAAGCCACGACCACAAATCAGATAAAGTAAGCCAAGACAACAGATAGGACCATGTCCGTCATGGAAAGTCGAAAGAACTCCCATGTGATTGTGGGTCATACTCTCATCACCTGAACACACAACACACGAGCCAAACCATGGGCACAGTATAATTACAGATGCTACAGAGTTGCAGAAGATGCCCAAGACTGGCAAGGGTGTAGCAGATGGGCATGTTGGGGCCTAATCTTGGCGAGAACGGCTATATGCTCCGAAAAGCCACGAAAGAGTAACATATAGCATGATGATCATAAAATAGAATCAAAAGCTAGGCAGGACAAGAATTGCATTCAATCGAAGAACAGAGAGGATCGCGTGCCCCGCCAATGACAGCCTTATATTGAAGTTAAAATGAGTTACATGAACTACAAGTTACAATGACAGTATTTTTCAAGTTACATGAATTCCGAGTTTCATCAATTTACAATATTATTCAAGTTACAATGAGTCCACAACTTAATTTACTAAGCACTGATGTGGCGGAGTTTAGCAAACTCGAGGACATTGCAGTCCGTAGTGGTGCGAAACCAAATCGGTTGGCGCACATTGTTGTCGACAACGGGGAATTCAACAAAATGATACGCGGCAAGCTTGATATCAATGCCAACCGTGAAGTCGTTGTTGAAGTCGGCCAAGTAGATATGGTCTCCCCTGATCTTCTCAAATGTGGGCGGAACCTTGAAAAAAAACATATAGTTAGAAGAAAACCGGCAGTTCATCCCAAAGAAATACAGAGACGGTACCACAAACTATCATTACCTTGAAGAAGAACGGGCAGTTGAGGCCAAGAAACAACGACTCCCCGCTTTCAAAGATAGCTTCCTCTGTTAACCATGCATCCGTGTCCGGGTCATAAGCCTTTGCTTCCACACGCTCAGGCCAGACGAAATCGCACTGACGATTCAAAAGAACTCTTGGGCCCTTGTAACAATCAGTACATTGGCCATGAACACAGACAAGAACAAGGCGGCCATTACGCTGAGCAAGGTAGAACGCGGCCCTGGGGTTGATGTTGTTATCACCAACATCAATAGGCCCAGCCATCTTATTGGGGATGACATCCGGGGTGTCAATGTTCCAGCGAAAGAGGTTGCCATATCGGTCCACGGCGACAATAATTTGAGGGTCCATGAGCACAACATCCATATAGGCGTATAGTACATCAACCTTTGGGGATTTGAGCAGGGTCCAAACGTAGCATGCCTGAGACGCGAAGGCCAAATGCCCATTATTAAAAATTGCCACAGCAAGGAACCCTCCTTCTTCGTCCGGAGTGCGGCAAAGTACGACTCGTTCGACATGATAAAACTTGTCTTTGATTTCGACTAACATTCTGCTCATTGGTGGCCAGCGATCCTCTATAACAAAAATAACAATTCAACGGTATAACACAATAATGTTGTATAAAATACAGTACATAATTTTACGGAAAATAATATTCTTCATCGAAAGTACCTCTCATGCTTTGAGTGGGTGGCATAGGACGTCTTTCGCCGCTCAAGGGCTGATACAAATAAATGTGCAACACGCCGTTGATTGTGTTCATCTCTACAAGCCAATCATCCTTCCCGCCGATCCAATCACCCACGGCATGACATCTATAAGACATACCGTTGGACATGTCATGAAGCCCGAATGCGCCGTCGGACTGCTGTACATCGAACTCAGAATCTAAGTCATCTTCCGGTGGGCGACAGGACAGCAGCAAAGGAACGTTAGCATGCAGGCGACGAGTATCGCGGCATGTGTTCTGCGCATCTTTGGAAGTGGAGGCCAGGCGAAGCACGTCTACTGCGTCGAGCCTTTCGGCGATTTTTCCAGACAACTCGGACGGAAGGTCCAAGAATCGACGATTGCACAACCTGTCAGGCTTCCCCTCCATTGCCTCTGAGAAGCGATGGGAATTCTGGGTGTAAAATGAGATATGGCGGGAAGAGGACGAACCGTGTCCCTTGGTTAAGGGATATATAGCCTTTGGACGTCCCTTCGACCCCGTACGACGCCTATTCGAACGGACTCGACGCGTCGAATCCGTACGACGTCTATTCCGGTCTCAACTATTGATCCGTTCACACCACTTTGATCCGTTCACACCACTTAAGTCGGTTCGCGCCGCTTGGGTCGGTGAACAAGGCATTTGCTAATGGCATCGCTGCAGCTAACGCAGTGGTGCATGGATGGGATCGAACGGCCACTCTGGTAGTAAACCATTGGACTCGCCAAACTAAAGAGGCTTGTCATCTCAGCAGGTTCCGTAATCCATCGTTCCCTTGCCCATGTGTAATAAACCGTCATTCAGATCAGGTCTACGCACAACAGGGCGCGCAACCTCTGTAAGCCATGTCCACGAAGCCTAATAAGCCAAATGTAAACGATGGCACAAAGACAGCACTAGTCGCTGTGCATTGCGCACCGTCGGATATACGTGCGTAAACTTTGGTTCACGCAGGATGGGCGGGGCTCGCGTAATCAGGCGATAGAGCCCGGGCCCGCCAAACAAAAACTGTTGTCAGGAGTAAACCACCGTAACGGAAGCGTAAACCGTAATCTCGTAGTGCCCGTGTGTGTCAGTCGGTGCACTGGGGAAAGGCCTCGGCCCAAGGAGCCAGTGGGCCGAGGACGGACGCCGCGGCCCAGCCAGGCCGCGGAGGTCCAATGAAAAAGAGGACGATACACAACGTAATTCCAAACAAACGTCACATGATCGTAAGCGTGTAGTAGCGCGCCGTGCGTGGCGTAAACCCAGTCACGACTCGTTTCTCAGTGCTTTCTCGCGGCGCAGATCAAAGTTTACGTTAGCGAGGAGTTGGTTTACTTATTCTGATTTGTTGTCTTGGCTTACAAGGGTCACGACATGATCGCGTAAACCTGATGTTCAGGACGAGTGTTCGGTTCCATGGGCACGTACCGGAATACGGTTTACTTTTCTGTTACGCTGGTTTACATATGACAACCCTTTTTTTTGGTGAGCCATAATGGTTTACTACGCAGCACCGTGTCTCTATCGGCGGTGTAGGCACATTGCGCCGTGCTTGCTGTGGATACATCTGATCTGAATGACGGTTTCGGTTTACATGGGCAAACCTGATCTCGACGGATGTTAAAGTGGGCAAGGGAATCCCGCTGGTTCACGCAGGTCCAGGCGTTAGTGCGTAATCCACAGTGAAGTGCTGTGCTGTATATATGCCATCATTTACATTTGCGTGGCCTCGTTTGCTTATTAGGCTTTGTGGACGTGGTTTACAACGATTGCGCCCTGTTGTGCGTAGACCTGATCTTAATTACAGTTTACATGAGCAAAGGGACGATGGAATGGATTACGGGACAATCGCGCTTGTTTACTACTGATGACAACCCTTTTTAGTTTGGCAAGTCCAATGGTTTACTACGCAGCACCGTGGAGTAGTGGATCGATCTATCGCCGGTTTACGAACGTTGCGCCTTGCTTGGTGTAAGCCCAGTCACGACTCGACTAGCTTGTCAGTGCTTTCTTGTCACAGTCGCAGCGTCAGACCAAAGTTTAAGTTAGCGAGGCGTCGGTTTACTTAATCTTATTTGTGGTCGTTGCTTATACCGGTGGCGACATGTTGTGCGTAAACCTGATGTCAGGACGACTGTTCGGTCCCGCGTGGTCACGGGAATAGGGTTTACTCCGTCACGCTGGTTTACTTACCCCTGGCAACCCATTTTAATTTGTTTGGTGAGCCCAATGGTTTCCTGCTACGCAGCACCGTGGAGCGTGACCTGTGCCATGAACCTGGCCGCATATCGATCCCGGCCGCTTACAAATGCTTTGTAAACGGCCGCCGCGGCCGCCACGACGCTGAGATTACCGGGTTCTCGCAGCGTCAGACGACTCGACTCGCATGTCAGTGCTTTCTTCTCACAGTCGCATGTCAGACATAAGTTTACGTTAGCGAGGCGTCAGTTTACTTATTCTGATTTGTGGTCATGGCTTACAATTGTGGCAACATGTTGTGCGTAAACCGGATGTCAGGACGACTGTTCATGGGCACGGTTGTGAATATTGTACGTCAACCTTATGTCAGGACGACTGTTCGGTTCCGTTACGACGTTTTTTTGAAATGTAGTGGGCGAGTTTTCTATAGTGGGCGATGAAGATGGGTGGAAGAGTTGGCAGCGTGTTTCGGTAGTGCCGGCCGGCTAGAGCGCGCGCCAATGGAATTGAGTACTGCGGCTGGAGACGATAAAGATGGAGCGATGTTGAGTGCTCGAAAGAGTGTTGTTTCGCAGGCAGCGTCACAACAGTGTTTGCATGCACCAACCAGTTCACCCAATAGCCTAAGCTGATGGGGAGAGGTGGGAAATTCACTTGTGGTTCAACAGTGTCATCACTAGTGTCCGACTCCAGGTGGGAGAGGATCCATGGCACTGGCTCTTGACTGAAGAGTTTGTGGACGAATTCGTGGAGAAGCCAGTGGTTCTGAGGGGCCAAGGCCTTGATGCCCAGGCCACCCTCGAAATTGGTGAGCAGGTAGTGTCTCAAGCAACAAGACACCGCTATCCAGAGCACTTATCGTCCCAGTTTAGAGGAAGGCATGCCACAGTTTAGAGGAGCCAGTGGGCCGAGGACGGACGCCGCGGCCCAGCCAGGCCGCGGAGGTCGAATGATAAAGAGGGAGCCCATCCCCCCCTCCGCGCCGCCAAGGCCCTTTGTGAGCCGGTGGCGCTGCGCCACGTGGCTACCCGCGGCGCACCTGAGGAGAGGACGCGCCCCAGCGAGTGTTCCAGATCTTCTCTCCTCCACATTCAACAACGGCTCGTCCCGCCACAGTAATCTCTCCATCTCGCCCTATCTCCGTGACAGCGCGAACCCATGCATGCATTTCGTAAGTATTTGTTTGACCCGGCTGGAGTACAGACGGTGCCTGTGCTCTCCCACGTCCACGTGTGACACTTCAATTCTTCATTGTTGCACAGACACGTTTGAACACCGCGCGAGTGTAGAGTCTTGCACCGTGCTTGCTCCCGCACGGCCGCCGTCGCCGCAGGTCTCTCTGGAGCCCAGCTCGCGGTGCCGCTAGCCGCCGTGCGCCGGCCCGCTCCCCTCGCATTTGTGTGCGACCCTTGGCCTAATTACGGCCATTAAACGACGTAAGGCACGACCACAAAGCCTTCCAAGGCCAGGACGCTCGTATCACGAGATAACTAGCTACGCTTTGAATCCACAGCTAGAGAGATCGAGATCGAGCAACGTAAGTCAATCGCGCTGCCAGCATGCATCATACATCTGCAGCCCGCAGGTTGTGAAGAGTAGCAAGGAGGAAGAGCTCGAGGCTCGCGGTGAACAAGGCATCTGGTAATGGCACCGCTGCAGCTGACGCGGTCGTGGCCACACTGGTAGTAAACCATTGGACTCGCCATACTAAAGAGGCTACGCACAACAGGGCGCGCAACCTCTGTAAGCCATGTCCACGAAGCCTAATAAGCCAAATGTAAACGATGGCATAGAGACAGCACCAGTCGCTGTGCATTGCGCACCGTCGGATATACGTGCGTAAACTTTGGTTTACTACGGACAAGCGCAGCGTGCGTAAACAGGCGATAGAGCCAGGGCCCGCCAAACTAAAACTGTTGTCGGGAGTCAACCACCGAAACGGAAGCGTAAACCGTGGTCCCGTGCCCGTGTGTCGGCCCAAGGAGCCAGTGGGCCGAGGACGGACGCCGCGGCCCAGCCAGGCCGCGGAGGTCGAATGAAAAAGAGGGAGCCCATCCCCCCCTCCACGCCGCCAAGGCCCTTTGTGAGCCGGTGGCGCTGCGCCACGTGGCTACCCGCGGCGCACCTGAGGAGAGGACGCGCCCCAGCGAGTGTTCCAGATCTTCTCTCCTCCACATTCAACAACGGCTCGTCCCGCCACAGTAATCTCTCCATCTCGCCCTATCTCCGTGACAGCGCGAACCCATGCATGCATTTCGTAAGTATTTGTTTGACCCGGCTGGAGCACAGACGGTGCCTGTGCTCTCCCACGTCCACGTGTGACACTTCAATTCTTCATTGTTGCACGGACACGTTTGAACACCGCGCGAGTGTAGAGTCTTGCACCGTGCTTGCTCCCGCACGGCCGCCGTCGCCGCAGGTCTCTCTGGAGCCCAGCTCGCGGTGCCGCTAGCCGCCGTGCGCCGGCCCGCTCCCCTCGCATTTGTGTGCGACCCTTGGCCTAATTACGGCCATTAAACGACGTAAGGCACGACCACAAAGCCTTCCAAGGCCAGGACGCTCGTATCACGAGATAACTAGCTACGCTTTGAATCCACAGCTAGAGAGATCGAGATCGAGCAACGTAAGTCAATCGCGCTGCCAGCATGCATCATACATCTGCAGCCTGCAGGTTGTGAAGAGTAGCAAGGAGGAAGAGCTCGAGGCTCGCGGTGAACAAGGCATCTGGTAATGGCATCGCTGCAGCTGACGCGGTCGTGGCCACACTGGTAGTAAACCATTGGACTCGCCAAACTAAAGAGGCTACGCACAACAGGGCGCGCAACCTCTGTAAGCCATGTCCACGAAGCCTAATAAGCCAAATGTAAACGATGGCACAGAGACAGCACCAGTCGCTGTGCATTGCGCACCGTCGGATATAAGTGCGTAAACTTTGGTTTACTACGGACAAGCGCAGCGTGCGTAAACAGGCGATAGAGCCAGGGCCCGCCAAACTAAAACTGTTGTCGGGAGTCAACCACCGAAACGGAAGCGTAAACCGTGGTCCCGTGCCCGTGTGTCGGCCCAAGGAGCCAGTGGGCCGAGGACGGACGCCGCGGCCCAGCCAGGCCGCGGAGGTCGAATGAAAAAGAGGGAGCCCATCCCCCCCTCCGCGCCGCCACGGCCCTTTGTGAGCCGGTGGCGCTGCGCCACGTGGCTACCCGCGGCGCACCTGAGGAGAGGACGCGCCCCAGCGAGTGTTCCAGATCTTCTCTCCTCCACATTCAACAACGGCTCGTCCCGCCACAGTAATCTCTCCATCTCGCCCTATCTCCGTGACAGCGCGAACCCATGCATGCATTTCGTAAGTATTTGTTTGACCCGGCTGGAGTACAGACGGTGCCTGTGCTCTCCCACGTCCACGTGTGACACTTCAATTCTTCATTGTTGCACAGACACGTTTGAACACCGCGCGAGTGTAGAGTCTTGCACCGTGCTTGCTCCCGCACGGCCGCCGTCGCCGCAGGTCTCTCTGGAGCCCAGCTCGCGGTGCCGCTAGCCGCCGTGCGCCGGCCCGCTCCCCTCGCATTTGTGTGCGACCCTTGGCCTAATTACGGCCATTAAACGACGTAAGGCACGACCACAAAGCCTTCCAAGGCCAGGACGCTCGTATCACGAGATAACTAGCTACGCTTTGAATCCACAGCTAGAGAGATCGAGATCGAGCAACGTAAGTCAATCGCGCTGCCAGCATGCATCATACATCTGCAGCCCGCAGGTTGTGAAGAGTAGCAAGGAGGAAGAGCTCGAGGCTCGCGGTGAACAAGGCATCTGGTAATGGCACCGCTGCAGCTGACGCGGTCGTGGCCACACTGGTAGTAAACCATTGGACTCGCCATACTAAAGAGGCTACGCACAACAGGGCGCGCAACCTCTGTAAGCCATGTCCACGAAGCCTAATAAGCCAAATGTAAACGATGGCACAGAGACAGCACCAGTCGCTGTGCATTGCGCACCGTCGGATATACGTGCGTAAACTTTGGTTTACTACGGACAAGCGCAGCGTGCGTAAACAGGCGATAGAGCCAGGGCCCGCCAAACTAAAACTGTTGTCGGGAGTCAACCACCGAAACAGAAGCGTAAACCGTGGTCCCGTGCCCGTGTGTCGGCCCAAGGAGCCAGTGGGCCGAGGACGGACGCCGCGGCCCAGCCAGGCCGCGGAGGTCGAATGAAAAAGAGGGAGCCCATCCCCCCCTCCACGCCGCCAAGGCCCTTTGTGAGCCGGTGGCGCTGCGCCACGTGGCTACCCGCGGCGCACCTGAGGAGAGGACGCGCCCCAGCGAGTGTTCCAGATCTTCTCTCCTCCACATTCAACAACGGCTCGTCCCGCCACAGTAATCTCTCCATCTCGCCCTATCTCCGTGACAGCGCGAACCCATGCATGCATTTCGTAAGTATTTGTTTGACCCGGCTGGAGCACAGACGGTGCCTGTGCTCTCCCACGTCCACGTGTGACACTTCAATTCTTCATTGTTGCACGGACACGTTTGAACACCGCGCGAGTGTAGAGTCTTGCACCGTGCTTGCTCCCGCACGGCCGCCGTCGCCGCAGGTCTCTCTGGAGCCCAGCTCGCGGTGCCGCTAGCCGCCGTGCGCCGGCCCGCTCCCCTCGCATTTGTGTGCGACCCTTGGCCTAATTACGGCCATTAAACGACGTAAGGCACGACCACAAAGCCTTCCAAGGCCAGGACGCTCGTATCACGAGATAACTAGCTACGCTTTGAATCCACAGCTAGAGAGATCGAGATCGAGCAACGTAAGTCAATCGCGCTGCCAGCATGCATCATACATCTGCAGCCTGCAGGTTGTGAAGAGTAGCAAGGAGGAAGAGCTCGAGGCTCGCGGTGAACAAGGCATCTGGTAATGGCATCGCTGCAGCTGACGCGGTCGTGGCCACACTGGTAGTAAACCATTGGACTCGCCAAACTAAAGAGGCTACGCACAACAGGGTGCGCAACCTCTGTAAGCCATGTCCACGAAGCCTAATAAGCCAAATGTAAACGATGGCACAGAGACAGCACCAGTCGCTGTGCATTGCGCACCGTCGGATATACGTGCGTAAACTTTGGTTTACTACGGACAAGCGCAGCGTGCGTAAACAGGCGATAGAGCCAGGGCCCGCCAATCTAAAACTGTTGTCGGGAGCCAAACTAATTACGGCCATTAAACGACGTAAGGCACGACCACAAAGCCTTCCAAGGCCTGGACGCTCGTATCACGAGATAACTTGCTACGCTTTGAATGGAATATCAAGCAAATGGGTTACAAAATAATTACTATTTCGTCACGTAGTGAAGAAAAATCACATTGCTGCGATTTGAATAACAACAACAACAACAACAACAACAACAACAACAATAATAATAATAATAATAACAATAATAATAATAATAATAATAATAATAATAATAATAATATGAATCAATCTTCATATGTGGACGGCTGAGGTACTTTTATCCTCCGCAGTTCTGCCTCCACTCCAGGGTAATCGTCAAGGACTTTCCTGAAATCTTTCCTCAGCGCCAAATCATTGAAGTTGTTGTGTCTGGTGGCGAAGCTGATGCACTTTTTCTGAAGCGCTACACAATGGCTGCCCATTGCTATCCGCAGTGCTGAAGCAACATTGTGAATCTTTACAGCGTCCCATATCTTTTGGGCGCATACGTGTAACAGGCAATCCATTAAATATTCGTCGGCCATTTTCATGAGCCAAGACAAAGCTTCGTCCATGCTTGTCCACAGTACTTCTGGCAATTTGCCTTGGACGGCATATGCAACCATAGCTTCGAATGCATCCAGGTTCTCCACATCCGAAATGGTCACTTTATATGAAGAAGACGACACACCAATCTCTCTACCAAATAGGATGTTAGTAAAATAATGCGATCGCCTTGCAAGAGCCAACCTTTTCACAGGTTTCAGTTGCCTACTCACATTGGGCGATTCCTTGCTGTGGATGCACAACACCACATCTTCATATTTGCCCGGGATGAATAGACTTTCATCAAGGTGTTCCTCCGGCACTTCGATGACTTCGTCGAAGAGGATCACCATACTGAATAAAATTTCCAGATTCTGATCTGCATCAAAACAGTCATGGTAGATAACATGACTCCATCCACAGAAATTCTTGTTGATCCCCCAACCCCAGAAGGAGGAAGTGCCAAAGGATCCTGCATGAGGAGAGTCATCCTGCTCCCATCCATTGGAATTATTGACGGGCAGTCCTCCAACTGTGAGGGTCATCTTGACTCGAACATCTTGTGCGTCTTCGTCCAGATCAAGTTGAACTGACATGGTATCCACACCATGATCGGCATCCTCACCGTGCTTGGGAAACTTTCCCTTCGGATAGACATACAGTTTCCACTTCCTGTTGCCTGCCCTGAACGGATACTGAAAGCGCTCTCCTACACTTGCGGAGAGCAACTTATCTTCCCTGAGCTTGATTACGAAGGATCGGTCTGCGAGGGGCTTGACTTCCATGGTTGCGGCTACGCGATGCAGTTGCAGGGGAAAATGGTTGCGGGTGGTCGATGCAGTAGCAAGGGGAAATGATTGTGGGTAGTCCATGCAGTTGCAGGGGAAAATGGTTTCGCAGGGAGAAGCGGGGTGAAAACGGGTTGATTTATACACGAGTCGTGACTTCTCGGTTCGTCTTCCGGTTCACATTTAGTGGGGCGCGTCGCTGGGAATCGTGCCTGGTGGACTCAACAGTCCCGTCTCCTCGTCTTCCAAAAGAAACGTTCTTTGAAATCTCTATACTACATAAAAATACAGCGTGGTGGAGGAATGCCATCAGTTGTATCGCCATTCAAATCGTCGCGTCTCTTAATCGAGGCGTCGCGACGCGGAAACAAAAGGACAGTGATGCGCGCGCGGTTAAGTTAGTCGTCCAATCAGGTCACTCTTTTGAAGATCGAAGGATGCGTCGTGGTTGGGACACAAGAGGACAGGGTATACGTGCGTAAACTTTGGTTCACGCAAGATGGGCGGGGCTCGCGTAACCAGGCGATAGAGCCAGGGCCCGCCAAACAAAAACTGTTGTCAGGCGTAAACCACCGTAACGGAAGCGTAAACCGTATCCCGTGCCCGTGTGTCGGTCGGTGTACTGGGGAAAGGCCTCGGCCCAAGGAGCTAGTGGGCCGAGGACGGACGCCGCGGCCCAGCCAGGCCGCAGAGGTCCAATGAAACAGAGGGAGCCCACACCCATCCGCGCCGCCAAGGCCCGTGTGGGCGGGTGGCGCTGCGCTACGTGGCTACCCGCGGCACACCTGAGGAGAGGGCGCGCCCCAGCGGGTGGCACTGCCAGCATGCATCATACAAAATCTGGCCCATGGAAACGTCTCAATGGCTGACTTGGCCGTAGTCGGACCCAAATGTAATTTCGAGACATGATATGGGTCCATCTAACATCCGTGTAATTTTAGAACACTCTAAAGGGGTCCTGAGTAAATTGTACTTATTACGGTTATGTAATTTGCAGGAAATATAGGGCTTAACAAGTAATACGGTTAGGGAAACTTCAACAAACTAATAACAAATACGGAGGGTCCATTCGCAAACAAACCCTTCTCGCGGATCATCTGCGGCAGGGCACCTGAACCCAATGTTTCGTATGGTCGGTAAACGATACGATGACATGAGTAAACGGCTCGCTAGGATCGTCTGTGCCATTGCCGTGCTGGAGTTATACATGAGGCGAGCTAAATCCCTAGCGTTGACACGGCGTAAACAATGTTTACCTTACGTAATTCAACGTTACGCTCGGCCGGTATAATATGCGGCGGATCGTTTGTGCAGACCACATAGCACACCGTGTTAGCACATATCCACTAGACGTAACCGACCGAGCGTAAACGAAGCTATTTCTGTGTAAACCAGCACCGGCGGCGGCCTGCATCTTCTCCGGCAACGATGATGCCGCCGCAACGACGATGAGTCAATGAATGAACCTTATGCGTTGGTACATCCGACCAAATGAACGGACTTCACGACATTTTTAGTCGATCGGCAGGGTTCAATCATGTGCGGATCGCCGGAATCGAGACATGTTGACGTCGCCGGCATGGTCCAATTTCGGGACCGGGAGACCACGTCGACGTTACGGTGCACGTTCTGAACGCGGCGAGACCACGTCGACGTTACGGTGCACGTTCTGAACGCGGCGGGTGCTATGTGGGTGCTGGTTGCAAAACGACGACGCTTGCGGCTCGCCGGAGTCGAGCCGACATGTGGACGTCGCCGGAGTCGAGCCAACATGTTTGCCGGCATGGTCCAATTCCGGCACCGAGAGATCACGTCGACGCTACGGTGACGCGGCGGGTGCTATGTGGGTGCTGGTTGCAAAATGACGACGCTGCCCTTTAGGAGGTGTTTATGTCGCACTCGTAAAGGGTCTACGCGGTTGGAGTTGAGGTCGCGAATAACACCGCCTAATGGGGACACGTGGCGTCTTCTCATTGGGTGACCGCACTGGAGAATTCACGGGTCCACAAATGTAGATCAAAAGAGCCTAAAGAAACGTAGACCAAAGAGGTGAAATGAGTAGAAAAGAAAAAAGTCAATCCATGGGTCACCGGACTAAATAAGTGTTGGGAAAATCCCTCCATATGGAGGATGACATGTTATATGGAGGATGATTAATTTTTTAGGAGAAGATTTTCACTATCTTCAATGTTGGAGTTATGTTGAGAAGATAGAGCATATTTGTTGTAGTGGAAGAATTTCCCCATGTGGAAAATGGTTTCCCATGTGCTAAATATGCAGCGTTGGAGTTGTCACTATTACAACTAAAACATGAATCTCAGTACAACAGCAAATGGACAGCTAACAACTCAAATGACAGCTAGTGGACAGCTAGCAACTCCAACGGGGACAGCTAATGGACAGCTAGCAAGTCCAACATGAATTAACATGCTCTATCTCAAGCCTCCTCACCCTTTATATAAGCCAACCTTGCTGCCATGGTTGAGCATTCCCATGAGTAGCCAGCACACACACTCATAAGCACACAACCAAATAGAGAAGAGAAGAAAAAGAAAGAGAGGTAGTTCTGTCCGGAATTGGTGGCTCTGAACCGGTCTCAATCAAGCTGTTGATTCGAGGCTCTAATGTGCCTGGATTGACACCAAACTTGGTGATCACGTTCCTGACTTAGAGTTCTCTGATTTGGTCAGTTGGTTTGGCCTTTGGTTCTATTGAGCATCAGTTTTCGGAGGTGTTTATTCAGTTCCGATTTCTGCAGTTCCAGAACAGAGCAGTTTTGGTAGAAGAGTCTTTTGGGTAGTCAAACATTGTCCGATTAAGCTGATGTTTGGTCAGTGTCTGCGGAACTGGTTGATATACTTGTCTACCAAATTTCATACTCTTCAGATCTGTGGTTTGGGAGATACGAACTGATTACCAAAGGAGACAGAAATTGTGTTGCCTCTGTTTTGCCTCTTCTAGTTGGTGTTGTTGTGTTGCTTTGGCCAAGCTTGTTGCTTGATGAAGGTGTGGTTGATGTTGTAATCCTCTAGAGGTTCTAGAGAAGACTCCTTGTACCCATTATTGATTATAGTGGCAGTTTGGTGTGGACCGGTTGGTCCCGTGGTTTTTACTCCTCACATCAAGCAGGTTTTCCACGTAAATCATTGTGTCATTTGTGCATGTGTGTTCTGTTTCTTCCGCTGCTACTGTTGGTGCTTGATCTCCTCATGGTTCAACATAAGATGAGGGAGTAATCGTGCTAACTGTGCAGGACCTCTCCCAATAATAAAGAGCAGAATACATAGCCGGTAAGAGCAGTATGAACAAGCAATAAACCACAATTCATACTTAAAAAATAAATCACTGCAACTGATCCACACAAATGCAGGAAGAACAACAATCACAGAACCGCTAATTAGAAGATATGACAATCAACAGAGTCCATTAAACCCAAAAACCAAAGTGATATCCACAAGCAGAGCTATGCTGACAAGAGGAGCCGAGAACTCTCTTTCGAGGTGGATAACTACGCACCTCAAGGTTTCCCCTCCCAAATTTTGCTGAACTCTTCAAGATTATTCGGAGGCTCGACTCTTTTGCTTATAAATTGGCCCTACCATCACACCTAGAGGTGCACATTGTATGTTCCTGTAACACCCAGGATTTTATTTTGATTTATTTTACCCAGTCGTGACTTTTGGCATGCCTTGACCCATTCGGTTTCCTTGCTACCCATTTAAAAGACAAGGAGAACGCCAAGAGGCAGCCCTTCTTGCTGCTGGGCGTCCTCAAAAAAGAAGGGGAAAAGCCAAATAGAAATAAGGAGAAGGGGAGAAGGGAGAGGAGGAAGGAAAGGAGAGAGGGATCGATGGGGGATGAACTCATGCGTGTCAATGATCTCTCCGTTAATTGTGGATCAAGGTATAGGAATCATGTTCTTCTCTCTGTTTTGAGATGGATTAGATCATAGAATTAGTGGTAATCCTGTTGGTTTTGATTAGGTTTTTAGATTTGTCTTTGTAACTGGTTTCAGCCTATCGCAGATTTGTGCAGTGTTTGTTGTTCTCTGTTTTATGTCTTCTTGGCGACCTTAAAAAAATATAAAGCCTTTATAGAAGTTGTAGATGACGTTTTGGTCTTTCCAACCATGTAAATTAGAGCCTCAGTGGACGTATGATATGAGATTTATGCGATTTCAAAATTGAGTGACTTGCAGTCCTGTAATTCTAGGCAGTACATGTTCTTGTGTTGTTTGAACCCTTTTTATGGCCGAAATTTGTTTTGTGATCTCCTGAGATGTTGTAGTATGTTTCGTAATCTTTCCAGATTGGTGAATTACATATTCATAGGATTTACAGAACTCCAGTTATTGTTAGTTTGGTATAGATGTTCTGCAGAAGCTGTCAGATCGACCGTCTAGAATAAATAATTCTTTATGCCCTGATAATGATTTTTGTGGAAGATGAAGTTAACAAAGAAGTTAATTATAATGATATTTTGTACGTCATATACAAGTTTGGTAATTTTCAGACAAACAAAACATGATATATTATGGTTTTTGTGCCTCATAGTCTGTTTTGGACAATTAGCCTTGATGTGCAGTTCGGCTGTCCTGGAGACCTCTTTTGCAAAACTTTATCATACCAAAGTTGTACATGACTAACTTATCTATGTTTGGGCAAAGTTTGAGAATTTTGGATCAGTGTTTCTTTAGAAAATGTGGAAACAAGAAGCAACAACATTGCTGTCTTGAACTGAAGTGTGTCAATAGTTGTTTAAATGATGTCCTCGTTCTTAGAGCATATTTGCTTGTTGTTTGATGCATTTGATTGGTTGCTTTTGTACTGAAAATTATTTATGTCCAGGTTGTGTGCTCATCGGAGAATGCTAAGATCTTTTCTTGATCATTGGTGAAGGCAAGTAAATGTAGCGACGTGGTCTACGCGCTTTAACTTGTTATTTGAGTTGCCTCCACTTAATTCTAGTATAACACAAGCTAGATTAAATGATAACTGAAAGTATTGCTCTCTCACTTGAAGAATGCATTTTATCATATACTGAATTGAAGGACTATGCTTTTTCATTATGGACTTGGAGTCTTATCACATATTGTCTTGAAGAATGTTTTATCATATATGGTGTCATTTATTTCTATATATGAAGTTTGAAGCATTAAAGTTCATACATTTGCAATCATGGATTGCACTCTTTCTGTTGGTATGCATATGAAGACACCGTAGCCTGATGTTGGTGCGGTAAGTACCAGTACAGCAACGCACGTTGAATTAAGCAATGTGGTTGCAGCCCTCACTTCCTTCGTTGGGATTGTGAGGGTAGAAGTGAAGACATGCATTGCATTGCATCCTGCACATGGATTATTGAAAATAGATTATGATATCACTGCAGGTATTATTGTACATGAGGATATATATATATATATATATATATATATATATATATATATATATATATATATATATATATATATATATATATATATATATATATATATATATATATATATATATATATATATATATATATATATATATATATATATATATATATAATCTTGTGAAGCTTTATGAAAGTATTGCTTATTAAATTGTTGTTTAATTCAATTGCAATTTAAATAACTTGTTAAAGCAATGTACTTGCTGAGGTGTTCCATAAACCTCATACGCTTTCTTCCCCCCTCAGGTGCTTGAGCTTGGATGATGTGGACGCGGGATGGGAGTAGTAGCACTATGCACGCTTCATGAAAAATTGGACCAAATAATCAAAAACTTATGTTCTAATAGCAATGTATATATAGAATCTTGGTCTTTTGATTGTTTATCTTGTCCCTAAGGTTTTATGTCCTTATTCAAGTTTTCTTCCTTTGCTGTTGCAGACGACAAACATAATTTTAATGTATCTTTTGTTGCTTCCGCTTTTCTTTAATAGATGTTTTTTTTTCATCTATTTTCCTTACATAGATATTGCCATGTCGTGTGGTAGCTCTCCAGAATCTTGTCGTTGGAGTGTTACAGTTCCACGTGTCGCAGCTGAACAAGTGCTTTAGAGTGCCAAAGGAACAAGTGATGGCTGAGGACGTGGAACAAGTATCTTGAATATCCTGGCAAGATTCTGGGAGAAGCCACCAAAGAGATAATGTGATCTTCTCAACTGCTGCAAGTTGTTGTGGAGCACCACACCGAGCGGGAAGCGACATTGGACAAAGAGGAGGATCTCAAAATGGACTTCCCCTACCTGCTTATTGAAGAGCAATCTTAGAATCTTCAGGACGATATTTCTATAATGGTGTTGTCTGTAACATCCTATAATTTGCGAGGCAATTTATGTAATAAATTGGGATTTAAGTTAATTTTATTTACCTTAAATTTCTTCTCAAAATCTTGTATCTCAATCAACTTTGTGATATTACTCAACTCTTATGTCTCAAACTATGTACCTTGTTCTTTATTTTAAATTTCAGTTCAATACTCAAATAAAATATAACTCCAAGCGCCACTAGTTATAAGTTTCATCCTTTTAATAGCAGGCAGACCTATATAACTCTTTGTTTTCCATTCCCAACCAATTCTAGGCAGCCAACCTGCTGGCATGCATTGCTACCGTAAGCTCTCAAACCAGTTTGCAAACAAACCTCAGCCTAGCTAGCTTAGAATCGGTGTTGATCACCATTATAATTATATCTCTCGCCGTATAGAGTCCATGTCCTGCTTTCCATAGTGCACGCACTCCGTGTTGCCATCCCGCGATGCACTCCCACTCCGCCGCCACTCAACGCGCCACTCCGAAAGCTTCCAGAATTGCAATATGGTGCGCTTCAAAAAAATGAATGCATACTTTGCTGCTTTGGTGCATGCTGAATCGAACTCCGACAAAGTCACAACCGCTTCTTTTTACTACCGTCTACTACACTATAGTTAGCTAAATGGGGACGACGTCAAGAAGAGAGGTTATGCCCTTGGAGACAAAATAGAGGACACAAAAATAACACAAACTATGCATTAACATGAAGCTTACAATAAACTAATTGAAACAATTGAGTTAAAGCCAAAACTTTAATCCAAGCACATCATAGTAAGAACCATGAAGTTTTCTTGGGTGCCAATATTTACAATAAAAATAGTTGGCACACATGTTAAGCTAAATTGAATGAGATTAGACTAGCACAATGGGATGTTGTTTATGCAATCAAGACCTTAGTAGCTCAATTACAATACTCAAAAGTTTATACATAATTTAAAACTCTGGTTCCAACATAGTTGACACATCATCTTTGAACAAATGTCTAAATAAATAATATATCTTTATACAACATGAGAGAGCTCTCACTCTTTTCTCACTCTCTTGTACGTGTGGAAACCCCGCGACACCATACAGGATTAGAGTGTTGCCAAAACAATCATTCAAATAATTTCTTCTATAAGTGAATTATATCTCCATAACATCCTCCTATATCATGCAAAATATCTAGGTCTAGAGATTTCCATCTTTCACCACGAGAAGCATGCCACACAATTTTTGTGACCATATTCCATCACCACAGGTGGTGTTTTACAAAACATATAAGATTCATTGACTTCTTACCATTTTACTGTCATCTGTATTGACGCAAGCATAATGATGGATACCTGATTAGAACCTCAAGTGAACGGTGTATAAGAAACATGAACCAACTTTAATAAGTTTTGGAATGTACATAAACAAAAAATAATGCTTTAGTTACAATTCAGAACAAAAATTAGAAAACATGGTAACTTTGGGTGAAATTTCTTTTCCCATATTATCGAATGCACATTGTACCAAACATGCCACAACTTGACCTTCTTTATTTCTCTGAAAGAACTTTTGTAGTTGAAATAAAAAACCATTAGTATAGGGAATGCCAATAAAAATACCATTTAAATATTTAGAACATTGCACAAAAGTGTAACCTCGTGACATAGATAGTGTTGCATTGACGCTCTTGTTCAATGACGCATATGGAAACTAGAACATTGGTGTCTCTAGGATCATGTATGCTGAATGAAAATAATCAGTTCAAATAAGCTTTGTTCTTTGCATATTTGATTCTTCCATAAGCAAAATTATACAAAACCTTGAGCTGTAACTCCAATTGAATACACTTTGAATATCTAACCAGGTCTATTGAATCATCCACATGGGGAACGATGTCTTCCTCAAATACTCACGGAAACCATATGTAACACTCAAACAACATATAATTTAACATAATCCTCAATATGTAACACCATCAGATTAAAAGACATACTTAATACATGAAAAATTCCATCGGCAGCATATGTGATTTCTAACAAGATCGAGCATGTGTATAATTTCAAGAATGCAGAAACACCATGCACATAATAAGTTAATGTAACCTATCCACAATAACTATTGTATATATCTAATGCATATACTCTGGAAAACTTATGGTCTTTGTATGAACAACAAAAGTAAGGAAACCTTCATGTTTGGCTTGTAAATTGTGTTGGCAAAGCTAGCCGATCGTTAGAAATTCCAACAGTTGCCTCAAAAAATGTGTTGTAGTGGAGTGAGGGGATTCTCCGGATGGGGCTGCTAACTTTGTAAAAGGATTGAAAATATTTTATTTGTCAGCATTCGGTAAACAGACATGAAGAAACATCACGCAACGTGCTTCATGATTCTTCATCTTATCATTTGTAAAGATTGTAGGCTAAAGTTCACCCGAGCCGAATTGTGGTGTTAATAGCATTTCACCATGAAACTGAAACAAAACGATACACTTTCACTTTCAAATTTGTAAGGAAATTTAATGTATAATATGTGCAAATGTTCAACGTACTAATTGCCAACTTAACCCCGTTTTCAATTCTCACACCAGAGATTGAACTTGGAGCTTTTGCATGGGATTAATAAGTGGACTAACTGGAGCGTACGATGGCACTGATGATGACGGCGAGAGCATGTTCATCCACGAGGAGGCCTATGTGCGACACGTTGCGGACCTTGTCCATCCTAAAATACTCTCCGGGACGCCTCCACGCCGGGTCGACAGCGACGAGGCTGGGCAGGTTCACCAGCCCGTCCCCGTCTCCCATGACCATCCTCGGGAGCACGTCGAAGTCGTCTCCGGGAAACTCCAGCCTCTCCGGCGTGTCCAGCCCGACACCGACGACGCAGGCGACGGGCACCCGCGGGGAAGGCAGCTCCCGGAACAGCGGCAGCACGCGGGTCTCGTACGGGCCGACAGCATCCTCGAGCCCGATGGCGGCGAGGAACTCCGCCATGTCGCCGGCCGAGAAGTTCCTGCTCCGTGTGGTCACCAGCGGCCGCGCCGCCACGAATGCGACGGGGCTCGGCAGCGGCCACAGGCTGCTCTGCAGGCTCCGGTACTCCGCCCTGAGCGCCGCCGGGTCGACGAACGGCAGGCCGAGGTTGTTGCCGGAGACGAGCGTCTGCATGCCCAGCACGACGCCGCCCCACGGCGCGGCGATCGGCACGAAGCGCCGCACGAACCGGCTGCGCCACCGCATGCGCTGCCGGAGCAGGAACTGGTACGCCAGCGTGCCGCCGTAGCTGTGTGCCACGATGGTCACCGGCTTACCGCCGTTCCGCCGTCTCGATCAGCGTCTTGAGGCGGCCGAAGAATTCTGAGCCGACCTTGGACGGGTGGTTCGGCGGCGCCACGGCGTACCGGAAGTCGTACGGCGCTCCGAAGAGGGTCTCGTTGTCGCGGTAGCCGATCCGCTCCAGCCGCGACACGAACTTGTCCATGTACGAGAAGTTCCTGCAAAATCATCATCGAGCCCGCCCTTTTCATATGTACTGGATTCAATCAAACGTGACGAACAGGAAGGTATGTAACGCACTTGCGGTCTGGGTCGGGGTAACGGAAGGCGCGGGTCGAGCCGAAGAACGGGACGCTGGTCTCCACGCCGACGGCGTTGTAGTAGTCGTCCGACGCGGCGTCGTAGACGGAGCTCATCTGCTCGGCGAAGCAGGGCACCTCGGCGGGGTCCTCGAGAGCCGCGTGGTTGAGGTAGAGCCGGAACCATCCTTTACCCTTGCGCGCGCCACAGCGCGGCGACGACGGGCGGTAGAGCTCGGTGAGGCGCGCGTCGAGCTCGTTGGTGGCGTACCCGGGCACCACCACTACGGGAGGCAGCCCGGGCCATGAAGGAGACCACCACCTCGTCAAGCTGAAATTGGAGGGCATGATCATTGCCAGTGCCAATGGAACGAGAAGCAGTGCCGCCCATCGTCGGAATAGCTCCATGAATGCCATATCTTGATTTTCGGTTAATCTGCAGGAAAGGGACCTTGTTTTTATACACGGTATACTTACATAAAGAAAAATGGATCGATCGATTTGAGGTCTTTGAGAAAACTCAACTTTGGTCAAAGGCGTGCTTCATACGCGTGATACATGTAACAGATAGGGCCTTTGACCAAAGTTAAGAAAAGCACATCTCCGTAACAGACAGGGAAACTAGGGGTACGAAACCCAAAAAGAAAAAAGAAAAAAAATGAACACAAATATTCAGATGATGAGAGGGGGTAGCGGGGAGGAAGAAGATGCGAACCATAGGAATAGCAAGGGAAATAATGCGTCATGGAAAACTTATTCCCCAAGAAGATGACGAGCACTCTTGAAAAAAGTAACCTATATAAAAGTTCCTCACCACAGAACTGAACCTATATCTTCAGATCTTATGTGAACACAAGTTGAGATCTGAAAGTTTGAAAGTGATATATCAGTTATATATAGATCAGTGCTTTCGCATTGTTTTTGTATAAAAAATAAGAATTGTGGTCTAAACATGAGCTGCAATCTGAAAGAATTACATTCTGATATAACTAACAAACACACACACACACACACACACACACACACACACACAGAGACAGACACACACACGCGCACGCACCCACCCACACGCACCCACGCACGCACGCGCGCGCGCACACACACACACCAAAAAAAGAAGAAGAAGATATTCACCAAGTTTAGGTGGTGTTTTCACTGAAAGGAACATCAAGGATAAGTTTGGTTGAGATGAAACACACTATGAATCCTTTTTATCATAATAGCTGCAGTATTGTATTCAAACAGAATGCTCCTGCCGCTTGATTTATGGTAGGAATTACAAATCAAAACAAATGAACAGCAGAACAATCATCTTATATGACGGAACTACATAGAGCTGCAAGCTATGAAACAGAGGTGAGACATAAAAGTTTTTTAAAAAATATTAATAAATGGTAAGATTGTCTTTTGTAATGTCATATGATTACAAGAAACTATCTGACTCAATAAGTCAATATACAGTCAGCTGTATACATGAACCACATATCAGATTTTAGCACTCTTTTTGACATATCATTTAAAAAAGAAAAATTACAGTACCTGTGACATATGCACGTACCTCAAAACCATAAACCGAGAAACTTTTTGAAATACATCATTCCCTCAACATTTATTTCTGAAATTATTGGATAAACATTTGTATTTCAGAGAACAGTGACTGATTTCATGCGTATTTTTTTTAAAAAAAATGAAAATATGGCAGGAACTACCAAGAGTCAAGCGATGCATGTTTGAAAGAAGATTGTTATGATCAAAAGGCAGCTGCCCCATTGCAGCCATGGAGGAGGAGGGGTGCGGCCAGGGTTGAAGGAGAGGGAGGCGCAGGCGCAAGAGAGAGGGAGAGAGGCGGCGGCGGCTTGAGAGAGAGAGAGAGCTGTAGGGTTAAACCCTTACTATTCCTTTCCTGTCCCAATCTGATTACAATCCTCTCATTATATAGAGAGGGCTAACTTGACCCCTAAGTAACTTAACTTGACCCCTAAGTAACTTATTCTCCAAGCAATCCTAGCGGCGGCGGCTGCCCAAACCCTAGCCGCCACTAATGGGCCTTGCGGCTGGGCCTAGGTGCTGGCCCATGCCCATAACATCTCCTCCGCCTTTGAAATCCAGCGCGTCCTCGCGCTGGGAAGCTTGCCACCCTTGTCCGAAGTGAGGAGTCAATGAAGATGATGAAGCGCAAAGTCCAATGTTGACGATCACCATGCCAAGCACCATGTCGTCGAGCAAAGTACGCCGAGTGCGGTCGATATGAAACCCAAAGGAGTAGCGGAGGTTGCCGATGTAGCCCACGTTGATGAAGATGTGTGATGGAGAGCGGGGGTCACATCCTCTCACAGCCGGCGTCGTAGGCGCCATAGGCAATAATGTCCTAGGCGCCCCCATCTCGATGGAGAATTCCGAACCAGGAGGAGGAGGCATGGAGAACTGATGGTGAGCAAACTCCTCCTTGGTAGGCAGCAGAACTCCATCCAAAAGCACCCTGAAAGTGCTAACTGGACGGGGTCGTCGGGCCGTCAAGTCCAATCCATGGCCGTATAGGATGCGATAATCTGTGACAGCAAGAGAAGCAGCCACCAGGCCTGGCGGAATACCAAAAGAAACTCCATTGACAAGGAGAAACTTGCAGCCAAACATATCCACGAACCTGACGTTCACATTGTCCACCGTAGCTTGAGTAAGCTCCCGAAGTAGCAGCACCGAAGCGAGGAAGTAGCGTGAAACGCCCACGGTGTATGGCATATGCAACCCCATGGCTTGCTGCCGCAAATAGCCCTCCTTGCCTTGATGCATGACGGTGGTGATGAAGCGAAGTAGCATCGGCGAAGAGACGGGGAGGTAGAGGCGCTCGTCGAAGAAGATGAGCCCCTCGTGCAACGTCCAAGCGCGGGGCGCAACTCCTGCCGCAACAGAAGCAAAGAGATCGCCAAGCTCCTTGTCTCGGCTCATGTCGCGACGATGGTCGGTGTAGAGGGAACTCGTGATGTCGATGACGTCGAAGATGGAGCGAACATGCTGAGGTCCTCCCATGATTGCCAAGGCCAAGCCATGCTCCACTTGTCGAAGAGGAAGATGCAGAGAATTTGCAAGCGGGAGATCAATAAAACTCAGAGAAACACTCGAATCATCATGTATGTGCATCTGGCAATTGGAGAGAAATACGCGGATTTGCATATCGCGTCCCCCGTTGCTAGGGGACTTAGCCCTCGTAGTTGACGGAGTGAAATACGTCGAGGCAGTAATGCTCCTATAGATGAAATCCTTGTCTCCGACGAAGATGGTGGAGAGATGAGTCCCACCCATGACACCATGTTTTGTGGTACCATAAGCATCAAAATCCGACGTCCTGAGAGATGCATCCAAGCTAGAGCCGCCTGCTCTAAGCCAAATGTGGGAGGTAGTCCATAGGAGTCTAGGAGACCAGATAATCTCCGAGTTGATTGGATCCTTGGTATGGACGAAGGAAGCTGGCAAGAGTGATAGTGCAAGCAAAATAACACTGAACAACAATGGGATAGACATATTTTGCTTACTATTCATGTTGTTCTTGTAGTTGACCACCTTGGCGCTTTTCAGAGTTGTCGCGTCATCCTCAAGATGGAGTATATGGTTGTTGGAGATGTCATGTTGATCCAAATCCATCGATGGTGGGAGATCCAATATGAACTCCATAGCATCAAAGAAATCCTCTTGACAGATATTGATGGCGTCGAATGAGTTGTTGTCTTGAGTGGTGTCGAGCGTGATGTTGTTGGTGTCGATAATGTTGTTGGTGAAGTTCGGGGGTATAGAGACGCCCATCCTCATGAAGATTAGGAGGAACGCGGCTAGATAGCGCGTGAACTCGTCAGATCCAAATCTGTTTTCCGAGTCGTTGATGATGAACATCGGAAGATTCTGAACATGGCGCGTAGGCGACGACAGGAGGCGAGTTGTCGATGTCGAGCCCCTTGTCGTGATCACCGAAACCTCCTGGAATTCCTGCTCCCCAAAGATTTGAGAAAAGGACTTGATATAGTGCAGCTCCTCCGCGGTGGTCTCCTTGGCGCCGTCAAATTCCGCAGGTGCAGCCAAGGTAATAGTAATATTCTCCATCTTTCGGCAGAGATAAATTTGAAGGGATATCTGTCCAAAATTCACATTTCCAAAAGCAATACTCCACCCCATAGGATTGAGTTCCGACAACCAAGAAATCCCCAATAGATCTTTATAGAAATTAGCAACGAAAATTATACGTTGATGAAGCGTAACTTGATGGAACCTCCGTAAATTCAGAACTCCAAGTAAAAACGTCAGGCAATTCACATCCATTAGGATGAACCATGAAACCATCAATAAAAAATCCAGGAAGTCCTTTGGTGGATGAATTGAATGGCTCCATTCAGATATGGCTTTCTGACTTGTAGCACCAAGAAACTCCAATTGAGACTTATCAATTACGTTGCGGAAAAATCCCAAATTCAAAGTGTGGAATCCAATCAAATTCTCTCCGAGTTTCATAATAGATCTATCAGGTTGTGATCCAGAGGAATTCCGAGAATCAGAAGAGGCAACGAAAAAATTTTGCGAGATCCAATTTGTTGATTCAAAGGCAATAGGCAAGAGAGGAGCAAACCCATCTAATCTCTTATAAACATTGCAAACCTGATTAGCAGTTGTCTCCTTAGTAGATAGATCTACTATGATTGTAGGATCCGCGGCGGTATGTGGCTCCTCTATTGCAATCTCCATGTCGCCGAAGAAGGCCGGGGCGAGTTTCAGGGCGGTCGGGGCATCCATGCAGGTGGAGACGACCAAGGCGGTCTTCTCCATGGCGCCCAGATCAGGCGCAAAGACGAGATCAGCCGCGTGAACAGTTCCGCGGCTACTGTTCATCGCGTGAACAGTAGCAGCGCCGCTGTTTGTGGAGGTGACGATGATGGCCGGTGCGGTAGTAGAGGTTGAGTCGTCGTCCGAGAAGGTGTGCAGTGCCGAACGAGCCGCCAAAGGTGTAGAATTGCCCGTCGATGCAAGAATATCGGCCGACGACACCGGAATGACGTTCGCAATTGTGGAAACATCCAGATCTGATCCGTGAACAGTAGCGCGGGTACTGTTCATTGGATGAACAGTACCGCTGTCATTGGATGAACAGTACCGCTGCTGTTGGAGGCGAGGTTGATGGCTGGACGGCGATCGGGTTGTAGCTGTGTCGTCTCCTCATCCATTAAAGACGAGAATAAATCCTCCGCGTCACGTGTCGATTCCTCCATTGAAGGTGGCAGTGATGGAGTTGAAGGGACCGAGGACAAAAAATCTGGATTCAATATTTCTCTGATGTCACGCAAGGAATCCTCCATCCACTTGATTGCATCTGCTATCAATTCACTTTGCGAAGCGGTGTCTGGATCCAGAGTCGGTGCTGATGCGTAGAAAAAAAATTTGGTGGTGGTGGAGCGATCGAAACCTTGGCTCTGGATACCAAGTTGTTATGATCAAAAGGCAGCTGCCCCATTGCAGCCATGGAGGAGGAGGGGTGCGGCCAGGGTTGAAAGAGAGGGAGGCGCAGGCGCAAGAGAGAGGGAGAGAGGCGGCGGCGGCTTGAGAGAGAGAGAGAGCTGTAGGGTTAAACCCTTACTATTCCTTTCCTGTCCCAATCTGATTACAATCCTCTCATTATATAGAGAGGTCTAACTTGACCCCTAAGTAACTTAACTTGACCCCTAAGTAACTTATTCTCCAAGCAATCCTAGCGGCGGCGGCTGCCCAAACCCTAGCCGCCACTAATGGGCCTTGCGGCTGGGCCTAGGCGCTGGCCCATGCCCATAACAAAGATATACTGCAGAAATTGAAGAATTTATATAGGGATGCCTAACAAAGGTAAAACAGATGACATATTGACTTGTACAATACCTGTAAAAGACGGAACATTAATGAATACAATTGATATTACAGCATTTGAAGAAAGAAGCCATTGCTGAGTAAAAAAACAAGCAATTCAAGTTCTGAATCATATCACCAGGTGCCAGAGGAGGTTGTTATCTTGAACGAGTTGTAAAATATGAAGTGCAACCGGAATGTCATGCATGAGCATGACCAATAACTGAACTAGTTAATTTTTGCAGAAAATGCCCCGGAGCTTCACTGAACTACTAATGCAAGGAAGGGCCTATACATAGATAGAATAGAAAGTGCTGATGAGAAAATAAAGGACTTGTTTAGTTTTACAGAACTTATGAAAGCAAATTTCAGTACAGGCGCTTCATTATGCTGCACTGTGAGTACAAGTGCTTCTGCTATTTTCCCTGTTGTGGTTGCTTGCTTTACCGTACACAGAACTCGATTTACTTTCTAACTAATATATGTGATGCATAAGCCTATTCTATGTCATTATTACAGGTAAAATTCTAGCTGCATTCTTTAAAAAAAATGATGAAATGTATTACGGTTTCAGGAAATTAACAAAAAACCCAGCAAATTGAAGATGATTATTCAGAACATCAACTGAACAAATATTGCAGTGAATTAATACCAGATTCAAATCCATGGGACCAAAGTAGCTTTGTCAGCTTGAATGTGGAAACAATATGTATTCCTTGTCATGCCAGCAACCTGAAAAACACAAAAATCTGCATCATTAGTGATCGAGCATCATATTCTTCTATATTTCGACTTCTAGTCTTCTAGAATCTTTTATTGGCTAATAGTGATACAGTAACTGACATACTAAATTTCATTCACACTAATTTTCAGGTATTTGAGAAAGAGGAGATACAAGAACAAAAAAATATGAGGAAAGAGGAAGACAGGGCACATCACAGAAAAATAACACAAGAAATATTACACAACTCATCTCTAAATTCAGGTTTTCAGGGTAACAAATTTCAGAAATAAATTTGCCCCTAGCTTAGCCACCAAGCAAGCTTGCTACTCACTAAACGACCAGACACAGAGTAGGATAATATGATTGATTTGAGGAGAAACATCACAAATCGAATACGCTCCTAATCAATTCCACTGGAATATTCACACTCCGTCGGAATACGAAATGCCGAAGCCAACCAGTAGATATCCACCCGAAATTGAAGTGCTGAATCAAACCTTAACAGCACGGCGCATTCCCAAATCTCAATACAGACCACCAACCCAACCACAATGAACAGAAAACATTGAGGCACGCGAGGGACAGATTGCGTGAACAAACCGTTGTTGAGCTCGGCAGTCATCGCCGTAGCTGTTGTCGTCGATGTCGCCTTCGGTGAGCTGACCGCCTGGTCCGCCTCACGGCCTCGAATGGCCTCCTCCCCTCCTCCTTTCTGCAGGGGATTGGGATAATAGTGGGTTTCACCACGAAATTGGTACTTTTCTCACGGGCGCTCATCGGATGATCGGATCGGAAGCAGGCACCCAATCTAGAAACGAAACGAATAGGCCTGCCTCAGGTTTAGGCCCAAATAAAAAAAAAGGGCCCAGAAATGGACGGACTGGAACAACATACATGGCGCGATTGTGCTCAAAAAAAAAAAAAAAAAAAACATACATGGCGCGATGCGTTTTTTTTTTGGGTGAAAATTTGACTGAAATGATATTCGTTTATTATAGCCAACAAACGTTTGATAATTTTTTTTTCAGTCTGCAAATTTATAGTCTGAAAAATTGACTGAAACACCATTCAACAAACTTCTTGATGATGAGTTGTACGGAACGAGAGAGATTTACTCGTTCCACCATGAACAGAACACTAGGTGTGCCAACACCTTCAAGAGAATTGGCCAAGGCATAATTTTGAGTAATCAAATAATAATTCACTAATCACAAAAAAAAAAATTCACTGATGTAGCTTTTTATCATTTTCAGTATGGCGCATCAGGTATATTTTACCATCTGCAACTTTTGATGCTAGATATATGGCTTTCGTTTCCTTCAGACTTTACAACAGCAATAGCAGTTGCTATATTTTGGGCACTAGTGTTGTTAATGACGAGAGATTTTAGCCATTTTTATGAAATGTTGTTATTGTTTTGGATTTCCCATTGCCAATGAAATGTAGTATCAACAAAATCGAGCTACCTTACCTGCCTCCAAATGGTTTATAAATGATTAGACATTGGTTGTACTAATTAATGTCTTAATTTGTTTTCCCTCCGAATCTTTACAGTAAATTTGTCTGTATTGGCCAATCCATCAATAAACATTGTCTGTAGCTTAGGACTGGTTGTTTTTTATAATGTACAACTTAAGCGTTCTATATTCCTGCCCATTTGACTGGGAATGCTGACCTCATGCAGATATGAAACCAGGAAATGACAGATTGATATGTATTCTGATTCTTTACTCAAACCGAAGGTGAACTTAATTAGCGTTTTCTTCTACTTTTGCATGTTGACGTAAATCAACCTATACCGTTAACAAGATATTTACACTGGTGTGTAAATTATTATTTATATTGATTTTTCATCAATATGTATATATTTAAACTTAGCTGAATATATAGAGTGTATCCACGGCAACGCGCAGGTCGGCAGTTGTTAAACTTACCTGATTTCAATACTTTTCGAACGTTTTGTGTGTGCGCAAACCCCCATGCAAGCCAACGTGAACGATCACCTAATCGAGGCATATATTTGCTCACATTAATTTTTATATGGACACTTGTTGACCGAACCCGTCCTTAAATACACTATACACACCACGGGCGAGTGCCAAGAAGCCCACTACACTACACTGCACTTCCATAACGGCACTGTGGCTTGAGCCAGGCCGAGCAATGGCTGGTAGTGGTGGCGGTGGCAGCAGCAGCTGCAGGGCGGTGGTTACCTTGATCTTGCTGCAGCTGTGCTGTTGCGTGGCCGGAGCCGGAGGGGATGGCAAGTACGGCGGCGGCGCCAGCTGGTACAAGGACCCGAAGCAGCCGCTCAACACGCGGATCAACGACCTGCTGCGGCGGATGACGCTGGCCGAGAAGATTGGCCAGATGTCGCAGATCGAGCGGGTGAACGCCACGCCCGACGTCGTCAACAAATACTTCATAGGTACGTATGTACATGCAAGCTAGTTACATGTAACTAGTAGCTATATATACGTATGTCTAATAATCAACCGTATGTGCGTGCGTTGAATTAAGGGAGCGTGGAGAGCGGCGGAGGCAGCCCGCCGTCGGCGAAGGCGCCGCCGGGGGCATGGGTGAAGATGGTGAGCGAGATGCAGGGCGGGGCTCTGTCGACGCGCCTCGGGATCCCCGTGATATACGGGATCGACGCCGTCCATGGCCACGGCAACGTCTACAGGGCCACCATCTTCCCGCACAACGTGGGCCTCGGATGTACTAGGTACATTTTTAAGCTTCATGCACTGTCCTCGGAGTACTTTGAAAACTATTGATATCTCTTTCTCCTCGTGTGATGTACTGTATATATATTTACGTACTCCTAGATAGTTGCAGCAGCACATAATAAGATCCATGATTTGAACGGATCCAAATCTAAATATATGCTTGGCATCATTGCAATAATTTGATCTTCCACATAACCTGAGTACATTTTCTCTCTCAAAAAAACCTGAGTACATGCATGTGAGAACTGATATTCAGGGACCCAGAGCTAGCAAAGAAAATTGGAGCTGCGGTTGCACTGGAGGTCAGGGCCACCGGCATCCCCTACGTCTTCGCTCCATGCGTTGCGGTACAAATCAGATATTTGAACATTGACTATAAATAATGCAGACATATAGCAATTTGAATGTACTTTTAATTACTTGAAAAGAAAATATCATGCTCATCTGTAGGTCTGCAGAGACCCACGTTGGGGCCGGTGCTACGAGAGCTTCAGCGAGGACCCCAAGGTGGTGCAGCTGATGACCTCCATCATCTCCGGCTTCCAGGGCGAGATCCCGGCGAAGAGCACCAAGAAGGGCGTCCCGTACGTGGCCGGCAGCCGCAACGTGGCGGCGTGCGCCAAGCACTACGTCGGCGACGGCGGCACGACCAACGGCACCAACGAGGGGAACACGGTGGCCACCCGCAAGGAGCTCTTGCGCATCCACATGCCGCCCTACTACAGCGCCGTCGCGCAGGGCGTGTCCACCGTGATGGTCTCCTTCTCCAGCTGGAACGGCGTCAAGATGCACGCCCACCACGGCCTCGTCACCGACTTCCTCAAGAACAAGCTCAAGTTCAGGGTACGTACGTCGTTGTCGGAATGAAACACTTTAATTTTCCGACAGTACTAATCAAAATGCCAAGATTTTAATATGGATGTTACATTTCAGGGTTTTGTGATCTCGGATTGGCGAGGCCTTGACAAGATGACGACTCCGGAACACGCCGACTACGTTATGTCCGTCAGGCTGGGGATCCTCGCCGGCATTGACATGGTCATGATCCCGTACACGTACACGGAGTTCATCGACGACCTCACGACACTGGTGGCGAACGGCACGATCCCGATGAGCCGGATCGACGACGCGGTGCGCCGCATCCTGCGCGTCAAGTTCACCATGGGCCTCTTCGAGAACCCTTACCCCGACCCCAGCCTCGCCGGCGAGCTCGGGAAGCAGGAGCACCGCGACCTTGCCCGCGAGGCCGTGCGCAAGTCCCTCGTCCTCCTCAAGAACGGCAAGCCCGGCGCCGACAAGCCCATGCTCCCGCTGCCCAAGACGGCCTCCAAGGGCAGTATCCTCGTCGCCGGCAGCCGCGCCGACGACCTCGGCAGCCAGTGCGGCGGCTGGACCATCGCCTGGCAGGGCCTCACCGGGAACAACCTCACCGCCGGCGGGACCACCATCCTCGACGGCATCAGGCGCGCCGTGAATCCCGGCACCAACGTGGTGTACGCGGAGAACCCGGATTACCACTACGTCGTGCAGAACAAGGACAGGTTCGACTACGCCGTCGTCGTCGTCGGCGAGACGCCGTACGCCGAGTCGTTCGGGGACAACCTGAACCTGACCATCCCGGCGCCG
The DNA here is from genome assembly GCA_007726485.1 of Eragrostis curvula. Classification (NCBI taxonomy): domain Eukaryota; kingdom Viridiplantae; phylum Streptophyta; class Magnoliopsida; order Poales; family Poaceae; genus Eragrostis; species Eragrostis curvula. The sequence goes on from CM017439.1 coordinate 36,837,278, forward strand.
GGGCCCAGCACCATCACGAACGTGTGCGGCAGCATCAGGTGCGTCGTCGTCCTCGTCTCCGGCCGGCCGCTCGTGGTGGAGCCGTACTTGGGCGCCGTGGACGCGCTGGTGGCGGCGTGGCTGCCGGGAACGGAGGGGCAGGGCGTCAGCGACGTGCTGTTCCGGGACTACGGCTTCACCGGGAAGCTGGCGAGGACGTGGTTCCGTAACGTGGAGCAGCTGCCCATGAACGTCGGAGACGAGCACTACGACCCGCTGTTCCCGTTTGGGTTCGGGCTCCAGACACAGCCGAGTTTTTCCTAGGAAAGTTGGGGAAATTAATTAGTTCAAGTGGTATTCATATATTTTCCGGTGAAAAAAATATTTAAGCACGCCGGAAATGTGTACCGTGCCTTTATTTGCATTTTCCTTCCCTTGAAGGTATCTCCTTCGGGACATGCTTTGTGCTCACTGTTTTCTAGTATACTAGTCTTCAACTGTGGGAGGCCAGCCTCTCACAGCGTTTTGGCCGACGTAGCCTGATTACGGTGTCGACACGTCGTTTTTACTTCTTCCTCTTCAACTTTGGGTCCTTGTGTGTCCCAGATCGTCCTTCCTCCCATTCTGTTGCCTTGCGGCTCATCTCCACACAGCCACCACTATCTGCTGGTCCGCAGTCATGGATTCCATGCATTGTCCGTTTTTGGGCCTTACGGACCCTTCTTCTGCCTCGGCCTGCTGGTTCGTCAGCCTGCCTACCGCGGTCCACGGGCTCTAATCTGGCTCAATGGCCTTTCCGTCTCTGGTGCAATGGGTGTCGTGGACCTGACCCTTTGTGCCACGCCACGCAAGGTCGATCCAGCTGCCGTGCCATGCCCATCACAACACATGGCCACAGCTGCCGGCCCCAAAAAAGAAAACAGATAGAACCGCAACTGAGATGAGAAATGTTGCACGGGTAGGTTCAAAAAAAGAAATGTTGCACGGGTCCAAAAAAAAATTGTTGCACGTCCATGCGCGGCGGAGCGCGCCACTGCTCCTAGTAGTTATTATGCTGGGTGGTTCCTTCTTGCGCGAGACTAGTGATTGCCTAAGATATTTTGACTCTTGATACTTGAGAGAGAAGATAACGATTGGCAACGTTCAGATGCTAGAGCATTAATGTATCTTTCTTCTCAAAAAAAAAAAGAAAGAAAAAGAAGAGCACTACTAAGGCACCGAGTAAGATGGCAAGTGGGCATGGACGAGATGCAGAACCAATCAAGATGACGGTTCAAAATATGGCAGGGCTTGTAACGGCTAGCAAGTACTCCAAGGATCGAAATTAACAAACGGGAAATTTGCAAGAGCGCCTAGAAGCACTGTACTTTATCTCTTTCGTATTTTCTTCCGATTTTGCCTTATGGGCCATTCCGTGTGCTTCCATTACCTTGGTTGCGTCAGGGCTAACGTTTGTTTGTTTGTTTGTTTTTTTTTTGCGAGGAGGCTAACGTTTGTTGTTGGTGTGGCATTAGTGGGCCTCCCCACGCGTACCAGTAATTAACAGGGCCGTGCAATTCCAATTGGGAGTCAGGAGGGATGAGGTCGCAGGTTTTCCTATACGGAAACTCTATATCGCGACCGTACGCGCTGGAGCACAAAAGCGCGTCCGGTCGTGGCTCGGTCCAAGCGCGTGGCCCGGTCCACTAGCGTCTGGATAAGGTAAGACGAGCCAATGGTGAAGCGCGTGGCGGGTCACCTTCGCCGGAGACAATGGCGGAGCGCGGCGGCGGGGCGGGCGGTGCGACGCGGCGGCGAGGGCAAGTTTCGTGCACTATAGCCATGCGGGTCGACGAGGGCGGCGGCGGAGCGCGGGTGGAGTGCGGGCGGTGCGACGCGTCGGCGAGGGCACCGCCGCGTCGCCGGTGGTGGATTAGTGCGGGCGGGTTAGTGTTTCGGGTTGCTGGGTGGCGGTGGCGGAGCGCATGTGTGTGCGGGCGGTGCGACGCGGCGGCGAGGGCACCGCCGCGTCGCCGGAGGTGGTTATCGCCGGCGGGTTAGGGTGTTCGGGTTGCGGGTGGCGGCGGGCTCTTGCTTCTCCATTTCTACGGACCATAGAAGGAGGGGTTCGTGGGACGGCGGCCGCGACCCGACGGTGGGTGGCGGCGCGGCAGTGCGGCAAGGCGGCACTGACGCCGCCGGAGTCGCAGGCGGCAGGCGGGCGGTGGGCGGGGTAAGCGGCGAGGGCGTCGCGTCCAGACGAGTTCGCGTGGGCGGCGGCGGCGGGTGCGGGTGGCGCGGCGAGGCGGCGCGGTGCTGCCGGCCGCTGGAGGTGGTGGCGGGCGGGGTAAGGGTCGGCGCGGCGGGCAGCGACGCGTCGTGGCAGGGGTGGTGGTCGAACACAAAGACGATAGCTGTCCGAACGAGCTGTCGGACGCGTAGCGGGGCGTGGGAGCGGATGCGCGATCCGCAATCGCGCGTACGTACGCGCGGTAACTGCTCCCTTTCCTATACATCGATCGATCGATGGAAGGCAGCCTGTAGATCGCTTTAAGATCCGTGCGAACATGAGATCCAACAGCATGCGGGCGCTGCGGGCTGGCTGAGGTGGGAACTGAAGGGACACGTGGCGCTTTTCTATTGGGGCAGGATGGGTGGAAGTTAAATGAGTTTGAATTCGAAACTCTAAACGCATTTTTCTCCTAAATCATAAGTCCGTTTCCAAATCTGTTTGAACCTTTGTTACAATTAATTCTATAAAAAGAGATCCAATATAAATATTTTTCGAATTTTTAAATTTTTTAAAATTTTCGTCAACATTTTGAATGTATTGTGTCAACATTTTGTTTGTACCATATCAACATTTTTTTGTTACTGGATCAACATTTTGAACAAAATGTTGACTGCATGTTTTAGAAATATTGACATAGATTTATAAAAATGTTGACTCTTTTATTTTAAAATGTTGACGGTTAAGTTGGGCTGGGCTGTTCCGATTTGATAGGCTATTGGGCCGATCTACAGTTTGTTAATCTTAGACAATGTTTAAAAAAACGGAATTGGAAAGCGGGCGGTGAGGCACCGCCTAGTGCTTAGGCCGCTTAAGCGGCGCCTAGGCGTTTTAAGCGTTTGCAATTAAGCGGTGATGTTTATGAAAAAAAAGGGAAACTAAGGTAATAAAGGAACTCCAGACTTCGAATATTGGGCTTCATTTTAAAGATCCCATCCAGGCCCATCTAACCCAAAAACAAACCAGAGATGCCCTAGAGATACTCGTATGCACTTACGTCTCACGCACGTACAGCCGCCGCCGCCATCAGTTCGATGTGTTCCATGCCGCCGCTGCCGCCGGAACGCTGCAACCGAGTCACCGAGAAGATGAGCTTCGGTCATTAGAAAGGGTATAACAACAGGCAGCCGGGAGGAACGGCCGGACAAAGCTCGAATCTCGCTGGCGGACAGAACTCGATTGGATCTCGGTAGCGGACAGAGCTCAATCGATTGGATCTCGACGGCGGCCAAAGCTGTCCCCGGCGACAGCGGGAGCGCGATGTGGTCTAGCAGGAGGCAGAGCAGATTCGTTGCGCCGGGCGAGGCCTCTGGATGGCCTTGTTTTACATCTTGGACCCGCCGCTTTTCTGGTTACGCGGGAAAAAGCGCCAAAAAGCGCAGCTTTTCAGCGATTTCGAACGCTTAAGCGTTTTTCCGCTTTCCACCAACGCTTTCACGAAAGCTGAGCGGTGCACCACCGCCCAGCGCCTAGGCGCCGCTTTTTACCGCTTTTTTAAACACTGATCTTAGATCGATCTGTATATAGGAGGTCTCTGACGTCGCTGCTTGTTTTGCAACAAACAAAACATCCAATCCCTTCGCAAGTTTCCTGATGGAGAGAAGGGAGTGATGGAGAGAAGGGAGGCTGGGAGCTTCCGGGTCCACGAAGGAATCCATGTCCAAAAAGTTCGAGGTGTCTCTTTGACCAACAATCAGTCTATGCCTCCAGTCTGCAGATGCTTCTTTTCTGCTAGTATTGCTACCTTCTGTACACAAACAGTCGTCTCTTGGGAGAGTTGGTGCCGTCTGGGACACGAATTCGTCCAGAGACCTTCAGATTTTCTTGCTTCCGGCCATCCGCAGAGACCTTCAGATTTTCTTGCTTCCGGCCATCCGGGGGTGCAACGACCTAGCAAAAGCAAAGCTTCGTTCTTTGCTGACGACTTGGATCGAAGGCAGCCATGTATATCTTCTTATCCTTCCACCATGCATGCATGTCATTTGTCAACATCTAGCGTGCAATATATTCAGACTGCTAGCAGCTACTTACTGTCTGCCATCTTACTTGTTCTTTAGCTCATTTTCGTCATCAAGTCTCTCAGTCTCTGTTCTTTCTCCATCTGTCTCTACTCTCTAGTTTCAACTATTAACATCCTTATTAGGCCTTTGTTGTTATTAATTGTCCCCTCACCAGCAGACGACAACAACAATAATAACAACAACACTGCAACAGCAAAGACATCGAAACCAGATGGACGAAAATAAGGTAGCCATCTCGGGTGCCGTTGCGAGACGTATGCTAGCTAGGTAGACGACATGCGCATGTCGCTCTCGTCGACGTCCTCTTCAAATATTGTTTCGTTTCTATGTACCGCACCGGTTTCTCCGAAAACAAACATACAACAACTGGGATAGCTTACGCAATCAGTGACGATCGCATAGATATACCAGGTGTCAGTTTCTTTCTTATACAGCGACTGGTATCGTTTACTTATGTACTTGTTCCACTTGAGCTCATCATCGATACGGCTCCTCAGTTCCATCAAGATAGCTCATTTCTTTTCACTACAAGAAAACAAGGTTTTAGTCACCAAGTTTTAGTGACTAAAGAATTTTTTTTTATTGGTCACTAAAAGTTAATTAATAGTGACCAAATTTGATATTTTTTATAGATATATAATTTTAGTGACCAATGTTATATATAGTTACCAAAGTTGTGTTGGTTGCTATATATTTTTAGTGACCAAGATATGCAATTATTGGTCACTATATACATAGAGTGACAAGGTTTTAGCTATCAAAATGTGACCAAACTTATTAGTGACAAACTAACTATTGTGACTAACAATACACATATAGTGACTAAGTACCTTGGTGACTAAAAATGAATTTTCTTGTAGTGTTTGATGGAGACATAGATACGACCGCAGAAGCAGCTTTCACGCCATCTACCAAAACTGAAAAACTTCGATTTTGTTTTTACGGATGCTCAGCTCAGTTCTAGAAGATTTTTTTTTCTCAATAAGAGTTCCAGTTGAAATTTTCTTATGCGAAGAGCTGAACTAAGTGGTCCCAAATAATTGTCATGAAAATTAATTATTACATTTTCCTTTCAGACAATCTTTGGATGAAGACAGTAGTTGTTCCCGTTAGACAACAGCCTGATTTAAACATTATCGACAAAAGGTGGTAGAAATTATTGATAAGCTGAGGTAATGAAAATACGAAAAGATAGTAAAAAAATACTATTAATTTCCCGGTCTTTGCATTTCGGATCGGAGTTTACACAGGCACTAATTATTGATTTTCCATGCCGCCACGAGGCACGCCTATGTGTCAGCACAAAAGGAATAAGCCATTTGATAGGGATTTATCCCCCGTCTCGATTACCGCGGTGTTTGGGTAGTGGGAAATGGGGGTTGGGTTTGGGATTGAGAAATGGCTCTTAAGAGAATGGAGGGTTGAGATATAATATGATGGAAAAATGAATGGCCTAGATCTCCTACCTCATTTCCTTATCCTAATTCCCATTCCTATTTCCCAATTGCCAAACGCCCGGTTTGGGGATTCCTCTCCCTGCCAGTCACCGCACGTACGCCGTCATGACCCACACAGATAATCAATTCATCCAAGCCATTGTCACGTTTATTTTGTGTGTCGATCTGGTGCGATAAATGGGTTTAGCCATTGCCCCATTGCCACGTTTTAGTGCGGTTCGTAATTAACCTGATTGAAGAATAAGAATATTCATGAAAGCACGGAATGCATGCTTAAGTAGCGGTAAACAATTTTTTAGACCGTGAAAGGGGTCTTGGCCTAGTGGTTAAGGCATCCGAGTAGCACCTTTGAGGTCCTGGGTTCGACTCCCGGTGGGAGCGAATTTTCTAGGATTTAACGGCATTTGTGCTTTCAGCGGTATTCGACGAGGCCGTCGACAACGAGGCGCCAGTGGTGACTTCGGGAATCTGGAGAATTTGCCGGCTCAGTCTTCGAAGATGCTCATAGGGGTAGGGTTTGCGTATGTACGTTCATAGGGGTGAGTGTGCGTGCGTTGTGAGTGTCTGAGTTGTACTGTGTAATATCTCAAAAAAAAAAAAAAATTTTTTAGACCGAACCCGTGGAAAGGGTGCAAATGTATATGAATTTTCAGTTTGACGAGTAGTGAGTAGTGACACTCTATTCACACCATCACGCATGGAGAAGGTAGGGGAAATAATCCACTCACAGGTCTTACTGCATGCATGCGCAAGCGCGAGTGCGAAACTGTCTTAACCTATAACTCTAGGCATGATAAAAACTAGAACGCCACCGAGAAAAATATTTCACATCCAGCACCACTGCGGCAAAGTCTAATTTTTTTATTTTTTTTTGTGGCCGGAGAGTATTGAAGTAGTCCACATGTTTGGTTGGAGAACTCCAGTAAAGCTGCATTTCACTTATATATGCATAGCACAGGTAGCAGGTGAGGAGACTGACGACCAAAGAAACGAGGGGCGACGTAGGCAGCACAAGCAGCTGCGATGGTGTGCTCTTCGTCTTCCTCCGCCTCGGGCGGCCGCCGCCGCTCGCCGCACGTCGTCCTCGCAGGTTTGCTGCTGCTCATCGCGAGCAGTAGCTGCTTGTTCGCCGCGGCGGAGGCGAAACGGAACGTGATCACGCATATCAAGGGGTTCGAGGGGCCTCTGCCCTTTCACCTCGAGACAGGGTAACTAGCTGTACATGATGCGCGCATTCTTCTTGCGCAACTCATGTTCTTTAGATTGGTTTTGCATCTCGTCGATCATGTGTATGGCCGCAGGTACGTGGAGGTGGATGAGGAGCACGGCGCGCAGCTCTTCTACTACTTCATCGAGTCGGAGAGGAACCCGGCGGAGGACCCCCTCCTCCTTTGGATCACCGGCGGCCCGGGATGCTCCGCCCTCTCCGGCCTGCTCTTCGAGATCGGTCAGTACCAAACTCTCTCACTCTGTCTTCTCCTGCCTAGCTTGTCGATTTCTTCTCTGCCTTCCACGCCTGGAGCTAGTCTACGCTTGCAACCTCGACCAACCAGTCAGTCAACCGATACATGGTCGTGGCAGGCCGGCCTGCCGACTTGCAAACCCATATGTACTGGCTGTATGTAGTATGTCGTTTCAGTTGTATGTTTTTGTTCGGCACTATACGTTATTGACTTATTGCTCTCTGATAAATACTGTATTAACAGATCAGATAGCAATTACGTATTAGGATCTAAATTATATATCACGTACGGCTCCTACCTAGCTATTAGTATCAGTAACAGTAAACTAATTGAGTACCGTGTACGATTGTTTTTGTTTCACGGAAAAGAAAGCAACAACAATATGATGTATGCTTGTGTCCATATTACGCCGACGAACCGATGTATGGAGCGGCAGAAGATTGTCCTAATCTATCTACCCTCTAGCTAGATGCCTCAGCAACCCGGGCCGGGGCCGGCCGAGCATAGCATACATCGGTGCGGTGCAAGTGTTGACAAAACACGAATGACAGCGGCGATGACGACACCGTTGATGCACAGGCGCTGCAGCCAAACTACACTACACTACGCTACCTACAATAACTACGTTTTCCATCTCTTTTCTCTCCTTGACAGCAACCGATGGTACCTTCTGATCGCTTGTTAGCCTCAGGGTCCAATTATTTTCAGGACCACCCATTCTTGCTTCTTCCGTACTAGTAGCACAGTAGCTAAAATTTTAATTCATGTCGCATGTTGTCTACCTAGCTATTAATTCATTGATTGAAAAATTGACATTACGTCGGTGACAATTATTGCCAAATATTAATTCATGGTACCACCCATTATTACCAGACTTTAATTCATTGATTGAAATTAACATTATATTTTCTATACATAGTTGGACCTCAAACACAATTATCAAAACACAACTTTAACCAGCGATTTTTCCCTCTAAAATGTCGGTGAAGTTTTCGCAAAAATATGATGCTATGAAACTACACTCTCCGTTCTTAAATCTATGACATTTGGGCCAACAAATATGATCGAATTGAACTAAATTTGTTGTTGTAAACAACTAAACATCACATATTTGAGAACAGACATATTATTTTCCAAAATAATTCTAGACTTATTATTATCGGTCACAACACTCAAACACAACGCATTCTTTAATGTACTGTCGGGAAGACGCGAAGTATGACTGATCCAATTATTGTTCGAGCGATAATGGACACAGACATACGTGATAGTGATTTCTTCTGTAAAATTTTGAAACGTGGGACATGGATGCTTGAATATGTGGTCAACAACTCAACATGTGTATCACCTGGAATCATACGTACGTAATAGGCAAAAATCTAGATTATTGCTCGTATTCACTGCAGAAATACCAAACCATTCACTCATGTTTGATAGTATGAGGGGGCAGTTAATTCTAACTGGCAAACATATACGTGTGTTTCAGGCCCTCTCAAGTTCGACGTGGCAGGGTACACTGAAGGGTTCCCACGTTTGGTCTACTTCGAAGATTCTTGGACCAAGGTAAGGGAGATATTCCAGGCAATCAAGTAAGGCCCTCTTGCAGTAATGCACGTATACTTACTGATCATCATCGATGAATGCAATGATCTTGTGTAGGTGGCCAACGTGATCTTCCTGGACGCGCCGGTGGGAACGGGCTTCTCCTACTCGCGGGAGGATGCCGGCCTGAACGTGAGCCTGACGGGGTCCGGGCGTCAGCACCACACGTTCCTCCGCAAGTGGCTTGCCGAGCACCCGGAGTTCGCGTCCAACCCGCTCTACATCGGCGGCGACTCCTACTCCGGCTACACGGTCCCCGTCACGGCGCTGGACATCGCCACCAACAGCAACCAAGACGACCCGAAGCTGAACCTGGCGGGGTACATGGTGGGCAACGCGGCGACGGACGACCGGTACGACTCGGGCGGCAAGGTGCCGTTCATGCACGGCATGGGCTCATCTCCGACGAGCTCTACGAGGCGGCGCGCGTGGGATGCGGCGGCGATTTTTACACGAAGCCCGACCCGAGCAACGCGCAGTGCGCCAACGCGTTGATGGCCATCAACTTCGTCACCTTCGCTGTGAACCCGGTCCACATCCTCGAGCCGTTCTGCGGCGCCGCCGTGCGGGCCCCCGGGGTCAGCATCTTCCAGGGCTACTCCGGCGACGGTGGCAGGCGGTCCATGCTGGTGGTGGACGACGTGGACCACCCGGACTTTCTCTCTACCACGGCGAGCAACGGCAAGCTGGGGCTCCCCGTGGAGTGCCGGGACAACGGGTACCGGCTGTCCTACATCTGGGCGGACGACCCGGAGGTGAGGGCGACGCTGGGCATCCACGAGGGGTCCATCGGCTCGTGGAGCCGGTGCACGATGCTGTCTCATTTCAGGCACGACCTCACCACCGTCATCCCCTACCATGTCAACCTCACCAAGGCAGGATACAGGGCGCTCGTCTACAAGTAAGTTTTCTACTTGATCCATCTGCCGTTGCTCATTGGTTGTTTTACTACTATATACCTAAGCTTCACTACTTCATCTCGGCGTGCAGCGGCGACCATGACCTGGACATGACCTATGTTGGCACGCAAGAGTGGATCAGGTCTATCGGGTACCCAATCGTCAGCGACTGGAGGCCATGGTTCGCCAACCGGCAAGTGGCAGGGTCAGTATTCTTATTAGCTACATATAGGCTATAAAGCCACATTTCAGTTTGACCATACAGTGCCAGGCAGGCGGTGGACTCATGTTTGGGTTAGGGAAGGGAATAATTCAGCTCCAACTGATCATCCTTGATCATGCCCATGTTTCTCATTCATTGATCGATCGGTGTTAATTCTGTGTGCAGATTCACTAGGACTTATGCTTACAACCTCACTTTTGCCACTGTAAAGGTATGGATAGTGCATGACATTATTCAGTGTACGTAGGGATATACAGTTATTAGGAGCTAATATATCCATTCTTTACCCATATAAATAGGGGGGAGGACACACTGCTCCGGAGTACAGGCCCAAGGAGTGCCTGGCCATGCTGGATCGGTGGACATCACCGGCTGGCCAGCTCTGATGAATTTGGTCGGAGGCCTGGACTATATAATACAGCTGGGAATTAACACAGAGTATAAGCGTAAGATATTTGCTAGGTAGCAGCCTATATCTATTGTTAGATATCGACATGTGTAATAAAATTAAACAAGCTCAAATTCATTTCGAGGGAATCACGTAACAAGGAAAAGCATACACTGCTTGGCAGTTCTTTTTCTTACCAAGATATTGTTCTCTTCAAGTATTTCGCATTGTTTCCTCCAATGTACTGATACTTCCTCAGTTTGTAATCATTTCTCAATTCTGTATGCCATACAGAGTAAATTTAGTAAAACCCCATGTATCAGTGTCCTTGTTTCATAAAACTCTAGGTGTTTTATGGTATGTGACATATACACGTAGGGTATTGTGGTACTTATACATACTAATTAAGTATTAAACAAACACCTCCAATCAATTTGTTTCAAATCCATTCGATTGGCAAAAGGAGTGATTGACCCAAAGGTGTGAACTGAAAATAAAAAATATATAATACAATATTCTGAAATTGCATCCTCAGTAATACCACAGCGTTAATATAATGCTGCTTCAACCCATTGCTACAATCAGTCTACCCATGTCCATTATAAATGAAAATCTTGTTTTTCTTCAATGTAGTGTGATCACCAAACAGGATACATGGAGACAAATTACGTTGTAAAATGTCTTAAAACATATATGCCATCAACTCATGTAGAAGGAGCACAAGGGACACATCATCCTACTTTTGGGACACACATATAATGTTTGAACAACATGGTTTTGGGTAAGAATTTGAGGAACATTATTACCACAATACACAGTCTTATGTGGCATAGACTATAAACTTAGGTTTCTACTAAATGTACTCCAATGAAAAGAAAAAAAACTAAAATTTGTTAAGAGATAATTAAGTACCTAGGAGATGGACAAGCTTATTCGGTTAGTGTAATCCCTAGCTAACTGATTCCTTTGATTCTTATTTTTTGTGATAATCTTTGTGTTTGAATATATGAGAATTCCACAAAAAAGAAAGTTGTGAAGGGTTTGATTATATTTCCATAGAGTATTAGAACTCCCAAGTTGGTTAAGTAAATGTGGATTCATAAATTTCATAATATCATGGTATGCGGATACGTCGAGGAAATAGAGTGTCGACTCGTGGCTTTTTTTTTTACATCAGTTATAAGGGATAAGGGCATAACAGTTTCTTACATGTAGGAATACATACGTGGAGGGAAATGAAAGATCAAAGAATAATAATTGATGATATTATATCTTTGTGTAACAAAATGTGTGTTCAAAATTGCATACATGGGATGCTTCCCTTGAGCCAAATGAATTTTCTCCAATACGAAGAAACCTTGATTCTCGCCTGCACTTTTTCAAACCGACCCCATTTGATGCACCTTTGTATGTAAACAAGTTGTTTTTTCTATTCAACTCCTAGCCTTATTGCACAATGATTTTTGTTCCTGGTGGTTCTTCGGGATTTGTTGTGTTGATTGTCCTCTCCATGTATATTAAGATGTCCGATACAATAGAGACAGAGAACTGATTTTTTTTTCGTGTTTGGCGTTAGTTAATCAGCCCATCAATCGACGAGTATGAATGTTCTATGGCGTGTATGACCAGCAGGTAGATAATCGGTATCACTCAAACAGTTGCTTTGTGATGTATCTACATAGTCAATGTTATCGTCACGGCTTAGTATTCAGCACAAGCTACCTGTAACTTTTCCCTATTGGATGGCATCTAGATCGCGCTGACGTAACCAGGTTTGGAGGGCAGTAGGGTAGATCACATATGATCTTTCTTTCTTAACGAAACTTGCTTCCTCTGCAGCTCTGCTTGTCCTAAGCTAGCAATACAAAAAGGTTTGTGGGTCTTTCGAAAAAAAAATACAAAAAGGTTTGTGTACTTAACTGTTCAGCAGGCTATTCTTAACAAGATTAAACTGAACTGGCTGAAACGCATGCGATTTAGATTATAGTATCCCCCAACAGCAGCTAGAACAGCTAGCAGAAGCTGGAACAGAGCAACCGGAATGAGAGATGCCATGGTCATGGAAGGAATCCAACAAACGTAGGCGTTCATCAGGCGAAGCAACACACGCAAGTACAGACGGGCAGAGAAAAACGGAGAGAGAGACAAACACTATAAATAGAGATCTTTTACGGTGTTATAAATAAGTAGCTGGAACCCCGGGCTATTCGAACTCCACAGTTTGGCCTCATCTCCGGATCGGCCACAATGATACCGACAAGACCAAGTTCGAGAGGAATCTGCTGTAGGATTTTCATCTTCCTCTGCTGCTTATCTTCGTCTTCATCATCATCTTCCTCGTCCCGCCAGATCAACAAGAGCAGTAGCAGGGTTATCACTCAGCTCCCGGGCTTTGATGGACCCCTCCCCTTCCATCTCCAAACAGGGTACCCAGCTAGTTAGTTTGATATGAGCAGGGTCACGAATAATCGAGTTCACAATTGATTAATGAACATATGTATATGCAGGTACGTGGAAGTGGACGAAGGCAATGGCGTCCGCCTCTTCTACTACTTCGTCCGCTCGGAGCGCAACCCCGCTGACGATCCTATCATGCTCTGGCTCACCGGCGGGCCAGGGTGCTCGGTCCTCACTGGCCTGGCCTACGAGATTGGTAATACTACGCTTCTTGTTTCCTCGATGCTCTTTCAACTAACTCCTGCTGATCAATCGAGCTATTCTTCTGTTCTTTTCTCTCTTTTTTTTTTACAACATAGAAAACTATTTTGGAGGTCAGCTATGTGTCCCAAATCCCAACCCCATGCGCTCTCTCTCTCTCTCTCTCTCTCTCTCTCTCTCTCTCTCTCTCTCTCTCTCTCTCTCTCTCTCTCTCTCTCTCTCTCTCTCTCTCTCTCTCTCTCTCTCTCTCAACCATGTTAACGCAAAGATACCCAAACCCACTTTGTTGAGAATCCCGTGGCCATGTCCCAATCCTTTTTTTTATTCACCTTCTGTGTAATAAGATGAATGTTGTGTGTGGACCTGCAAAGGCCAGAAACGATTTCCATTTTCTAAATAAAAAAAGTGTGTCCTATGATCCTATCCATACCATCCATGCACATCCACCTATCTATAGCATATACGACGTTAGCTCTGCATATGTGCTGCGATCTTGCTCCATTACAAAAGCGTAGCTAAAGAAGACAATGTGCGCACTCATTCATTATACATAGACCTATAATATTTTTCTAAAATTATTTTCAGGCCCTCTTAGTTTTGACGTTAACAGTGACGCTGTGTTGCCTAAACTGGTATACAGACCAGATTCATGGACCAAGGTTAGTACTTTGCATGTTTCCCTGTCCTCCATGCCTAAGATGTAACTTCTCATTTGTCCATGTTGCACAATTCAGGTGAGTAGTATCATTTTTCTTGATTCTCCAGTTGGTGCTGGGTTTTCATATTCTGATACGGAACAAGGGTACAAGTCCAGCGACACCAATGCTGTCAACCAAATTGTTACTTTCCTCAGGAAGGTGACAGTCTCAAGCACTTATTTTAAAGATTTTAATTACTAGAGGGTGTGGTGAGCATGCTAAAATATAGAACAATTAATTTTACAGTGGTTCATTGAGCACCCAGAGTTCCTTCCAAATCCTCTTTACATCGCCGGTGATTCATACTCTGGTATGATTGTGCCAACCGTCACCTCTCGAATTGCCAGAGGTAACTTTTCTCATATACTTCATTTTCAGCTCTATTTTATTTGTTGTGCTTAAGCATTTTTGTTTCTTTGCACATTCTTTCCTTCTGAAAGGAACTTGATGAAAAGGTAATTTTCTCAGGTATAGAAGTTGGTAGTGAGCCAACTTTCAATCTAAAGGTTTGAGGATTCTACCACAAGATGAACACAAAAGCTCTCAATTGGAACTTTTGAGAATGTTTTTCACTTGTCTTGTTCAGGGCTACCTTGTGGGAAATCCTGTCACAGATTCCAACTTTGATAATCCATCCAAAATTCCATTTGCTCACGGGATGGGCCTCATATCGGACGAAACTTATGAGGTACTAAGAGGAGACATTATGAAACTGTCTTACTTTTTTGCTGTTAAAGTTTCATACATGTACTTTATCAAATGTAAGTAGATCCTGCAAATTGGATCCTTGCATAACCTCAAACTTTAATCAAATACACATGTTGTAGTGTTGTTTGCACGACAACTTATTTACTGAAGATGGATATGCTGAAATTTTCAATGAGTAATTATAAAGGCAAAGTAATATTTGTTCTCCTCTCTGTATGTTTATTTACTTGCGTCTTGCTATTTCAGGCGTTCAAGGAGAGCTGCAGCATCGGGGACAACAGCCACCAAAGCATTGAGTGTGCAAACAGTCTTGAAGCCATAGCTGAGGCACATATATGAACACTACCAATTCTATTTTTTTTTCCCTTTGAGACACTGTTGATCTATAACAAATTGATTGACAAATGTTTTTTTTTTTTTTTGTAAAGTGTGTCAAAGGCATATGCCCCAACCACATTTTGGAACCACTCTGCGCTTTTGCGAGCCCTCATATATACAAGCCGAAGCCGCAACTAAACTCAAGCGTTCGGGAGATGCTCCAGCTCCAGGACTACGCCGCTGATTCAGAGATTCAGTTGTCTGAGATTTCATTGCAGTGCAGAGTTAGTGAATGCCTTTTACCTTCTTTTCCCTTTTTCTGAGCGATTAACTTTTTCGTTGACAACCAAGTGATCTTATGTGACGTTTGGAAATAACCACACCATTCTTGGCAGACGGCAGGATACCTAATGTCCAGGACCTGGGCAAACAATGAAAGTGTAAGAGAAGCTCTAGGTATTCACAAGGTATGACAGCTTGAACTGATGCAGCGCAGCCCCTTGTTTTTGGACAAACCGGTTCTACTTGGTCCAAATTTAGCAACGCTCATGCTCATGCATGTGGTTATATTTCGATGCACCAGAGATTCGAACTCGTTTTGAACAGAACCTGTCCACGTCCTCCAATTGCCTTTCGAAATAATAACCCATCAACTTCATTATACTCTACCATGCAGGGAACAGTTTCTTCGTGGGTAAGATGTAACTACTACATACCTTATACTAGCGATATCCGGAGTTCCGTGAAGTACCATCTCGATGTCACAACTAAAGGCTACCGAAGTCTAATTTACAGCGGTGATCATGACATGGTTATACCTTTTATCGGCACGCAAGTATGGATAAAGTCTCTTAATTTTTCTGTTGTCGATAAGTGGAGACCATGGTATGTCGACGGGCAAGTTGCAGGGTGAGTACATATTTGGCCTAGAATACCATGGAGCAATTATATATACTCCATTTGTTTTATAATATAGACATTCTTGTTATTCAAAACTTTTGCAAATTATAGACATTTCTGGATTCACAATGCATCTCTTCTCTTTTTTTTTTTTGACGTGAAAGCATCTCTCCTCTCATTCTCACTTTCGAGTGCATCGTTTGATGTGCCTAATATCTCTATCTCCTTCTCCTTCCTCATTTACTCCTTATCGTTTTCTATGCCATCATCTTTTTCACATCCTCTTAGTTACCGTGTCCAAACTCGGAATAAGTCTACGTAACCCCCAAATCTATTGCAGGCCGACTACTTCACCCCCCAACCTTTCAATCTGGACGTTTAACCCCCTGAACTTACCAATACCGTTTAATTTACCCCCTCAAGTGGTTTTGCCAGGCGGTTTTGCCAAGCTGGAGGCTGAGGTGGACACGGTCCCGCATGTCATTCACATATCTTTCTCATTTTCCCTTTCCTCTCCTATCCTACAGCACCGGCCTCTCCCTGCTCTCGCATGGCCAAGCGCCAGGAGCTTGAGCGCTTGTGTAGCCTGCAGTTGCTCCCCACCACATCCTTGCCGTAGGTAGGTGTGCCAGCGACCTATCGGCACTGGCTTACTCTCACATGCGCCGTACGAGGAGATCGACACCGTTATTCCTTCGCCCCGTCCACTGGAAGAACCCGTGCCTTGCCTTCGATTCCTCCTCCATAGGTCAACGCTGGTTCAATTGCTTGCACTTACTTCTGCTCCATATTAGTGCGCATCTCCCTGACTATTCCTTGACCTGAATCCCCAGCCCATGGTCTCCAATTTGTAGTTCTCATCACCGCTGGCCCCTTTGTAAATGTTGTTATCCTTGAACCGCAAGAGTGAAGAACAGTGAGTGTTTGTTTGATTGCTTGCCGTCTCTTCTCCAATTTGATGCTCCCAAAATTCGCACGGGGTTGACAGAACCTCACACGGCACAGCCAGAACTTGGGCAAACCGCCTTGCTAGATGCCGCCGACGCTTCAGCCACCTCCCCGACCAAGGCGCCCCCTGGGCCGACGAGCGTTTGCGTTCCAGCCACATGTGGAGGCCCTGGACCCCGTGTGGAGCCGCCGTTGAGCCGGCGGTGAGGTCGCTGGTGCTGCTGCCGATTACTGTGTTACAGGGGGTCTCCTTGACATGCGGGGTCCGCTCGTCAGCCCGATCCAACGTGGCAAAACCACCTTCCAAAACTCGCTGAGGGGGTTAATTAGACGGTTTTCCAAAGGTTAGGGGGTAGAATGTCTGGTTTCTTAGTTTGGGGGGTGAAGTGATCGACCGACGATAGTTCAGGGGGTGAAGTAGACTTATTCCTATTTTGAAACAGAGAGAGTATTATATATGCAGACTATTGCATGAATGTAAAAACAAATTCTTTTTTTCCCTACTAAAGAAAATATTCCTTTTCCCACATGTTAAGAGTGTTATGAATATGAATTGTATTAATGAATAGTCCCCATAGGGGGCAATATATATGAGCTACATGACTCAAATTCTAGACTAGGAGAAGGACTCTATAATTAGAGTCCTATACGATTACTATACCCTTAACACCTCATCTCAAATACAAGGCATATGCAATAGCGTTGTATTTGAAAGAGTAAATACTAAACATCTTAAACTTATTACATAGATAGTACATACAAAATCTAAGTCTTCAAAATCATCTTCCAAGAGAGTCTTGATAAGGTCATCCGAGTCAAGCCAAAGAAAGAATAGAGAAAACACTCCTACAAAATAAAGAGTACTCTGAGTACTGAGTTAGTTATCGCTTAGGACTTGTTTCTGACTTTGGGAGGAAGTCTCTTGTAACAACTCTGATAACAGATACCCTTTCTGCAGATATACAAGGTCATACTCTAATAACCTCACATTCGCAACTGTAAAGGTAAGAACACCGGGACTCCATCATATCCCAATTACCATTATGTGCTCCTTGTCGCTCAGAAAAGAAAAAAAACATCCCGTGCTCCTCTTGGCCTGCTATGTCAAATATCAAGATTTCTGCATGATATTATGGATGCTAAGAAGAATGATCTTGACAGACTTCGCTGTATATCTTGATTTTGTGTAGGGTGCTGGACATACTGCGCCCGAATACATGCCAAGACAATGCTTTGCTATGTTTGAAAGGTGGATTTCTGGTTATTCCCTTTGATGCCATGCATTGCAGGCGTTAGTAGTTACTTTCAGCATCATTACTGCTGTAAAGAGAATTCGGCCTATTCGTTTCGCTGCAGCTGCGGCTGCAGAAAAATAACTGCGAACACTGTAGCTGCTGCTGAAAACACTGTAGCGGCTGCTGAAGAAATAACTGTCAATACTGTAGCTGCTGCAAAGCAGCCGCTGCAAAGCAGCGAGACGAACACGCTGATTGTATTGACTAGCAGTGATAATTCGAAGAAAAGGCAGAAAGCTATTTTGTCTGTTGTGTACAAAACCATGGGTCTTAAGTCTTATTGGTTGAGAACGAAAATTATGGCCCGGATGTGCATCTTTTCCATGAATGGCTTCGTCATGTATACAGCATCAAGCAACGCTAGTAGTAAAAAAGTTACATAACATATGCTGAAAGTTAAAAAAATCCCTCCTTCCACAACACTTTGGATGACGTGGCTGGCCATCTTCCGCTGTTGACAAGTCGCCCCGGCAGTCCGTACGTCGATTCCCGGGGTTGGGCCATGGGCCATCTTCACTGCCCTCGCACCAGTGGCACGCTGACACCCACCAAGCCGACCTTACGGCCCACCAGTAGCCGGGCAAGAATTCCCTTACCATGCCCTTTATTGGTGCTTTCCTTGAAGCCATGTGTGGCTGGGCCTAGCTTCCAGCTCGGGCCTGCAGCGTGGTAGCAAACAACGTCGCACTTGAAAAATTGAGCACGGGAAGAAAAAAGCCAAACAAAAGGGGGATTCAATTCGAGCAAAAAAAAGGAAGAAGCGAGCAAAAGAGAGATTTGATGCCTACCACCGGGAGCTATGCAATCAAGTACACGTCCTCCCTACTCCCTCCATTTCAGTTTATATGTCGTTTTAGCCCTACCCAGATTTTTCATTTTACGTGATGTTCTCGTCAATTGAGGAAAAAGTTCCCTCGCTACTCATGCCACTAGGATCGTCTACGCACTTCCATTCTCCTCGCCTCGCTTTCCCAATCTCTTCCCTGCCGAGACCCACACTACTTCCTCCCCTCCCCAATCTCCTCCCGCCCGAGCCGCTCTAACAACGCTACGCTGGCTGCCACAAACTCGAAGCTTCTGTCATCGTTATGACCTCAAGGAAGGTGTAAGCTTCATGACCATTGGAGTATAGAAACCCCAAAGGTATGAATGTTTTGGTGATTGGATGATCATATTGTATGTGACTAACTCTTTTGTAGGCTGTTGCCTATGGTCACATATGATAGAGGACTACGTCAACCATTTCTCAATTGAATATCTCGATGATTGGTTGCCTCGACAACTCGGGACATTGGGCTTGATGAAGTCGCGGTTGAGGAGATGGATCAAGGCTAAGGACATGCTAGAACCAAGCAGGTGTTGGCTTGGTGTAGATGTAGGCTTGAGTCCATAGGAAACACCGGACTATCAAGAGGGTTCGAGTTGGTTCTCTTAGTGCACACTAGTGGTAGAGATCATTGGATGCAATGTGAGGCTCTCAGAGGCTAGGGTGGCAGAAGAGAAGCTTGAGGAACCAAGAAGTGTGAAGATGAAATCAAGGATCGAGGAGATGATCAAGATGGACTTCAGGCAGAAGTCACCGTATGATACGGTGACTACAGGAATTGCAGAACTGAAGACAGAAAATCTCTGCTGGAGTCACCGTATGATGAGGGGTGATAGTCACCGTATGATACGGTGGTCACCGTATGGTTTCCAGGGAGTTGGCAGTTTCTGCAGATTCAGAGAGAAGAAGTCACCGTATGATACGGTGATAGTCAGCGTATGATACGGTAACTATGGACAGGAAAAACCAATAAAAGGAGAGTCACTGGTAGAGTCACCGTATGATACGGTGGGTCACCGTATGGTTTCCAGGAGAAGTGCAATTTAGACAAGTTGCTGTAGATGGAAAGGAAGTAGTCACCGTATGATACGGTGCCAGTCACCGTATGATACGGTGACTGCGAGATCAGTGAAGACAGCAGGGAAGGCTGAAGAGGATGTAGTCACCGTATGATACGATGACTAGAGCACCGTATGATACGGTGGCTGCGCAGAAAAGACTGCTTTTGAGGCAACGGCTAGTTTATGAGTTGAGGGCTATAAATAGCTGGTTGCCTACCCCTTTGAGGGTCTCTTGGCCAGTGGAACAGGTGAGGTTGCCCAAGGAAAGCCAAGAGCAAGAAGAGAGAGCACTTGTTGAGGATTTGGAGTGATCCTAGTGCTTGTGACAGAGTAACAAGAGCATCCTTTGATCTCTAGGGCTAGTGTGTGCATAGAGAGTCGTCTTGGGTTGTTACTCTTAGTCTATGGCAATACCTAGACCGGTTAGGTGTCGGTGGTGAGCTTGCCAAGAGTGTGGAAGTCACCGCAAGTTTGTACACGGTCTTCAAGCTCCCCGTGTGAAAGAAGCTACGTGAAGAGAGCGCCCTTTGTACCGCATCACGTGCGGATCTTTACCTTCGGAGGAGCCGGCGGGACGTGCCCGTGTCTTCAATCGGAGGGTGAAGAATGCTCTAGAAGGGATCGCCATCGAGCGGAGGGAGGGGTCGAGACTCCGGCGGGAGTGACCCAACGTGGATTAGGGGGAGGCGCCATCCTCCCGATACCACGGGCTAAAAATCCATGAGCAATCTCTATCTCATCTCTTTACTTACTAGCATTTGCTATTCCGCATTTACTTCTTGCTAGTAGACTTGATTGTTAGGGTTGCTTTGCTCTTGGTAGAATTACTTGTGTAGGGTTGCTCTTTGCTAGTCTTGCTAGTGTGTGCGCATCGCTTGCTTCTTGTCATCACCTAGCTTGATATTAGGTTGCTAAAGTGCCTTACCGAAGGAAGTGAAAATTGACTACCGATTCACCCCCCCCCCCTCTCGGTACTCCGTGATCCTTACAAGTGGTATCAGAGCCTCATGCTCAAATTAGGGCTTAACCGCTTTTGAGTAAGGATGCCGGGAGGAAGCGGGCCACCCACGTTTGACGGGACCGACTATGCCTATTGGAAGGCTCGCATGCAAGCTTACCTAGAGGCTATCGATCCCGACACGTGGCGTGTGAAAAATGAATTGGTTGAGCTTGTCGCGGACGACGGGACGGTCAATGAAAAACTCACTATAGCTAATGCTAAAGCTAAAAATGCTTTGTTTGAGGTTATCACTAAGGATGTCTTTGCTCGCATCAAGTCTGCGGGTACCGCTCATGAGATTTGGCAACAAATACAAGTTACTCATGAGGGTTCCTCGGACGTGAAAGAGGAAAGATATTATGTGCTCAAAGATAAATATGACTCCTTTACTATGACTTCAAGTGAATCTATTAATGATGCATATTCTCGCTTGAACTTGATTGTAGAGGACATCAACTCACTCGGGGTGAAGGAGAAGATCGAGGATGCCGACTTCGTGCGCAAGATCTTGAGGATTCTACCGAGGAAAAAGTACGAATCCCTCATCACATGCCTCTTCAACACCTCACGACACACAAGTTGATCGGGAAGATCACCGCCTTCGAGAGCTACCACCTCGACTACATGCCAGACGATAAGCCGAACAAGAACCTTGCATTTCCGGCCGAGGGCGCGAGCAAGAAGAAGAACAAGAAGGTGATCGTTCCCGAGTCAAGTGAAGATGAGGGAGATGAAGATGTTGATGAAGAAGATTACTTGCAAATTCGCCCCGACGAACTCGCACTCATCATGAAGAGAAGCAACTTCTTCAATCGAAGGTCAAAGAAGGACTCCGTGTGCTATAATTGTGGTGACAAAGGCCACTTTGCAAAGGAGTGCACCAAGCCCATCAAGAAGCCTAAGAAGAAGCCACAAGAGTCTAGTGATGATGAAGAAGAAGAGCCAAGGGTTAAGTACAAGAAGAAGAAGAAATTTGTCAAGAAGGACAATCCCAAGGCCAAAGATAAGAAGAGACCATCACGAAGAGGTTTCGTGGCACAAGATTGGGTGACCGACGATGAGTCAAGCGAGGAGGAAGAAGATAGTGACGACACATCTCACAAGGGCAAGCAAGTTGCCGGGATTGTGCTCACTAACATCACAAGTGACCTACCTCCACCTCCCATGTGCTTGATGGCAATGGACTTTGATAGTGATGATGAGGATGAGGAGAGTGGAAGTGAAGATGAAGAATTTGAAGAGGAAGACCGGCCAACCTACAATGAATTGATGTGTGCTCTTGATCTTGCCGGGAAGATGTTAAAGAAGAAGGACAAGACCATTGCAAAGCTTGAGAAGGAGCATGAAGTGGGCGTGTTCCGAGTTGAGCGACTAGAGGGTGAGCTCAAGGATCTTGACACTTCTCACAAGATTGTGGAAGAAGACTACCAGAACCTCTATGAGAAGCATGAGGCCCTTGAAGTTGCATATCAAGCGCTCAACCTCGAAATGAGTAACAAATCCTCTTCTAGCTCATCTACTTCAAATTCATCTTATATTACTTGTGATGAGCTAACCCCCTCTTGTGAGCATGTTTCGCTTGATGAGACTATTTTGAAGGAATATCACAAGCTCAAGGAGGAGAGGGAGATGGTGATGGATGGCTTTGAGAGGCTTACAAGGGGAAGAACCATTCACAAGCAAATCCTTAGAAGGAATCTCATCAACAACGCCGCACACAAGGGCCTTGGTTCCTACCCCGCCACCATCAACATCATCGGAAATGAAGACACCATCCCATCTTGGGTGGTTCCTCTTGTCGGCATTGAGAAATCTGGCCGACGAGTAAATTTAGACTACGCGCTACGGTTGATTGAAGAGAATGAGGAAGACACAAGGGATTATACTGGTTCGGGCGATCGAAGCCCTACATCCAGTGAGTTGGTTCGGTTCGTGTTGCTTGTAGTAGGGGTTACAAGCTCTTCGAGAGAGGGAGAAGCTCCCAAGTCTCTAAGTGTTCATGGAGTTCGTCCTTGCGTGCGTCGCAAGGCCGAAGCGAGTGTGTGTGAGAAATGAGAAAGTGAGAATGCGGTCCCCTAGCCGCGAGTCAAGCACTCCCTTTTATCTTTCAGGGGAGAGTTGACTATTACAAGGATGGAGGAAAAAAGAAAAAGAAAGTAAGGGAATTGGTAAATAGCTCGATGTAGGTAGGAGGCTCTGCAGGGAAGAGCGTGTCCGTCCTCGACGCGTCCATCCTTGACGCCTTATCTTCCGTTCGCCTTTAGTCTGTCGAAGACTTTGGCGAGGTCGGAAACTAGCTGGTCGGTGTGTTTGGACTTGACTACGATGTCGTCCACATACGCCTCTACGACCTCGCCGATGAGGTCTCCGAAGCATTCATGCATCGCTGGTACGTCGCCCTGGCGTTTTTGAGTCCAAAGGGCATGGTGACGTAGCAGTATGCACCGAAGGGAGTTATGAAGGACGTTGCGAGTTGATCTAACTCTTTCATCGGGATTTGGTGGTAGCCCGAGTAAGCGTCGAGAAAACAGAGGGTTTCGCACCCCGTTGTCGAGTCTACAATTTGGTCGATGCGCGGCAAAGGAAAAGGATCCTTTAGGCATGCCTTATTGAGATTTGTATAGTCAACACACATTCCCCATTTACAGTTCTTCTTACGAACAAGTACAGGATTAGCTAGCCAATCAGGGTGGTACACTTCCTTAATAAAGCCTGCTGCTAAGAGTTTAGCTATTTCCTCACCGATGGCCTTGTGGTTTTCCTTGTCGAAGCGGCGGAGATCTTGCTTGACGGGCCGAGAGCCTGGCTTGATGCAGAGGGAGTGCTCGGCGACCTCCCGAGGAATGCCCGGCATGTCGGAAGGCTTCCACGCGAAGATGTCCTGGTTGGCGCGGAGGAAGTCGGCGAGCGCGCTTTCCTATTTGTCGGAGAGCTTGGCCCCAATCAGCACCACCTTGCTGTTGGGGTCGGAAGGGTTGAGCGGGATCGACTTGGTGTCGTGGTCGGGGTCGAAGGAGCCCGTCGTCTTCTTCGTGTCCGGCGCGTCACTCTCCTCCACCTGGTTGACGGTCGGCAACTCCTCCTTGTGGGCCAGCGTGGTGGCGGGGTTGCAGTTCTCGAGGTTGACCTCGTACGCCCTCCTTGTGGACCAGCGACTTGTTCCTGGTTCCGGTCAGGAACGCGCTGATGGCGTCAGCGTCGACGACGTTGGGGAGGGAATTGAGCATTCTGGAGAAGCGCCGAATGTACTCTCGCAGCGACTCGTCGGGCTTCTGCTTGCAGCTGCAGAGGTCCCAGGAGTTCCCGGGTCGCTCGTAGGTCCCTTGGAAGTTTCCTTGGATGATCTCCCTCAGATCCGCCCAGCATTGGATGCACCCTGTCGGGAGGTGCTGCAACCATGCACGGGTGGAGTTGGCGAGGTAGAGTGGCAGATTGCGGATGATGAACAGGTCATCGTCCGCGCCATCGGCTTGGCAGGCCAGCCGGTAGTCTTCCAGCCACGTGGCCGGATTCGAGTCGCCGGAGTATTTGGTGATGTTGCCCAGCGCACGGTACCGCTGGGGGACCGGCGCGTGCAGGATGTCTTCACCAAATGCCCGGGGACCTACCAGCGGCGGGTTCGGGCTCCGGTCCTCCTCGGGGTCGTTCCGGCCTCCGCGACGTGCGGAGTAACCATGGTTGACCGGCCGGGGTTGCTGGTCGTTTCCTTGTGCGCGTCGTCGCGCCTCGAGCACCACACGAGCATCCTTGATGTTGCCGATGCGCTGGTGGATGGGCGGCAGGTTCCGCCCTCCCGCAGGTGGGGTCTGCTGAACCGAGGCCTCGCCGTCGCGGTCACTTGTGGTGGGTGCGCCGGGGCTACGCCCCCGTCGCCGAGACAGGGAGCTTTCGGCTTGCTGGTCCGCCGCGAGTCGGAGAAGGCTCTCGAGTTCCTTCCGGTCGTGCCGCTCCTCCGGGGTCGTCGGCGGCTGCATCCTTCGCAGGAGAGCCGTTGCCGCGGCAATGTTCTGGCTTGCCCGCGGAAAGCGCGAAAGATCCCCTCCAGCGTCCTCGATGATCTGTTGCAGAACTTGCCGGGCCCTGGCTTGCGTCTGGTTCCGGCGTTGCGTCAGCTCCTGCTTGATGACTTCGCGCTCCAGTCGCAGGAGTCGTTCGTGGTCCTGCAGCTCCCGCTCTCGTGCAAGGAGCTGGCGGACGTCGTGGTCGTGCGCGGCCTCGGCATTTTCCGCGGCCATGACGATGTCACGGTTCGCCTCCGCGGTGCCGGCCGGGGCCAGCGAGGCTTGGTGAGGGACGTGCTGAATCCAGGCTGGGTCGATGAGCACCGATGGAGGTTGGGCTCCCACCGGGTCGACGTCGTTCTCGTCGCCGTTCTCCTCATCTCCACCATCCACCAAGTCCTCAACATGGCCCTCGGCGCTGCCGACCATGCAGCATTCTCGTGCCGGGTCGTAGCCCCCGAGGTTGAAGCATTCGTTGAGGAGGTTGGAATCAGAGTCGGAGTCGGCGCTGGTGTCGGAGCGAAGGGCGTGAGCCCCAGGGCCATCCCTCAGTCGCATTGGGAAGAGGGAGTGAAATGGCCGGGTCGCGTCGCATGGCTTCAGCCATGGGCGGACCCGCCCACGCTGCCGACGGGAGGCGGCGGGCGAGCTCGAGCTCGAACTGATCCGCGGCGTTACGAAGCCCATGAGGCAGAGGGACGCCCTGCCGCCAGAAGTCGGATTCTGGCAGGAGGTGTCCCCATCCTTCGAGCTGCACCAGGATGTTTGCCAGCGCGTAGAAAAGCGCCGGCACTCGGATACACGTGGCTCCAAGCCGAGATATGCCTCGATGCGACATGGGAGGCCGCTGTGGCCCCGTTCGCGGGGGACGACAGCGTTCGCGATCAGCATCCCAAGCGCAGAGGGCGGTGACCGCGTCCGCGCCACCTGCAGAGACGGTGGGTCGCGGGGACGGTTGGTGTCGGACCGTGGCGCACCCCGAGGACGCCCATCAGCTTGGGGCGTGGGCGTGAGATGGGTGGTGATCAGCTGGTCCAACCACTCCATCATGCGCCGCAGTGCTAGGGGTAGAGCGTGAAGGCGCCCCCAGAATTCCTCCTCTGGTGGGTACGGCGGCTGGCCATGGAGTTGGAGGGCCGCGGCAGCGAGCGTATACTACACGTGGCGGTACTCGTCGGGCCGCGGATCCGGACCGAAGTGCGCCTCCATGCGCACCTCGTAATCGGTGCCGTCCATGTCCCGGGCTAGCCGGGGATGGACAGTCATGAGTCCCCTCCCGAAGAGGGGTGGGTAGTCCTGCATCAGCTGCAGGCGGCCGGTGTAGTCGGCATCGAACTCCAGGCTTCCAAATCGGATGACCTGGTGCGGAGAGAAGAGCGGAGTGGGCAAGAGCCCACTCTCGCCTGAGTTGGCGACGTCGCGAGCCGTCCTGCGGCGCGGCCCGCGAGCGCCGTTCGTCGACGATGCAGCCACCATTGAAGGCGGCGAGAATCGCAAGCGTAACGCGCAGAGGTCCCCTACCTGGCGCACCAACTGTCGGCGTTGAGAAATCTGGCCGACGAGTAAATTTAGACTACGCGCTACGGTTGATTGAAGAGAATGAGGAAGACACAAGGGATTATACTGGTTCAGGCGATCGAAGCCCTACGTCTAGTGAGTTGGTTCGGTTCGTGTTGCTCGTAATAGGGGTTACAAGCTTTTCGAGAGAGGGAGAAGTTCCCAAGTCTCTAAGTGTTCGTGGAGTTCGTCCTTGCGTGCGTCGCAAGGCCGAAGCGAGTGTGTGTGCGAAATGAGAAAGTGAGAATGCGGTCCCCCAACCGCGAGTCAAGCTCTCCCTTTTATCTGTCAGGGGAGAGTTGACTGTTACAAGGATAGAGAAAAAAAGAAAAAGAAAGTAAGGGAATTGGTAAATAGCTCGATGTAGGTGGGAGGCTCTGCAGGGAAGAGCGCGTCCGACCTCGACGCCTTCTCCTCCGGGCGTGGGCGGCGACGGCTGCTACAGTTCAACTGCGGCGGGGATGTCCGTGTCCTGTTTGAGCACTGTGCGACCGTGTTCATATATGGCCCGCACTGTTACCGCGTGGCGTGGCGGCTTGACCACTGTCAACCGTCCCTGCGGGGCGTGTGGGGCTTGCGGTTCACGTCTTCGGACAGTGCTGAAGGACGCCCACTTGCGGCCCATTCAATGCGCTCCACCGGCCAAGCTCCGACTTCGGTAGCCCGACCCCTTTAGTCGGAGGCCGGGGTCGGGCGCCCGGGGTATGCCGAGGCGGAGTTTTTCCCCGACCCTCGGGGGTCGGGAGGTCGGTCGAGGAGTCGGGCCTTTCTTTGCTCGTGCGGTCTCTCTAGCTGCGGGCTGTGTCATGCATCGTGGGCTGGGCTTTGACCTTGGTGTATGCGGAGACAACCATGGCCTCTGGCCCAGTCCTTAGTCATTTGGGCATGATTGCGGGGTTATGTGGGTAATCGCGGGTACCGGATTTTGGGTACCCAACACCTCTCTTGGCGGATGACTACTATTGTGAGAAGTGTTGTCAAGATGGACACACTTACAAGAATTGTCCCAAGGTGAGGAGTTCCAATGCTATGCCTAATGCTAACTTGTTCCATGAGAACACACACTTCAAGCTCTTTAGGGACAAGAAGGGTAAGGTGAAGGCAAAGGCACTTGGACCATCGGACAAGAAGCGGAAGATTCGGAAGATTTAGGTCCCCAAGTGCGTTGTTGACCGTGAGCGGCCAATGAAGTATGAGTGGGCCCGCAAGACTGGGACTTAGATGGATGGTGGTGGTGGACCAAGTACCAAGTTGAATATTCATCAAGGTCCACCACAAGCTTCGAGTGCTTCATCGACATATCTACTCTTCAAGGAGGTACCCTTGTATCATAGTAGTGGTAGTTTTTTCTTTTCTTGCATTTGCCTTGCATGGTAGCTAGGTGCTCCTTTGTGAACTAGTATGTTTGCATCCATGCATGTGTAAATAACTAAAAAGAAAAGAACATAAAAATTAGTTCAAGGGCTAACTTTCTCAAGATAGTCATGAGCATGGGGGATGTTTGAGTTGGTAGCTCGTATGACTCAAGGCAAGGTTTGGCTCAAGATGATTAAGCTTGAGAGAGGTTCAAACTTGACCTTGAGTAGGTTTCCTTTATGCAATGTCTTTAAATTTGCTTGCATCTCACATGGTATATTTACTTTCACTTGCATTTGTATGATATGCTTGTTTCATACATTGCATATAGGAAATCACAAAGGAGCCATCACACTATGTGGAAAGTACTTCATGTTCCATATGATACCACATCCCATAAAAGTGTGATTAAAGGAAAGGATTAGAGCTTCATGCCCATTGAGCATTGCATAATGATCCTCGAGGTTAAAACTACTCGCACGGGTCATTGGCAAGGGCTCATACATACCCCCTCCTTTGGTTTTCTTTGTTTTGGCTCTTATTGGCTTGCATCTTATTTGGTTTTCAAAGATTAATATATGCCTAAGTGCAGCCTATATTGGCTTATTTTCAAAGGAGTGGTTGAGAGTTCCCTTTCTAGTCCATACATGGTGTTTATTTAGCTTTTTGGTGAGGTGTATGGACAAAGAAAGATTTTTCCCTTGAAATCAGCGTTTCTGTAAGTCACCGTAATATACGGTGCTTACCACCGTATGATACAGTGAGGCTCAGGGCCTCTGATCATTCTGATCTGGGATGTTACTATCACCGTATCATACGGTGCCAGTCACCGTATGATATGGTGACCTTAGCTTCTGTGCCCAGTGACCACCGTATCATACGGCGCTAATCACCGTATAATACGGTGTCTAGGGTTGACCGTTATCTTCTGCTCAATCTGGACCGTTGATTCAAATTCCTTTGATCTGGACCGTCCATCTTTCTTCAACCCTAATCTCGATGTTCAGTTACTGTGCTTCGTTCCGTTTCACCGCCGCCACTTCACCGCATCTCGCTCTCCCGCCTTCGCGTCTCCTTCCCGCGCGCGCGCCGCCCACACCTCGCCGTCGACGAGCTCCTCCGCCGCATGCCCACGCTCCACCGCGACCCGCGCTTCACCGCAGCACACCAAGCCGCTGCCTCAGCCGCAGTTGTGCCGCGCCGCCCGCGCAAACCCTAGCGCCTCCGCGCCGCGCACCCGCAATTCCTCGCCGCCGACGAGCTCCTCCTCGCACACGACCTCGTGCGCGCCTTCTCCGACGAGGTGCT
Organism: Eragrostis curvula; assembly: GCA_007726485.1. Classification (NCBI taxonomy): domain Eukaryota; kingdom Viridiplantae; phylum Streptophyta; class Magnoliopsida; order Poales; family Poaceae; genus Eragrostis; species Eragrostis curvula. The sequence goes on from CM017439.1 coordinate 36,866,213, forward strand.
GCCCGTGCGCGACTGGAAGGAGGAGAACCCGAGCCCGGATTGGACCTCATCTCCATCATCAGCTCCATCCCCGGTGAGGATTCCGCCGACCATTTGTTGATTTCGGCGAGCTTTGCGCAATTTCCAGTGAATGCTTGTTCAAATCAATGATTGATTAATGCATAGGAGTTTGATTGATCATAGGGCATCACAAATTTCATTCCTTTCATCGTTTCATGCCCTAATTTCTTAGGTTTTCATTCTTGCTAGCATGCTTCATGTTCATTCAAATTGATGCTAGTTAGATTGTTTTACAGCCCTGCAAGTCACTTTGCATTTAAAGTTCCCTCCTTTATGTGACTTGTAGGCACTAGTGTTGCATGTTGTGCTTAATTCCTCTTTTTGCACATCACTCTAGTGTTGATTGCTCAATTAGTGCCACATTGAGTTGCTTGCTATGCTTATATGTGCACTAGTTGATCACCACCTATAATCAACAATGCCGTTGTTCTTATTACATATTTTGCCAGCATTGTGTCCTTCACCTCAGCGCTAGGACTTCATATAGACTTTTATGCGTTTTCCTACGATTCTTGCTTGTAGATTATAGTAGGTTATTCTATACTCATATACCCTGTCTATATTCCTATCGTGCAGTGGCAGTTGTCAGTGGCCAGCCCAGAGGAAAGAGGCAGTTGACAATGCAGTGATCAGTGGACGGATTTAGGGCCAAGCCCTTGATCCTATCTTTGGCAGTCAGCTTGTCAGTGGACGGGTTGGTGAGCCAAGCTCACTCGCCCTATCTTGTCAGAGGGAAGCTCAGCAGAGACAGCAGCTATGGCTAGAGACAGAGGCAGAGGCAGAGGTCAGAGGGAAGGGCAAGGCAGTGGTGGAGCCCAAGGCTAAGAAGCCTCGAGTTCCGGCAGTTCACACAGGTGACCCTCTGACAGATGCAGCTGTGCGTCGTGCTCTACGAGGACAGGGTCCTCCTGCAGGAGGCAGCACAGGAGGTTTGAGGCTCACTGAGGGTCAGACTCCACTCAGGAGGTCTACCCGAGTGAGGTTCTCTACTCAGGAGACTCCGACCCGAGGAGAGGGTTCGTCGAGGGCTCCGGAGGAGGTCCCACAGACTGAGGACACAGACAGCAGCTCCACCTCCAGTTCTGGCAGTGCTGAGGAGGAGGAGGAGGTTGAGCTTGAGGAGGAGGACGAGCTTGAGGAGGCTGAGGCTAGAGTGGACAGTGGTGGTTTCTTCCGTGACACCCCTCTACCTCAGGATGAGGAGTCGAGGAAGAGGAGACGGGCCTTAGCTGAGAAGGGCATGATGAGAGAGGCTGCTGCACCTGCTACACACCAGAGGGATTTCTTCAATGTCGACACTAGGACCTTGCAGTCTTTGAGGCAGGTGGCAGAGCACGTGTTGGCTCCTCTGAGGTCCAGAGATATGATGGCAGGCTCTAGATATTGGACTATTCTGCAGAGGCAGATTGGTGAGGCCTTGCTCAGAGCTGAGAGCAAGAAGGGGTCCAAGCTATACACCTCTCACAAGTATGTGGTGCCAGCTCGTTTGTCTCTAGCAGCCGGGAGAGAGATGGAGTCCAGGATGACCTACATGCCTGGCTTGAGGACTCTGCTAGGGGTACCTATGAGGTACAGGACAGACATTGTGAGAGACTTCTATGCTACACTCTGGGTTGCTGACGACAGGAGTACTATATGGTTCTTATATGAGGGCCAGCCAGTCAGACTCACTCGAGATGATATACATAGAGTGCTGGGAGCTGAGGCTAGTGATAGGATTCCGTACAACCTCGCTCATGAGGGAGCCAAACCACCCCGCAGACCTTGAGGGGGAGTTGTGCCTACTGATGATGCTATGAGAGTGGCTTTCCCTCCACCATATGAGCAGGGATACAGCAGGCTGCCTCACAGACTGACACACGAGGCTAGAGCTATGAGAGCAGTGCTGAGCAGGACTATAGTACCCCGAGAGGGTTACCAGGACAAGATCTCTTGTCTAGTGCAGTGGACACTTGCCTCCATCCTCACTGAGCAGCCATTTGATTTAGCAGATCTTATCATTTGTCAGATGCAGGATGTGATTGCTGAGAGGGTTGGTTCTAGGACGTTACCTTTTGGTCCTCTCATCTGCTGGCTGATATGGATGAATGGGTTCATGACCGATGATCAGTACGAGGGTCTTCCTGACGTAACCACAGAGTATGTGTTGTTGCCCCCTAGTGGCCCACGTTGCATACAGAGAGCTGATGCTTCACAGAGCAGCTCCTCACAGGCTAGAGGCACAGGCATACAGAGTGGAGCTACCGACGAGAGGGACTTCTCACTAGAGTCCCCACTACACCATGGAGCAGACCCTGACTTCATACCAGCTCCACCTCCACCAGTGAGTGCTCCACCAGCTGCAGCAGCTGCTTCCACAGATCCTTCAGTGCTTGCACAGCTTGAGATGCTCAGACAAAGGCTTGATCAGCAGGAGCAGTGGAGACAGGACCAGGAGATGAGAGACGCTGAGCACAGACAGTGGACTCAGCAGATGGAAGAGACGCTGAGGAACACTCAGATGGCAAACCAGGGTAACTTTGGTTATTTTGGCACAGCTTTTAGTTACCTTGGTCAGGCAGTTCCTGGGATGCCTCCCATGCTCCCTATGGTTCTACCTTCACTGGTTCCACCACAGGGACTTCAGCTACCACAGGTCACAGCAGCTCCCGGGATGTTCACTACCATGCTTTCAGCCCCTATGACTCCCGCAGGACAGTTTGCTCAGAGTCCACTTGGTTCCCTCTTTGCTGGAGCGTCAGGGATGGCAGGTCACACTCAGGTAGGACCTTCTTCTATACCATTCTTCTCACCGGGACAGTTCATGACACCATCTGCTTTCTTGCTGAGTACTTCACCGGCAGTGACTCCAGCTCAGCACATCACCTCTGTGACTAGGATCTCTTCACCTATGCCAGTACGCTCACTTGACTTCACAGGGATTGAGTCTCCAGTCACCTCAGCACCTGCTACTTCCAGTGTGGTCTCTCCGCCAGTCATGACAGAGGCAGTGATCACCACCTCAGAGGGTAGAGCAGTAGAGATCACCCCTGCAGAGGCTACAGAGGGTATTCCTCAGGAGATTGTAGATGCTCCATCCATGTCTGGTCAGACCTTTGTTGAGGATGTAAGAGACATGGTGGCTGCAGGGTATGACATTGTTGGAGCTAGAGCTACTGCTGTTGGGTTCAGGACTCCGAAGAAGAAGAAGGCAGCTCTGGGAAGTGCTTCTTGGACCATCAGTGAGACTCCTTCTCGGTCACATACTCCCTCAGTACACACAGCCTCAGAGTCAGAGGTAGGGGAGCATGTAGCTGAGAATCAAGATGCACCTGTTCTTAATCTGGATGGACGGATTGTCTACTCTCGACGTCTTCAGACTCCAGAGCTAGGGATGCCCAGGACTTGGACTTGGTCAGCACCAGTGGCACCCTCACAGGACAGCACAGCAGCTACAGTGGCAGGCACAGCTTCAGGGGGAGTCAGCTCTTCTAATTCAGAGGCCACTGCACCACCTCCAGACCCGATGCGTAGGATAGCATATCTTTCCTCGATGATCTTTTTGGTACTTGGTGCCAAAGGGGGAGAGAATGTCTAGGGAGAGTTGGGAGTGAGACTTGATCGAGAGTGCTTGTACCTAGAGGGAGCTCTCGGGCATTTTGGCTAGTCAGGATATTTGGAGTCCTTTTGTATATTCTTTTGGATGTTTGTGGTTCTCGATGAGCTTGGTCTTCCTTTGCCTTGTTTTAGCTCATCGAGAATGCACTTGGTTTCTTTTACATACACTGCACTTGTGTTATATATCTATCTAGTATCGTTATGCCTGAGATGTATGTGTTGATCTCTCGTGTATGTATCGTATTCTTGTGATGATTTGTGGACTAACTTGCTTTGTGCAGGAATTATTCATTATCATATCATCACAAGAGTGGTGGACATAGCTCACTTGCCCTCTATTTATATATATCACCCTTGTGCACTAACTCTATTTTGCAGGTGATGCCTCTTTTGAGCTATGTCCCTCACTTCTCTACTCATCATGTTTCTCTCTTTATCTATCCTACAACATGATGTATAGCTCTTATTGATCGAGTACTACGACGCTCTTGCTCTTGCATTCACCCGTATCCTTTACTAGAGCGGTCTAGTCGAGCATTTCTTTCTCTTTCAATCATCTCGATCTTTACTTGTGCTTTCTTTCCATATCTTTCTCGTATATTGTCACCAATCACCAAAAAGGGGGAGATTGTAAGCTTCATGACCATTGGAGTATGGAAACCCCAAAGGTATGAATGTTTTGGTGATTGGATGATCATGTTGTATGTGACTAACTCTTTTGTAGGTTGTTGCCTATGGTCACATATGATGGAGGACTACGTCAACCATTTCTCTATTGGATATCTCGATGATTGGTTGTCTCGACAACTCAGGACATTGGGCTTGATGAAGTCGCGGTTGAGGAGATGGATCAAGGCTAAGGACATGCTAGAACCAAGCAGGTGTTGGCTTGGTGTAGATGTAGGCTTGAGTCCATAGGAAATACCGGACTATCAAGAGGGTTCGAGTTGATTCTCTTAGTGCACACTAGTGGTAGAGATCATTGGATGCAATGTGAGGCTCTCAGAGGCTAGGGTGGCAGAAGAGAAGCTTGAGGAACCAAGAAGTGTGAAGATGAAGTCAAGGATCGAGGAGATGATCAAGATGGACTTCAGGCAGAAGTCACCGAATTGCAGAACTGAAGACAGGAAATCTCTGCTGGAGTCACCGTATGATGAGGGGTGATAGTCACCGTATGATACAGTGGTCACCGTATGGTTTCCAGAGAGTTGGCAGTTTCTGCAGATTCAGAGAGAAGAAGTCACCGTATGATACAGTGATAGTCAGCGTATGATACGGTGACTATGGATAGGAAAATTCAGTGAAAGGAGAGTCACTGGTAGAGTCACCGTATGATGGTCACCGTATGATACGGTGGGTCACCGTATGGTTTCCAGGAGAAGTGCAATTTGGGCAAGTTGCTGAAAATGGAAAGGAAGTAGTCATCGTATGATACAGTGCCAGTCACCGTATGATACGGTGACTGCGAGATCAGTGAAGACAGCAGGGAAGGCTGAAGAGGATGTAGTCACCGTATGATACGATGACTAGAGCACCGTATGATACGGTGGATGCGCAGAAAAGACTGCTTTTGAGGCAACGGCTAGTTTATGAGTTGAGGGCTATAAATAGTTGGTTGCCTACCCCTTTGAGGGTCTCTTGGCCAGTGAAACAGGTGAGGTTGCCCAAGGAAAGCCAAGAGCAAGAAGAGAGAGCACTTGTTGAGGATTTGGAGTGATCCTAGTGCTTGTGAGAGAGTAACAAGAGCATCATTTGATCTCTAGGGCTAGTGTGTGCATAGAGAGTCATCTTGGGTTGTTACTCTTGGTCTATGGCAAGACCTAGACCGGTTAGGCGTCGGTGGTGAGCTTGCCAAGAGTGTGGAAGTCACCGCAAGTTTGTACACGGTCTTCAAGCTTCCCGTGTGAAAGAAGCTATGTGAAGAGAGCGTCCTTTGGACCGCATCACGTGCGGATCCTTACCTTTGGAGGAGCATCCGGAGTTGCCTGTGGGACGTGCCCGCATCTTCACTTGGAGGGTGAAGAATGCTCTAGAAGGGATCGCCATCGAGCGGAGCGAGGGGTCGAGACTCCGGCAGGAGTGACCCAACGTGGATTAGGGGGAGGCGCCATCCTCCCGATACCACAGGCTAAAAATCCATGAGCAATCTCTATCTCATCTCTTTACTTACTAGCATTTGCTATTCTGCATTTACTTCTTGCTAGTAGACTTGATTGTTAGGGTTGCTTTGCTCTTGGTAGAATTGCTTGTGTAGGGTTGCTCTTTGCTAGTCTTGCTAGTGTGTGCGCATCGCTTGCTTCTTGTCATCACCTAGCTTGATATTAGGTTGCTAAAGTGCCTTACTGAAGGAAGTGAAAAGTGACTACCGATTCACCCCCCCCCCCCCCTCTCGGTACTCCGTGATCCTTACAGAAGGCCGCCGCGAGTTCGTGAGGGAGGCCGCCGTCAAGACCTCAAAGCCGCCCCGCTGTCGCCGCGAACTCAAGAGGAAGGCCACCACCGTCGTGCTCATCGATGCAGGTGGTCACGCGGCGTCACACCTCCACCTTGGGTAGCCACGCCGCCGTCAGGATTTGCTTAGGCCACGGAGCACGAGGAAGGCCGTCGCCTTTTGGACCCTCGTCGTTGCTGCCAGATCTGCAATGTGAGCGGCGCGCGGGGCAGAGCGGGGGGGGCCGTCGTGGCGCGGCGACGAGCTAGCAGCGCGGGGAGCTAGACATGGTGGACCTGCGGAGGAGCCCGGTGTCGGCGAGGTGCACGGGGCAGTCTGGTAATGACGGCACGCGTAGGTCCTATCGGCCATTGTGCGCGGCTACAACCACCTAGATCCGTCAGCCAAGGTGCATGAAGCTCAGTCGTGGCTCCTGTGAAGTTGGTTGTCACCTCGGTGCGCTTGAAGGACGCCGCCGCAGTCGAGCTCTGCGACGGCGCGACCAAGCACGGCCGATGCGAAGGAGAATTGGGAGGGTTGAGGGTCAGGGCGGGGTGCCAGTTGCATGCAGGGGGCGCCATCGCTGTGGGGTGAGCCATAAAGGCGGCAGGCAGACGACGTCGAGTTGGGCGTGCAGGACTGGTAGCTACGCAAGGAGCAGGGCCAGCAGTCGAGCTCCATGGAGGATGGGATTCTAGCTAGGATGGCACCCATAGAGGACGGGATCCGCTCTAGTGTCTCTGCTCTTTCTATTAAATGTTGGTCCCCTCTTTCCTTAATACTTGTGTCGGACTCCAAAACATCAAGTAAAATGAAAAGGAAGAAGGGGTACATCTAGAGCATGATGATGGAAAAACCTCGCCTAGATCTTGGTCAGGATGGAGTGAGGCCATGGCTCGAGCGCGGCCGACACGCTCGTGCGCTCGTGCGCTGGGCAGGACGACACGCTCAAGCGCTCTGCGGCATTGCGCCCGCGCGGCCGTCTAGCGACCTGCCGGAGCGTTTGAACCTTTGGAGCGACGACCTGCTGCAGCGTTGTTCACTTTGGGAGGACAGAGAATTTTTTATTTTTAATCCTTTTTAAGTAATATTTTAGAAATAGACCGACTGAAACTAAATTTGCAGATCTAGACCGTTTTGTCGCGCCGTCGTTCGTCGTCATGGAGCGACTGAAAAGAGCCGCGGCTAACAGGTTGGCGCGGCTAAGCACCACGTCAGCGTTGACGGGCACAACGGCATGGACGGCCTGAGTCGTGGCAAGCAGGATGGCCCGACTACAACCCGATCACATCGAGCCGGTGGCGCGCGATTCACTGAAAAGTCGCGGCGAACCGTTTGGTGCGATCGGGGTGACGGTGGGGGCATAGCCCCACGCGTGGCCCTGGCCCAATCCTCCTTTCTTCCTCCTCTTTCTCTCTCCGTCACCATCCCCCCCCCCCCCCCCCCTCCCTCAAAACCCTAACCGAATCTCCTCAAATCCTGGCGCGGGTGTGGGGGAATCGACCCCAAATCGCGGGGTAGGCTAGGTTCTCTAAGGTAACTCCTCCATCTTGTCCAAATAGATTTTTTAATGTAGTTGAATTTCACTGGTTTTAGGTAGGTAGGGTTTAGTGGCTTGATTGTTGATTGGTGATGTATTTAGTACGAATCGACGTTAATCGGAGGTCATGTATCGTTCGATGGACCGACTGTGATGTCTTATTGGCGTGCAGGATAGATGGCTTGCATGGCATTTTTTAGGCAATGATAATTGGCTAGATAATATGAGGGTTTCTATGTAGTTCTATATTTCACATTTATGTCGAGGTAAATACTAAATGACTTGAAAATTTTGTAGAGATGGACCATGTGGTTCGTATATTTTTCGGCGGAATGATGAATTGGTTGGCTTGAGTGAACAAGTTGTCACATTTGTGAAAGTACCCATGTTTAGTGAAGTTGAGACAAGAGCTGAGTCATGTGTGAGTGTTCGAGGTGGTTTGAGGTTTCGAGCACGGTTTGATGCGGGTGGATGTGGTAGAGCTCATTATGTTTTGTTAGAATTAAGTATGGAAGACAAGCGGTTGCTTTACAAGGAATGTGTGAAGGATGCTCAAGTTAAAATCGAGGAAGTGATAGTAGATGTTGAAAATAATGAAAGAAATAGAGGTGAACGTGCTGCCATTGTTCCGGAAACTTTGATGTTGGAAGGTGAGCCCGTTGATGTGTTGACTCAAGAAGGACCTCATGTGCGTGAGAGTCCTCATGGATGGGCGGTTAGGGAACACGTTCATCCATTGATGTCTTCGAGCAGGATGGGCGGCATGACGGACTCAGTTGCGGAGTTTGATATGGCGGTGGTAAACAATGATTTCAATGTGAACACATTTGAAGAAGAGGAATAGAGAAATCATTGCTTACCAATCGGATCGGCGCGACCAGGGCGGGTGTCATGCCAACCAGACCGCCGCGGCCAAAGTCGCGGACGCCGATGTGGCGGTAAGTCGCGCCATGCAGTTTGCCGCGACTGTGTAAATGATCAATCCAAACAAAATAACGCGACCAAACGGTCTAGATTTGCAAATTCAGTTTTGATAAATCTGTTATTAAAATGTTAATTAAAATATAAAATATAAAAAAATCGAGGAGAGACCGAGCACAGCTCTGCCGCTTTCTTTTATGAGAGGACAGATGCTGATCACGGGCACTCGCATGTGCTCAGGCCAGCCAACGGCAAGTGGCAAGAACCATAGCCGCGTGGCCTCTTGACTCCTGCGCGTGTGCCAGTGAGAGGAGAAAAAAAACGGAGGGCGTTGTGATGAGTAGCTGAGGAATGAATGGACCATTCTCTTTCACGTCCCCATGCCTGCTCAATGCATTGAGACCCACAAAAGAAACAGCGGGCAGATAGTAATGGTGTGTTGCTGTTTTACTTTGGTTAGATCAAATAACGGTTCTGCCATATTATTCTACCAGATTACTGGATCGCACCTCTGAATGAAGCAGACGCGGCAGAGCGCGTATCATCTTCTAGTGTCATAATCTTTTTTTTTTTTTTGAGACCTTCTAGTGTCATAATCTTAAGAAACACGACTAGTCTTAGACAACTGTTGCCTTAGTAAAACCATATTCCATCTGATCTCCAAAAGAGACAATAATGTGGGCATCTCGATTCTCTACTGGTTAGGCTTCGGTATTCAGTTAATGCTGTTATTTCGATCTAAAAAAAAATCAATTTTAGTGAACCATGCCCAACATGTAAACTTCAGCTTGGGGAATCCTAAGCGGGTCTCACCCCATATCATAGTCGTCTCACTCCCTGTCCTCTGCTAGGCGATTTGCAGTTTTGCACATAATGACACCGAAACGTGGTTCGTCTACTTATGCTAAGCAAAGCATGTCTTAGAACAAGAATAAAACTGAACTGGCTGCAGCGCATGCTCCCTTGATAATAGTAGGAGCCAATCTCCATTAGCCGAACGAGCAGCAAGAAGCTGGAAACAGAGCAGCTGGAAATGAGGGAAACTGAACTGTCACGAAAGGAACCCAAACACACCCGTCCGTGAAGCTAAGGAACACATACAAGCTGGACCAAAAAAAAAGAGAGACACACTAGAAAAGAGTAGCTATAGTCCCGAGCTACTCGACATCCACCGGTTGACCTCGTCTCTGGATCGGCCACAATGACACCGACACGACCAAGCAGAAAACTCTGGTGCTTGGTGTTCCTCTTCCTCTGCTGCGGCTTATCCCCGTCTTCTTCCTCGTCCTCCACCTCCAGCCAAATCAACAAGACAAGTAGTAGTAGGGTCATCACCCGTCTCCCTGGCTTCGATGGACCCCTTCCGTTTCACCTCCAAACTGGGTACCCAGTTGTTAATGTCTGTTCAATCTCTGCTAGCTGTAGCTCGATCATATGAACATATGTATATGCAGGTACGTGGAGGTGGACGAGGGCAATGGCGTCCGCCTCTTCTACTACTTCGTCCGCTCCGAGCGCAGCCCCGCCGACGACCCTCTCATGCTCTGGCTCACCGGTGGCCCTGGATGCTCTGTCCTGACCGGCCTCGCCTACGAGATTGGTACACATAACTCTTTTTTTTTTCCTACTAGTAGCACCGATAATCTCAACCATAAGTTTGAAATAAAATTTGCAGGCCCTCTCAGGTTCGATCTCGACGGCCATGTCCACGGATTGCCTAAGCTGCTATACAACCAAAACTCATGGACCAAGGTGAGCAATATCATCTTTCTTGATTCCCCAGTCGGTGCTGGATTTTCATATTCCCAAACGGAGCTAGGATACAACTCAAGCGACACCAAAGCGGTCAACCAAATTATCATCTTCCTCAGCAAGGTCATGTCCCGTGCTCTACTCAGTTTAGGTTTCACCTGTCAAAGACAGGATTAATCATCCATTACACATGCTAAAACGGAGGAACTTTTTTTTTCTTTTCTTTTTTTGCAGTGGTTTGATGAGCATCCGGAGTTCTTGTCAAATCCTCTTTACATCGCTGGTGATTCCTACTCCGGTAAGATTGTGCCAACCGTCACCTCTCAAATTACCAGAGGTAGTCTTTTGTCTCCTTTTTTTTCCTGCTCAGGCTTAAGCTCCTATTTTTTTTTTATTTCCTCTGCTTCGGCATGCACATTTGCTCTGCCAAAAACTTGATTAACTGGTGGCTTTCCCAGGTATACAAGCTGGCAGTGAACCATCTCTCAATCTGAAGGTGAGAATACAAAAGCTATGCTTTATCGTTTATAAAGGAATAGGCTTAATTGCATAAACCATCACATAACTCACTTGAAGTTTGAGAATTCGACCCATAAGTGTTTTTGTTGCAAATCCCCATCCACCCACTATGTTTTGTTGCAAAAACCACTCAATTTGCACATATTTAATCGATTTCATATGTGTTGGCCTATATAAATTCATAAAAATACTATGTTAACTAATTTAACATTGACAAAGTTTTTAAATCAGACTTATTTATTTTATTTTCATAAAAAATTGGTCAAAATAAAAAACTTTGTGGGACACATTTTATACTCTAATTGCATTTTTTTCATTTTTGCAAAATCTCAAGTATGGAGATTGTGCTCCTAAACTTTTGTAAGTTTGATAAGAACTCCATGAACTGCTCCAAAAGAACAAAAACGAATTTAAGCTGTTAACCATGTGCAAATCGGGGTGGTTTTTGCAACAAAACTTAGTAGGTAGGTGGAGATTTGCAACAAATTGACTTATAGGTGGGAACTTCAAACTTCAAATGACTTATGAGGTTGTTTATGCAATGATCGCGAATAATATATTCTTCAAAAGCCTATGAAGAAATCTTTTGGGTTCCAATAAAAGGTTCAACTTGGATCGGACACTGATCGCCACAACATGACAGGGCTACCTCATGGGCAATCCAGTCACAGATCCCAGCTTTGATGAACCATCGAAAATCCCATTTGCTCACGGGATGGGTCTCATATCGGACGAAATGTACGAGGTATTGTATAGTGTCCTACTGTCCCGCTGAGGTTTAATTTGTTCATGTACTGTCCAAATCTAAGCATACCATGCTACCCACTGGATCCTTCCGATTCCCTCAAGTGTTACCTGTACTTCACTCAAGTACGCTGGAAATACTGCTGAAGATGTGCTAACATTTTTCAATTATAGGTGATTAAAAAAGATACTAAATGAATACTAGTAAATAGCTCACCACTCTGTTTACTAGTGTCTTTCTGCTTTCAGGCGTACAAGAAGAGTTGCAGTGTGGGGGAGGACAGACACCAAACCATTGAGTGCACAAACAGTCTCGACGACATAGATGAGGTACATATATATAAAAACTATTGAATCATCATCTCTCATTTTTCCCGAGAGAAGCATTTATATGCACTTCTTCAAATTAAACTGACAAATGGTTTCTTTGTCAAGGGTATCAAGGACATAAACACGGGTCACATTTTGGAGCCCCTCTGCACTTTCGCCAGTCCTCATCCTAACAAGCCGACGCCCAAGATAACCTCAAGTGCGCGGGAGATGCTCCAGCTCCTGGACTACACTGAAGATGAAGAGCTGAACTTGTCTGAAATTTCTTCGAAGTGCAGAGTTAGTGACCAAATACGCACGTTCTCCCCTCATTTTTCTTTTGTTTGCAGTAGTGGTACCTTTTTATGTATATTTTGGGCAACCAAGTAACCTTATCAGACATTTGGAAATAATTACGCCATTCTTGGCAGACTGCAGAATATCTAATGTCCAGGACATGGGCAAACAATGCAAGTGTAAGAGAGGCTCTTGGTATTCACGAGGTAAGACAGCTTGAAATGACGAAGAACAGCCTTTTGTGTTTGGACAACCTAGTTTTTTTTTCTCTCTTTTTTAGGCGATTAACCTGGCTCTGCTTGCTTCCAAATTTAACAATGCTCATGCTTTGAAGAGAACTACGGCCAATGATTAATTCTAAGACGTTTTGAACATAGCTCTGTACTCCCTTTTTCCTTTGGAAATGATAAGCCATCAACTTCACTATAACCTACAATGCAGGGAACAGTTCCTTCTTGGATAAGATGCAACTATGACATACCTTATACTTGTGACATCCGAAGCACGGTGAAGTACTATCTGGATGTGACCACTAAAGGCTATAGAAGTCTAGTTTACAGCGGCGATCATGATTTGGTTGTACCTTTTATTGGTACGCAAGCCTGGATCAAGTCTCTTAACTTTTCTGTTGTCGATAAGTGGAGACCATGGTATGTCGACGGACAAGTTGCAGGGTGAGTACAGCATTCGGTCCAGAATATATCAGAACAGTTGTATGCTATTTATGCAGACTACTGCAGTACTGCTTGAACATCAGACCAAATTACGTTTTCTTCCTGGTTCTTGAGATAATCCAAAAAAAAAATCCTTACATGTTTTGGTACTTTGAGCACCGAGTGTATTCATCACTTAGGACATGTTTCTGAAGCTCAGAGGAACTCTGTCCAACATCCATACTGATAATAGATACGCTTTCTGCAGATATACTAGGTCATACTCTAATAACCTCACATTCGCGACTGTGAAGGTAAGAACGCCGGAAGTCCATATCTTCCCAGTTATCCATCCAGTGCTCCTACTGGCTTGCTATGTTAAATACCATTATTTGTGCGTAAGAAGAATGATCTTAACAGACTTGTTGTATATATTGGTTTATGTAGGGCGGTGGACATACTGCTCCCGGAGACATGCCAAGTCAATGCTTTACGATGTTTGAAAGATGGGTTTCTGGTGACCCCCTTTGATGTCGTACATTGCAGTTTCAGTTACTCTATGCATCAACGAGCAAAGAGAACTATACATTGCTCGAAGATATATTTGCAAAGCTAAGCTTAGTCAGGAACTACAAACTATTGTGGAGCCAAACCGGATTATAATACAAATTACTACTCAGTGTATGCGTTTTCTGAATATCTGTTGTTCAGGGTGGTGAGGAACAAATATGGCCTGGAATTGGGAGACAAAATTTAAAGTTGAAAACGCCTTTATGGAAGAAAAACAAACCACGGATATTGCACCAGAATAAAAAATTGGTGGTGTTCATTATACAATTATGAGATACAACAGAAGCTGGTGCCACAAGCAGAAATCTATTATCTTAAGTTCTAACATTTCCTTTCGGTTGGTTAATATGATCTATACTATAACATGTATGACCAGCAGGTAGCTAATCGGTATCACGCAAACAGTTGTTTTCTGATCTATCCATATAGTCAATGTTATCGTCAAGGCTTAGTAGGAGTATTTAGCACAATCTACCTGTAACTTTTCCGATTGGATGGCATCTAAATCGTGCTGACGTGACCAGGTTTGGAGGGCAGTAGGGTAGGTCAAATATATGATCTTTCTTTTCTTAACGAAACGCGCTTCCTCTACTTGTCCTAAGCTAGCAATACAAAAAGGTTTGTACTTATCAAAATATCAATTCAGCAGGCTGTTCTTAACAAGAGTAAAACTGAACTGGCTGAAACGCATACGATTTAGATTATAGTATCCCCCAACAGCAGCTGGAACAGCTAGCAGAAGTTGGGAACAGAGCAGCCAGAATGAGAGATGCCATGCCCATGGAAGGAACCCAACAAACATATAGGCGTTCGTCAGGCGAAGCAACACACGCAAGTACAGAGACGGACAGAGAAAAACGGAGAGAAACAAAGACTATAAATAAGTAGCTGGAATCCCGGGCTATTCGAACTCCACAGTTTGGTCTCATCTCCGGGTCGGCCACAATGATACCGATAAGGCCAAGTTCCAGCTGTTGGATGTTCATCTTCCTCTGCTACTTATCGTCGTCTTCATCACCATCTTCTTCCTCCCACCAGATCAACAAGAGCAGTAGCAGGGTCGTCACCCATCTCCCTAGCTTCGATGGACCCCTCCCCTTCCATCTCCAAACAGGGTACCCAGCTAGCTAGTTTGATGTGAGCAGGATTACGAACAATCGAGTTCACAATTGATTACTGTACATAAACGTATCTGCAGGTATGCTGGGTTTTCATATTCTGATACGGAACAAGGGTACAAGTCAAGCGACACCAAAGCTGTCAACCAAATTGTTGTTTTCCTCAGGAAGGTAACAGTCTCAAGCACTTATTTTTAGTTAATTATTAGAGGGCGCGGTGAGCATGCTAAATTATAGGATAAATTAATTTCACAGTGGTTCATTGAGCACCCAGAGTTCCTCTCAAATCCTCTTTACACTCTGGCATTATTGTGCCAACAGTCACCTCTCGAATTGCTAATGGTAACTTTTCTCATAAAGAGAAATAAAAAATTAGATAGTATGAAAAAATGACAAATAATGAATGAGGAGAGAGAGAGAGAGAGAGAGAGAGAGAAAGAGAGAGAGAGAGAGAGAGAGAGAGAGAGAGGGAGGGAGAGTTGTATTGGGAAAGAATGACTCCTAATGTCAAAAAAGTTTTAAACCCTAGAATGACATTTAAAATGAAATAAAGAGAGAACTTAATTTTCAGCTTTATTTTATCTTTTCTTCTTAACCATTTTTGTTTCTTTGCACATTATTTTCCTTTGAAAGGAACTTGCTGAAAAGGTGTTTTTCCCATGTATAGAAGTTGGTAGTGAGCCTGCTCTTAATTTAAAGGTTTGAGGATTCAAGCACAAGATGAGCACAAAAACTCTCAATTTGAACTTTTGAGAATGTGTTTAAGTGCCTGATCGTCCAAGCGACCTCAACGTAGCTGTTAGTCATTAAGAATCACTAATAATTTAATGGACATTAATATTAAGGTTATTAGAAAGCTAATTGAACAGGTAAACAACCTGCAAATCTGGCCGGCTCCCCGACGGCAGATGCGCAGCGCACTTCGGTTTCCATTGGATAACCAAGCAGAGCAGCGGGATTTTTTTTTCGGAACAAACTGGAGGGGCAAGCCCCTACAGAAATTTATTCAGTGTATAAAAAAGTCTGTACATGAAGGGGCAAAAGCAAAAAAAAACCGAAATATAAAATAAAAAACACTATATCCAGTCTGCTATCCATTGCTTTTGTCGACTCTTTGCCCGATGATGGACAACCATATCAAGCTCCTTGAAAAATAATTTCTTCAGTTCTGCACTGTGGGATCAACATTGTCAAAAATCCACTTGTTTCTAGTATCGCAAATGCTCCAGCTCGTTAAGATTATGATATCCATATAGAATGGCACAGCTAATGTTCTCTTCATTCTTCTGACAATCTGCAGCACTTGTAGATGATTTGGAATGATAATTCCAATATTGACTGCCAACACTGTCTTGCAAAGTTACATTTGACAAAGAGATGTCTGAGAGACTCAATTTTTTGTAAAATACAGAATTCACATGTGTATGAATCCAGCATCATATTCTTTTTGCGAAGTAATCCTCTTGGGTTCACTCTGTCATGCATGAGCAACCAAAAAAAGACCTCATGTTTAGGCTGACATGTTGATTTCCATAACTATCTAAAAGCTGGATGTGTTATTAAATGACCAGACAGGTGCTAATAAACTTTAGAGCAAGAGCAGCGGAAATTGGTGGGAAAGAAGATTTGGTGGACCTACATCGCGAAGTTGCCGCGTCGGCAATAATTGAGCAGTGTCGCCACCGTCCATGCTTCAAGCCGGCGGTCGAGCTTCCGCATCCCTTGCAGTTGCCGTGCCGTCGTCCCAGCTGGCTGTCGAGCAACTCCATCGCCGTCCGTGCGCCGGGCCGGTGGTCGAGCTGAGGACAACGGGATAGGTGAGATATTGGGGTCTGCTCGATCCCTCCCAAATGCCGGAACAGTGGAGGAATCAATGGCAGACTGACGGATGGGGATCGGACGGTGCAGGCAATGTAGGAACTGTAGAAACTACAGAAGGTGGCTAACGTGTGAGGCGGCAAGAAATGTAATGTGTGAAAGCCTGAGGAATCGGGCAGGACATCTACAAGATTAAAGAAAAGGAGGGATATGCTCTTAATATGTTGGTTACAGTTCACTACCACAAGGTCATATCAGATAACAATTGGGAGATGGAGATAACCTACATAGCATGTGTGGCAATCATAAGAGAGATATCATACATCTCAAAAAGAGAGAGAGAGATAGAGATATCATACGTTCTCTCACAGATAAATGAAAAAGCATGTAGCCTAGTGGTTATAAAAGTCTCAGTCGTAACGCTTCAGATCTTGGGTTCGACTCCCTGTAGGAACGAATTTTCCAAGATTTAACGGTGTTATGCTTTCAGTTGTAGGCGACATTTCCGTCGATAGCAATGTGTCAATGGTTACTTTGTTAATCTTAAGGATTTGCCAATTCTGTCTTCAAAGATCCTCATAGAAGATTTGCGTGTATGCATTCATGCATTTGTTGTGAGTGTCTGAGTTGTACTGTATAATCATAAAAAAAAATATCTCTCACGACTATTGTATCCTTTTGTTAGAAAACGGGATACTATATCCAGATGAGATAAAGAGCTTTCTTCCATAATATCCGCTAATAAGTGTGCGACAAGGTTTGTCGGACTAGGAGCCTAAAAAATATCACAATAATATGACAAAAAAAGATAATATTAGTGGCGGTCAACGTTAGGTCAACTTCTAATGCAAACACATATTGAACAGTGGCACGCAAGGGATGAGAACTCGTGCAAGAATAGTTCAAATATTTCGATAACATTCAATGACCAATGACCCAGAAGGAACTGTCACTTCTATATAATCTTGGTTTTCTGTTGCCACAAACTCTAGATCCCGCACATATGACGTAAGCTATGACTAGTGTGCTAGCTCATGTGTTGTTGAAAATGAACAGGAAAACTTGTTAACTTAACTGATCATGAAAATTTTCATATTTCATATACCAATTTGAAATGAAGTTATTATAATTAATATGCCTTATATCCTCAATTGATCAGATGTCATCCATCTGATTGTAAGTAATCTGAACATATCCATAAGATCTAGTATATGGGCAATTTCCTTATATGCCACTAGTAAAACTTATAATCCCTCATATGCCATCAAAATGACACTGTGAGACACATCACAATCAATTTAGGTTTATGTTGACTATGATGAGTCGGTTGATTGTCAAAGATATAAGATTGATTATGATGTGTCAATTTAGGGTCCTCATCTTACAAATTTTTTTCCCAAAGATATAAGAAGATAAAAGAACTCTTGACTAGTAGTCACAACTTAGTTTGTGTTGTGAGCAAGTAAGAGTACTAAATCTTTGTTATGTTAGAAACATCAATATACAAAGATAAGATAGATAATTATAGTCTTTGCTGTCTGTAAGATGAGGACCCCCAGGCAGCAAGATGTATGAACTCCTTGTTCACATCGAACGGACAACCCTTTCAAATCTAGAGGTGATTTGCAGTTGTGCACAATGAAAACGGAACCTGGTTCATCTGCATGTGTTAAGATAAGCTGGTGACCGTAAAAACCGAAAAAAACAAGACC
Source organism: Eragrostis curvula (assembly GCA_007726485.1). Lineage (NCBI taxonomy): Eukaryota > Viridiplantae > Streptophyta > Magnoliopsida > Poales > Poaceae > Eragrostis > Eragrostis curvula. The sequence goes on from CM017439.1 coordinate 36,884,254, forward strand.
GTAAAAATCAAAATTCTGGTCTTCGAATAATTGTTCGGGTACTAGCCTTAGATAAATGAATTTATTTTCAAAATCAGGTAGTATCCTTGATACCCAAAATACTCAAAATACCTGAATTATTATTGATAGGTGTAGCATGTAGCAAACAGACTCATGCCCTGATCGCGTAGCATCATTCATTACTCATTTATCATATTTATTTTCATCTATCATATGTTGTTAACTCATTATCAAGTTGGTTGTGTAGTATATTTTGGGTATAGTCAAGTTGATTTTATTTTTTTTAAATCGGTGTTAATATTGGGTAGTTTGGTATAACTGAAGACCGAAGCAAAATTTAGGTATTCAGAGATGTCGGATATTTAGATTTTTATTGTTATTTTGGATACCAATTCTAAATAACTGAAAATGAACATCGGGTACGACCAAACACCCACCCTGCTTATTATGAGTTCAACAGGCAAGTCTTCGAACAAGGATAAGAATGAATTGGCTGAAACACATGCGGCCTAAATAATATTAGTAGCCAATCCCAGTAGCCCCACGAGCAGGAAGAGGCTGGAAACAGAGCAGCTCGAAATGAGAAACTGAACTTTCACGAAAGGAACGAAACAAACCCGTCCGTCAGGCTAAGGAACACATACAAGCTGGACCCAAAAATAAAGGAACAAAAGGAAAAGAGAGGCCCTAGAAAAGCGTAGCTAGAATCCCGAGCTACTCGACATCCACCAGTTGGCCTCGTCTCCGGATCAGCCACAATGACAGCGACACGACCAAGCAGAGAACTCTGGTGCTTGGTGTTCATCTTCCTCTGCTGCGGTTTATCCTGTTCTTCCTCGTCCTCCACCTCCCGCCAATTCAACAAGAGCAATAGCAGTAGGATCATCACCCATCTCCCGGGCTTCGATGGACCCATCCCCTTCCACCTCGAAACAGGGTACCCAGCTGTTCCATCTCTCTTTGTTGCTTCATGTACGCCATTGGATTAAAACAGCAGTCAACGACTCTTATCAACAATCAGTCCATCGGTTGTTTACGTCTGTTCAATCTCTGCTAGTTCGATCATAAGAACACGAAGAAGAATTATTGATTATGCAGGTACGTGGAGGTGGACGAGGGCAATGGCGTCCGCCTCTTCTACTACTTCGTCCTCTCCGAGCGCAGCCCCGCCGACGACCCTCTCATGCTCTGGCTCACCGGCGGCCCTGGATGCTCTGTCCTCACCGGCCTCGCCTACGAGATTGGTATACATAACTTTTCTGTCTTCTACTAGTAGTAGCATCGATAATCTCAACGATAAGTTTGAAATTAAATTTGCAGGCCCTCTCAGTTTCGACCTCGACGGCCATGTCGATGGATTGCCTAAGCTGCTATACAACCAAAACTCATGGACCAAGTTGAGCAACATCATCTTTCTTGATTCCCCAGTCGGTGCTGGATTCTCATATTCGGAAACGGAGCAAGGATACAACTCAAGCGACACCAAAGCGGTCAATCATATTATCGTCTTCCTCAGCAAGGTCATGTCCCGTGCTCTACTCGGTTTACGTTTCAACTGTCAAAAGACAGGACTAATTAATCATCCACTACACATGCTAAAATGGAGGAACTTTGTTTTTTTAGTGGTTTGATGACCATCCGGAATTCTTGTCAAATCCTCTTTACATCGCCGGTGATTCCTACTCCGGTAAGATTGTGCCAACCGTCACCTCTCAAATTATCAGAGGTAATCTTGTCTTCTTCTTTTTCTGCTCACGCTTAAGCTCTATTTCTATTTCCTCTGCTTCGTCATGCACATTTGCTCTGCAAACAACTTGATTAAAAGGTGGCTTTCCCAGGTATACAAGTTGGCAGCGAACCACCTCTCAATCTGAAGGTGAGAACACAAAAGCCATGCTTTATCGTTATATACAAACTACAAAGGAACATTATTTTTCGAAAGCCTACAAAGGAACATTTTTGGGTTCCATTAAAAGGTTCAACTTGGACACTGATCGCCACAACATGACAGGGCTACCTCGTTGGCAATCCAGTCACAGATTCCAGCTTTGATAAACCATCGAAAATCCCATTTGCTCACGGGATGGGTCTCATATCGGACGAAATGTACGAGGTACTGAACAGTGTTCTGCAGTCCCGCTAAGGTTCTGTTCCCTCTCAAGTGTTACCTGTACTTCAATCAAGCACGCTGGAAATACTTCTGAAGATGTCCTAACATTTTTCAATTATGGGTGATTATTAAAGATATTAAAATGAACACTAAATAGCGCACCACTCTGTTTACTAGTGTCTTTCTGTTTTCAGGCGTACAAGAAGAGTTGCAGTGTGGGGGAGGACAGACACCAAACCATTGAGTGCGCAAACAGTCTCGATGACATAGATGATGTACATATATATGAACACTATCGAATCATCATGTCTCTTTTTTTCTGAGAAAAAACATTTGTGTGTGCACTTCTTCAAAGTGATTGACAAATGGTTTCTATGTCAGAGTATCAAGGACATATGCACGAATCACATTTTGGAGCCCCTCTGCACTTTCGCGAGCCCTCATCCTAACAAGCCGATGCCCACGATAAATTCAAGTGCGCGGGAGATGCTCCAACTCCAAGACTACACTGAAGATGCAGAGCTTCACTTATCTGAGATTTCTTTGAAGTGCCGAGTTAGTGACCAAATGCGCACCTTCTCCCTTTCTTTTCTTTTCTTTTTTTTACTTTTTTTTTTGCAGTAGTGGTACTTTTTTTTGTGGGGGGGGGGGGGGGGGGGGGGGGGGGGGGGTTGCGCAATATCTGACATTTGGATATAATTACACCATTCTTGGCAGACGGCAGGATATCTAATGTCCAAGACATGGGCAAACAGTGCAAATGTAAGAGAGGCTCTTGGTATTCACAAGGTAACTTGAAATGATGAAGCACAGCCTTTTGTGTTTGGACAATCTGGTTCTGCTTGCTTCCAAATTTAACAATGCTCATGCTCATGGCTGGAATATGTTACCGTAGTTAATCTACAAATGATTAATTCAAAGTCGCTTTGTACAGAATGATAACCAATCAACTTCATTATACCCTACAATGCAGGGAACAGTTCCTTCTTGGATAAGATGCAACTATGACATACCTTATACTAGTGATATCCGAAGCACGGTGAAGTACCATCTGGATGTGACCACTAAAGGCTATAGGAGTTTAGTTTACAGCGGAGATCACGATTTGGTTGTACCTTATATTGGCACGCAAGCCTGGATCAAATCTCTTAATTTCTCTGTTGTCGATAAGTGGAGACCATGGTATGTCGACGGACAAGTTGCAGGGTGAGTACAGCATTCGGTCCAGAATATATCTGAACAGTTGTATGTTACTTATGCATACTACTGCATGAACATCAAACCAAATTCTGTTTTCCTCCTGCTTCTTGAGAGAATCAATTTTTTTCCCCTTATATGTTTTTGGTACTTTGAGCACCCAGTGTATTCATCACTTAGGAAATGTTTCTGATGATAGACACGCTTTCTGCAGATATACAAGGTCATACTCTAATAACCTCACATTCGCAACTGTGAAGGTAAGAGCCCTGAAGTCCTGATCTTCCCAGTTTGCATTTTTTGCGAACATCTAGGCCTACTATGTTGAATATCAAGATTTCTGCATAATACTACAGTAGACTGCCAAGAAGAATGGTCTTGACAGACTTGTTGTGTATATTTGTTTGTATAGGGTGGTGGACATACTGCTCCGGAATTCATGCCAAGGCAATGCTTTGCAATGTTTGAAAGGTGGATTTCTGGTGCCCACCTTTGATGCCGTACATTGCAGTTTCAGTTACTCTATGCATCAATTTGCAAAGAGATCTGTACATTGCTAGAATAGATATTTGCAAAGATAAGTGCAGCCAGGAACTACGAACTATGGTGTAACCAAACCCGATTCATATACAAATTACTTTTTTTTTCGGTGTACGCGTTTTCTGAATATCTGTTGGAGAACAAACATGACCTGGAATTGGGAGACAAAATTTAAGGTTTAAAACCCCTTTACGGAAGAAAAACAAACTACAAATGCACTAGAATCACAATTGGTGGTGTACATTTACATTTATGAGGGACAACAGATGTTGTTGTTCCTTTCGGTTGCTTAGTATGATCCACAACCTCTAGTTCTTAGGTTCCATCATTTTTTTTTTCTTTCATCTAATTATTTTCTGCAAAATAAATATCTATACGCAAAAAAAATTCCCTTTCTAATCACAACAAAATTATTATTAAACATCAAGTAGCAGATTGAGCGTATATCACGAATATATCTATCTTTACTCCTTATTATTTTTCTTCGGAGTCCACTCCCGTCCCAATCCCACCGTGCGTCGCGGGTAAAAAAACCGGCGCCGACAGGTGGAACCCACCCGTGATTACCCTCCCACCCCGTGACTAAAAAAAAACACAGGCTCTCGGCTCCGTCGCTCCGCCGCCGTCGCCGCTGCCTGCCCGTCCCAAGGCGCTCTCGGCTCCCTCGCTCCACCCGTCGCCGCCGACGCCGCCGCTCCTCGCTTCCTGCCCGTCCCCTACCCCCCGTGTGGAGGCGTGCGTTCTTCGGCGAGGAGACGTGCGGCTGATCTGACTCCAAACCCTAGACGATGAAGGGGCTGCGAGCTATGGGCATGGTGGCGGCAGAGGACCAAGCGACGCTAAGGTACAGTTCGGACGCGCTCCAGGCGGCACTCAAAGATTCCCAAGATACGGCGGCCGCGCTCGCCGCGCTCTTCTGCTTCACGTTCCTCCTCGGGCTAAGGGTCGACGACTCGACGGCCGCACCACTACTCCTGGTGGTACGCTCTCTAAACCTAGAACTCCCTTCCCCTATGGCTTTGGCTGGATCCTCTCTGCCTCAATTCGATATGACGCTAGGCTTAGCTCCGTCTGAGGCATCGATTTTTTCGTTTGTTGAAGTGATTTGTTGGGAGTGCGGTGCCTTCTCCAGTACCCACTTATGGGGATGCAGATGCATTTTAGTGGATTGTGCGAAATCCTGTGCTCGCTTTTGCATTGGGTGGAGGTTGGTTTCTGGTGGAGTGGTAGCAGACTGTGGTCTGTGGGACAGTGGGAGTATATTCATCTGTTTGATTGCGTCCCTATTTTGGCAGGAGCCAGTTGATTGTGGTAGTCATGGCGACTGGATCGTCAAGCCGGTGATCGAGCAGAATACCTGCTACCGTATGCAGTGGGGCACTTTACTCTCTGCTGCGAGGGCTGGTATTCAAGCATAGCCCAGTTCGGGCCCTTCATGCAATCTGCAGGCTGTTGAATCAAGGTGAGAGATAATTATTATTTGTGTTGCTCAAATTCAGTAGTTCATTGGTTCTGTTTCTTTATATAAGGTATGTCTTTGTCATAAAAAAAAAAGCAATCGCTGGTTCATGCTCTTGCGACCCTGATGTGTAGAAACAATGAAAATATCAAGCATGCTTTCGCACCTTGGAGTCAGAGGGAATGAGAGGCTGTCAATTACAACTCTAAATCATATGCAGCCATAGCCCCGGGTGCCTAACTTTTGTGGAAATGGCTTTGGACCATGGAATGAGACGCATCATTAGGTATTTGTAATGGCATATAATTATTATGCCATTTTCAGTTCATCCATTTACTTGCTAGCGCTGCATTGTGCCATTGTATACCATCAATTTTATGGGCTAATATGGGATACTACATATGGGGATATATGAAACTGAATCTGAATCACGGTTTGCCTGTAGAACGACACCCTGGAGACAACAAGACGCCATTCTGGGGATCCTTTCTAATTGTAGCAGGTTTACAAGTGCTCCCTGTACATTGTGCTCTGGTAAACATGGGGAGATAACAAATGCAGTTTGCCGTGCTTGATGATGGTTCTCTGAACAACAACGCTACTGTAATAAAATGGTTCTCTGAAAACTGCCAGATTTCAGGGATGGAAGAATAGTTGTGTGCTCATTGTTCTATTAGCAATACAACACGGATATCTAGAAAAGTTGTCTACACAGAGTACATGTTCAGATCAGTTCATATTACTCAAAGTATAGATATTACTTTAAGCAGCTGTTCATTCTTTGCTAGGAGTTAACTGCATACTGCACGAAGGTTCATGTAGACATAGGAAGTGACGGCTTGTATTAGTATTTCCAAGCTCTCACAATTGATTATTGTTAAAGCATTGATAAGATCATGTTATGATGCCTGACGATGCTTGCATATATACATGGCATATTAAATTTGCCAATTGCCAATATCTGAACTTGTGACGCCTTAAAATGTTGATACTGACAGGGTGAGACTCATTTTGATGAGAGAAGATTGATATCCTCTTTGCCTTAAACCTCAACTTCTAATCTTTTTTTTTTTTTTTGGTGGGTATCTGAGATGAAGTAGAGTATTTATAACTGCATGGGTGTCTGACAAGTGATAGAGGTTTATATATTATTCTGATTCAAGCTGCAGTGTTGTACTTAGGGATGGCAACGGGTCGGGTTCGGGTCGGGTGAGGCCATCGCCCGCCCGTGAAGAAAAATGTCTCGGGTGAAATACTTCCCCCGCACCCGCACCCGTCCGGTGGCGGGTGGGTCTCGGGTGCCCGTCGGGTGCACTTCAGCAAACACACAGCAAAGTCAATATTGAGCAAATAAACACACAGCAGAGTCAATATTGAGCAAATAAACACACAGCAAGTGACATGTCGACACTCGGCAACATGGGTTTCACATAAAACAATTAAGAAAGTCTCATACTCTCATACTGTCATACATAACAAATAACATGGGTGTTCACATAAAACACTTAACAAGGTCTCACTCTCACTCTCATACTGCCATACAGACATACACACACCCCACAGCAGACACCATCAGAATTCAGTAGCACATATGCATGAGAAAATGTAAAGGAAAGCTCCTTGCTTGCTTCCTGACTTGCTTGCATGAGGCACAAGCACAACTTCCAGTTCCAACTTCCAAGCTTCTTGTTGCACAAAAGCTCAAGTCATTAAAACAGCCATGTATTGATAAAAGGAAACAGCACAAGTTAGCAGAATTGATCAATAAAAATGTGATCAGAATACCTCACGTTCTCTCCACTTCTCTAGACTTCAGTTCAATCAATGATTGTTGATTCAGGGTCCTCCTATAGGAATCAAACATGATTAGGAATTGTTAACAATTCAGCGAAACATAAATATGAACAGAAATGCCAAATGAGTAAATAGTAGCACCTCTTCCTCTGCCTCGTCTATACAAGTCATAAGAGCATTAAGGAAACAAGATTGATCGCCTAGCATATCAGCACGGGACCATGCTTGCATACACATCAGTCCTTCAGTAGTTTTTGGAGCAAGTCGGCTTCGATGAGGGCTAATTATCCTTCCACTAGTGCTGAAAACAGATTCAGATGCCACCGTTGTAACCGGAATTGCCATGATATCACGAGCTATTTTCCTCAGAGTTGGGTACTTGATCCCTGCATACTCCCACCATTGAATGATGTTCATCTCTTGAGTTCTTGGCAGCGTTGGCTCCTCCAAATACAAGTCCAACTCAGTACGGCTGAAAGTTGTACGCTCTTCAGGTTCCTCCGATAAGAACTTGTCAAATAAATCAAAGACAAGAGTGTCTCCTTCATTAAGGACAGCAACCTGCGTCTGCGCCTGCGTCTTCCCGTTCCACGGTCCGTGGCGACTAACCTGACCACATGACAACGAAATCACTAATCCAAATCACCAGTTCACCACGCAACCAGAACCAACCATAAATCCACATCAGAACAAGGAATCGACACAAGAACTAACTAGGGATTAGGGAATCACCTCTGCTGGCCGCGCCGCACGCAGTCACCACGGCTTGTTGCGCTCGTCGCGTCTCGCCACGCTCACCGCGTCGCCCGCCCTTCCTCGCCGCGTCGCCCGCCCTTTCTCGCCGCGTCGCGCCCTCGCGGCGTCGTGCGCGCGCGGCGTGCTGGCCTTCCTCGCCGTGCGCGTGGCGTGCTGGCCCTCCTCGCCGTGCGCGCGGCGTGCTGGCGAGGCTCAGGCGTGGCGGCGGCGTTCGTGACTGGGAGTGGCGGCGGCGTTTGAGCGAGGGGTGGCGTGCGAATGCGATGGGGTTGGGGAATCGGGAGGTTTAGGGTTTGACGGTCGGGGAGTTGGCCTTAGCCTGGGAGTGGATCGGTGGAAGCGTGGACCTGGGCTGTGTTGTTCTGGTGGGCTGGGCTGATGTTTACTCGGGCCCCATTGGGTCACCCGCGGGCGAGAACGGACACCCGCCCCCGCGCCCGAGGGACTGCGGGTCGGGTGCGAGGGTCACCCGCGGGCGAAAATCTCCACCCGCACCCGCACCCGACGGGTGCGGGACCCGCGGGTGATATTGCCATCCCTAGTTGTACTGAACTAAGAGGTATTTACTGAATAAGATTACACTGCTGTCTTTAAATATCAGAGCTTGGTATGCATTCAGTGCGGTTGCCTTTAACCATGGATGTAATGTACTAACCGTTGCATATTAATGTCCCTTGAAACTCTCTACAAGTGCACAGCCATCTTAGGAATCAATATTGTTTACATTAGATTTTTTTTTCTTTCATTAGCATATGCTTCTCCTTCAGAACATGAAAAACAATTCACGTAGGCTATGGTGCTGTTTTTTTTTCCTTTTTTCATATTATTTATATTTAATCAAACCAATTCACCTAGGCTATGGTGCTGTTATAAACTTACTAATTAATTCCCTGATGGCTGAATTGTTGCTGGATTAGCATGTAACAACTACAAATGTCTCTTGGGAGTATATTTGACATGCTAACTCAAGAAACTCCAGGTAAGAAAAGCCCTTCCTTCTCCCTGCGGCCTGATCTGTAACTGTTTTTTTAATGATGACTGCATTTTTGCAATTATTATTCTTCCATTGGTGTTTGCTTAGAAATAGTGTTCTAATTGCTGCAGTTTTGTGCCTATCTTTATTAATAGTGTTCTATGAATTAGTCTTCCATCGGTCCTGCAATAGTGTTCTATGAGTCATTATTACATCGTTGTTGTCCCATAAATAGTATTCCTGGTCTAAGTTGAAGTGAGATATATATGAATTAGTTCAGAAACTATTTTTTTTCAAAATATATGGTATATATATGTATTCTAAAAAAATATTTTTCTTCATATATAGTGAAATTGACAGGAAGTGACTGTTATGCCTAATTCTATTTCTTTTGCACAGATGGTGTACCACTCAAGCATTGTGCTCTAAGCGCCTTCATTGGTTGCATGCTACAAATTGTGCTCTCAGCATTGTCGTCAACTAGGACATTGAAGCCTCCATGGGTTGTATGCTACAAATTGGACACAGATGCGCTCGAGATGGAGTCAATGAAGGAAGAATCCACGCTGGAGCAGCTTTTGGCTTGAGAGAAGAAGCTCTATGAGGAGGTTAAGGTAATTTTATTCTTCTATCGATGGTGAATTCAACATTGGTAGTTGTCATTTGTAATAATGTTTAATGCTGGTGCAACACACAAATTGAGAAGTTGGTTCGCTGTCAAAGAAATTATTAGATGTCTTCTCCATTTCTTGTTGAAAATTGGTGAAATTATTCAGCTTGGCTCCGCTTGAGATGGTCCAACTATATTATTACCTTGATGACAGACTCTAGAAACTCTGGAGCAGCAGTGCAAGCTTAGTTTCTCTGTATAACGCTCATTTGTGCAGTAGCCATAATTAAGTGATTGAGCTAACTTCTTTCCTATTATCCACCCGTGTAGTGCATTTGATCAATGAAATACATGTGTTGCTAGATAAGATGCGCAAGGTCTGTATTCTGTTTTTCCCGATGGAAATCTGCATGCACGAGCATCATTCAATTAGTTTAGAAATGAAGCCATGGTTTCAAAATCATTCTCTTATTTCCATATGTAATAGTTGGAGCTGTTTTATAAGATTCAGCCTGTTCGTTTCGCTGCAGCTGCGGCTGCGGCTGCAGAAAAATAACTACGAACACTGTAGCTGCTGCTGAAGAAATAACTGCGAACACTGTAGCCGCTGCAAAGCAGCGAGACGAACATGCCGATTATTCATTGACATTGCTTTATGTAAGGCCTTTTTGTGACACTGGAGGAAAAAACCTACAACTTGGCTTTTGGATTAAAACTGATTTGAGCTTTGCGTTTGGAGTTAAAAATTAATGAACGGGAAGTCTGCTTCATAAGATTTCAATGAATTATTACGAGCTTTAACTGTTTTCATAAAATTCTGGATGAATTACCAAAATTCTGAAATGAATTATCCACGGTGTCTTTGTTGTGGAATTGGAAGTTTTTTCATGGGTCCCTTTTTTACATTTACTTGAAAGGTTTGAATTCAATTTGTTTTAAAGCTGAGGTTGATTAAATTTGTTTGTATTTTTTTCACCAGCCCGTGACAACGCACGGGCACGTTTGCTAGTTTAAATAATGCAAATATGTGGCCAATGGAAAACAATCCTCTTCTTCTTGTGAGGAGGACATCCAAGTCTCTTTCTGCGTATTAGCAGCGGTTGCCATCGTCAACATGACATGACGCCATGACGGGCACAAGAAATAAAAGAAATCTCCTCGTAACAAAAAGGATAACGGTAAACTAAAGCATGATAAGGCAGCCGACGGACTTGAATGGTTAGCTGATTGGTGGGCGGTGGGCTGAGTCAAGGTCAACCCTACGCACAGTATAGGGCACGCGGTTCGTGTTCGACCCGCACAAAGCAATGAGCACGTGGAATCTGCAAGCGCGCGGAAGGAGACAAGGAGAGCAGAGAGTAAACAATTTCCCGGCAGGTTGTCGTCATATTTGACTGAGTCTAAGAAGATTAGAGAAGTAATTAAGCAGCCATCTGAGAGGTCCATCTGTTAACTGTTTCTATTCTATCTGGTTTGTGCTAGCGGCTTTGTTTTGCCCAGAAAGAGATTTCTTACAGTTACAGTTACTGAAGAAGAAGAAGTAATTAGTTACAGTACTGATGAGAATTTACATCTTGATGGATGAACGACTATCTCACTCACACAGTGACACTGGTTGGGTCAAATGTCCAATTGGGTGGGCAATTGATTCTTTCTATTCGTCCTGGACGCAGAAGATTGTTGGCTTGACCGGCTCTGTGATCTCGACGGATCCCTCGAGCATCTTGGCCACTTTACCCATGGAGGGCCGCATCTCGGCGCGGTCCTGCAGGCACCACATGGCCGTCTTGACCATCCGCTCGACGGTGGCGACGCTGGCGGCGTCGTCGTACGAGTCGGCGATGCGCGGGTCGATGATGTCGTCGATGCGCCGCTCCACGTAGACCTTCTCGTACGCCCACTTGGGGAAGTACCAGTCCTCGCTGCCCACCGAGTCTTGGCGGAAGCCGTAGTTGCGGCGGCCGGACACGATCTCGAGCAGCACCATGCCGAAGCTGTATACGTCGGCCTTGGCGGTGATGGGCTCGCGGTGGATGACCCACTCGGGCGCCATGTACCCGCGCGTGCCCCGGATGCGGGACATGGTGACCTTGTCGCGCTTGGAGGTGAGCTTGGACAGCCCGAAGTCGGACACCTTGGGGCAGAAGTCGTCCTCGAGCAGGATGTTCTCGGGCTTGATGTCGCAGTGCAGCACCCACTCCAGGCACTCCTCGTGCAGGTACGCGATCGCGCGGGCCACGCCCAGCGCGATGCGGTACCGCGTGTGCAGGTCCAGCAGCGGCTGGGCTTGTTCCGAAGCTGATCGCTGTTCTTCTCGTCTCCTCCGGCTCCGGCACCATCTACCAGAGGAGGAAGAGAAGGCGCGAAGAGGTACTTGTCGAGGGATCCGTTGGGCACGTACTCGTAGACGAGCATCCGCTGGTCGCGGTCGGCGCAGAACCCCCACATCCGGACGAGGTTGAGGTGGTGCATCCTCGCGATGATGGTGACCTCCGCCCAGAACTCCGCCTCGCCGCCGCCGACGCCGTGCAGCTGCTTCACCGCCACGGCGCGCCGGTCGGGGAGCTCCCCGCGGTACACCGTCCCGTACGCGCCTTTCCCGACCACATTCGAGAAATCCTTGGTGGCCGCCTTGAGCTCGGCGTACGAGAACCGGCGGGGGCCTCCGGCGGGGAGGTACTCGAGTCCCAGCGTGCGCGCCATCTCGCGGTACTGCGAGTACTTGCGCAGGAACGCCCAGAACGAGAGCACCCCGGCGAGGAGCTCCACCGCGAACAGCGCCGTGATGATGGCCACGTTCCGGACCGTGGTGCGGCCCTGCTTCGGCGGCACGGGGAGGGCGAGGCGGACGGGACACACCGTCTGGATCATGTCCGTCATCCCCGTGTACGGGTTGGTGTCGTTGTCGGAGGCCGCCACGCGGAGGAACGTGGCCATCTCGGTCCCCGGCGACCACCACCCGTCGGTGAGCCCCGTCAGCTGGAGGCACGTCCGGTCGCCGCCGAACTTGTACCCGTACGCCACGCACCGAGGGTTGCGGCGGCACGTGCGCTCGCAGTCCAGCAGGTTCTGCGGCTGGAGCTTGTTCATCAGCGGGCCAGGGTCGGAGGCCGAGGTGGTCTGGTTGCCGGAGAAGGAGATGAAGTCCATCCGGACGAACTTGTCGTCGTCGCCGCGGCCGCTGATGTTCCGCTTGGGCGCGCAGGGGCCCTCGAGCGTGGCGTTGCGGTACCCCGGCGGGCACACGCAGCGGACGCCGTCGGCGCCCACGGGCACGCAGATCCGGCCGTCGGCGCAGGTGCCGCGGATGGTGCAGAGCTCCTGCACCATCTGCCACACCACGTTCCACCGCGGGACCCGGGCCTGCAGGCTGTAGAGGACCAGGTTGCCGTTGTCGTCCAGCGTCAGCCGCCGAATGCGCTTGGTACTGCCCATGTCGGAGGCGATGAGCGACGACGCGCCGAGGACCAGCTTGCCGTCGGCGCTCAGGCTGACCAGCGCGCTGCTGAGGTTGGCGTACATCAGGTTCCCGAACTGCAGCGACGTGGAGCTCACCAGCTGGTACCGCCCGTTGCCGGACTGAAGCGTCGTCGCGGTCGAGGAGTTGCTGGGGATGGCCTGCCCCGCCATCAGCGTGTCAGTGGGCTCGCCGAAGCTTGTCCACTTGTCGTAGACCAGGCTTCCGGTGTCGTTGAGCCGCAGCACCGCCGCGCCGGCGGAGGAGTTGCCTCCGGGCGGCGTCCAGATCACGCCGTTGCCGGCGCCACCGGTCCACGAGAGCCCGCCCGCCGCGGTGAAGGCGAGCGAGGAGGTGCCGTTGCCCTCAAAGGGAGAGTAGTTGGCGCCGTGGGCGTACCATATGACGGCGTTGTCGGGGGAGCTGGAGTTGGAGACGGCGACCCAGACGGCGAAGCGGAAGCTGCCCCTCCGGGCGGTGAGCGAGGGCACGAACCCGGCGGCGAAGTCCCCGTTCGGGGACACGAGGACGCGGTTGCTGTCGGTGGGGCGCCACGCCGTGTCGTTGGCGGAGAAGGAGGGCATCCGCTGGGCGACGGAGACAGGAGGCGTGCCGAGGAGGACGCAGAGCAGGAGGAGGAGGACGGGGAGGGCCGAGGCGGCGCCGGCCATGGAGGGAGCCATCGCCAGGGCGGAGGAGGTGGATGGAATCTACAATCTAGTGAGGCGCCTCGGCTGGCTTGCAAGCTGCAGCTAGAAGAAATGGAAATTCTTCTTATCCATCGCACGGAGGAACGGACCGGCGGCGAAGAGCGAAGACCGCGCGACTGCGATCGCTAGTCGGTCTTAGTTTGTTCGTCAATTCGCCGTGGGAATTGGAATAGGAACGACTTGTTCATTTTCTTTGGTTCCTTCTTTCTCAACTCAATAGGCGCTTTACTGTTCATCGATGGCTCACACTCGAGCTGCTATGGGTTCGGACGTCTCGTGTGGGTCCAGGCCAGACTGGAAGGGATCGGGAATCGGAGGCATTGCTGGACTTGTCCTCACTCACCAATTTATTACTAGGACAGCGGACAGTCACGGCGGGGCCCGCGGCGGCCCCCAGGAGGGGAAGGCTTGACTTCCACTTTTGCGTACCGCGGGGGCGCGGGCACCGAACCAACCGAAGACGGCGAGACCGTTGACTTGCCTTCTTTTATTGTCAGGCCTAAGGGCACTCACAGTGGTGTAGACGGCTGCTGTCTGCAAGTGTTTTGAATATTGTATCTAGACAGCAAAATAGACAACTTGTATAATGCATTGTCTGTTTGGTTGTCTGTAATTTATGAGTACACTCATGAATCATGTTGATCATGTGTAAATTTAATCTTTGTATACCATTTTGTGGCTTGGTTGAGAAAACACATATTTTTCTTTATTTTGAAAACAAAAATGTAACAAATTTGATTTAGAGGGCTGAAATATGATTTGTATTTTATATTACGTCCTTTTACTCACCTAAATGACTGTACAAGCTAAAAAATTATCTTTGGAATGGGTTTGTTTACAAAATGGCAAGAGGGCCAAATCAGAAAAAGCCAATCCTTACCCACCGTCTCCCATCTTTCTCCATCTGAAACTAGAGCTTGCCCGCCTGACTCCCATGGCGCATGCCTGCTCGACCTTGGCCTGGCCTACTTGTCCAACAGATGGGGCATGTGCAGGAGGCAAGCAGTAGCACGAGCAGGAGCAAGCTGAGACGCGGAGAAGCAGGACTGCGTCGCGAGGGTCGGCTAGAAGCACGCAGCGGCGCCGGAGCACGAGCTGCTGGGCTGCCATTTGGTGACCCACAGACGACGCGGCGGCGCAGCAGATAGAGGCAAGTTTTGTGTTTCTTCTCACTCGATCCAGAAGAGACGGCATCGACTCGTACAACCCGTCCTCGAAGCCGTCCCTTGGCTTGGGAGCACGAGCCGTGTCGTCCTCTCACGAAGCGACGGCAACTCTCTCTTGCCTCATTTAATCACGTCCACGTAGGAAAATTACGCCGACGTGGCACCTTGCAGACGGCATCATAAATGGCGTTGTGGGTGCCCTAAGCAGCCGACGATAGATTACCGAAGAATTATTGGCGCAACATCTCGCAGAAAATCAGCTTCGTTCTCAAGAGTTTGCTACAACAAACACCTTCAATCCGCCAGTTCTTTTTTCGCGTTAGTCAACATAAAGTAGAAAAAAAAACTTCATCGGTCCCTTTATACAAGGATTTTTAAAGTCCAAATCAGATAATAGCAAATGAAGGAAATGATCGTTAGGTCCTGTATTTTAGCTCCGTCCATCAACCTTACATTACAAAATTATTTGCTTAAGTTTACCATGTCTCTAGAATCTATTATTATATTTATAAATACATTAGCTCTAACTCACTTATATTAAAAGCAGAGGAAGTACAAAAGTGGTTAATCACAAAATTAAAATAAAAAAGTTGTTGGGTATCAGGAACCAATTGACATCTTAGAAGGAGCTTTCACCCGTGACTAAGGATATGTTTGGGTCCTGAATTAATCGAGGCTAAAACATTTGTTACTAATGGTTGGAACAATTTTCCGCGATGTGCAAAGAAGGTAAGCTCAAGCGTTTATTGTGCTCTTGAGCGTGGTATAAGCTTGCGTGATGGTAAGACTGACTGGTCAAACAGAGACAAATGCCGACCACAGTGATCTGATAGCCCCGTGTGGAAACATGTGCATATTCACATTGACCACAACCATTCGAAAGAGGACTCGAAAGTCTGTAGTGGTTTGGATAAGGGTTTTCAAAACCGGTGGAAATCGGTTCGGTTTTTGCAAATAACGGTATAACCATTCTGGTTGAATATTTGATTGGTTTTCGACAAAACCGGTGAGGTCCGGTTTTCGTGCTTGATCGGTTATTGAAACCCTGGTTTGGACGCTAGATAGAGACAGTCATGCACAACATAGATAACTTCTTCTCAAATACTTTTATCACAGGCTGTAGATATGAAATTCTATTGTGCAGATCTTCAATCAAGATAAACCAAGTATCTCAGGTTGTTAACATGATTTACTGAGCTGACGAGTGAAGTGACAATGCTCGTGCTGTTGGGCCGTCGTGGGCCACATAGTACAAATCGATTTTTTCCATGTGCGATTGAGTGTAAAGTGGGCTGACTTTCGCGGCCTAGAGTTGCTCACAAGAAATTGCGTATCTGTATTTCCTATATGGGCCTGCAAGTTTCGTGCCCAGTCCTTCGACAGCCACGCCCACGCCCAGTTTCGTGTCCAATTCGCTCCTTGCTCGCGGCGAGTCGAGAGAGAGAGATGGGGAGGCGTCCGCGTCCCCAAGCCGCCGCCGCCGCCGCCGGCCGTGGAGGCGGCAGGGGCCGAGGGCGAGGAGACGAGGAAGACTTGCCTCTGCACAGGGCTGCTCGGTCGGGTGATGCGGCGGCGGTGGAATCAGTATGCGAGTCCAACCCTCTCGCCGTCAACTCCCGGGATCGCCATTCCCGCACCCCGTACGCACCGCCATCCCTGCAAATCCCTCTCTGTCTCTCCATCTCTCGCTGATCAGAGTAGCCATACCCTGTGCTAGAGATCATCATTATCGTTGTTCCAGACCTTAGATAACAAGCCTGTGTTTTGCGTTTTGTGACCTAGTATTTTCACTAGCTACTGTGCCCGTTCGACACGCACGTGCGAATACTTTTTTTAACAAGACAATGTTTAAGGTGCTTATATACGTAAACAATAAGTATTATTATTATTATTAGTATTATTATTATTATTATTCTTGAATAATCATATTGAAATGTGACATGGTACTTTGTTTTGTTATTTTGATAAGTGTAAATTTTAATTCTAATAAACTTGTATGCTATAAACAGCTTCTTGTACTGGCCCTGACCATTTGTTCCATTGAAGCCTTAATATATCTATCAGAAAAACCTTGTATGAGAATATGTAACTTATGGAAGTGCATATTACATCACTTGCAAGAATCTGTAAGCAAATGAGGATGTAATAGATAGAAGTTATTTGGGTGAGTATGAGAAATAGGAAGTAATCATAAATCTTGCTACATCTACAGGTGCTTCATGGAACTTCTTATTTATTTTATATGTCAAAAGTAGAAAACAGAGAGACGCCAAGTGCTTCATGGAGCTTTTCTATTTGTGTATCATCCAGGAGCTAATAAAACTGTTTATATGTAGCATGCAGTCAAAAAATTTCATTTAGTACATCCTTGCAATTTAATCATATCAACTTTGTGTTAAGGTGGCATCACAGCAAGCATTAACTACGCCCCCCCCCCCCCCTCCCCCCCAGTAACTATCCTATTCAGGATTTATTCAAAAATGGCCAGAAAAAGGGAAAAACGAAAAAAATGAACAATTTAGGTGGGATGGTAGGAATCGAACCCTGCACTGCTGGGTCATGATTGGGACACTCTAGCCACTGGAGCACACGCGCTGGCTTCTGAATGAAAAGCGGTTTCAGCCATATAAGAACATTCCGAGTAGAACTCAGACATTTGAATTTGACATGAATTCGACTCGAATTCAAACGGAAAAAGTCTGAAACTGAAAATTTTGGCTGAAAGATCTGGCTGACGACTCTTTTCTGACTTATTAAGTAGTAGAGATTATTACTTTGTAATCCTTCTTAGTTCTTTTGTTGTGCTTGATTGGCCCTATCTTTAGTCTAGAACACAACGCAGTTTCTGTTCGCCTTTGTTTTTTTATGGGTAAATCATAGTCTCGAGGTGGCTTGAATTTGTATTTCAAATCACCGATAACCCTAGATGCTGATTCCTAGATGTAAATTCGTAAATACTTAAGACGGAATAATTGTTAACCTTCCTTACCGAACATGTCAGTTAAGCCAGAGGTTGAGAAAGAATTGGATGGACCTCCTGAAGGTCAACCTATCCAGATTAGTAAGTCAACATAAACTCAGAGATTGAACTCCTACAAACATTCTGCAGCATGGACATCCTAAAACAGATATTAGTTATCTGCAAAAATCTTCTAATAAACATTCTGCACCACTCTAATGTTGTGGCTTTTCTGCAAATTGGTTGAGCTACAGCATCGCAAAGAGTGGTACATCTATCTAAATGGGAATTCAGACTTTTGTTGTTGAGATATGTTTGGTGCATACAAAAATAGGTCAGTTGCGACGAAAAACACAATGTGAATTTCTTTTTCATTGTGATATAGTTCTTTGCTTAATACCTTAGAAGGAATGAAATTTCTGTGCATCTGGTAAAATATATTAAAGAGATTATAAATTATAGGGGAACTGGTGGCAGCCATAGGGTCTGGATGCAGAGGATTTTCCTCGAAAATCTGTGTCATATATGGGTTAAAAAAATGAAATCAGGCTTTGCTGAAAATATCATGTTAACAATTGGTTGCTTTTCGCCCCTGTCGAATGTGTAAACTAAGAATTAAAAACACTTGACGAGCTTATAAGGTAGGGAACATATGAAAATAATTATCGCAGCATTAAACTTGGTGTTTATTCATTTACTGTTAAAATAAATAACTGAGTACTGTTTGAATGAATAATGGAACATTCGTAATTATACTGCAGAAGGTGTGGGATTTGGAATAGAAATGCTAGAACTTTGTTAGAAGGACAATTAGCTTGTGAATACGTTCGGGAAGACTTCAGGAACTGCCTGGGCATCTCACAGATGGCTAATGTCCTAATCCAAGTATTCATTGAACTTAAAAAAAAAGGAAAAAAAAGAACCACCCCCCCCAAGGCCCAGGCCCCGAAAGGGCCAAGCTGACCTAGGCCAGTGAGGGGGACTTTTTTTTTGCCAACAACTCGTGCGAATCAAGAGTCAAACTCCCAAGCGGTGGGTTCACAGCCGCCTTTACCGCTGAGCTATGAGCTCCTTCGCAGTTGCTGAATGGAACTACAGCTGCCAAATGGAATTGGCATGGTGCAACAAACCTGCTAGTTGTAGTAGTTCCTGGTGTTTGCTGCTAATAATGTATAAGGAAATTTGTTGTTGGCATGTTGCATTATCTCTTGGCTTCGGTTTATGCCACGGGTGACTAGTTACAATCACATGCAATATATACTGCCGCGCAAGCCCTGATATTATGCGCATTCATATGGATGTTTTTATCTTTTCAGCTGGGTGAATCATTGTTACTGAATTTCTGTGCACTATAGGGCAGTGTATTTCTAGGTGGGAAGTATACGTTGTTGGTTAGTTTGGTGTTCTCTACATGAAAACTTTACTTGGAAATAATGTCTTGTAACTTTTGGTTTTATATTAAATTTGCTTAAGTACTATCAATTTCCTATGTTGATTTATATCTGACATGATTGATTTCTTCATTCAGACTCCACTTGGCTGCATGGGCTGGGCATGTTGAGGTTGTGAGATGCCTTTGCAAGCACAAAGCTGATGTCGGAGCTGCAGCAATGGATGACACTGCTGCAATCCATTTTGCTTCCCAGAAAGGTCATGTAGAAGTGGTCCGTGAGCTGCTGGCGTCTGGGACCTCTGTGAAAGCAAAGAATAGGAAAGGCTTAACCGCATTGCACCTTGCTGCGCAGAACTCTCACCTGGATCTTGTGAAGTACCTTGTCAAGAAAGGTTCAGACATTACAGTGAAGACAAAAAGCGGGCAGACAGCTCTACATGTTGCAGAGAATGATGATGTGCGTGCGTTCCTGAAAGAGTGTGAGCAGTCATTGAAGAAGGGGGGCGAGTTAACATCGGTGAAGGACGGCTCTGCATCAACAACAGCCGAGAAGGCCAACGAGAACAAGTCTTCAGGTGAGGCTCCGAAAGATGGAGACGATGCAGGGCAGGTAGAGAAGAGGAAAAGTGAAGGGGTTGCTGGGTCGAGTTCACCTGAATTGAAAAAGGCCAAAGTGTCACTTGGTCATCTAGTTTGTGAAAATGATATGGACGAGGAAGAGGAGCAAAATTGACCACCCTTTACCTTGAGGTTACAACTTAATGGCGCCAGCTTGTATGTTAACCTTTGTTTGTATGGAACGTAGAGACGATGAAACTTCTAGTTGGATCGTTCATTTCATAATTAGTGGGGGTATGGTGCAAGTGGGTCAACCGTGGAGTGTGGGTTCGGTCAGAGGAAGTCGGTGCCAAACTGCCAGCCCTTCTGGGTCGGTTTAGATTCTGGGATAGTAAAGCACGCAGGGACTCAGGTGGTTTCGCAGCTCGAGGTGTAGACTTCGAGGTTCGGGCTCCGTTTTGACAACTGCTTACACTACTATGGCCATTTGTAAAAATCAGTTTTTTTCTCTAGATTACATGGCAAAACAGTTTATTTGATTTATTCTAAATTATTTGGCTTATCCAGTCAAATTGTTTCGTAAAATAGCTTATCCCTTGATAGAGAAACCGCTCTAAATAGAAGTAACTCTATTTTCGAGCAGTTTGAGAGTGAGTCGTGAAAAGCTACTTTATTTCAGTTTAAGAAAAAAAAGCTTATCCTGCTACAAACAACTTATGGCAATAAGTTGTTTTGCTTTTTTAGTGTTTGCTCTACCATAAGTCGTGTCAAACGAGGCCTAATTTTATCTGTACATTTGGTTTTCTGAGGTGACTTAAGTCAGTTTTGTCACACTTGTGGCAAGAAAATGAGCCCGCTAACCTTAGACGAAACGTGGTGCTGGTAGAAAACTTCAATCTATACCATGTTAGCTCAATGACTAAGAAATTATATACGGGCTAAGTTGTACCTGTACGGCCAAATGTTGACTATTAAAAATGTACGGTGCCTTTGTAAATGATGAGTACGTGAGGCGCGAAATTGTAGTCATAATCTGGGTAAGGAACCTATGCATTCCTTTTGATTAATGCAATTTCAAATAACATCGCTTTATATAACATATGTAAGTAGTAGAATTTGACAAAGTATCGCAAAGTATCCTTTGACATTTAATTGCTTCAAATATCTTATGAATTTGATACAGAACTAATACCTTAAAGGAGAGTGCAAATACTTTTGGTTCTCTCAATTTGGTTCCAAAGAAGAGATCAAATATTTTGTGAGGTCTAGAGTTTTATTTTCAATAAAACCACATACTTGAAAATATAGTTTGTGGTTTTATTAAATCAACCCTTCAAAATTAGGAGGGTACAAACATTATTGAACACGATGTACTGTAATGAAATTTAAATGCCTAATCTTACGGTATGACTTGTGAAATCCGAAATTACTTAATGATACAGAGAAAAAAGAATATCAATAATTCAATACCAATTCAAATAAGAGGAGAAATATGGGATCATCTAACGTACAAAGCAAACAAACGTAACCCCACAAAACGAGCGGAAACCGACCACATCGCCGGGCAGGGCTTGATAGATCGGCGTTCTAGATGCCGGCGCCGGCACCCTCCGCCGCCGCCGCCGGCGCGGCTTGGCGCCACCTGCTCCTCCTCTTGACGGTCCTCCCGCTCTCGCTCGCCGCCCTAGCGTTTGTGCTCCAGTGGCGCGGCGGCGGCGTCGATGACCCAACGGCGCGCTGGCCCTCTCACGCTTTCCCCGGCATGGCCGAGCCCACGCCGCCGTCCCTCCCCTCCTCCGCCTGCGCCGATGTCCTCGTAGGCTCCTCCGCCCCCTCTTTCCCCTACTTCCGCGGCTGGTCCTTCCCCTCCGACTCCGGTGAAGGCCTCAACCCCAAGGTATCCCTGACTAATACGCAACCATTCCTTTCGATGCCCTGTGACCCTGTCCTCATACCGTGATCCTCGCCTCGTATCAGATATGCGTGCAGACGAGCACCTCCGCGGGGCTGGAGCAGATTCTACCTTGGCTCTTTTATCACAAGGTCATCGGCGTGTCGCAGTTCCTGCTCTTCGTGGAGGGGAAGGCGGCTAAGCCCCATGTCGCTGGAGTTCTCGAGTCAATTCCTGTATGTGACCAATTTCGAGGGCATTTGTTTTCTTGAGGTTCTACAATTTTTCTGTTGTATCCCTTGGAGTGTTTTTTTACCCTCCATTGACGCTGCAGGGGGTAAAAGTCGTGTACAGAACCAAGGAACTCGAGGAGCAGCAGGCACGGAGGTCAGCTTCTTCTCGCCATGTCATTGTTTTTTATAACAATCAGCTTGTGTGCTATATTCATCCTGCTACAAATAATATTGCTGCATTTCATTCATTTCTTAAAGTATAAGAACTGAAGGAAACGGTTCTTGGTGGATCCAAATAAAATTGTTTCAAAGCGCATTAAACCATTAACAATTAATTTTGAAAAAGGAATTATGTTTATGCATTAAGAAATTTTCGTGGCTAGAACTTTATTTAAAAAGTGGCTAGATTTTTGTAAAATTTGTTGCGGCATTTGTATCTTGCAATTCAAACATGTGGTTTGAGGACAAAGAATGTTGAACATTACATTCTACCTAACATGCACAATTTGTATATGTTAAGGCAATTTCCTTTCTTAATTTGAAGAAGCATTGAAATATCACTTGTCCTTTTTTAAAAAAAAACTTAATTACAGCAGGAGAGACTCCCACTGCTATGTCCCGGCATCTCCTTTATCATATTATTCAAAACGCACCTTTCTAGATTTGTATTTTTCCTTGAGGATCATTCATGCTATAATAGTAAGCTTCTATTAGGACATAGCATAGCACAATATTGTAACGTGTTGATATCTGAGCAGCCAAGTACTCTGTAGGTTGGCATGCTCCTTAATACTTAGTGTGACGTACTTATTTCACCTTTCTGATGTATTTTGTTGTGTGGCTGAAGTCGAATCTGGAATGAGACTTGGCTTGCAGGTTTCTTCTACAAACCTTGCAACTATGAACTCTTTGTAAAGCAATCCCTCAACATGGAGATGGCTATTGTAATGGCTCGAGTATGTCTCTCAGTGGACTGTTATATGATTGAACTTCATTATATACAATTTTAAGTTACTCAGTGGACTGCTATGCAACAAAATTTAGGATTCTAGTTTTCATTTAGGTACTCAACACTAAGGACAATGTTATTCGTTGAAGGATGCTGGCATGGATTGGATTATACATCTAGACACTGATGAGTTACTATATCCTGGCGGAGCTGCTGAGTATTCTGTTCGACGTTTGTTAGGCGAGGTCCCTCGTGATGTTGACATGGTCATTTTTCCAAATTATGTAAGTAAAAGAAAGTCAAGAATCTAGTACTGCACTTCTATTCGTGTGTCTGGCTCTCTTCAAAGTTCTAACTGAGTTAAATGTCTGCAGGAAAGCAGTGTTGAGCGCGATAATATAAAAGATCCGTTTAGTGAAGTAAGCTTTTTTCTATGATGCCCTATTTTATTTTCTTGGCCTCTAGTTAGTGTATAACCGGTTGCAACTTGCAAGCCACATCCTGACACAACCTTCTCTATCAAATATTAATACCTTCACTCACTGATCTTGAATTGTAAATACACCACATTGATATTATGTTTATTGGACATATAAAACATTATTCCCCTAATTGTGCTAGTCCGCCAGGTCTTACTGGTTCATTTTCTATATAGGAATTTCACTTTGTTTGCTATAATTGAATAAAATTCCAATTACTTAAGCTAAAATTGCTAGTATCTAATACAATATATCAAACAGTACAACAACATTTTAATTCAGAAAGCTACCAGTTTCTGCTGATTATTTTAATTCATTTATATTGTTTACTGTTTTCTCTTTTACTTTATTTTAATTTTTTATGCTGTAGTTTACTTTGTGCCCATCTTTGTAAGGCATCTATGAGGAAAGATCAGCTTATATGTTTTGATGCGTTAATATTTTACAGCCGTTTCTTTGTTCCTCAACCTCACCTACCCATTCCTGGTTGAGATTAACATCTGCCTCTAGTTATTTTGTGATTATCTTCCTTTGCTGTAAAATCTATTTTAACTTGCATTTCCTGTTTCTTGCTCAGACTTTCATCCAGACAAGATATAAATACACCTTCAACTTCCTTTATCAGTTGCGATCTCTAACCATAAAAGGGCCTTTTTAGCTCCTACTGGACATGAAATCTAGCCGATTCAGCAAATTGCTTACTTAGGTTAGTTAGTTATTGCCATCGTGGGTTCACCCATGAGATAAGGGCAGCTTTGCATATATGTATGTGTATGGCTTGTGATCTGACTTGCAGATAGGATGCGAAATTGTAAGCAATTGTTGTATTTAAGGATACTTATTCGTGCATTTGTCAGTGTTAGTTTTGATTTCCATTGAAAGCTACAGCAACACACTAGAATTTTGTGCGAAAATAATATTCTTTTGTTTTGAAGCTTAGTTTTTTCTGGTTCTGGTATGATTGTTTGAAACTGTCTTGTCTAGTTATGTGAAATGAATAGAATGGAAAGTAGAGAACATCCTGTATGGGCAACAAGCCACTATGCGGCAGCATTCCTGAATACAACAATGGATCAAGATATGCTTATTTGTTGATGAGATGAGATTACACATTGTTGTACTTCGTACTTATCGTACTGTTTGCTATGTTTGTTAGATACTTATATATTTAGTTGTGTTTAACTATTTTATATATTACTCATCTTCTTTAACAACGGAAATGTCTTGTATATGATTGCAACTAATCAACGCCAGTTGTAACCCAGAAACTACGTAGTGCATGAGCAGTAGCACCAAATAATGAAGTTACATTTGTGTTCCAGACTTGCTATAGTTCAGATTATCTTATTGTGAAAATTCTTTTGTACTTTGCAATCTCATACCAGGTGTCTATGTTCAAGAAGAACTATGATCATCTCCCTAAAGATACTTACTTTGGCATGTATAAGGAAGCAACACGTGGAAATCCTAACTACTTTCTCACTTATGGTAATGGCAAATCTGCTGCACGAATCCAAGATAATCTCCGTCCTAATGGCGCACACAGATGGCATAACTATGCAAAGAGCCCAAAGTAAGTACCTTTCTATGGCTTACATTTTTTACTTTATCATCTGCAGTCATTAATAGCCCCTCCAATTATAAATAGTTGTTTCGAACATGCCATAAATTATAATTTTAGACAACATTACTACGGATTGAGAACATGGAAATCACAGAATAGATTTGTCTCACAAAGTTATTTTATCATAATATTATAGTTATAATGGTTTTATATTTATACAACAGAAATTAGTGATCTAGGTTGCAGGCCTTCTTGATGTCTAAAGCATCAACTATTTGTGACTCAAGGGAGTAGCTTGTATTTATGCTTAAGTTTAGACATCATATGATCTTTACTAATATTGTTGGCACTTGTCACATCATTATCAGTGAGATCAAGTTGGAGGAGGCTGCAGTCCTGCACTACACATACACTAAGTTTTCAGATTTAACATCTAGACGTGATCGATGTGGATGCAAGCCTACAAAAGAAGATGTTAAAAGATGTTTTATGCTGGATTTTGATAGAGCGGTAAGTAGTTATGCTTAGTTGTGATGCTCAAGTAAATACATGTAGTTAGATGATAATTTAAACTTGCATGATATCAATAAGTACCTTTATTATTAGGATTTTTTGCCTTTTAATTAGCCACGATCTCTGATGTCATGCTTGATGTGCAGGCATTTATAATTGCATCAACTGCCACTGAAGATGAAATGCTCCGCTGGTAATGTTTGTAGTTTCTGTGGTTACATGCTCTGTGATGTTGTAGAGATGTCAGACCGCTGTAGTAGTTGGAACTGGGACGTTATAGATACAAAAATTAGTGTGTTTTTTTCTTTTCTTTTTTGTCTATAGGCCTTTTCTCCTTGGGACATTCTATGCGTGGTAGAATGTTTAAAGATTGTTTCTTAAGGGTCACGCCCTTCATGTCTTCTTCAGCTAATCTATCTCTGCTTATCCTAGCACTTTGAACCACGTATGAAATGCTCTGCTGGTAACCTTTTTGTAGTTTCTGTGGTTACATGCTCTGTGATGTTGTAGAGGTGCCAGGCCACTGTTCTCTCAGTCCAGGTGCCACTGTAGTAGTTGGAACCGGGACGTTAGAGATACAAAAATTAGTGTGTGTGTTTTTTTCTTTTTTGTCTATAGGCCTTTTCTCCTTGGGACATTCTATGCGTGGTAGAATGTTAATATTGTTTCTTTAGGGTCCAGTCAAATTCAAACGTCCTTCATGTCTTATTCAGCTATAGTCTATCTCTGCTTATCCTAGCACGCTGAACCACGTAGCCACCATTTCTGATGTAGTTACATTCATGAGCTACGAAATAACCTGCTTACTTTTTAGTTCATGGCAACAATTCGATGTATAATGATTTTTCCAGTTCCAACATAAGGTTACCTCAATGATATCACATATAGTAGTGCCAGACTGAATTGCCTGACCTAGAAACACGTGGGCCAAGTCTAGATCAGTTTGACAAGGCTTTTCTAGAAGCCCAAAAGGTCTGTTAATATTGATTATTGTTTTGCTTAGTAGGGAGTATGTATGAACCATAATTTGTTCCCTCAAATCAGGCTGGGCTGAGCTCAAAACTTGCGCCATGCCTGATGCTGTAAAAATTAGGCCATGCTGCACCTTTTCACAAACAGATTTGAAATTCATGGACACAGTTCCAGTTGTTTCTTGATATAAGTTAACTGTATTGATTTTGAAATGTATTATCTGACATATATAGATGTTCGATACAAGACATGTTTTTTTCTTGGTTGTCCTCTCTTTCTATCTGTCTCATTTTCTTTCTTTTTTCGGGGGCCCAGGTATAATGAGCGTGTTGTGTGGAATGATAAGCAGCTCAACCTAAAGCTTCTCAGGAAAGGAGTACTAACTCGCATCTACGCCCCAATGGTGTGTAATACTGCTGATGTGAAGTCGCTATCAACTTCTGTAATATTTAATGCTAATGTACTTATGTATATCTTCTTTGTTAGGCAATTGTTCAAGGTTTGCGTGAATCTGGTGTCTTCACTTCTGTCATTGCATCTGGGCAACCTGTTGTGAGTGATAAACTCTCAGCGAAGAAAACCATTTCCCGGAGTCAGAATGTTACTAGACCTGTAGATGTTCCAAGAAAGTTGATCAGAGTTATTTCTGAGGCATCTGCTAGGAAAATATTGCAAGCTAATGAGCCTACAATATGGGATACTGCTGTAACTGCTGTTCCACCCTTGTCGCCACCGAGTTTTGATGATCACCACGAGCATAGACAGTGAATATCCCCTACAAAAAAACATATCTTAGTTGGATGTGAAAGTTCCTCATGGTCTTTAACTTTGTTGCAATGCGCAGCAGCTGAATTTTGGCGGGCTTCATTTTGACCAAAAGGATATGGTGACCACATTGATAGATATAGTGCTTTTTTTTTACACAATTTTTAGCAGTTTTGTACATGAACTTTACAGCTATTAACATGGAGTTTACCAGAGATGCCACGGTGATGACGAGAGTTGATGTTCTTATGGAACAGGACTTGCTCCTCTGTAAGCATTCTTTCATCGTTTTCTAGGACGTGGTGCCTTACTGATGACTCCAAATATAAGCAGTTCGAGATTTTACAATTGTCTAAATATAAGCATTTTGGGAATATTCTATTAATCAGAAGATGCTCCTCTGTAAACTTGTGTTGGTCTCCAGAAGGAGAGCTTGTCCATAACGAAAATGCGCTACATTAACAAACATCCTTGTTGTCTTCTCTGCTCTCTATACCTAAAAAATAGGCTAACCTGTCTGTGAAAGTCTTCTTCCATCGCTCGATTTGCATGAATTTTTAGCTGTTCTTAATTCCCTGAGACTAAAGTTGTTGAATCGATGAGAGATCTGACTTTTAAAAGAACGAGCATTTCCTTATGCATTGTAATTTCAATATTTCTTCTTTGCTTGCACCTGGATGATTACGTCACTGAAATTCTCATGTGTTGTCTCGGTAGCATCGTGGCCTAGTGCAAGCATGCACGCCAAGCGTCCTTTGGCTGAGCACAAGTTGAACGAGCCAACTCTTCAAAGTTAACACCTGGATTTACATTAATTTTCCTCCAGTCATCCAGTGAATTTACAAAATATGTATTATGCTCTTAGATGTCTTAAGTATTCATCCTTTTCACGTACCACTTCTTTGTTGCGAATTTTTTTGCAGCTTCCGTAGCAACGCGTGGACTTGAAACTACTGGTATGTTCTTAATTTTTTTTATATAAGAATTCTAGAGATACTTGCATCTGTAGACATGGGTAATACCACTACAGCAGTGCGGTGATTTATAAAATCACCCCTGAGTAGGCGAAGCCTGCCATTATTTATCTCCGGAGGTACTCGTTGTCAATGAATCAAGAGCAGAGCAGTCAAGGAGTCTTTTATACGCACAACGGTGTCAGCAGGTACCTAAGTATCAGCATTGTATTGATGATGCGTCAAATGCGTCATGCTAGTCCATACTGCTTTTGTCCACCACGATTCCATGAGTGGAGTATCGTGGAGTGCACTGAAAAAACGAGCGGCTGTTGTGCCGTGGCCGCCGTTGAAAAAAATCGTCATACTAGCT
The DNA here is from genome assembly GCA_007726485.1 of Eragrostis curvula. NCBI lineage: Eukaryota > Viridiplantae > Streptophyta > Magnoliopsida > Poales > Poaceae > Eragrostis > Eragrostis curvula. The sequence continues at coordinate 36,912,628 of CM017439.1, forward strand.
GCCTACCTGCTACCAGGAAACGATGCATTCATCGCCCATGCATGGAATTCAATTAAGACCATCATGTGCAACGCGTACACAATTCCATCAGAGCACGCCACACGTAGTCAAATGACTCAAATCACATGCATGCACCCAAATACTTCGTAACGCTCTCTTAATTGGACAGGAGCGACAAACACCTGTAATTAACTAGGTGCAACACACACACACACACCGCTCGAACACAAGTAGATGCCACCGCAGTTACTCCAGTAGATTCTGGTTATGTACGGCTGCTCAAAATAGATGCTGGACAGCACTCCTTCTCGCTCCAAGAGGTTTGTTTGCCCGTTGTGTGATCAGGAATAGGAGACAATACAACATATCTTGACAAATTGTCAGCATGTTCCCTAAACCCTAAACCCTGTGTCTTTACGAAGGAGGTGTCGTTGTTGTGTCTTTACAAAGGAGTGGTATTATTTAGACTCTTCGGGTTCCCAGATTTCTCTTCACATTTGGATGGCCTCGTGTTTAGTGAGAATGAACAGGACGATACCCAGAAACATGAAACAAGAATTGAACACATTACACATTGATTAATGTCTCTTCTCAGAGAGGAGCGAGCTGAGGGACACTTCTAGTGCTTGGCACCAGCGAAGGATTTGGCGTGGCTTCATGCTGCTGTCAGCTAGGCGTGATGTAGGATTATATATGTCGTTTTGTCGATTTTAGTAACACAGGATCGAAGTTTGGCGGTGTGAGTTATACTTTATTTAAATTCTTCTTAATGCAATGATACACAACGTATTCGAGAAAGAAATTGTTAAAAACTATTGAAATGATATTCTATGTAGCAGTATGTTTTTATGCAAGCAAGCCAGGCCAGAACAAGGAGAGTCAAGAAAACAGTAACCGTTTGCTCACAAGCTAACACGAAGCACGAAACACATGGATTCTCTGAGAACCGGACTGACCCAACCAAGCAATCACTTGAGCCATTCACAATCCATGATAGGAGAACTTCTTTCACTTTATATGATTAAACAAGTGAGTCTTTCAATTTCGTACCCTCTGGTGAAACGACCTGGATTATTTCTGAGCACTTCGCACTTCAAAAAATCGTATAAAAATCAAGCAAAAAAAAAAAAGGTTCTGGCAGGCGGCTGCGGATGTGAATCATTTATTTCCGTGCATCACCACCCGCGCGTCAAGAATTGGTATGCATCATTTAGACCAGCCGCAGTGTGTTGTATGCATCATTTAGACCAGCCGCAGTGTGTGCCTCAACCCGGTGCCTGAAGGAATCTTTTACTCTCAGGCACCGAAGCCTGCCACTGCAACTACCGGTGCTTGTACATGCACCCGGTTCCAATTGAATAAACAATGGTTTTTATGCTGATGGGAGAGAGAGTAGTGAGGAGCGTGTAGCGTGTTCTCTTTAATAATGGGACCAACTTTCTGCACCAGACACCATGCTCACACTGTGAGATAAAACAAGAATGAAGCACCAGTGCTTATATGATAATGAAATGATGTTTGAGGCACCATTGCATTATGGATGGTCTTACACTCTCAGGTCAGGTCTGGATATGATGTCTGAGTATCAAAGATGCCCTGATTTGCCATGATTCTGTCATTATCAGACCCACTCACACAGTCCATGATACATCTCAGCTAGCACGCCATCAAGTTATTCATATAGTACGTTCCTGTTTCGTTACAGTTAATCATGTACTACTATATAGAGGGAATGCTGGCATACGTACAGAGATCTCCACGGTCCACACGACCACACCTTCAGCTGGAATAATTCCACAAGATGGACCATATAGGCATGGAACATGAAGCAGACATATAAGAAGTTATTATAGGGTCAGTTCAATGATTCAATCATCTGACCGAATCTCATACAGATACAAGGGCATGTCATTATTGTATCATTGAAAGTTAGTATTAGTTTGGTGTGAATATCACAATTTTAAAACATGGATGTTTAATTTGGATCGAATATAGGCTCTTGTTAGGGCTTAATTACCGACAGATATATACTTATTGGAGATTAGTCCCCTAATAAAACGGTTCACATAGATATTTTTCTGGTTGAATATTGTAGTACAAAACAAATAGCATACTACCTATGTTCAAAAAGCATAAGGATTTATGGGTTTGAACAAACTCAGTTTTTATAACTTTGACCACTAACATGTATACAAATAAATCTTTTTAAAAGAGAGATAGTCATGTATTGTGATTTTTGGTTTCACCATGAGTCTATTAACATTATCTTATATGTTAGCTTTTATGGTTCATTTTGTTAATGAACCGTCAAAATTGAGAATGTTTGATTTTGACTAAACTCAAAATTCTTACATTTCTTGATAGATGTAGTAGGTAGTACATATGTATACATGTACATTAGCACGATGATGCGGACATTTTTGTAGAGGAAATGGCATACACGTAAAGGACGTGGATAGTCCAATTTGCTCATAACGTGATTCACTGTTAATCATGGTTGGGTAGATGCTGTCATGGCCTGTGCAAATAGGAACAGGAGGAATCTTGTCGAAGTAAAAGTTTTTGTACTATGCTGCCAGATGTTGTATTCCCGCCAAAGACTCAAATAAACGTGTCCATTTTAGACTGTTCATTATTGCATCCACCCGTCGTTGATCAGCACGACGAGCCACGAGGATGCTTTTTTTTTTTTTTTTTTTTGAGTACAAGCCACGAGGATGCTGCGTGCCATGGCTGGCGCCGGCAAGCAAGGCCCAGGAGATGATCCTTTATTTTTTTGGGTGGGGAACCCAGGAGATGCTCCTACTCTGGTGTGTGGGTTGGGTTGAGCATTGCAAGGACTGTATAGTTCATTCAGTTATTCAGTACAGTTAGGTTCAAAAAAAAGTTATTCAGTACAGTCCAGCGGTGAGGCAAACAGATATACTGAATTTAGTTTTCTATCTCTACTGATCAGAAGGTACATGCGGCTTTGAGTTAATTTTTTTTTTTTTTTTTGCGAGGGCTTTGAGTTAATTAGTATATCTGGTTTGAAATCTTTGAACATCCTGTACCGCGCCATGAACCTTTAGATTTCGTTGAACTGTTGGGTGTGCCAAATATGAAAATCGCGTAGTTACCCAGCCCAGGTCCGGTCGGCACTGTGGTTCGCATTTGCACCGAGTCACGCACGGGACCATGCATGCATGTCCTCCTTCCCAACACTGTCCTTCGTTATTAAGCAACTTACCCAACTTACCAGCTGACCAACTTGCCCCAGCCCCAGGGGTGAGGGTGGGGGGGGGGGGGGGGGGGGGGGGGGGGGGGGGGGGGGGGGGAAGCAAAGCATGCCGAGCCGCGCGGGACCAAGAAGGCTGCAAATCGGTCTATATAAAGCATGCTCTTCGGCCCCCTGAGCACTCAGCCTCACCATCTGAACCTGCAAGTGCTCGATAGCTACCCTTTTGCGCACTGCTGCCACTGCGCCAGTGTGTAGTAACTGCTCTGTTTGTCTCTCACTCTCTGCTAGCTCATGGAGGCCTGCCGTGTAGTACGTGCAACCAACCCCGTCTCCGGCGAATGGAGGACGCGGCGGGCAGCTGCTGCTTCCATGGCCTGCTTCCGCCGGCGAATGGTCCGCGGCGGCGCTCTAACAGCGGCCAGGCTGGAGACTCCGACGGTGACGACAACGCCGCCGGAGTCCCAGGAGGTGCTGCGTTCGCTGGAAGGGTGGGCGGAGTCGAACCTCCTGCCGCTGCTGAAGCCCGTGGACCGTTCCTGGCAGCCGCACGACCTGCTCCCGGACTCCTCCTCCCCGGGGTTCCGCGACGCCGTGGACGAGCTGCGGGCCCGCGCGCGCGAGATCCCCGACGACTACTACGTGGTGCTCGTCGGCAACATGGTCACGGAGGAGGCCCTCCCCACGTACCACGCCGCCTTCAACAGCTTCACCGGCGGCGACGATCCCTCCGGCGCCACCGCGTGGGCGCGGTGGTCCCGCGGGTGGACGGCCGAGGAGAACCGGCACGGCGACGTGCTCAACCGGTACCTCTACCTGTGCGGGCGCGTGGACGTGCGCCGCGTCGAGCAGACGGTGCACCACCTCATCGCGGCCGGGATGCGCCTCGCCGCCGACGGCTGCCCGTACCGCGGCTTCATCTACACCTCCTTCCAGGAGCGTGCCACCGCCGTCTCCCACGGCAACACGGCGAGGCAGGCCAAGGAGCTCGGCGACCTCTCCCTGGCCCGAATCTGCGGCGCCATCGCCGCCGACGAGAAGCGGCACGAGGCGGCGTACACGAAAGTGGTGGACAAGCTGTTCGAGCTGGCCCCCGACGCGGCCGTCCGCGCGCTGGCACACATGATGCGGGAGCGCATCCTGATGCCGGCGGTCTACATGTTCGACGGCACGGACCGCGACCTGTTCCGCCACTACGCCGCCGTCGCGCAGCGCCTCGGCGTCTACACCACCGCTGACTACGCCGACCTCGTCGACTTCTTCGTCGCCCGGTGGGGCGTCGCCGGCCTCGACGTTGGGTTGACCGGCGAGGGCAGGCGCGCGCAGGAGTACGTCTGCCGCCTGCCGGAGAGGGTGCGCAAGATGGAGACGCGCCGCCGGTCCACGGAGCCAGCTCGTCGTGAAGCAGTGCCCTTCTCTTGGGTCTTTGACAGACAGGTGGAGTTGCACCTCTGACCACAACCTCGTCTGCTCGGATCCATCTACCGCAGTTAACTACTCCCTCTTTGCCTTCCCTGGTTCCCTAGCTAGTAATGTACTCCAGTCGGTATGTTTACTCCAGTCGGTTTCTGGCCGTCCTCTAGGCCCCTGCCAATTACCATTTCCGTCTTTAATTACCCTTTACCTGAGGTATAATTGAGTCGGTTACTATTGTAAGATTGTTCTGTCATCTTTCATCTTTGTGTCAATCTGTTTTTTTGGACAGTTTTTCTAAGAAACTTCTATATCGAGAGAGAATCTTGTAAATCTGTTGGCCGGAAAATTAAACTTGACCGTTTGTGCAAAGAATTAAGTGAAGTGGAGGGCCCAACCTTCCTGTCTTTTCACTTCAGCAACCCTTGAACACGCCATCAACTTCTTCATTTCCGCTCCTGTCAACATACTCCTATCTTCTACCCTAATGACGCCATGGATGACTGGATTTGGAGACCTCTCAGGTCGTCACCGAGCTTCCGAATCTGGACTCCAAGACTATGAATCCCATCAGCAGGCAATTGCAGGTTGTCTTCTTCCACAGTATGTCGTGGACTTGTTACAAGCCATGTATGAATCACTAATAAACGATAAACTAGATCTCTGGATGGCGACAAAAAAGAAAGAAAGAAAGAAATTGCTCCACAAACAAACACATGAATCATCCAAGAAAAATTCATCACTAAGGACACATTTTATGTTCATCTTACATGCATGATTCTCATTTTATAGGAAACATGTCGAGAATTATTACCCAGCGACCTACGGCTACGCATCAACTCAATTAATTAGTACAAACCATTAACCAAGCAAGACCAATGTTCTCTGTTCCGGACCTGCCCTTGTGGTTTCAACGTACGGGTGTGTAGCCAGTAGGTATTCAAATTTATTTTATTCTATTTTGTTGGCAAAACTCAATTTCTTGGTGCAAGTTTTGAGAAACTGATAAAGGATTGCAAAAGCATATACGCATAAGTCGAGCGGACAACATCAGTTTGAATGGAAAAGTTCAGATGTAATGTATTTTTTCAATCCTGAACCGAACAAATAATGAATTTTGTTTTCTGTTACTGTTGAAATGTATATACACAGCAAACAGTATATACTTTATTCATGAGAGTTGATATTTTAAACAATCATGATAATAGTATACTTGAAATCATCCTAAGTATTTAAGTTAGTATATCTAGTTTGAAAAATGTTCTACATCCAAAAAAATGTGTGTGGATGTTTGAAAAATTTCCGTGCACTACCTGCCAAGAATTGGTAATGCATCGTTAAACTATCATATTAGATGTGGTCATGTGGATGTCAACGACACCAATAAGCTGATGGACCACGGAAGTCTGCGTGTTGATGCTGGTTGCCATGATTTTGTCATCATCGCCTCATCGGACCAACTCACAGATCCATGGAAAATCACATCAGTCAGCATGTAATTTTTGGAGGCCTCTGAGTTTCATGGACCCTTGCACTCGCTATCAACTTCTTCCTCTCCTCTCCTGTCAACATATCTTCAACCCTAATGACGCCATGGATGACTAGATTTTTGGAAGTCGAGTCGCCACATTGGCACATTCTACGGTCATTTCACGTAACAACATTCAGGAAAAAAAATGCAACCAGCGTACGTGTTCATCTTACATGATTCGCATTTTATAGGTACATGTCGAGAATTACACCGCGACCTACGCATCAAATGGGAATCTCTGGATAGCGACAAAAGAACAAAGAAAATGCATCATTAAGGCATTCCCTGAATTAACAGTTGTATGAACAAAATAATGAATCATCCAAGAAAATGTATCATTAAGGCATTCTACGGTCATGTCAGGTAACGACATTCAGGGCAAAAGTGCAAACAATGTTCATCTTACATGATTCGTGTTTTACAGGAACATGCCGAGAATTAATGCCCCGTGATGCAAACTACAGAGGTAGATGGGATCAGTAACAAGTGGCTTTATTGTGTCTACTGATTTAGTGTGAGGTGATTTTACACTGTGATCTTTAAACGATGATAGCTCCAACGGATGGATAGCTGTAAAACCAGGTGAACGAGCATGCATGTGTTGAGCGACAAATGTAGCCGTTAGAATATACGTAATGCTGTTTAAATGTAAAATAGCTACTTCTTGTTTACACGGAGTATTGAAGAATAGGGAAGATTGAAATATGAGCGTTAGAGCGAGATGAGTAAAAATCTAAAAAATAAAGAGCACCCATAATTGAAAAGAGCCGTAGCCTGTCGAATCGAAGTAACTACAGTAAAACATCGCTGATTCTCCTGGTTTTCTTTTTTGGCGGCCTTCTTTTTCCTTTTCCGTGCGTTTCCCACAAGCGGCTCACCGGCACAGACCAGCGATTTCTGGAGACGCGACACAGAAGCACTTCCGGGTGCCGTCTTGTCTATGCATGCATGCTCTGCTACTGCCTTCAGTGCAGACTCCAGAGGATTCATATCATGCGCGGTAGATGTCACACAATTTATTCGTAGGCAGACGAGTGTTCGGAGTCATTGATACGAGACGCTAAACCATACGACTATAGTAAGAAATAATTAAGCAAACCACCTCTGAACTTGTGAACTGAAATTTTTCTACGTTATTACACGAGCGTTCGATTAAGAATGATGGCATCCCATGGTCTTCTACCTCCAGTTCATCGCTATTCAACACAACTCAAATCACATTCCCACCCTGCCCCCGTGGCCCCGTCGTCCCCGTCTTCTAAGCTTGATGGAGAAATCAAACCTAAAACCACCGGCCCCTAAACGCTCTAGCAATTTGAACAAAATCGAGGTAAACTTCAAGAAATTGACAGGTGGATGTTATATAGTTTAAGACTTGATGATTTTGCGTCGAAATTCATATGGGTGTTGTGAACAAGCCCATGAGCTCCACCCATTACCACATTGACACATGCACCCGATTTTACCCGGTTCTGCATGTTTTTCTGTTGTAGTCCACAGCATGATCAAGCAGAAAAGGGAATGTCCTGGCTGAGGATCATTTGTATGGACTGACGACAGCCAAACAGACGCGGTGTACCTTAAAAGTTCGTTACCATTTGTCTCTATACTAGCAAGTCAGGAATGCTGCTTCCTCTCCCATTTACCTTCTCTCCTGGCAGTGCCTGCAGCACCATCTCGCTCCCTCCGTTCGACGAGTTGCCTAGACGATGAAGACTTGCTGCCGCTGCCTCGTGGTCCATGCTGCCTTGTGCCATCGAATTCAGGTTCGCCGATGCTGCTGGCATCACCAGAGTCCCTGCTGCCCTCAGCCCAGGTGCTGTCCTCATCAGCAGTGCGCTCGCGAGGCTGTAGGATCGTTGGAAGGTTGCCTCCTGAAAACGTTCTCGATCCTGCAAGCATAACTGTTGGGCCAGGGCCCCCAGCTGGTGCCAAGGCTTGAGCAGAGCCTCCTCCCTCATGACCTCGGCTGCTTGACCTTATGCTCCCTTCCTGCTGTGACCTTCCGCCATCCCTTTCGCGGTATCTCTCCCGGGACCGGCTGCAGTACAAGCAAGTGACAAAGGTAAATGCAATGTTGCAAATGATGGAATCACACTAGGACGTGTGATGCCAAAAACAGGTGATTAACGGTAATAAGGTATGACCAAAATACACAACCTGTTAGGATTGGCCGAGTACTCCCGCCTTGACGACCGCCCCAACTCAACTTGCTCCAGTTCACGTTGAAGCTCTCTCTAAAAATAAATCAGCACCGTATGAATATAATTGTTCTAATGGTTTCATGCTTGGAGGGTTGATTGCAAGCATCCGTTCAAACACGAACAAGTTGTTTCAATCAGAAAAAATAAAATTGCACTGTACCTGAGTTTGTTTTTCTTTTTCCATGTCAAGGTTGAATTGTAGTTCCCTTGATTTCGCACGCTCAATATCTAATTGTCGCTGCCTTTCTATTTCACGTTCCATCTCATGAGCTCTTTCTCTACAAAGAGATACAACTAAGAAATTGGGCTAAATATCTCTCGCTTCAAAATGTCAAGGAAGAAAGCAGTAGGTCCAACCTATCAAGCTCTTGCATAAGCTCCGTTTCCCTCGACCTTGTCTCTTCTAAGTACTTTTCGCGTGCATGTCTTATGAGTAGCTTCTTTTGTCTGCGTGCTGTAATTTCCTCTTTGAGCCTGGACCTTTCCCTAACAAATTAAAACAGAATTATGAATACATAATAAGAGTTGACATATTTCTTAACTCCAATGTACACTTGTGTTAAATCAAGGAAATCCTGGATGAACATAGCACTCATAATCAGAAATCAGAGAACAGTAAATTTAAAGGGTCACATGATATGCAAACTTACAGGGAACATATATTCTCACGGATTTCCTGGAGCCGCTTATCATGCTTCTGATCTGTAAATGAAAGTATATTATGGCATGGCAATATCAAAATATAAAACTGACAAACAATAAGTCTTACATTGATTCAGCTCACATGACGGCATATCACGAACCACAGTACCATGGGGATGCCCGGAAAAGTCATGATCTGCTTTCTCTTTTTCAATAAGCTCCAATTCAATCTCAGCTTCTTCAAGTTCCTTGGTGTTGTATATAATCAAGTGTCAAAACGTGGAATAGTTCAAAACAAGGTGCTCAAAAGGAAAGGTTGTTGCATTTTTAACCTGATATTCTTTATCAGACCTGGCTGAGAAAAACTCGAAGTATGCATCAACAGAACTCAAAGAGGACATCACCTATCAAAATAAGATTCACAAGTTTAGATAGACCGGCTCTAACCAAAGAAAAAAGTTAACACCATATGGTCACAGCAACTTCTAGCACAATATGATTCTGACATGCACATTTGATAATGAGAACTTAATCAAGTAACTGAAATAAAGAATCAAGCAAGAAAGTAGAAACTGAGACAACCATAACAGATGCAAATAACATTAGAAAAAAGGAATCATTTGGAAAATTATGACCTGTAGAATCGATTCACGGATGCTCTTAAAATCAGGGCTGATTGGTTGTCTGGTACATCCTGAGATAACTTCTTTAACATCCTAAAGGAAGAGCTTATGAGTCAGTACTTGGTAATCAAAACATGCATGAAACATTATTAATTTCCTCATTGTAAAATAGTTTGTTCAAAATCATGAGAGGGAGGGGGAGGGGACCCTACTTTTTTAGCATCTGATTCACTTCTTAGTTGGCTCAGAGCTCGGCACAGATCTTTCTCCATATAACTAAAACCACCTAGTAAGAAACAAGAAAAAGCAAAGCTTGGATAATGAGAAGCACCACACTAGAATTCACATATGTTGGCGCATAAATGTTGATAATCATTATTACAAATTACCAGTTGATTGTCTGCATGTTTTCCAACTTCCTCCAAACACATTCAGGTATCAAAGCGATATCTTCAGGAGTAGAGTAAAGACATGCCCTAGAAAGTAACAGCAACGACATCCGTGCCATATAGCCCTCTTCTATTACACCAGAAAGTTGACACACACTATTCAGGATGCTGTTGCTGGATCCAAGAAAGGACCGCAGATGTTCCGTATCAACAAAGGTACATATTCCATAAGCAATGCAATTGCATGGTTCCTCAATAGCATAGAAGAGTCATGGAGAGCCAATGCTACTACTCTGTCCCATGTACGAGTAGCCAAAAGGGACGCAACTGCTGAACCAGATCTGATACCATTTTGGTCATAAGTAGGAGATGATGGATCAGCTTCAGTATGACTTGTTGAATTAATTATTCTCCCTAGTTGTTGTAATGCAACAGAGCGCTGCTCTGGTTCAGAATGACTCAACATCGTACAGAAAAGATCAATCAAACAGACCTCTCTATTCTTAAAGTCCTCGATTCCACCACAAACCAATAATGATAGCCACTTCTCCGTCTGCAGCCTCCAACATATCCTAGGCGCATGAGAGCAAAAGTGCTTGACTGCAGAGCATATGCTGTTAAGAACATTACCCCATGTAAGGATGTTCGGTATCTTAATTATATAATCAATCATAGATGATGCCACCTGCCAGCATTGTGCTTCCTGATTTACTGATATAAATTCCACAAGACCTTCCAGGGCACTTTCCCAGTGCTTCTGTGCAAGTTCACAGGAAATTTTCACAACAGCATCTTGTGTTCACTGCTACTAGAAATTATGTCTTCTTGTACAACAGACTTTAAAGTTTTGCAAACAACAAACATTTTGCAATCGACAAAGAGAGCCTGGAAGCCAACAGATGGTGCCATTTCCAACTACCCTCAATAGATGGAGTAAGGGTGTGAAATAAACTTCTCCAGTGCACCACAAAATTCTTTGATACTATTAGGGTGCAGAGAATATAAAATCTTGTGACCTTCTCCATTCTCGCTATGTTCTGTGAATTTTGTTACTATGTCCTCTTCGCTATCCCGTGCCTTCTTGTCAGGTTGCATTATGCTATCAACACCTAAGGAATCAGAAGATTCTATAGAATGGCTTCTCGCAGAAAGGATTCTGATACCGAGGAATTCAATATGCTGGACTAATACAGTCTGGCAACCATCAATAAGAGTCTGGAAGCTTTGAAGATAGCTGCATAACAATGATTGTGGTTCGGAACTGAGATAATCCACCCAACCTAACAAGGACCCTAGTATTTCGGTCCTCCTCTCAAATGAAAAATCAGGAAACATTGAACCCAGAATGTAGATAAGCAAGGGTATCTGAATCTTATCTCCGGTTGTACCCTCTGAGAGTTTACCACACCTGATAATTTCAAACAATTCTTCAAAACAAAGCAACTCAAAATCGCTGCACTCTGTTCCGTGACCCAATAATTTTCATCATCAGCTCTGCCCCTCAAGTAGTAGGAGATGAGTGGCTTCACTAGAGACAGCACAGACTTGAGGAAGGCCACATCAGTATAAGAAGCTCGACAAAGTGACACGAGTATGTGCACTATCCTTGGCATTTCTGGAATCATAGCCTCCACACGTTCAACAACAATAGACTCAAGTAGGTAAAAGACAACAGCTTTCGCGTTAGAAGCAATGTTTCCTCTCAAATAACTTACTTTGTTTGCAGATAAAAAATGATCCTTAATGCATTCAAGATAAGGCCACAAGCACATCTCAGAGAACCAACAAAGAACATCTTGTACTGCACTGTTGGGGAGACATTTTAACTGTAACCCAACAGCCTCCAAGATGCTCTCTCCAAATGAATTAAACAATTTGCACATGCTTGGAAAGAAGAAATGCAACTCAGGAAGTAAAATCTTGAACTGTTTTGTCATGTTTGGTTGAACTGACAGAGCAGTTTCCTTCTTGAGTAAGTGTTTAGTGCAGTCAGATAATTCATCTTTCACTGGCCTGGCATTCTGCGTTGCAACTCGATCCATCAAAGAAAGTTCATCCATATAAATTGACAGCAACGACGTAAGCTGTGAGAGAAATCAGAAGCAAGGAACAACCTCTCATTTAAATATTC